>JAUIMM010000555.1:25147500-26347500 GCA_031769625.1 Taudactylus pleione
AGGGGATCAGGGGATGCTGGGGATAAAAGAAGAGGAAGCTACAAGTGAGAATTATAATAAAAGAGAAAATTGACAGGCCCGAACAGCGCCCCCTGCCCTGCGGTGCCCTATGCCATGGCACTGGTCGCACTACCCTATTTACGGCCCTGTCTGTACGATAAAAAGAAAGTGTTTAATATGTTGCGTATGTCTCTTCATATGGTCTAAGTTATAGTCTACCAACCTTTTCTACTTCATAAAGGTTAAGTTTTATATTAATATTTGCCAAGCATCTATGTTTCATCAGTGCATCATCTCCAATTAATTTATTTTTCTTTGTCTAGGGTTATGTATTCTAGTCAGATTGATGGCACCTCCTGGTCACACTGAACACAGTAGGGAAAGGAGTCTACCTCGCCATAGCATTAGGAGATAGGGGGAGAAAGATGCTAACAATTCCAAGTTGTCATTTCCAGGCAATTGACGCTAGTGCAGACTTTCTATACCCTGGAATAACTGACAGCATTTGTGGGGGAGATTTATCAAAGCTTGGGGGAGAGATGTACTAACCAATCTGCTTCTAACTGTCGTTTTTTCCAACACAAACTGTAAAATGATAGAAGCTGATTGGTTGGTACTTTATCTCTCACCAACCCTTGATAAATCTCCACCATATATTTTGTAGACCATTTGTCACCACATAAAAAATAGCTGCACAAATTAGTACTTACTGTAGGCAGTTGCGGCTGTTTTTGTTATTTAGCTCTGTTTCTGTACTAGTGAATGAATGAGTTAGCAAAATTCTTGTCCTTCCCTAACTCTAACCACTAGGTTGCAATTCCCTGGACAATATTTCGTACTTCATTATATCTTCCATTATACATTTATGTTCTGTGTATGCGCAGGGTTTTTCAGTGCTGTAATACTCTGTCTGTACACAGCTATTCCTGTGCTGCGGTGCTGACTGTACGCACAATGCTGCGCTCACCATGCACATCTGGCATACCGTCCTGGCCTTCCTCACCGGCTGTCTGTTTGCCACACATCTGCCAGAGAGGCTCGCTCCCGGGTGCTTTGATTATGTCGGTGAGTGACTTTGCCACCGTTCGCACAAGCTCTTCTCCTGTGGTCTTCAATTGTGTAATGGATCTTTCCTTCTCTACGCTTGGAGTAATCACACTGTGCAAGGTGTCTAAAAGCTGAGATAAAAATGAGGCATGGGTACTGTGTGGGGGGTCACACCTTTTTAACTATATAAATTTAAATGTTGGGCCTGATTCAGCATTAGGAGCAAATAAAAAGGTGCAATTAGCACCATGATGCACTGCAGGTGGGGCAGATTTAAAATGTGCAGAGGGGCGTGTCCTAGCTTAATTCTACATTTGTGGCTACATGCAAATGCAGTCAGTATTTACCCTGCATGTTGGAAATAACTGCATTTGCACCTTTTCATTGCAAGATGGTTTGTCCCAGTTGCACCTTTTTTTTCTTTTATTTGCTACTAGCTCTGAATCAGGCCCTATGTGCATAGAGTTTAGAAGAGGCTTTTTGTTCAGTTTCGCTAACTGATTATATAGTATCATTTAAAAATGCACCCAAATAATTACAGTAAGAAACATATACTGGCAATATAGATGTGTTTTGATAAAAATATTGCCTTCACTGAAACTAGCAATGTTTTGTCACCTCAGGTCACAGTCACCAGCTGTTTCACGTCTGCGCTATCATCGGCACTTACTTCCAGATGGAAGTACTGATCATGGATCTGAATCTACGGAGGACATGGCTCCTTGACCACAGTTCTATGCCATCTTTCTCCAACACTCTGGGAGCCTGGGGCTTGGCAATGCTCATTTCCTTAGTGCTCATTGCAGCCTTTTCATGGGCTCTGTACTGGAAGCCAGAAGCACGAGAGAGAAAGAGGAAATTGTGAGCTGTTTGTGATAGAGCATCCGGTATAAGATGAACATTTTGGAAGGTGCACTGTCTGGACTGGGACTTTTTGTGGTTACTCATTGCCAATTGACAGCAGGGATTTTTTTTGTTTTCATCTGCTTTCAATTAGTAGATTGCAAAGACAAAACACAAGACCTGTGAGCTCCTGCTTCACCAAGATGCAGCCTGGCCTGGACTGCGGAGTGCAGTATATGGGAGCCATCATGCCTGTTGACTATTTGCATTACGGTGTTAGTTACAGTCTACATTTTTTCCCATTGGTTTGCCATGCCAATGCCACATTAACCTCTTCCAAGCATTAACTTCTCTTTCCAAACTGTTTCTTACTCCAGCAGCTCACTCCTTGTACTTGAAGTTTGGGTTGAAGAAAAGTTAATTTGGAATGTTGTTTTCTTACCCATCTCCTGGCATAATGCCAAGCTAGAGGCGGATATGTAGATAGTTTTGTCCTTATGAAGAGTCAAAGCAAAATATTACCTGGACAACTGGTTTCCATTGAAAACCTTTGACATTGACATGCTGTGCCGTTTAGGGAGCGGAGCAGTGTGCCAGAGTTTTCCGGCGGACGCAGATTCCTGGCTTCTTGTGTGACCAGGCACTGGCCAGGCTGCGGGAAGCTTCAGCTCTCGCAGCCTGACCGAAAAAGCAGTTCTGATGGTGATCCCAGCTGCAATGTCGGTCTCAGTGCTGGGATCGCAAATGCAGCAAGGAGATGTCTGACACCTCCTTCTGTATTTGCATCTGAGATGTGTGGATTTGCACAGCCTCTTGTGTGCAGCTGTGTTAGTCCATCCATCTCTGAACCATTTTGTGGACTGAACAAGTTTTCAGCCATCCGTTTATTAGTAGCTTGCGATATAAATGAAGCTTGACTTTGTGCCTCATACCTCACTGATATCACTAGTTCCTAGTGAATTGATAGGCTTCCACCCCTTTAATACATTCCTCCTTCTGTACATAGTTAACGTGTACTGTAAATTCCTATTAATATCCAATCACACTACTTATTCCCAGTGCCCACCAATGCCCGGCCACGAGCAGCCCTGCAGGCCGGGTCACAATGAATGTCTGGCTCTTTGTTGCTACAGCACAATCTGTATATGAAGGAAATTTACAACTATGTAGCTTTGAGAGAGTGGACTTTAATATATGAGCATCTTTATATATTTATTACATACAAAACAATCTGGACGTATTTATTTTTCATTTCCTGAAAAACATTTGAAGAAATGTGAGCATGTATATGTTATTTATAGGGGGAATGTGGACTATTACAACAAATGATTTGTTGCAGTTATTGTATATAATATGTTGAATAAATGTTCTAAAATATAATGTTTTTTTTAAAAAGAATTATGTCATGAGACCTTTCCTTTATATGTCACCAGGAATACAATGCTTTATTCATTTAGTTGCAATTGTACATAAGAAAATTTTATGCAAATTATATGTTCTGTTTCTGTTTAGTTTATTAGGTGTTACAATGTGAAAATAGTGAAAACATTTTTAAGCGTTACAGCTCATTGCGTGGATTACTGAGGTACAATACCTGCGTTAAATCCAGTTAATCGATGTGACATTCGGCCTGATTCTGAGTCGCAGGTAACAGCGCACGCGGCAGCATCTATTGGTGGTCGCCCGTCTGCAAGTTTATGCGAATGCCCTACAAACTCCTTCCTTTGTGCACATACGTGCAGGCCAATGTGCAAGAACTGAGACACCCGCTTTTAGCACTTGCGCTCTAATAGCGATTGATGCTCCTCCAGTTTCTCCATCTGACCACGACCTCCTATGCTTGCATCTGTGAGCCTGTAAACACGGCCAGTTGCATTGTCACGCCCATGACACTCCCATAATACACCCACTAAACGGACCACTTTACGTGCACTAGTAGCTGCAGGGACGATGCTAGGGTGTTCGGCACCCCTCTGTAAACTATAAATTTGCGCCCTCCTGACCTTCGTCAGGGACAGGCAGTTGCCAGAGGTCTCTCTCTCTCACTCACTGTTCAGCGGGTCCTCCTCCTGTCGCTGCGGTGCACAGCTGTGGCAACTCCTCCATTGCTCCTCTTCTTGTGCATAGCACACCACACACAGAGAGAGCAAGTGTGCCTGGCACGTCGTGACGCGTGTAAACTGCCAGTCTACATGCTATTGCTGGCAGTGGCGCTGCTTATAACAACTTAACAAGGCAGGGGAAAGAACTAGCTCCTCCCCCTCAGGGGAAGCCGCAGGGGGGGCTGGGGGCGGCGCGGAGCCTCTCCAGCACTGGCGCCCTCAGCAATGGTTACACCGCAGACTGCATTGCTCTGGTCTGAGTAGCTGCCTCCCAGTCACCGCCCAGGTATGTCCATCACTTTTCCTCCACCTTTCTGATACCGTCTACATCGATTGGACCAGCAAGCACTTTGTGTGTTCTCTATGTGTAACGTATGCACTGTAGGGGGTTTCAGATATCAGATCCATTATGGTTAAATTATTGCTTTTAACATTGCTGTCATCAGAGGTAAAAAATATGAGATATGGTAAGAACTTACCCTTGTTATCTCTATTTCTACGAAGTCCATAGGGTTCCACAGGATACCTTGGGGTATAGGTGTGACGTCAGTCGCAGGGCACCAAAGAGTTAAGCTTTCAGCCTCCCAGGATGCACTAGGTTCCCCTCCTATACCCCGCCCCCGGGCCAAGGCACCTCAGTTAGTTACCAAGCCATAGGCCGGAGGAGGAGAAGGAAGAGAGAGAACAAAGATCTGGACACATACAAGAATCACATTCTCACCAGAGGGAGACGGAAAACCGGTGACCAGAGCAAAGCCCATCTGCAGCACAGGTGCGACAGGGCGGGAGTCCTGTGGAACCCTATGGACTTCGTAGAAATAGAGATAACAAGGGTAAGTTCTTACCATATCTCATATTTTCTACTTCAGGGTCCATAGGGTATCCACAGGATACCTTGGGGATGTCCCAAAGCAGTATCCTTTAAGGGTGGGGACGCTCCTGTGCAGAAAGGAGAATCCGCCGCCCGAAGGAAGCATCCTGAGAGGCGAAGGTGTCAAACCTGTAATACCTCACGAAGGTATGGACAGAAGACCACGTAGCAGCCTTGCAGATCTGAACTGCCGAGGCACCACGTCGAGCTGCCCACGAAGGACCCACAGACCTAGTGGAATGAGCCTTCAGAGAAGGAGGGACCGGTAGGCCTTCATGAAGATAAGCTTCAGAAATAGCCATACGGATCCAGGCTGCCAAAGTTTGCTTTGAAGCAGGCCAACCCTTTTTACGGAAGCCAAAGAGGACAAACAAAGCGTCCGACTTCCTAAACGAAGAAGTGCGGTCAACATAAGTCCTTAAGGCCCGCACAACATCCAAAGAGGCCTCACCCACGGAAAGACCCGGTGAGTTAAAGGCCGGAACAACTATTTCCTCGTTAATATGAAACTGGGAAACAACTTTGGGAAGAAACTCGGGCCGAGTGCGGAGCACTGCCCTGTTCCCATAAAAAACCAAGAAAGGGGGTCTACAAGAAAGAGCCCCTAACTCAGAAACACGTCTGGCCGAAGCAATGGCCAGAAGGAAAACAGTCTTATGGTGCATACACACGATCAGATTTTTTCTTCAGATATGGACGATAACGATTTAAAAATCGTTCAGTCGTTCATATCTGATGAAAAATCGTTCATATCTGACATGCCTGAACGATGGACGATCAACGATGCGCGTTCCCGTTTGTCAGATAACGATATCTGACATCTGATGGGTTTGCAGTCAGACTTGGACGATTCCATTCATTTTAATGCAGTCAAAAATCGTTCAATCGTTCAAATCGTTCAAAACTTTGGTCAAATCGTCCAAATCGTTCAAATCGTTTAATCGTTCAGTCGTTCATCTGACAAATCTGACAAGTCTGACAAATCTGACCGTGTGTACGCTCCATTAGCTGTTAGCCATTTAAGATCCACTGAGCCCAGTGGTTCAAACGGCGGTCCTTGGAGAGCCCTCAGGACCACAGCCAAATCCCAAGGCGCCACAGGTGGAACAAAGGGCGGCTGAATGCGGAGAACACCCTGCATAAAGGTGCGCACATCCGGGATTGTAGCAATCCTACGGTGAAACCAGACAGATAGGGCCGAAACCTGTACCTTCAAAGAAGCAAGGCGAAGCCCATGATCTAGTCCCGCTTGCAGGAAGGCGAGAATCCGAGACAGACGAAACTCCCGCGGTGCATAACCTCTCGGTCGACACCACTGGAAGAACGTATGCCACACGCGATGGTATATCCTCGCGGAAGACGGTTTCCGAGCTCGCAACATGGTACGCACCACAGAGCTGGAAAACCCCCGGGACCTCAGCATGGCCGTCTCAACAGCCACGCCGTCAAAGACAGCCGAGTCAGGTCCGGGTGAAGGCAAGGACCCTGAGACAGAAGGTCCGGTCGTAGCGGCAACCGCAGAGGAATGTCCACGGACAGACCCTGAAGGTCTGAGAACCAGTGCCGTCTGGGCCACGCGGGAGCTATCAACAGGAGCGTCCCTCCTTCCTGTTTGAATTTCCGGATTACCCGTGGAAGAAGGGAGACCGGAGGGAACAGGTATGCGAACCGGAACGTCCACCGGACGGACAGAGCATCCACCAGAGACGCCCCTTCGTCTCTTGTGCGAGACCCGTACACCGGCAACTTGTTGTTGTGCCGGGACGCCATGAGGTAGATTTCTGGAAGACCCCACCTGTCCACCAGTAGTTGAAAAACGTCCGGGTGCAGGGACCATTCCCCCGGATGAACGTCCTGGCGACTTAGAAAGTCCGCCTCCCAATTGAGCACTCCCGGGATGAAGACCGCTGATATGGCCGGAAGATTGCGCTCCGCCCAAACCAGGATCCGAGAGACCTCTACGAGAGCCGCCCGACTGCGAGTTCCTCCTTGCCTGTTTATGTAGGCCACGGTGGTAGCGTTGTCCGACTGGACCTGCACCGGGCGACCCTGGAGAAACCGCTGTGCCTGCTGGAGAGCATTGAAGACCGCACGGAGTTCCAAGATATTTATTGGAAGCTCCGCTTCTGTCGGCGTCCACCTGCCCTGGAACAAGTGTGGACCCGAAACTGCTCCCCAGCCCCGAAGACTGGCGTCCGTTGTCAACAGGACCCAATTTGGAACCCAGAACGGACGTCCCTTGTTGAGGTGGGTCGTCTGTAACCACCACGTAAGGGACAGGCGAACCTCCTGGGTGAGCACAATCGTCTGGGACTTCAGAGACTGAGTCAGCCCGTTCCACTTGGACAGGATCAGGTGCTGCAGAGGTCTGGAGTGAAACTGGGCGTATTCCACCATGTCGAACACCGACACCATGGAGCCCAGTAACCTCATCGCCGAGTGTAAGGACACCCGGCGGCTGTGCAGACAACTGCGCACCCTTGACTGTAAAGCAGAGATCTTGTCCTCCGTCACGGAGATCCTTTGCTGTCCCGAGTCCAATAAGGCTCCAAGATGCAGAATCCTCCGAGACGGGATTAGAGTGGACTTCTGCCAGTTGATTAGCCAGCCGTGCCGTTGCAGCAGTGCAATGGTCAGGTCCAAGTGGCGTAACAGGAGCTCCTGCCACCAATAACAGGTCGTCCAAATACGGCAACATGCGGACTCCCTGCAGCCGCAGAGAAGCCGCCATGACCGCCATCACCTTGGTGAAAACACGTGGTGCTGTTGCCAGGCCAAAAGGTAACGCCCGAAACTTCAAGTGGTCGCTGCTGATTGCAAACCTGAGGAACTGTTGATGGCGCCAAAGAATAGGGACATGCAGGTAAGCGTCCTGTATGTCCAATGACACCAAGTAGTCCCCAGGTTCCAGCGCCAGAATGATGGACCGTAGGGTCTCCATCCGAAACTTCGGGACCCGCAAAGACTTGTTGAGTGCTTTGAGGTTGAGAATCGGACGATATGACCCATTGGGTTTCTGTACCAAAAATAGATTTGAATAGAAACCCTGGCCCCTCTGGGAGAATGGAACCGCCACTATAACTCCAGCCTGGAGCATAGTGTGCAATACCTTCCGCAGCTCCGTAGCCTTGTTCCGGTCTGATGGGAGACCCGTGGTGAAGAAGCGAGCCGGGGGTCTGTGCCGGAAGGAGAGGGCGTATCCGTGGGAAACCACCTCCAGAACCCAAGTGTCTGTCGTAGTGGTCGACCAACACTGGGCGAACTGTAGCAGGCGGCCTCCCACCCTGGGATCCCCCAAAGGGAGGCCCGGACCGTCAGGCCGCAGGCTTGTCATCTGGCTTGGGGGCCGGACGTCTGGTACTCCATGCCTGCTTCCGGGGCTTGACCGATTTCTTAGGGCCAGCCTGTCGAGGAAACGACTGTGGTTTGGG
The DNA here is from genome assembly GCA_031769625.1 of Taudactylus pleione. Lineage (NCBI taxonomy): Eukaryota > Metazoa > Chordata > Amphibia > Anura > Myobatrachidae > Taudactylus > Taudactylus pleione. The sequence continues at coordinate 25,155,795 of JAUIMM010000555.1, forward strand.
CCTGCCCTGGGCCCTAGATGACCGAAAGGACGATGGTCCCGAACCAGAAGGAGCAGCGGCCGACGGGAGACAGGCAGATTTGGCTGCCGCCAGCGTGGCCACAATCTTATCCAGATCCGGACCGAAGAGAACTTCTCCGGTAAACGGCAACGCTTCCAGACCTTTCTTGGAATCTGCGTCCGCCTTCCAGGATCGCAGCCACAAGGTGCGACGAGCAGCTACCGCTGCTGAAGAAATTCTAGACACCAGAGTACTAATGTCTAGAGCCGCCTCGTTGATGTAGGTGGCCGAATCACGGAGATTGCCAATCAACTCCGCCTGATCGGCCGGACAGTCGGATTCAAAAGAAGCCTCTAATGAATCCGCCCAGCGCTCCATCGCTCTGGCAACCCAGCAAATGGCCATAGCCGGCCGTGCTGCCCCCCCTGCAAGGGAATAAGCGGACTTCAGGCAGATTTCTACCTTGCGGTCCGTAGCATCCTTAAGGGAGGACATGGATGGCATCGGCAATGTGGCACTACGGACAAGACGGGTCACGTGAGAATCCACCTGTGGAGGGGATTCCCACTTCGCAAAATAATTATCCGCGAACGGATAAGCCACCGCCAGGCGTCTCTGCGGCTGGTATCTTTTGCCAGGTTGTTTCCACGCCTCCTCTAAATGGTCCACCAACTGACCCGAAAGAGGAAAGACTGTGGCATCGCCCTTCACATCTTTGAAAAAGGCATACTTAGATTTAGCCGCTGGGGGAACTTCGTCCTCAATCACCAAGGCTGTGCGGACCGCCCGAATAAGTCCAGGAATATATACTTTGGACTTAGCATCAGCGTCCTTAGTATGGAGAGGTTCCTGATCGTAAGGATCTAGAATCTCCCCATCATCAGACGTCCCTTCTTCATCCTCATAAGGAGCGGACAGAGACGCCACCGGCCTTTTATGAGACAGCATCACAGACTCCCCTTGCAACACATCCGACAAGTGCTGTACAGAACTCGTCAGGGAGTTAACCCACGCTGGCTCCTGAGAACCCGGGAGCGGGGAAATAGGGAGACTGTGGGGTACCACCAATTGTCGTGGGAACCCCTGCATGGGTGACGACACCACAGACTGCTGGGACAAACCCATCGGAGTAAACGCGGGCTGCGGAGCTAACTGGCCCACTAAAGCTGTTAACGCCTGAGCGAAACAAGCCCAGGGCGGCTCCTGTACCGGTGCTGTAACCGTAATAGGCCGCGCCATGGACAAACACTGCCGGCAAAGGCCCTCCGCGCTACCCTCCCCCTCCGCTAACGGTACTTTGCACGTGGTACACTGTAGCCGGAGGGGAAAATCACTTTCAGACATGATGGCACCACGTATGTGACCTCTCTCACCAATTAAGTATTAAATAGGCGAGAGACCACCCTGCAGCACCGCACCGCAAGGGCTTTAGCAGAAAGAACAGGGACAGTAATAAAGCTGACAGTTTAGAGAAGAAAAGATTACAGGCAGCAGCGCTAGCACAGTCACATACAATGCAGAAAAATAACAATTCCTGCACTAACAGCGCTGATCACTCAACTACACAGACACAGGGCCTGGTAGGACACAGCGCTGCATACACAGACCTGACCACAGCGGAGGAGAGGTATGCGGGGGGACCCAGACCACGATGCTTCCGTCCAGCGCTTCCAGCAGCGTTCACCATGCGTTCTGGAGAAGATGGCCGCCGAGGAGCAGAGAGGAGGCTGGCCTGGGGGAGGAGCGCTGCCACAGGACCAGTCGGCAGCATGCAGAGAGGGCTGTGTGCAGCGGGGGAGGCGCCGGCTGTGAGACAGGGAAGGCGCGCTCCCCTGGCATGCATTTAACCCCTGGGACGCCGCAGCGCTACCGCTCTGCTGCGGTCCGCTGTCCCAGGGGGTAGTGGAAGCGCAGGTTGGTCGCCTGGCTCCACGCTGCAGCCAGTCCCCAGGGAGCCCCCTGCCTGGGGACTTAGGACCATGTGATCAGCAGGGACCCACCGCGGGACCCCGCTGCTTACCTCTGTCCCCCTTGAATCTGGCCATGGTCCGGAGCATCTGGGGTCACCGCTAGCTGTGACCCCAGACGCCCACCAGCATCCCCGGATCAGTACCGGCGTTCTGGTACCGGCGGGGTGTAGGGAAGACAGCATGGACGTCAGGACTGACTGTCCATGCTGTTCATCCAGTTGTGCAGCCACAGCTGCATGAAGAATAAGCTTCAGGGGCTCTTCTAGCCCCCACTCCAACAGGTGCACCCGACTCCGGCCGGGCACCAAACTAAACTGAGGTGCCTTGGCCCGGGGGCGGGGTATAGGAGGGGGACCTAGTGCATCCTGGGAGGCTGAAAGCTTAACTCTTTGGTGCCCTGCGACTGACGTCACACCTATACCCCAAGGTATCCTGTGGATACCCTATGGACCCTGAAGTAGAAATACACACAGTATATCTCACACGCGCACACACAGTATATTATGCGCACACACACAGTATATCTCACACACACAGTATATTATGCGCACACACAGTATATCTCACGCACACAGTATATTATGCGCACACACACAGTATAACTCACGCGTTTGCGAACACACACACAGTATATCTCACACACACACACACACACACACACAATATCTCACACAAAAGGTTCTATTAAGGCGATCACTTCATTGAAGTTTTATAGGCAGTAGGAAAAAGTCCATTTATTGAACAGCACTCTTGATATTCCAACAAGCAGGAATCACACTTTATCTATGATTAGAACATGTAGAAGAGCTCATAGTGTAAAGCCGCACAATACATGGGTGGTGACAGGCAGATTAATACTGCATACTTTGATGAGAGAGAGAGAGAGAGAGAGAGATTGATTTTCATTCTAAAAATGAAAAACAATTATGTTATGTCTATCATTTTCTAGGATGCAATAGAACAGTGTTTCCCAAACTCCTTCCTCAGGGAGCAATAACAGTGCATGGTTTCCATCTTTCCTAGTTGATGCACAGGTGTATTCATAACTGGCTGCCACATTTTAAAAGATCCACAGGTGGAGCTAATTATTTCACTTGAGATTCTCTGAGGAGACCGATGGCTGCTCCTATCTATCGCCTCGAGGGGGGCTGTCGGTACCTCCTACTGCTCTGCCCGCCCCTGCCGCCTCACTGCAGCTCCGTCAGGGAAAGGGACCAAAAAAAAATAAAACAAAGCTTGCAGAGTCTGTGTAGGGGAAGAAAGGAAAAAACCCCTACAGACGCGCACATGCGCATTGGCTTCTAGGGATTGTATCGGCTGTAACCCCTATAAGCATATTACGACTGGCAGGAGAACTTGCGCATGGGTACCCCCATCCCCCTTCTTCCCAGATTGCTTCTAGGGCACGCAACGGCTGCAGCCCTAGAAGCACATTAGAGTTGGCAGAAATGCTTCCTATTATGTGATTAGCAGATAGCGCTTCCAATGGGGTGGATTTTTACTGGGGGGCTGCCACCCCTAGGTAATATCTGCTATCGGAGGAGACATGGAAAACATGCACTGTTAGTGATCCCTGATGAATGAGTTTGGGAAACACTGCAATAGTGAAATAATACCTAGAATCTTATTGGTTGCTATGGGTAACGGCAATACCTTTTAATTTTTGAAGCTTTAGTATAACTACCCCAGGACTTTTTCAAAGTTATATTGAGGTTTTTTTAATATAAAGTTATATTACCTCACAGTTTCTATGAAACTAATGCACCGTTTTCACGGTACTAAACACATAACTAATTAAAAAAAAGTCCAACTACAGAGCTTATAACACTCACCCAGGGGAATAGCTACTGTGGGTGCAGTTGCTGTGGGGCATACTTGCCGACTCTCCCTGAATTAGTAGCAATCTCCCTGATTTCACTTTACCTCCATTATGTAGCCATTCTAAAACAAAAACAGATATGTACATTGAAATGGGTTCATTAGTATCATTTCCCTGTATTGGTTATATGGCGCAAAGATCCCTATGGCTACATGCAATTCTGAAAAGTACTTACTAAGATTCCAGTTTGGTCGAGATTGCAATCTCGGGTGAGTTTAGGCATTTTTTTCAACTCGCAAATTTACTAAAGATAAACTCGGGTGAGTTTGGGACATATTTTTCTCTTTTCACTGTATAACTCGGGTGAGATTGCAAACTCGAAAAACCTCACCATCGGCCAAACTCTGAAGTACTTTTCATGGAAAAGATCCAAATCTGGAATGTACTAAGAAACGAGATTACAATTTCAGGTGAGATTTTAGCAAACTCGCTGATAAATTGAAGTTTCAAACACTCCACCTCCTGAGCTACGAGTTTGGCAGAAACCTACACCGATCAGTGTGAATTGTGTATGTTTCTGGATGTAAACAATATCTTGAGGGTTAAAAGAAAAAGCATAGGGTCCTCCAAAAACCCCAACCCAAAAAAAAAACACAACCAGCCCCGAGCTGCTCAACCAGTCATGGTACCTAAAATTATGGGGGAAATAAACATGTAGGGTTCCCCCATTTATTAACTAGCACCTGGCTGCAGGGCCAGTCCTGGTTTTTATATATAAGGGGGAAAAAATGCATAGGAGTCCCCCCTATATTTAAAACCAGTACTGGACCCATACCGACCGTGGTGTAATGCCACAGCCAGGAGACCCTATCACTGTCTCTTCCAGGTCAAAGCATTAACACCGCAAGCCAGTCAGCCCAAGCCAGGGATCTCAGGGGTGGTGGGGACTAACCTACCCGCGGGAGAACACAGTCGGAGCAGCAGCCGGAGGAGGGATGATGGAGCGAGCCAAAGGAGGACCTGCCCAGCTGAAAGCAGGTAAGTGTAACCCGCTTTACGCCACCTGAGCGTGGCGTATAGTAACACCATCAAATTCCGAAAATACATAATTTTCGTAGTTTGATGAATAGCCTAATTTCTACCTGTCTCCCTTTTCAATCTTCCTTGACACATTTTTATACATGTATTCCCCACTTTCTCTCTTCTGTTCTCTTCTCCCTCATACTGGGCGACTTCAACATCCCCATTCATAATTCCATAGATACAGCTTCTTCTAAACCTCTCTTCCTAGCTTCCTCTCTTGACCTCATTCATTGAACCTCCTATCCTCTCAAACCAGCGGTCACATTCCTGACCTCTTTTTCTCCCACCAATGTGCCATCTCAAATTTCCCCAACCTCCCCTTACATCTTTCTGCTCATAACCTCATCTCCCTCTCTCTCCCTTGCTCCAGCACCCACTTGGCACTACCTTGATGCCCCTGACTTCATTACTTTGTCTCCCCCCCCATTTCTATTCTTTCCTACTTGGACAAGGTTGTATTATTTTAAAACTCCACCCTTACTTGCATCCTTGGGTCTCTTGTCCCAATGGTTACAAACAATCTCAGATGACCCACTACACTCCAAACCCTGGCACTCTAGACTGTCCTGCTGTCTCTTCAAAATGTTCACACATTGCAGAATGGCATTGGAGAAAATCCTGTTCACTGTATGACTCTCTTAAACCTCCCCACTCTTTCTCCAAACAGTGTGATACATTTTAGTTCCTGATCTCAACCCAATCCACTGCACCTATTCATCCACTTAATTTGCCTCTGCCCTCCCTTCTCTTCCTTCCTCATAGCCATTGATGTAGCTATTAGCAGAGTAATATGCTGAAACACTATTAACAGCAATGGCAGAATGAATTAATTATAATACAGGTTGAGTCTCCCATATCCAAATATTCCAAAATACGCAATTATTTTGACATGACTGAGATAATGAAACCTTTGATTTTTGATGGTTCAATGTACACAAACTTTGTCTAAAGCACATATTATTAAAATATTGTATAAAATTACCTGCAGGCTGTGTGTATACGAAAAATAAATTCATTTATGTACACAAACTTTGCTTGAACCGCAAAATTATTGAAAATATTGTATAAAATTACCTGCAGACTGTCTGTATAAGGTGTATATAACATACAAATGCATTGTGTGTATATTTGGGTCCCATTCCCAAGATATTTCAATATGATATGCAAATATTCCAAAATACCTCTGGTCCCAAGCATTTTGGATATGGGATACTCAACCTGTATCTGTGCGCTGTTGTCAATATGTAGAGTGAAGCGGATTGTGCTGGGTGTTGTAGTTCTCCAGACAAGTTGGTGAACCAGGGAATACTGTATGTGACAAGAATGTAAGTGGTATTAAATAGGTGTAGAACGCAGTAGTTGGTGCCGGTTAATCCACACGTGGTATGAGTAACCAGTTCTTAGATTTATTATATCAGGTAGAACAACAGGTAGCGTATGACACAGGGAATATCACAAGTGTAGCAGCTGTAGGTATAACATATGGATTGTGGCAGCCTGGAGATCAGGGTATTGGGACTGGGTTTGGTCATGGCACTGGAGGTCTAGAACAGGGGTGGCCAACCAGTCAGAGGCAAAGAGCCCAAAAATATCTTTTGATATGTCAAAGAGCCAGGATCATGGGCTTGCCAAAAAAGGAGCTGGCTCAAGGCCACGGCCCTGGTGTAATGTTTGTAGGAGCGTGATCGTGTGTCACACCCAGGCTGGTTGCAAACCCAGCACATGGAAAATAATACATAATTTACATAATAATCTTTTCAATGTAAATTTTTTTTTACATTTAAAGGAAAGTCAAAAGCCAAAGCAATATAGAAAACATTGGAAAAACTAGATCTATATAAAATACACTGATACAAGCCAGATCCACATAAAAATAATCGTTCATTTTTTTAACTCAGAAAGTGAATGATTTTTTCAACAATTGAACGATAAATTATATAGTTATTGATAATCATTCAAAAAATCGTTGTGTGTGTATGCATCTATAACTATAAAAAATATGAAAAATAACCTATATAGGAACAAAAAAGTGTAACCTGTATGGAACAAAAATTATATATAAAAAAATTATATATATATAAAAACAGACATTGAAAAAAAAAAAACACATGACGAAATTTAGGGTAAATTGTTCATACAGTATCATCCAAAAATAAGGGGACACCAAAAATATCTGAAAAGAATCCAAATATTTTATTGAAAACACATACAAAACTACAGCACTATGAGGCAATTACAATTTAATTTTGTCATTCAATCCACTGGGAGTGATGGAGTTTAGTCTAAAAACCACTGTGCTTCCTTGTGAAGAAGTGTGCGGGTTCTTTCCCCACCTCTAGGATTATCCGGGACATGGTTTATCAAAGTAACATACTGTAGCCAGACCATGATTGACTTCTTTGAAATATTGTGCCACAGGCTGGTCTATTGCTGGGTACACACTAGATGATATGTCGTCTGATCAGGCGGATTGGACCGACATATCGGGCACATTGTCTAGTGTGCACCGGCTATGTCGCTGACGATGCGTGCTCCCGTGGGCCATCAGCAAGATTCTCCATTCACCCTACATGCAGGGCCGACGGGATGTCGTTAGCGAGGGTCATGCTGCTCAATGCAGCACTGCACCCACCGATATGTGTGTGTGTGTATGTGTATATATATATATATATATATATATATATAAAAGGTGGAAACAAGCGCCTCATAGTGTAATAACGTCTTATGGAAGTTGATATCATGCAACACACATATATATTATGCGTACTGTGCTGCCCTTAAACAGAGGCCTATAGTATATGATTCTTTTAGGGATATCGCTTCTGGTCCCCCACACACAGGTCAGTGTAATTGGTTCACAGTATGTCACCAAGCCCCACGCATATAGGGAGAGAAAGAGAACACTCTCATAGTGTAATTGTAAACACAATTTTATAACATACACACGAGAAACATATATAGAAACAATTACATTAAAAAGAATTTCAAAGAGCTTATCTGAAGACTGGCCAAAGTCAGTAAGCGTAGGTAACCCTTTCCCCTTTCCAACCGCCTCCTGATTTGGGATCGTAGTGTTATAAAGTGGAGTTGTAACCCAAAGATAAATCTCTGGGACTTTATACCTGATTTTTGGTCAGCACTGTAATCAGTATCTACATTGTGTGTGTGTGTGTATATATATATGTATATATATATATATATATATATATATTGTGTGTGTGTGTATATATATATGTTAGTGTATGTATATATACATGAATATATATATATATATATATATATACACACACGTATCTGTATGTGTGTGTATATATGTATGTGTACATATGTGTGTGTATGTATATATATATATATATATATATATACACAGTGTATACACATATCTGCATTTGTATATAAATATATGTATTTGTACATATAAGTGTGTGCATATATATATTTATGCACATAATTTTGTGAATGTAACGGTGCATGCACAGCACTGATTACAGCTGCGGTAAGTTAGAGCAGGGAGGGAAAAGTATCTATTTCCTGAAAAGCTGTCATTGCAAAAATGACAGCTTTTCGGAATAGATAGTGATGGAGAGGAGGAATGATGAATTTCTCCGGTAATTAGGTAGGACTCCATGCGAGTTCTAAACCTAATTAACTCCATCTATTTTTAGTTATGATGAATAAGCCCCATAGTCCAGATTTTACTATCACTTAGATTTTCCCTTCACTTATATATTGGGGCACTCTGTACAACATTGCCTTATAGTTCTTTTTCTTCATTAATCTCTTTTTTTTACTGAAAGTTCATGTAAATCCAGTTATAATTGATGTATGTGTATGATAGCTGTAACTCAGCAGCATTGCTATGGTTACTGTGACATCATACACCTATCCTGTGACATCACAGACAGTGCCTCCTCCTGTAACATTCTGTCTACAGTTGCTGCAGATTACAGTTACTGGCCAGGAAGGAGGAAGGTAAGTCCTACATAGCAGGGTATGATGGAGGTGGGTAAGTCCTACATAGCAGGGTATGATGGAGGTGGGTAAGGAAAGCAGGGTGCAGTGTATTAGGGTGAAAGATAGGATAATATAGAACAGGGAATATATGTACAAGGAAACATAATTAGGAGAAGTACAGGAAGGAATAACACATTTAGGAATGAATATTCATAATGTATTATTAAAGAAATCAAGAGGGCAGTATGGATGATAAACACACATAAAGTAGCTGGAAGAACAGGAACTTATAGCATGGACGAGAAGACAGGAGAACTATCCACGTGAGACAGTAACAGAGGATGGTGCAGAGTGAGGAGGGCTGGCAGAGGGATCATTAGTAATACAATGGGATGTGAGGGGGGACAGGGTGATGGAATGAGAGACAGACAGGGGAAGATAAATGTATTTGTATTGGTGGGGTGTGGGGGTGTGATGAGAGCACAGTATAAAACATAGAGACTCAGGTGGGGGAGAGTGGACAATATAAAACATGTAGATGGGTAGATGGGGGCCAGCACATACAGATGTGGGGGCACAATGCAAAAACATAAATGGGGGAATTAAACAGGGAAGCACAATACAGGATACACAGATTGGAGGGGGGTGGCACAATATTGGACATACAGGATAGGGGTGCATAAAGCAGGACATACAGATCGGGAGCATATGGGGCATCTGATAGGCCTTTATAAGGACCACATGAGAAGCACCTGGACCTGGGGAGACTATTTTTCTCTGTTTGCTCCCCCTAAGCCACTGATCTGGAGATAGTGACAGGCCTGACCTTTATAGAAATGTACAAAGTATATCCAAATGATGAAATGGGACAAAATAGTATAGACTAAAATTATAAACTAGAGCTGTAACAAGTGATTGTATCTTTGCCTATGCAAATATTAAGGGCCCCATTTATCAATAATACAGAACCCTTTTAGCACTCCCTATTTAACAATCTATCTAAAATGATCAATATTTATCACTGTTGGCTCTTGACCTCTTTAGATGATGCATGTGCAGACTGACCATCGCACATGCGCATGACATAGAAGCCCGTTGCTCGCAGCATTAGGCTACCAGCAGCTAAGCGGGGGGGACATTGCTGGACCTCGCCGGCAAGTGAACCTATTTATATAATCCACACATTAGGGGGAATAAAATTGGCCCTTTTGGCAATTGTTCATATGTTAGGCAGTTTCAATGTCATCAATAGTTGGAAAATCAGATTAAACTATTTACATAGAAAGATTTTTCCTCTTCACAACCACATCAACGTTTTCAGTTTGTCACTCTGCGTGTTCTTACACTAACAATGTCTTCTCTCTTTCCCCTTACTCTACTCAACAACTGCTGATCTGTGGTAAGTATTGGAAAGTATTGAACCTCTCCCTTTATCTATTAATACACCTCTTAATGCCCAGAGGGAAGGGCGATCCTGAAGCCATGGTTCCCCAGAGGTTTCCTCCACAGGGGGTTTTTCCTCTCCTGAGTGCTGAAGGATGACTCTTCGTGAGTCCAGAGGTTGCCCAAGTATATGGCTGTTATGCCATTATGATCACCATCATTCACCCGTCTCTCCAGCTAACATCCCTGCATCTCTCCGGCTCACACCCCTGCGTCTCTCCAGCTCACATCCCTGCATCTCTCCGGCTCACACCCCTGCGTCTCTCCGGCTCACACCCCTGCGTCTCTCCGGCTCACACCCGTGTCTCTCCGGCTCACACACACCTGCGTCTCTCCACCTCGCACCCCTGTGTGTCTCCACCTCGAATCCCTGCGTCTCTCCCCTCTCCGGCTCATACCTCTGCATATCTCCATATCACACCCCTGTGTCTCTCCAGCTCACACCCGTGTCTTTTTAGCTCACACCCCTGTGTCTTTTTAGCTCACACCCTGCGTTTCTTTAGTTCACGTCCCTGTGCATCCCAGGCAGGGTGCGACCCTTCTGGGTGCTTCGAGAATAGCTAGGGTCGGCGCGTCCCAGGCAAGGTGCAGCTACACTGGGTGCTACGAGAGTAGCTAAAGCTGGTGCGTCCCAGGCAGGGTGCGGCCACTCTGGGTGCTGCGAGACTAGCTAGGCCCGGTGTGTCCCAGGCAGGGTGTGGCCACTCTGGGTGCAGCAAGACTAGCTAGGGCCGGCACATCTTTCCAGCATACACTTCTGCGTTTGTTTAGCTCACACCCCTGCGTCTCTCCAGCTCATGCCCCTGCATCTCTCCAACTTAGCTCCCTGCATCTCTCCAGTTCACACTTCTGTGTCATTCCGCAAAATAAATAGTTTTTATAGATTAACAAATAATAAAAAATGTTTTATGTATTCATTGACAGAGTCTATTCTTTACTACCACTTTCACAGAGTTCACAAATTACTACTGATATGATTGATACTCTACTGTGCTGCTGGTTCTCCTGAGCAGCTATATAACAGCCAGACACATTTATAGGTATACAATCGGGAAGCCGGCGGATCTAATCCCGAAAGCCGGCTTCCCGACTGCTTAATCCCGGGGAGGGTTAAATGACAGGCGTCTAAATCTAGACGCCTGTCATTTTACCGATGCCGGGAGACATCCCGATCGAAAGGGACGCAGGGCGCCGAGCGCTTATTGCCACGGCGGGGGAGGGTTAGGTTTATGGTTCCCGGGGGGGATTAAGGTTAGCCACCCCCAATGGGAGGTTAGATTTAGGCTAGGAGAAGGGAGGGCTAGGCACCCCGGGGGGGACTTAGGTTTAGGCGGCGAGGAAGGAGGGGTTAGGTTTAGGCACTTAGATGGGGGATTAGGGTTTGGCACTGGGGGGAAGGTTAGGGTTAGGCACCCCTAAGGGAGGGTTAGGGTTAGGGGGTAGAAATAGGTTAGTCATTACATACCTTAGGACGATTGGGATTTCCTTCTTTGTCGGGATGCCGCTGTCGGGATTCCAACCGCCGGGCAGGGGTCCGGCGGTAAATCATACCGATCCCCTGCTGCTGATGCTCCCGAGCAGCTATATAACAGCCAGACACATTTATATTCTATATTTAGCAGCCTTGGGGGTTTATTTAATAAGTGTCAGGTTGTACCTACACTTCTGTTCATGCTTATACCCGATATTTAAAAGATCAGTGCCCTTTTACTTATCAGGCATAAACAGGAACAGAAGTGTCGGAGTGTAAACTTCGCAAATAAACCCCTTGAAGAGAGATAAAGTGGAGAAGTTGTCCAAAGCAACCAATCAGCTTCTGTCATTTATCTAGCACATTGTTTGAAATGACAGTTAAAAGCTGATTGGTTGCTTTGGACAACTGAACCATTTTATCTCTCTCCAACAGTTTTACGTCCCTATTTCACTTACTTAGCAAGTTCAAATATTATTAGTAACAATGTCATTGTCTTGGGAAATTCACAGTATAAAATAATGTAAAAATAATAATAAATTATAATAATAATAATTTTATTTATATAGCACTGTTCTTCAGTAGGTCTCAAGGTGCTTAAATAGGGGTTTCCATCTTCAGATAACTTTGCTTTATGATTCAGAGGCCTATTCATCATCACTTAATTTAAACAAAAGTTGGTGCAAATTAACATTTTCACCTACTTTTGTATAAATTAAGTGTCAGGGCCGTTCATCATTGCTGTAACGCAGAAGATATCACTCATATCTCGTGGTTACAAATCTGCCCGATAATTTCCACAGTCCCTATACTATAATATGGGGATATAGAAATTATGTAATTCATCAAGTTTCGAAAATGCTTTTTTTTCTGAATTTGACAGTGAAGCTGTATGTCACCCAGAGATGGCGTACAACCCCGAATCTCTTCACAAGTTGCCGTGTATGCAGCAACTTATGCAGCAGAGGGATCTTTTCAGATCCCTCCCTGCTGTGTTCCCACTGCCTCCGGCTCAGCGCACACTCCACTGCCTGCCGCTGCCCCCCTCCCTGCTGCCCAGCAAAGTGTAGACGGGCAGGTAGTCAAGCGGTCCAAGGGTGCACTGGGTGCCCAGTGTCTGCTGCTCAGCTGTGCCCACCCTACCTCCTGCCCACAGCCTTCATCCCCCACTGCACACAGCATCTCACCTGGACAAAGACCCTTCAGGACACTCCCTCCAGCCAGCACACACCAAGCAGCAGCCGCAGACAGGAGCCCAGACCCCGCCGGCTATTATCATCCCTCCCCGCTGTCTTTGGCTCTACCGGCACCACCTCAGTCCCTTATTCCCTGCGTTCTTGGTACCCGCAGCTTGCATGCCGAATGAAACACTGGCAGGCTAGGAGGAGAGGGCTGCGCACAGGCAAGCGCAGGGGGGGTTTCCGTCTGCCTGGAAACCCCCCTCCCCAGCCCACACCATGACCACAATAGAAATAGTGGTGTAATAGAATTTTACTAGTGCTGCATGTTCTTCTCAGAATCACAAGTGAAATAATTAGCACCACCTGTAGATCTTTTAACATGTATCAGTCAGTAATAAATAATCTGTGCACCAACTAGGAGATCTGGAAAACATGCACTGTTAGGGATGTGCTGCTCTAGAGCCCAATATGTACGTATATGTCCAGGGTAGTGCTAGGTTCTGCTGCTCCCCCACACTCCCGGACTTGCTCCCATGCTCTGGAATGGTGCTCACATCTAAAATAAAAACATTCAGCTCAGACAGGATGGTCCTACTGCCGCATCTAATGGATTATTGTGATCTCTGGTCCTGTATATGCTGGAATTATGACACACAATACACTTTGTTTGACGCACATTACAGCTGGTTAAGTGCTAATTCTACCCTCTTCATGGACTGACCACACTCACTCTAAAATCATGCATTTGGAAACCCCCCTCTAGAAATCCTGCGTTTGCCACTGCTGCGGGGACACTGGCAGGGGGGTACAGTGATGGGACTGTGGGTACACTGGCAGAGGGGTACAGGAGAGAGGGCTGTTGGACACTAATACCCCTTTTACACCGGAGCTAAAACCCGGGTTTTTGAAGGGTTAACCCGGGCAGCTCCCTGGTGTAAAAGGGGAGAGAGTTGGATCGCCGGGTCGAGTGACCCGGCAATCCAACCCAGGTAACTAGCAGGGTTTAACACGGGCGTAGCCCGTGAAACCCTGCTGTGAGAACAGCGCACTCTGGGTCACGATGACCTGGAGTGCGCTGCTAGCCGGCCGATTGGTCCGGCTTCAGTGGCGCTTGGAGATGACTTCATCTCCAAGCGACCGCTTTCACTCCGCAAAAGCCGGGTGTAGGCAGACCCGACAGCGGTGTGAGCGGCGCTGACTCGGGAATATCCCGAGTCGGCGCAGGCAAAATTCCGGGTCTGATCCGGATAGGAACTTTGTTCCAACTCCGGGTCAGACCCGGAATTTAGGTGGAAAAGGGGTATAACAAGCTCACCTCCGCTGCTTCTGTCCGGCATCTGCTGCGGCTTCTCTCCTCAGTGGATCACCATCGTTGCCTCGGTCTATCCTCCCCGCCAAGCTCCCCAACACACACTATGGCCACTTCAACAGCAGAGCACACACTCTGGCCTCATAACACTTGCTGTGTAATGAAATGTGTATTTAAAGTGTATATATATATATATATGTTGTATAATATATACATTTTAAATATACATTTCACTGTACTGCAAGTGTGTGGTCAGAATAATCAGCGCATGCGCAGTGTAATGTAGTCCTTACAGACACCTCAGCTGCAGAGGAAAAGGATATTTTTTTACAAAAAGCTGACTTCTGAAAAATAGCAGGTTTTCGGAAGTGATACTTTTCTAAAAGAGGCATGATGATAAGTGATAATTATGTAATGATGAATGCCTCCAAAAAAATGTTTAAACTCGCAGCGAGTTTAAAACATAATTATCACAAGTGATAATTATGTAATGATGAATAGGCCCCTGTGAGCCATATCCCAGTAGTAATTATCCAACAACGCCATTGGCAACAATTCAGCAACATCTGGGATCAACATTAGGAGGTATCCTATCTACTCAATTTGGGGAATGTTACCATCTTTCATTTTTATAGAATGTCTCCTTTATTTTTGTTAAAATCAAGTTTGTTGTTTTTGTTTTTTTTTACAATTTCCTTCCCCATGTCTACTCTCCTAGGGTGGGACCTACAGTATGTCTTATTTCAGTTCATGTCAGTTCAGAGTAGGGACAAGTGATTCCAGGAATGCAGCAGCACAGTCAGCGCTGCTGCAATGAGCGCAGAGCAGCTCCTGAAGCCCGACATCGGTGATCAGCGTCATGGACATAATGTGTCACGTGATGCTGATGAGGGGACTCAGGAGCTGCGCTGCGCTCTATGCAACAGTGCTGGCTGTGCTGTTGCATTCAGAACACAGATCAGCGGCAGCTTAGCCCCCATCCAGGAACAGGGTCCACATACACATACTGTATATACACATAAACACATACATACACATAAACACATACATACACATATATACACAACATATATACGCATAAACACATACAGTCAGGTCCATAAATATTGTGACATTGACAGAATTTTCATATTTTGGCCTCTATTCACCACCACAATGGCTTTGAAATGAAACAAACAAGATGTGCTTTAACTGCAGACTTTCAGACTTAGGGGCCTATTCATTAAACCTAAAAATTCTCTGGAGATAATTAGGTTTAGAACTCGCATGGAGTTCTAGCTAATTATAGGTGGAATTCATCATTCCATCTCTCCATAAGTATCTATTCCGAAAAGCTGTCATTCTTGCGATGACAGCTTTTTCGGGAAATAGATACTTTTCCCTGCCTACACTACCTTATCGCATCTGGAAACAGTGCTGCGCATGCGCTGTTACATCTGTAAAACCAGCGCATGGGCAGCACTGCCTACAGATGTGTTAAGTTAATGTTTGGGGAGTGTGGAAATTAACGCAGGGGAACTTAGCAAGGAGATATCTGTGATATCTCCTGTGCTAAGTGGCTACATGAATACCAAAATAACGTTATTTAAGGAAAATGTCCTTAATAACGTTATTTTAGTGTTGATGAATAGGCCCCTTAATTTGAGGGTAATTACATCCAAATCAGATGAACGGTGTAGGAATTACAACGGTTTCTATATGTGCCTCCCACTTTTTAAGGGGCCAAAAGTAATGGGACTATCAACTCAAAAGCTATTTCATGGACAGGTGTGGGCTATTCCCTCGTTATTTCATTATCAATTAAGCAGGTAAAAGGTCGATTCTAGGTAGGGGTGAGCGGGTTCGGATTTCTGAAATCCGAAACCCCCCCATCCGAGGCCGATCCGAGTCAGGCTCGACTTTTCCCGCCTGACTCGGATCTGAAATCGAGGCAAAACGTCATCATCCCGCCTTCCGAGTCTCACGGGTTTTGGATCCTATATAAGGTACCCGCGTCGGCGCCATTTTCTCACTCGGCTGTGGACAGTGAAGAGGGAGGGTGGGAGTTAGGGCTGGCTGGGCTGTGTAGTGTAGTGTAGTGCAGAGTAGTGTTGTACTGTGCTGTGCTGCGCTGCTGTTGTCCACTACTTCAAAGTCAATAGGGGCTGGCTGTGTTGTGCTGTGCGGCTGTTGTTAATAGGGGCTGTGTCCACTACTTCAAAGTCCATAGGGGCTGGATGGAGTGTGTTGTGCAGTCAGTTCTCCATAGGGGCTGTGTCCACTCCAAAGTCCTGTGCAGTGTCCCAGTCCTAAAGGGGTGCTGTAGTGTTGTCCAGGGAGTGCTCTGTCCATCAGGGGTGCTCCCCCCAAGTGCTAAAAAAATAATATTTTTTGTGTGTTTGTGAATTGTGTGCGCAGTAGCCGCACGTGCATCAACAAAGTAGTGCCAAGCGTGCGCCTGTGTCATAAGTAAAGGGCCGGCTGGCTTGACCGTTAAAGGGTGCTGTAACCCCCAAAGTACACTCCAGTCCAACCAAAAAAAAAAAATTTTCTGTGTTTGTGAATTGTGTGCGCAGTAGCCGCACGTGCATCAACAAAGTAGTGCCAAGCGTGCGCCTGTGTCATAAGTAAAGGGCCGGCTGGCTTGACCGTTAAAGGGTGCTGTAACCCCCAAAGTACACTCCAAACCAAAAAAAAAATATTTTCTGTGTTTGTGAATTGTGTGCGCAGTAGCCGCACGTGCATCAACAAAGTAGTGCCAAGCGTGCGCCTGTGTCATAAGTAAAGGGCCGGCTGGCTTGACCATTAAAGGGTGCTGTAACCCCCAAAGTACACTCCAAACCAAAAAAAAAATTATTTTCTGTGTTTGTGAATTGTGTGCACAGTAGCCGCACGTGCATCAACAAAGTAGTGCCAAGCGTGCGCCTGTGTCATAAGTAAAGGGCCGGCTGGCTTGACCGTTAAAGGGTGCTGTAACCCTCAAAGTACACTCCAGTCCAAACCAATAAAAAAATAATTTTCTGTGTTTGTGAATTGTGTGCACTGTGGCTGCACGTGCATCAACAAAGTAGCAGCGCCAAGCGTGCGCCTGTGTCCCATAAGTAAAGAGCCGGCTGGCTCATTTCTTAAAGGATGGTGTAACCCACAAAGTGCACTACTCTTAGGCAAAAATAAAAAAATATTTTCTGTGTTTGTGTGCGCTTTAGCCGCACGTATATATCAATATAACATAAATGGAGGACCAAACTTTCTCCGATAAAAATAAAATAGGGAAAGATCAAGAACCACTTCCTCCTAGTGCTGTTGCTGCTGCTGGGAGTTGTTCATCATCCCAGAGAGGAAGTAGGAACATCACTACTTTTACTAAACAATTGACCCTCCAACAGTCCCTAGCGATGAGGATGAAGTACGACAGCAGTCATCCTGAAGCAAAACGTATAACTGAGGCCTTGACTGCTATGTTGGTGTTAGACGTGCGTCCGGTATCCGCCATTAGTGCAGTGTGATTTAGACAATTGATGGAGGTAGTGTGTCCACGGTTCCAAATCCCGTCTAGATTCCACCTGCATCCTCAAAGCAGCAGCGACAAG
This sequence comes from Taudactylus pleione, assembly GCA_031769625.1. Classification (NCBI taxonomy): domain Eukaryota; kingdom Metazoa; phylum Chordata; class Amphibia; order Anura; family Myobatrachidae; genus Taudactylus; species Taudactylus pleione. Next base: position 25,173,594 of record JAUIMM010000555.1, read on the forward strand.
CGTGCGTCTGTCTGTTAAAGGATGGTGTAACCCTCAAAGTGTGCTACACAAACAATAAAAATATTGTTCTTTTTTTTTCTGTCTTTGTGACTTGTGTGCAATGTAGCCGCACTTGCATCCTCAAAGCAGCAGCGACAAGCGTGCGTCTGTCTGTTAAAGGGTGGTGACACCCTCAAAGTGTGCTACACAAACAATAAAAATATTCTTCTTCTTTTTCCTGTCTTTGTGCATTGTGTGGGCTGTAGCCGCACTTGCATCCTCAAAGCAGCAGCGACAAGTGTGCGTCTGTCTGTTAAAGGATTACATCGGTGACAGCATCCAAGTAGGCATGTCAGACAGTCCGTACCTGTACTGGCAGGAAAAAGAAGCAATTTGGAGGTCCCTGTACAAACTGGCTCTATTTTACCTGAGTTGCCCCCCCTCCAGTGTGTACTCCGAAAGAGTGTTTAGTGCAGTCGGGAACCTTGTCAGCGAAAGGCGTAGGAGGTTGCTTCCACAAAATGTGGAGAAGATGATGTTCATAAAATGAATTATCAACTCTTCCAGGGAGACCAGCCTCCAGAACGTACAGAGGGACCTGTGGTTGTGGATTCCAGCGGGGACGAATTAATACTCTGTGAGGATGAGGATGTACACAACACTGAAGAGGGTGAGGAATCGGTGGATGAGGAGGATGAGGACGACATCTTGCCTCCGTAGAGCCAGTTTGTGCAGGGACAGATTAATTGCCAGCTTGTTTTGTGGGGGCCCAAACGAACCAATCATTTCAGCCACAGTTGTGTGGCAGACCCTGGCGCTGAAATGTTTGGTTTGTTAAAGTGTGCATGTCCTGTTTATACAACATAAGGGTGGGTGGGAGGGCCCAAGGACAATTCCATCTTGCACCTCTTTTTTTTCTTTGCATTATGTATAGTTTGGGGCCTAGTTTTTCAAACTGCCATCCTGTCTGCCACTGCAGTGCCACTCCAAGATGGACCACGTGTTTGTGCCGCCCACTCGTATCTCTTAGCATAGTCATCCAGCTACCTCGGTGCAACCTTTTGGACATAAAAACACTATTGTGAGGTGTGAGGTGTTCAGAATAGACTGGAAATGAGTGGAAATTAAGGTTATTGAGGTTAATAATAGCATAGGAGCAGAAAAACCCACAAATTCTGTGAATTTAGCTGTTTTTATGCTTTTTTTAAAAAAAATACAGATCCAAAACACAAAACCCAGAACCCAAAACACGGAAGGGTGGTTTTTGCAAAACCAATCCAGATCCAAAACACGAAGAAAGATCCAGATCCAAAACCAAAACACGAAAAGTGGCCGGTGCACACCCCTAATTCTAGGTGTGACATTTGCATTTGGAATCAGTTGCTGTCAACTCTCAATATGAGATCCAAAGAGCTGTCACTATCAGTGAAGCAAGCCATCATTAGGCTGAAAAATCAAAACAAACCCATCAGAGAGATAGCAAAAACAATAGGTGAGGCCAAATCAACTGTTTGGAACATTCTTAAAAAGAAAGAACGCACTGGAGAGCTCAGAAACACCAAAAGACCCGGAAGACCATGGAAAACAACTGTGGTGGATGACAGAATAATTATTTCCCTGGTGAAGAAAAACCCCTTCACAACAGTTGGCCAAATCAAGAACACTCTCCAGGAGGTAGGTGTATATGTGTCAAAGTCAACAATCAAGAGAAGACCTCACAAGAGTGAATATAGAGGGTTCACCACAAGATGTAAACCATTGGTGAGCCTCAAAAACAGGAAGATCAGATTAGAGTTTGCCAAACAACATCTAAAAAAGCCATTACAGTTCTGGAACAACATCCTATGGACAGATGAGACAAAGATCAACTTGTACCAGAGTGATGGGAAGAGAAGAGTTTGGAGAAGGAAAGGAACTGCTCATGATCCAAAACATACCACCTCATCAGTGAAGCATGGTGGTGGTAGTGTCATGGCGTGGGCATGTATGGCTGCCAATGGAACTGGTTCCCTTGTATTTATTGATGATGTGACTGCTGACAAAAGCAGCAGAATGAATTCTGAAGTGTTTCGGGCAATATTATATGCTCATATTCAGTCAAATGCTTCAGATCTCATTGGACGGCGCTTCACAGTGCAGATGGACAATGACCCGAAGCATACTGCAAAAGCAACCAAAGAGTTTTTTAAGGCTAAAAAGTGGAATGTTATGCAATGGCCAAGTCAATCCCCTGACCTGAATCCAATTGAGCATGCATTTCACTTGATGAAGACAAAACTGAAGGGAAAATGCCCCAAGAACAAGCAGGAACTGAAGACATTTGTAGTAGAGGCCTGGCAGAGCATCACCAGGGATGAAACCCAGCGTCTGGTGATGTCTTTGCGTTCCAGACTTCAGGGTGTAATTGCCTGCAGAGGATTTGCAACAAAGTATTAAAAAGTGAAAGTTAGATTTAGGATTGTTTAGTTTGTCCCATTACTTTTGGCCCCATAAAAGGTGGGAGGCACATATAGAAACCGTTGTGATTCCTACGCCGTTCACCTGATTTGGATGTAATTACCCTCAAATTAAATTTGAAAGTCTGCAGTTAAAGCACATCTTGTTTGTTTCATTTCAAAGCCATTGTGGTGGTGAATAAAGGCCAAAATATGAAAATTCTGTCAATGTCCCAATATTTATGCACCTGACTGTATATACACATACATACACATAAACACATACATACACATATATAAACAATAAAACAGTACACGTACACTTACATTTTATGCAGCTGCTGTTCCCTTCATTAGGCTCTGCCCCCTCACGCCGTAATCCCACGTTTCGTGAGTCATATGGGGGTGGGGCTTACCGTATTGGCTCCGCCCCAACTTCGGCCACGATAGCTGCAGGGGAAGTTGTTGCTCCGTCAGTGTGCGCTAGTGGTGGGGGCCCCCCCTGTGTGGTGGCCCTGGGATGACCGCCCCTGCCGCCCCCCCCTTAATCCAGCCCTGCGTAACCCCATGATTTCACAACTATCTATAGCAAGATAATTAGGTTATAGCTCACATTACTTTGGTGTGTGGTGCAAACGTATAAAGTTTTGCATTTGTATAAATTCATATAGTCTGAAGGTACGTGAAAGACATTTTGGTTGGCGGTCTTCCAAGGAAAGCAACTGAACTTGTTTGGTAAAACCAACAGGAAAACCAAGACCTGATCGGATCCAGCAATAGGATCCACTAGGGAGTTCACAGTGTCACGTCTGAGGTTAGGAGTTGGTTGGAACAGGCGTGGGAGGCTGAAGAGGAGACTTGGGAGGCGTGGATAAAACTAGTTGGCTTGAGTCAGGACTTCCTCATGTATGATATGATGAATAATATTAACTGTAGAGAATGATGGGTCCAAAGGCGAGGAGGGTAAAGTAAATGTCTTTATAGAGCAGCAGGTTAGAATGGGAACTAAATATATAATACTGAAGAGATGGGCAGAATCGGATTGTTGTAACCGATGATTTTGGTTTGAGAGCTGGATCTGTTTGAGACCGATATTGATAAATAGAAGAAATTGATTGGTTGGATACCGATGTTGATGAATTGAAGAACTTTATTGGTTTTAGACCAATGTTGATATATTTGCAGTACTGGATCGGTTTTGGACAGATGGTAATTTGAAGTACTGGGTCAGTTAAGAACTGATGATGGAAGTATTGGATGGGACCGATGGTTGGAGGTATCGGCTTGAACCGATAGAGGTTAAGTGTCTGTGGTAAAACTAGACTGGAATGTTAGTGGAATAGGAGATCCAGACTTGGAACTGGAATATAATGGACTGGGACCTTTCAGACACAGAGGGGGTCATTCAGACCCGGTCGTTAGCGCCGATGCGCTCGGACCGGGTCGATGGCCTCCCACAGAGCATGCGCACAATGGCGCCGGCGTCGTGCGCTGGTCGTAGCGGGTCTCGATCCAAAGGGGGCGAGCTGTCGATGTTTATTGACAGCTCGCCCCGTTTGGAAGGCGGGCCGGGGGGGTGGCAGGCCAAATGGAGGCGTTCCCATGGGAATGCATACCGTTTGGGGGCGGCCCCACTGACATCACTAGTGAGACCCTACCCTAGGGTCTCGTCGTAAGCCCCGATGGTCGCGATGGTCAGACCATCACCGGAGCGGTCGTTAGAGCTGTGGATGTTAACCCACAGCCTAACGACCGCAACAGAGGCGGGCGGTCAGGATGCAAGTGGCCGCCCAGTTTCTAAGCGACCACTTGCATCCTCCGACCGCCTCTGAATGAGACCCAGAGTATCTGGGAGCTCAGCACAGAGCTGTAATTTCAGCAGAAGCAACGATGTACAGGCAACAGAGGTCAGTCAGGAAATTGAATTTATAGGGGAGGATCCCCAGGGATTGGATCCTGCAATCAGCTGGTCTGGGAGCAGCACTCTGAGTGGAGGAAGAGCGTCAGGTAACAGAGTCCAACAGGGGCGGATTGGGATGGAAAACCAGCCCGGGAAATTTATGGAAGCAGCCCTAATAGGTGCGGGGTCTGTTGAGGGGGTGGGGTCTGTCTAGGGCGCCGGTATCCCTTCTCATAGGGTCTGATTCTGAGATGGACACAGTAGCAGCTGTCCTTGTATCTTTTGCTGCAGTTTCGTCAGTGACTTTAGGCCATAAACACAATGCCCTTCCCTGGTGTATAGCCATGCGTTCGAATATGCAAGTACTGAGACGCCCACTGTCAGTGTCTAAAGTGTCTATGTACTAATAATCGCGGTACTGCCACGATTATTATTGGTTCAACTCGCATGGGGATATTTTCATCTTTAATGAAAATATTCCCGCTATGTACCTAGGTGAGCTCGCAGGGACAGAGGTTGTGGTAACCACTGACCCTTCAAGTTGTATCCCCAGCAAATTTTAGAAGTCTTTCACAGAAGTGAAAGACTTCACCGGGGGAAGCTGACATTGCGCATGTGTACAGCGTAAGCTTCCAGAGCTGGCTGGAGTCTGCGGGGAAGAGATCAAAAGATTTCTCTCCTGCCCCTGGAGCCCCCATTGGCTCACAGTAGTTTACACCATCTGAAGATGGTATGAAATACCGGGGCTAAACTCTGAGTAGCATTGCTAAACCTTCTATCGGATGAGGTGTTGTCATGTGTGCAAACCACTTATCATACTAACATAAAATAAAGACACTGAGACGTGGATTTGGCAGATAATTTCTCCAATAAATCGCCATCAAGTTAATATTATTTATTAATTCTTAAATTAATTAAGGATGTATGGTGGCAAAGAAAGGACGGCCAGAAATCAGCCAGATCTGCTATGCCCACACACAAACAACAAAAGACATAGCAGGCGTAGATCGCCCAGAGTGCATACACATAACCATGTAAACCATGTCAAACACAAAAGGTAACGCTCACCCTCTAACTTGACTACCCACCCGTTTAGGTGATGATACTGCCCCCCGTTAGGTTGGTACAGCCAACTACCAGTCAACGAAGGGAGCGCCCTTAAATCATAATTGCACCTGGACTGGTGAACTGCCGTTCTTTCCCGCCACAGCAAGGTTCAGCTTATAGAACCGCCGCACCGCCACCATACCAAGTACTACCCCAATAACGCCAACTCCTCAAAAAGATCCCCAATAAACAATGACACACCCTCCTCTGTTAAATGAACTCCATCAGGTCTATACATATAACTAAATCGAAATTGAATGTTATTATGGTAAATGAAACGGCCATAATTGGCCATCACAAATTTGGCAACTGCGAAATTAAGTTTCTTCCTAGCTTCGTCATTAGCAGGAAAACTCCTAACCCCACGCCAGACCTGTCGAGGTACAATGCAAGACCAAATTAATTTACACAAGGGCCAGGCCGATAGCACCCTCGCCAAATCGTTGACAATATCAACTCGTAATTCTACAGTGGACCTCTGCCCTAAGTCGTTGCCTCCTAAATAAGCCACCAAAATACGTGGCCTACCAAAAAGCCTTGCATACTCTAACAGTTTAGGACAAAAGGAATGCCATCTCATACCTCTGGAACCTATCCAACGGACCCTAGCTGAATATTCAAAAATTGGAGCTTGATCTGAACTCAAACCTAGCAGCCCAGAAAATATATGAGTGGCCTATAACCCAAATGTCCTGCGTGTCAAAGAGCAATCCTAAAGGTGGAGGAAAGCAGTAAATAAAAAATGAGTAATTGTCATAAAACAATAAAATTTTATGGTGTATTAGTGGGATCTGATAGAACATAAGTGAGTATCTGCCAAAAAGAAAAATTTTCTATTGGTCGCCGACTTTACTATTTGAAGTGGCTGAGACAAACAGAAGACACAAAGGGGAAGAATGGGTGGGGGGGAATTGGGAAAAAACAGGTGAACTCGGCAAGAGGTAAAATAAAAACCTGCTGAGGGATGGACTATGGCCTAATTAAATGATTGAGAATAGCCGAATTGAATCCGTCAGTTCAGGTAAAAATTGTAAAATCCCTCAAGACTCCCATTGCCAGCAATGGCGAGTAGCTAATCCCGAGTAGGACGGACAGGGGTAACAGACAAGACAGGACAGTACATGAGACAAGACAAAAACCAGGCAAGCATAAAATATAAACGTAACCGGAACAGACTGTGAAATGACTTTAAACAAAGGGCCTTCATGCCTAGGTCGAATGTAACCTTTATAACTATCCGATTTCCAATGTCCTAGGGCCTTAATTTCTGATGCCGAGAAACCCGCAGCTGCCGCCGAAGTTGCGGCTCCGATCAGAAACGAGTGTGTACCAAAATCTTGAGGCGGGAGGCCTAAAACTGATACACACCTCTTCAAAAACCAACCAAACTGGTATTTGGTAAGCGGAGTCCTGTCCATATGCATGAGTCATGAACCAGGAACATCCGGCCGCAATAACTCATACCGCATAGCTAGTGCCACGGGGCAGATCTGTTCGTCCCTAGATGGACCCAACGAGATCCACCTACCCCTACCAGTCTGGTCGGTCTTCGACTGCCGAATCCTACAGAGAACAGACCTCTCACTGACCAGGATATCCGAGAGGAGCATGGCGGCATCAACCCATTTGGATGATGCCACCAGCTCCGATACCCTCAAGGTGCCGTGAAAAGCCTCCGAAAACACCACTTGAATCAGGACCGCCTCATACGCAGTAAGAGCCACTCCGAGAACCGCCCCTAATACTGCCGGAAGCAGATGAGCGTCCACAGGTCTCCTACGGTCAGCTACTGGCCGGGAGACCCGTGCCCAACCCTTTAAAGCCTTCACTATCAGAAAACTTTTAGTAAAGTCAGGTTGGCCCTTCAATTTACAATAAAATGCAATGCCCCCCAAAGAGCGCACAACAGAAGCCCTGGATCTGCCAGCCAAACGGAGACTCCAAATAAAAGAAAGCATCGAACGATGCTGACTCTTACCTGCCTGTTTGCTGCTACGGGAATAATCTTCCCATTCATTCCATGCCTGCCGATATGCTCGCAACGTGGAGGGGGCTAAAGACTGTTCTGCTTAGCCCTCCATGCCGGCTCGATCACCTGCCAAACATAAGAGGGGCAAAGCACAACGTCAGCACCAGGGCCACAGATCGGGACCTAGCCCACTGGAAACGTGATAACGCATCGTCTATCTCATTCTCCACCCCAGGAACGTGTCTTGCCTTAAACATGATGTTACAGCGCAAACATGTGAGCACAGCTGCGCTAGCAAGCGCAAAACCAGCAGGGAAGCCGCATGTTGCTGATTGTATCGCATGGACCATGCCCAGGTTGTCCCACCTGATAATGATGCTGCGATTGCGTAACCATTCCCCCCAGATTTCCAAGGAAACCATTATGGGAAAGAGTTTGAGAAGGAGTAAGTCCTTAGTCAAACCCTTTCCCACCCATTCTTCCAGCCAACGGCCAACGCACCAGGAGCCATCAAGGTAACATCCGAACCCCGTGGTGCCTGCTGCGTTGGTGAACAGCTGCAGCTGCAAATTGTCAGCGGCTGGAGACATCCACAACCGAACGCCATTAAAATCCCGAAGAAACGAGACCCAGACAGAGAGGTCCTGCTTAATCTCTGAGGATAAACGTAGCAAATGTCTCGGTTAGTGACACCAGCCGTGGCCCTTTCCAATTTACGTGAAAAAGCTCTGCCCATTGGAATTACTTTACAGGCCCAGGAGGGATTGCGCCTGCCGCAGGGTAATTCTACTGGAAGCCGTGCATTCCGCTATGGCATTACTTGACAGGCTTATCGAGAGGAATGCGACAAGAACCCACCGAGGTACAGATCTCGATACCCAGGAATGACAAGGGGAAGGGCCCTCCGTTTTGTCCACAGCAACGGGAACTCCAAATGAAAAAACAGCGCTCGTAAAGAAAACAAAAGATAACTGCATCTGCCTGAACCGGAAGGGCCGACACACAGAAAGTCATCGAGATAGTGGGCTATTCCATGACTACCGCAAAAATTAAATAAATAAATTCCGCGCACCAGTGTAGGAAGGTGCTAAAATGCTCGAAAAACGCACAGGACACAGAACACCCCATAGGCAAGCATTTGTCTATGCAATATCCGTTGTCCAAGCTAAAAACCCATAAACTGGAATGACTCTGGGTGCAAAGGAAGTAGACGAAAAGCTGACTCAACATCTATCTTAGCCATCAGTGCGCCCGGACCATAACACCTAATGACGTCCAAAGCATCGTCAAAAGACTGGTACACCACCGAGGAAACCTCAACTGGTATGGCATAATTTACTGACGAGCCTGGCGGATAAGACAGATGTTGCATGAGCCCTTATTTTCCTGGAATTTTCTTGGGAACCACTCCCACCGGGGAATTCACAAGATCCCTAATGGGGGTTCTGCAAAAGGCCCAGCAATGCGCCTGCGCTAACCTCGCCAGCCACTTTTTCCCTAAGAATGTGAGGCAATTCAAAGGCAGACTTCAAATTTCTAGGCGAATATGTGTCGACATCCCTGCAAATAGGTAAACGAAAACCAAAACTGAAGCCTTTTAACGAAAATTCTGCGTCCTGCAGAACCGGGTACCAACTCAACCATTTTGCTATCGCTGTGACACGGACAGGGGATGGAACTTTACTTAGCACTTGTGCCTTTTGCTGGCTGTGCAGGCTGCTGCTGGGCACCCCCCTTGAAACACTTGGCAACTGGGTGATTGCCACCACATCGCAAGCAGAGGTGACGAAAACGACATTTTAATGTGGAATTATTAAAGGCGAAGCATTTTCCCCAGACGCCTGCTGTTAGCCCTGACGAACTGAACTAGCTGCTTTGCTCGCGTTGTACCCCTCATAGGCAGGACGCGAAGGCTGCGTGACCTCCAGCAATGTATATTTGTAGAAGTAGGAGCATAGCTGAGAATGGAGCTTCCCGGTGATAGCTGCTTGGGGCAGTGATTGCAATAATAAGCTGTGCACCCTGTAGAAATTCACTGTAGCACATGTATTCTGTCTATATTGTAAGTTAAATGCTCAGAATACAGTATATAATACAATCTCCTCTATTGGCTGATAATAATGATTCAAAGGAGATAAAAGCTAGATCTTAGGTGCTATAGATAAATAAAGCAGTGTCAAAGCCATTACCCCTTACTGTCATATAACGCATCACTAAAGCATTCTATTCCCCCAATGATACCTCAATGCCCAGCATAATACTGACACTGTTTGCTGCAACTGTTTTCTACCATTAAGAGGGCATAATCAGCACTTAGACCATCTATAAAATACATCATACGAATGTACTGAATGATATAATTCTGGCATATACAGGACCAGCAAACACAGTAAGTAATTATATGTAGAAGTAGAGCCATCCTGTCTGAGCTGAATCTTTTTATTTCATGTGCCGGCTCCTTTACAGATCATATGAGCAAGTTGGGGAATCTGGGAGAGGGCAGAAAAAGAAACCATGCACTGTCCTGGAAACAGATGCACAGATTGGTCCCCCTATGTACTGGATGGTGTATTATCCAGTATTAATAATTGATCCAATAGGTGATCCATATCAGTGCACCCCGTACAGTGCATGTTTTCCAGATCTAGTTGGTGCACAACAATATTCATTACTGGCTTTTTAACTTTTTCTACTGGCTGACACATTTAAAAGATCAACAGGGACTGTAGTGCTAGTTATTTCATTTGTGACACTGAGGGGATCCTAAAAAACATGCAACTTTAGTATTATATGCTATTTCTATTGTAGTCATCATGGTGTGGGCTGAGGGGGGGTTCAGGCAAGGCACTCATAAACCCCTCCTGCATTTGCCTATGGTGCTGGCCATTGCAGCCACAAAGATAATATTGACCAGGGGCATTAAGGACTAAAGGGAAGCACCCCTCCCCCACACTGGCACACCTTCCACAAAGCTGCTGCAGCCTGAGGGGGGATAGAACTATCAATAGGGGAACCACACCTGCAGCTCCTAATAACATGGGGACACTGTGGAGCCAGGGACCAGGGTCTGGGGAGGCTCATTACTAGGCAGGACATAGCTACACCCACCCCCAGCAGAACAAGAAATCAGAAAAGACACTGATTTAGGACAGAAAGGAAAAGTAAAAGCAATGATATGAAGTAAATTAAAAGAGACTAAATACAATAAGGAAAAGGAGGAGAGAAGAAGAGAAGAAGGAGAAGCACTAAGAGAGTTTTATTAAGGAAAATGACAACTGACAAAATGCACTTCCCTGTCCTGGAGCAATCTGGAACCAAGAGGCTTTGGCCCTCACTTCTAGCCCCTTATATAATGTCTCTATTGAAAACCCGCCCCTGCTAACGATAGGCTAACTCTAAACAGTAATTTGCATACATGCCGGCCCCCATCCTAGAGGTTTAACACACCTCTTTTCTTATGCAATCTTTCGGTTTCACTTTTTGGAGTTTAGTACATACTGTAGGGCTCAGATCGTAGTCCCTATTGATAATAATGGGGACTGCGATCTGCAGTGCTAATTAGCACATTGCTGGAGATTTCTGTGAAATCACCTGCATTGTGGTTTTAGTACAATACATGAAATTATGCAGAAACTGCAGCTTGATACATAGGCCCCTAAGTCTTTAGACAACCTCCTGTAACTAACTACCTAGGAATACCAAACACATTTCTAAAATACTTCTTGGTGCCTGCGTCTAAATCTGCACTGCAACTCACACCCATGCGCAGATTACAAACAATGCACAAGAAAAAAAATAAAAACAACACTTTGGCCCCCACAGGAAAACAATAAAAAACACATTAGCCTCCACAGGAAAAAAACAAAACACATTGCCCCCACAAGAAATACATAAAAACACAGCCTCAATAATAAAAAAATAAAATACACACCGGCCCCCACAACGAATAAAAAACATTTACCCGCACAAAAAAAAATAAGACACCATTGTCCCCACTGGATAAACAAGCACACTGGCACCTACCAAAATGGTAGTGTCTAGATGCCCTTCACAGAGAGGACCCTGACATCATCAGTTACTGTCCAATGTACAATAATTCCCTACTATTCATGTGGACATAGAGGGAGAATATAAACCTATGGCGAGCAAAGCGCGCCCAGTGTGGCGAGTGAACCGAGCCCACGAGGGGACAAATTTCTTTGTTTGGTGACTTTTATGGGCATGGGACCTCAATTCCGCCCTCACCTCACCTTACAATGAAGGGGAAATATACTCAACCCTATAGAAATCAATAAAACACAATGGCCCCTACAGGGAAAAAAAATGCATTGACCCCTGACAGGTTAAAAAAAAAACCCATTGGCCCCACAGGAGAAAAATAAAAACACAGATCAGGTGCAAGCTTGTAGTAGTAGTAGTAGTAGTAGTGTGGGGCAGGCAGAGAGTAGTAGTAGTGTGGGGCAGGTGGGGAGTAGTAGTAGTAGTGTGGGGCAGGCAAGGAGTATTAGTAGTGTGGGCAGTGAGTAGTAGTAGTATGGGGCAGGCAGGGAGTAGTAGTAGTGTGGGGCAGGCAAGGAGTATTAGTAGTGTGGGCAGTGAGTAGTAGTAGTATGGGGCAGGCAGGGAGTAGTAGTAGTGTGGGGCAGGCAAGGAGTATTAGTAGTGTGGGCAGGGAGTAGTAGTAGTGTGGGGCAGGCAGGGAGAAGTAGTATTTTAAAACGGGACAGAATGGGAGTAATAATGGAAAGCAGAGCAGGATGGGAGTAGTAGATTGGAGTAGTGGGCAGCATTGGAGTAGTGGGCAGCATTGGAGAAGCGAGCAGGAATGGAGTAGTGGTGGAAAGCTGGTAAGATAGGAGTAGGTCACCTCAGCTCATGGGTCCTGGCTGCCGTCCCTTTCTCTGCACTGACAGCTGCCTCACACAGCCAGAGTAAGCCCCTGCCATCCGTGTCCTGCACCGCTCCTACGGCTGCCATTCGTGTCCTTCTGTCTACTCCTACATCCCAGGCTGACTGACAACTGCATACACCCCGCCCCCCCTGCATGGTCCCGCCCCCTGCCTCATCTCCCGCAGCCTTGCTCCGACATCCCACTGAGCTGACAGCGGGAAGCGGAGGATGAGAGAGGGGGTGTGGACACCAGCACCGCACAGTCATTGTGGTGCCGGGAGGTTCATGTTTGCGTTCCATAGCGAAACGTAAACCCCGGAAGCACTGCAGCCGACAGTCAGTGCAAGCCTGACCGGCAGAATCGGCCAGCCCAGCAAAGGGGTTTAGGGGTCGGCCCAGCGGGAACTTTCCCGCTGTCCCGGCGGCCCAATCTGCCCCGGGAGTCCAACATAGCTACGTCAATACTGTGGTTTAGGAAGAAACTCTGGCGTGCAACTTGTGTGCCATCATGCTGGCTAGGAGTTTGAGGGAGTTGGAGAAGAACAGGTCAAGGGTGGGGACCAGTTTGTTACAGACAGATCTGGCATTTCAGAGGGCACAGGAGAAGGGGACTGACCTTGTGGGAGAGATGTGGATGAGATTATCAGGATTGCTGTAGCATGGAGGTGAGATTAATCTGGTGGAAAGAGATGGAGAGAGTGTAGTGATGGTGCGGGATCCTGGGCTAGGAAGGAAATCTGCAGATGGTGGGCAGGGAGGGAGTTTGGTGTGATGTGGATGGAGATGAGGAGGGAAGAGAGGGAGCAGGTGTTACTGGTGGGGTAGCAGGACCATGATGGTGAAGTGAATGAAAATGGAGAAATGGGAGAGGTGGGAGATGGAAGCAGATTAGTGGAAGGGAGACAGAGGAGAGGAGAGAGGAGGAGGTGGAGGATACTAGAAGGGGAAGGATAGAGGTGAGAACAGGGGTAGATTGGCATTGGTACAGATATGCAGTCTGATGTATATGTATGTATACATAACAAATCATTTCAAGCAAGTTCTTGCAGTGTCTAAGCAGGGAGGTGAGTGTGCAGTGAGCAGGTTATGCAGACAGCAGGTGTTTGTTTTGTCAGTTAACTCACAGATGTTATTGATCAGTTGATAGACTTCTGGTGATACTGACCCTTGAAAAGTCAGAAAAGTTTCGCCTGTCCGACTTTCCGCCTCCTTTGCCTGTTTTCAGAGGTGAAATCTTTACGTGCGCGTCCCCGCTTTTCGCCCTATTCAATTCCTAAACAGGTGAAAACGGAAAGCGGCGAATGCGTAACAGGCGGAAAGTATTGTCAGAATTGGGGAAATCAGTCTGTACCCCAAAAAGAGATGGGATTCAATGTAGATGTGTACTAATAGCCCTAATAAAAGTGTTTGGGGTACTTAAGTTGTTTAAATTGCTTCTTATTAGCGTCTTTGCAAAAGTGGTGAAGAATGGCATTATGCAGTATCTTTTGGTGATAATAAGTAGTCCAGTCAAATTTTCGGTACTAGGAAATGGGTGCTAGCATATTTTTATGTCTCTAAAGTGAACTTTGAAAAAAACATGAAAAACCACCCTCACACATGTACCTGCAATCCCAAAAAAACACTTGGGGCCTGATTCAGGCCGGACGCAATTAGCGCTCGCTCGTCCAGAAAATAGGGGTGGCTATTCAAATGAACCGTTCGCTCTTTGCGGCCTGTTCATGCCTCTAGGTCTGAACGAGCGAACAAAACTTGCGGTCGTTTTTTGGAAAAATACGCCCCCTGGCCGCTCGCATCCTACGTCATGTCCGCTATTTATTAGATTAATCAAGTACATCGACCAGCGTATGAACTGCTCGCTATTCTTGTGGTTGGTCTTTGCTACCACAATCTTGCGAGCAGTTCTGGCTATAAAATAACCAAGTGACGTGGTCAATGACGCTGCTGTTTTAAATATGCACACCCATAAAACGCCCGTTTTGACCTCTAAGCTCGCCTGCGTTCGGATCTCCACTCCCCATTTTCAAGCCCCTTCCCCTGTTACCACCCACATACGCCTCATTCTGTCACTCAAATTATCAGGCATTCGCTATTTTGCGAGCACATGAATTTCGACCGCACTGACTGGTTCGCGCATGCGTATAACGATCCGTACGCATGCGCAGTTGGGCAAACATCGCTCGGAGCGAACGAGCGGCCGCTTACGAGCGGCTCTGAATCAGGCCCTTGGTCCCTCCTTAAAGCACCCCAAGAACCCTATTTAGCTAGTTTTTATAGTTGTCCCCCTACTTTTTACATTTTCGTGTTCTGAAGTCATTTTTTTTTTGCTGATATGTCCTTTGGGGGGGCTGTCCCAAGGGTTCTGAGACGTTTCCCCACGTTTGCACCCCAAAATAGCTATTTTGCACTTTTTTCACCTGCTATTCATTGGAGATACTCTTCCGCCAAGTACAATCCTTTGAGTTTCCGCTTAGGCGAAATCTTCTTGGAATTGAATAAGGAGATACTTTGAAAACAGGCGGAAAGTCCGAATTCGCGGAAACATCTCCAAACGGCACTTTTCACCTCTTATTGAATCCGGCCCTTAGACGGTAAGCTCTAATAGTGCGGGATGCAAACATTCTATGGAAAGCACTTTATAATATCTTGTCTCTAAACAAAACTAATTGAAGAGTAATCCATGTGTAGGATCCTTTAGACATCAAGAAGCAGACTGTGCCAGACTACTGATGAATATACTACAACAGCTAATAGCAAAGAGCCAGATTTGCTGTAACACAGGAACTACAGACACACACAGGAGGAAACAGATCATACCAATGTATGAAGGAGGGACTTCAGCAGATATCTCCAACAGCTACAGCCCCTATATATGTATCTGCTATTTGGGATGCAATGCTGTCAGATTTACTAAGTTCCACATTGCGAAACACTCTGGAGTTGGTCCCCGCAGCTAACGCATACTTCCTAACTCTCCCACAATGACCAGGAGGCTGCCGAAACTCGGGTGGCGCTCCCAGCCCCCTCTGCAAGAGAGGGGAAGTCTCCCGGACTGGCCGCCACCCCTGCAAACCCCCCTTTTCCCCCGCACTTCCCCCCTTTTTGCCCCACACTTACATGATGAAAGTGGGCAGTCCAGAGGAGTCCGATGACACAATTTGCGCTGAATCACATCATCATAGCCCCGCCCCCTGCTTTACAATGCCGGAAATTTTACATTGTATTGCGGGGGCAGGGCCACAATGACACGATCGCACGCCATGCCCCACGCATTGCCCACCATTGCCGCCAGCTACACCTCATAAATTTACCAGAATTTACACTTCGCAAAATTCAGTAGACCGCACAAGCACAGGAGTCCCAACAGAAGAGCGAAGAGACTGCTGATGCTGCTGCTTTCCTTTCAGAGCCCCTCTCCCTGCGTGTACAGTACTATTTACTACATCTCGATATTGGGTGCTAATATCGCGCCAAGATTGCATTGCAAATGCAATAACTAATAAATGGGCCACTAAGTATCATTGGGGATACAGTGAATATACTGATGGACGGGAATCCCGCTGTCTAAATCTCGACACGGGACTAAAGACACAGGACTAAATCCAGACGCCTATCTTTAGCCGGACGATGGAATCCCAACAGGACGGTTTCCTGTACGAAGGTAAGCGGGGACACATAGGGGGGGGGGTTTAGGCACCCCCAGGGGGACATAGGGTTAGGCACCCCCCGGGGAGGATTAGGCTAGGGGAAGTGGGGGTTAGGGTTAGGCACCATTGGGGGAGGTTAGGGTTAGGTACCCCCCCGGGAGGTTTAGTGTGTGCGGGGAGGGTTAGGTATAGGCCCCCCCAAGGAGGGGCTTAGGGTTAGGCACCACCCTAAGTTTCAGGGTTAGGCACCCCTAAGGGAGGGTTAGGGGGGGAGAAGAGTAGAGTTATGGCACTTACCTGCTCCGTCGGGATTAAGCATGTTCGGGCTTCTGCCGTCGGCTATTAATCCGTCGGGATTTCATACCCAACCCGTATCATTGTGAGATGCAGAGATACTAAACAATATATACCGCCATCTATGATTATTTATTTGTTTAGCTCTATTTTTATTTTCAAATTTTAACAGAACAGAGGGCCTGATTCAGAGATCTGTGCAATGCAGATATTTGCGCAGATTGAGCGATATTTAGCCATTGCGCATGCATGAAAGCCGTACTGCGCACTCAAAGCGTTTGGTTTGCGATTACACTTGCATCGAGGATTCATTTGCATAGTAAGTGACAGGTAGTCAGCGCTTGGAGGAGGTAACAGGGGGGTGGTTAGGGAAACACAGGCGTGTCTGGCGGGTTACACGCCATTTCATGGGTGTGCATAAATTAGCCATTGCGATCTCCTTCACTGCGTGTCAGTGTTTGAGACAGGTCAGGCTTCACTTAGAGGCTGCGTGGCTGCTCGATCTGCGTCAGTGTTCCTGATGTTTACACATATATGAGAAGGCAGCAGCGGGCGTCCCTATGCTCGGGTCACTTAGAAAGACATTAGCATTTTTTCGCTAATGCAAACCGTGAGAGTTCGCAGTTGCGATTGCATTTGAGTAAATCTCGGAATCAGGTTAAGAGTCACCTTTACAGAGAAGGCATTATGCAACAACGTAAAGAAGAGCGAGAAATTAATTCACGTTATGATTTTTAATGGTAAACAAAGCCCTAAATGGTGGTTAATAGGTCATGTGAGTAGGAGCCACAATTTCTTGTTTCTTCCACTTGTACCGTAGTTTTCACCTGGGGCTGGATATCCTGACAGCATCAGGTAAGTATCCCTACCCTAACCCTCCCTCTAAGCCTAACCCAACTTTCCCACAGCCTAACTCTAACCACCCCCCCTCCCCCACACAGCCTAACCCTCCCCCCACAGCCTAACCTTAACCCTTCCCCCGCAGCCTATTCCTAACCCTCCCTTATTGCCTAACCCTAAACCCTAACCCTATAACTTACCATTGAGATGCCTGCGGTGGGGATTCAGACACTGGGATTCCGATTGCTGTCGGGATTCCGGTGACGGTATTCTGAGCACTGACATCCCGACCGTCGGGATGGTAACTACATTTTGACATATAGGGGTCTATTCATGTAGAACATGAAGTGGCTATTGAAATATATCACTATACACTAGTGGCCAAAATTGCGGACACATTTTGAAATGTGAATGTTTTTCAACTTTGAATGCTTATAAAAACTATTTCACTTCATGCAGTGCAATGATTCATATATCAAATGAAAGGAAATTCAATGCTGAATTCAACACAATAAACAGAGGTCTAATATTTACATTACAATGGAAGTTATGCTACCTTCAGTCAGACAAAGAAGCACAGATGCGTGAGATTCAAGAAGCGGATTGTAGTAACAGCTACTACCAGCCAATAGAAATCGTTGGTCTGAGGACCAATCAGCTATTTTGCAGAATAAAGTTGGTTACTGAAGTGTAATTATGGTTGGATGTTTGTGTATATTGTTTAGTGCTATTGACGGTGTAAAAAATAAATACAACAATGTCGTCCAGGCAAAGCGGTGACTGGTCAGCCAGGAAGAGATCCAGGATTGTGGTGTTACGTGAAAATGGTCTTTCGTATGCAGCATTTGCAAGAGAAGTTGGTGGGAATGTGACAACATCAGGAGTACGAAAGTCTTGGTTACGCTATATGGAAACCAGTGGCGTAACTAGGGTCTGCGGAGCCCAGGGCAAGTTTCAGATTGGCGACCCCACCACACATACTATAAATATATCTTGCGCGGCGAAGGCGCGCGCCAAAAATATGGGTGTGGTCACCTACCAGAAGGGGCGTGGCTACTGAATATGGGGCGTGCCAACATGACACGACACCCATATTTTGGCACATTCCTTTACATTCCATATGCACCTTACCTCTGCGGTGGTTTCTCACAACGTAGAACCTCTGAAGAAATGTATCCTCCCTGGGACGATGGCGTCTTCAGTCGGTATTCACTATTCATGTAGGTCACATCGTCCGGAAGATGTCTGTTCATGTGGGAATAATAACAGTGTCATCATCATACAACAGCGGTTCAACCAGCCTCGTGCCTCCTGTGTAACTTCCTTTCCCCTGCGTCTCTCAGCCACACCATCATCCCACTGCATCATCCGCCAGCCACACCATAGCCTCCCCCCTGTGTCGTCTCACAGCACACCATCACCGCCACCCTGTATCAACTCTCAGCACACCATCATCTCCCCCCTGCCACATCTCTGAACATACCGTCACCTCCTTCCCCTGCGTCATCTCTCAGTCAGGCGATCAGCTCCCCCCTGCGTCGTCTCTCAGTCAGGCGATCAGTTACCCCCTGCGTCGTCTCTCAGTCAGGCGATCAGCTCCCTCCCTGCGTCGTCTCTCAGTCACACCATCATCTTCCCCCCGCGTTCTCTCTCAGCACAGACACACTGACACAGATACACACACACTGACACATATATATATATATATATATATACACACACACTGACACATGTATACACACACTATATATATATATATATATATATATATACACACACACACACACTGACATATTCACAATGACACATATACGCACACACTGACATACACACTGACATATACACATACAGTACATACTGACACATAAGCACACACTCAGGGCAGTAGGGAGGGTGGTGCGGCTGGTGCCTCCGCACAGCCACGAACTGCCCGACTCCGGAGAGGTCTGCAGAAAGTGACCTGCAGTGCTGCGCGGCGCACACCAGCGATGCCGGCGAAGATCCCCGCCCTCCACCCACCTCCGAGAGGAAAAGGTAAGCGCTCAGGGGGAGGAGGGGGGTGAGGGTGAGCGAGAGGGGCGGAAGTGCAGCACAGGGCGCACTGCCGTCCTGCTACGGCGCTGCACACACTGACATATACACATACATACACTGACATATATTCACACTGACATATACACATACAGTACATACTGACACATATACACACACTGACACATATACACAAACACTGACATATACACAAACATACACACTGACATATACACATACAGTACATACTGACACATATACACACACTGACACATATAGACACACACTGACATATACACAAACATACACACTGACATATACACATACAGTACATACTGACACATATACACACACACACTGACATACACACAAGCATTAGCGGGACGCCGCAGATTGTTTTGTTTTGTTTTGATTGTGCAGTGACATTGGACAGGAACTATTTAACCATTAGATTTCCGATTTACCACTCATCCTACATGGTTGAGAGATACAGAGACCATCTTATATTTGTGCACCAGTTTTAACTATTCTTGGTTTAGTGAATAAATATTTTTGTGTTACTTTGATACATACACGTACTGGTTACTATTTTGTTACATTGTACATTCCTACCAATTGGGATTTTCATACAAATGAGATATTAATTTCTTGTCTTTTTCACTGACTATAACTTGGTATATGGTACTCAATCTATACCATCAGAATCTATTTGTTTCAATTTAATGATAATTAGGCATTTATTGACAATTAGTCATTCATATATTATTGTACGGAACAAGAAGGTTGAGCGCTACAACAAACCTTTTTTTATTCATATACACAAACATACACACTGACATATACACACTGACATATACACATACAGTACATACTGACACATATACACACACTGACATATACACATACACACACTGACACAGACACAGACACACACTAACACAGATACACACACACATACGCTGACACAGACGCATACAGACACACACTAACACAGATACACACACGCTGACACAGATACACACACACTGACACAGATACACACACACTGACACAGATACACACACACGGTGACACAATTACACCCACGCTGACACAGATACACACACACTGACACAGATACATACATGCTGACACAGATACATACATGCTAGGGGTGAGCGGGTTCGGATTTCTAAAATCCGAACCCCCCCGAGCCCCCCCGATCCGAGTCCGATCCGAGTCAGGCTCGACTTTTCCCGCCTGACTCGGATCTGAAATCGAGGCAAAACGTCATCATCCCGCCTTCCGAGTCTCGCGGGTTTTGGATCCTATATAAGGTACCCGCGTCGGCGCCATTTTCTCACTCGGCTGTGGACAGTGAAGAGGGAGGGTGGGAGTTAGGGCTGTGTAGTGTAGTGTAGTGTAGTGCTGCTGTTGTCCACTACTTCAAAGTCCATAGGGGCTGGCTGTGTTGTGCTGTGCTGCTGTTGTTAATAGGGGCTGTGTCCACTACTTCAAAGTCCATAGGGGCTGGCTGGACTGTGTTGTGCAGTCAGTTCTCCATAGGGGCTGTGTCCACTCCAAAGTCCTGTGCAGTGTCCCAGTCCTAAAGGAGAGCTGTAGTGTTGTCCAGGGGGTGCTCTGTCCATCAGGGGCGCTCCCCCCAAGTGCTAAAAAAATAATATATTTTCTGTGTTTGTGAATTGTGTGCGCAGTAGCCGCACGTGCATCAACAAAGTAGTGCCAAGCGTGCGCCTGTGTCATAAGTAAAGGGCCGGCTGGCTTGACCGTTAAAGGGTGCTGTAACCCCCGAAAGTACACTCCAGTCCAAACCAAAAAAAAATTATTTTCTGTGTTTGTGAATTGTGTGCGCAGTAGCCGCACGTGCATCAACAAAGTAGTGCCAAGCGTGCGCCTGTGTCATAAGTAAAGGGCCGGCTGGCTTGACCGTTAAGGGTGCTGTAACCCCCGAAAGTACACTCCAGTCCAAACCAAAAAAAAAATTATTTTCTGTGTTTGTGAATTGTGTGCGCAGTAGCCGCACGTGCATCAACAAAGTAGTGCCAAGCGTGCACCTGTGTCATAAGTAAAGGGCCAGCTGGCTTGACCGTTAAGGGTGCTGTAACCCCCGAAAGTACACTCCAGTCCAAACCAAAAAAAAAATTATTTTCTGTGTTTGTGAATTGTGTGCGCAGTAGCCGCACGTGCATCAACAAAGTAGAGCCAAGCGTGCGCCTGTGTCATAAGTAAAGGGCCGGATGGCTTGACCGTTAAAGGGTGCTGTAACCCCCGAAAGTACACTCCAGTCCAAACCAAAAAAAAATTATTTTCTGTGTTTGTGAATTGTGTGCGCAGTAGCCGCACGTGCATCAACAAAGTAGTGCCAAGCGTGCGCCTGTGTCATAAGTAAAGGGCCGGCTGGCTTGACCGTTAAGGGTGCTGTAACCCCCGAAAGTACACTCCAGTCCAAACCAAAAAAAAATTATTTTCTGTGTTTGTGAATTGTGTGCGCAGTAGCCGCACGTGCATCAACAAAGTAGTGCCAAGAGTGCGCCTGTGTCATAAGTAAAGGGCCGGCTGGCTTGACCGTTAAAGGGTGCTGTAACCCCCAAAGTACACTCCAGTCCAAACCAAAAAAAATATTATTTTCTGTGTTTGTGAATTGTGTGCGCAGTAGCCGCACGTGCATCAACAAAGTAGTGCCAAGCGTGCGCCTATGTCATAAGTAAAGGGCCGGCTGGCTTGACCGTTAAAGGGTGCTGTAACCCCCAAAGTACACTCCAGTCCAAACCAAAAAAAATATTATTTTCTGTGTTTGTGAATTGTGTGCGCAGTAGCCGCACGTGCAACAACAAAGTAGTGCCAAGCGTGCGCCTGTGTCATAAGTAAAGGGCCGGCTGGCTTGACCGTTAAGGGTGCTGTAACCCCCGAAAGTACACTCCAGTCCAAACCAAAAAAAAAATTATTTTCTGTGTTTGTGAATTGTGTGCGCAGTAGCCGCACGTGCATCAACAAAGTAGTGCCAAGCGTGCGCCTGTGTCATAAGTAAAGGGCCGGCTGGCTTGACCGTTAAGGGTGCTGTAACCCCCGAAAGTACACTCCAGTCCAAACCTAAAAAAAAATTATTTTCTGTGTTTGTGAATTGTGTGCGCAGTAGCCGCACGTGCATCAACAAAGTAGTGCCAAGCGTGCGCCTGTGTCATAAGTAAAGGGCCGGCTGGCTTGACCGTTAAAGGGTGCTGTAACCCCCGAAAGTACACTCCAGTCCAAACCAAAAAAAAATTATTTTCTGTGTTTGTGAATTGTGTGCGCAGTAGCCGCACGTGCATCAACAAAGTAGTGCCAAGCGTGCGCCTGTGTCATAAGTAAAGGGCCGGCTGGCTTGACCGTTAAGGGTGCTGTAACCCCCGAAAGTACACTCCAGTCCAAACCTAAAAAAAAAATATTTTCTGTGTTTGTGAATTGTGTGCACTGTGGCTGCACGTGCATCAACAAAGGAGCAGCGCCAAGCGTGCGCCTGTGTCCCATAAGTAAAGAGCCGGCTGGCTCATTTCTTAAAGGGTGGTGTAACCCACAAAGTGCACTACTCTCCAGCAAAAATAAAATAATATTTTCTGTGTTTGTGTGGGCTTTAGCCGCACGTATATATATCAATATAACATAAATGGAGGACCAAACTTTCTCCGATAAAAATAAAATAGGGAAAGATCAAGAACCTCTTCCTCCTAGTGCTGTTGCTGCTGCTGGGAGTTGTTCATCATCCCAGAGAGGAAGTAGGAACATCACTACTTTTACTAAACAATTGACTCTCCAACAGTCCCTAGCGATGAGGATGAAGTACGACAGCAGTCATCCTGAAGCAAAACGTATAACTGAGGCCTTGACTGCTATGTTGGTGTTAGACGTGCGTCCGGTATCCGACATTAGTGCAGTGGGATTTAGACAATTGATGGAGGTAGTGTGTCCTCGGTTCCAAATCCCGTCTAGATTCCACCTGCATCCTCAAAGCAGCAGCGACAAGCGTGCGTCTGTCTGTTAAAGGGTGGTGACACCCTCAAAGTGTGCTACACAAACAATTAAAATATTGTTCTTTTTTTTTCTGTCTTTGTGAATTGTGTGGGCTGTAGCCGCACCTGCATCCTTAAAGCAGCAGCGACAAGCGTGCATCTGTCTGTTAAAGGGTGGTGACACCCTCAAAGTGTTCTACACAAACAATTAAAATATTGTTCTTTTTTTTTCTGTCTTTGTGAAATGTGTGGGCTGTAGCCGCACCTGCATCCTTAAAGCAGCAGCGACAAGCGTGCGTCTGTCTGTTAAAGGGTGGTGTAACTCTCAAAGTGTTCCAAAAAATAAAAAACTATTTTTTTAATGTGTTTGTGACTTGTGTGCGATGTAGCCACACTTGCATCCTCAAAGCAGCAGCGACAAGCGTGCGTCTGTCTGTTAAAGGGTGGTGACACCCTCAAAGTGTGCTACACAAACAATTAAAATATTGTTCTTTTTTTTTTGGTCTTTGTGAAATGTGTGGGCTGTAGCCACACCTGCATCCTTAAAGCAGCAGCGACAAGCGTGCGTCTGTCTGTTAAAGGGTGGTGTAACTCTCAAAGTGTTCCAAAAAATAAAAAACTATTTTTTTAATGTGTTTGTGACTTGTGTGCGATGTAGCCACACTTGCATCCTCAAAGCAGCAGCGACAAGCGTGCGTCTGTCTGTTAAAGGGTGGTGACACCCTCAAAGTGTGCTACACAAACAATTAAAATATTGTTCTTTTTTTTTTGGTCTTTGTGAAATGTGTGGGCTGTAGCCACACCTGCATCCTTAAAGCAGCAGCGACAAGCGTGCGTCTGTCTGTTAAAGGGTGGCGACACCCTCAAAGTGTGCTACACAAACAATTAAAATATTGTTCTTCTTTTTGCTGTCTTTGTGAATTGTGTGGGCTGTAGCCGCACTTGCATCCTCAAAGCAGCAGCGACAAGCGTGCGTCTGTCTGTTAAAGGGTGGTGTAACCCTCAAAGTGTGCTCCACAAACAATAAAAATATTCTTTTTTTTTTTCTGTCTTTGTGAATTGTGTGGGCTTTAGCCGCACTTGAATCCTCAAAGCAGCAGCGACAAGCGTGCGTCTGTCTGTTAAAGGATTACATCGGTGACAGCATCCAAGTAGGCATGTCAGACAGTCCGTACCTGTACTGGCAGGAAAAAGAAGCAATTTGGAGGTCCCTGTACAAACTGGCTCTATTTTACCTGAGTTGCCCCCCCTCCAGTGTGTACTCCGAAAGATTGTTTAGTGCAGCCGGGAACCTTGTCAGCGAAAGGCGTAGGAGGTTGCTTCCACAAAATGTGGAGAAGATGATGTTCATAAAATGAATTATCAACTCTTCCAGGGAGACCAGCCTCCAGAACGTACAGAGGGACCTGTGGTTCCAGCAGGGACGAATTAATACTCTGTGAGGATGAGGATGTACACACTGAAGAGGGTGAGGAATCGGTGGATGAGGAGGATGAGGATGACATCTTGCCTCCGTAAAGCCAGTTTGTGCAGGGACACATTAATTGCCAGCTTGTTTTGTGGGGGCCCAAACGAACCAATCATTTCAGCCACAGTTGTGTGGCAGACCCTGGCGCTGAAATGATTGATTTGTTAAAGTGTGCATGTCCTGTTTATACAACATAAGGGTGGGTGGGAGGGCCCAAGGACAATTCCATCTTGCACTTCTTTTTTTTCTTTGCATTATGTACAGTTTGGGGCCTAGTTTTTCTAACTGCCATCCTGTCTGCCACTGCAGTGTCACTCCTAGATGGGTCACGTGTTTGTGCCGCCCACTCGTGTCGCTTAGCATAGTCATCCAGCTACCTCGGTGCAACCTTTTGGACATGAAAACACTATTGTGAGGTGTGAGGTGTGAGGTGTTCAGAATAGACTGGAAATGAGTGGAAATTAAGGTTATTGAGGTTAATAATAGCATAGGAGCAGAGAAACCAACAAATTCTGTGATTTTAGCTGTTTTTATGCTTTTTTTAAAAAAAATACAGATCCAAAACACAAAACCCAGAACCCAAAACACGGAAGGGTGGTTTTGGCAAAACCAATCCAGATCCAAAACACGAAGAAAGATCCAGATCCAAAACCAAAACACAAAACACGAAAAGTGGCCGGTGCACACCCCTAATACATGCTGACACCGATACACACACTGACACATATATACAACGCTGATGCATATATACACACATGCTGACACAGATACACACATGCTGACACAGATACATACATGCTGACACATATATACACTAGGGGTGAGCGGGTTCGGATTTCTGAAATCCGAACCCCCCCGAGCCCCCACGATCCGAGTCCGATCCGAGTCAGGCTCGACTTTTCCCGCCTGACTCGGATCTGAAATCGAGGCAAAACGTCATCTTCCCGCCTTCCGAGTCTCGCGGGTTTTGGATCCTATATAAGGTACACACGTCGGCGCCATTTTCTCACTCGGCTGTGGACAGTGAAGAGGGAGGGTGGGAGTTAGGGCTGTGTAGTGTAGTGTAGTGTAGTGCTGCTGTTGTCCACTACTTCAAAGTCCATAGGGGCTGGCTGTGTTGTGCTGTGCTGCTGTTGTTAATAGGGGATGTGTCCACTACTTCAAAGTCCATAGGGGCTGGCTGGACTGTGTTGTGCAGTCAGTTCTCCATAGGGGCTGTGTCCACTCCAAAGTCCTGTGCAGTGTCCCAGTCCTAAAGGAGTGCTGTAGTGTTGTCCAGGGGGTGCTCTGTCCATCAGGGGTGCTCCCCCCAAGTGCTAAAAAAATAATATATTTTCTGTGTTTGTGAATTGTGTGCGCAGTAGCCGCACGTGCATCAACAAAGTAGTGCCAAGCGTGCGCCTGTGTCATAAGTAAAGGGCCGGCTGGCTTGACCGTTAAAGGGTGCTGTAACCCCCGAAAGTACACTCCAGTCCAAACCAAAAAAAAATTATTTTCTGTGTTTGTGAATTGTGTGCGCAGTAGCCGCACGTGCATCAACAAAGTAGTGCCAAGCGTGCGCCTGTGTCATAAGTAAAGGGCCGGCTGGCTTGACCGTTAAGGGTGCTGTAACCCCCGAAAGTACACTCCAGTCCAAACCAAAAAAAAAATTATTTTCTGTGTTTGTGAATTGTGTGCGCAGTAGCCGCACGTGCATCAACAAAGTAGTGCCAAGCGTGCACCTGTGTCATAAGTAAAGGGCCGGCTGGCTTGACCGTTAAGGGTGCTGTAACCCCCGAAAGTACACTCCAGTCCAAACCAAAAAAAAAATTATTTTCTGTGTTTGTGAATTGTGTGCGCAGTAGCCGCACGTGCATCAACAAAGTAGTGCCAAGCGTGCGCCTGTGTCATAAGTAAAGGGCCGGCTGGCTTGACCGTTAAAGGGTGCTGTAACCCCCAAAGTACACTCCAGTCCAAACCAAAAAAAAAATTATTTTCTGTGTTTGTGAATTGTGTGCGCAGTAGCCGCACGTGCATCAACAAAGTAGTGCCAAGCGTGCGCCTGTGTCATAAGTAAAGGGCCGGCTGGCTTGACCGTTAAAGGGTGCTGTAACCCCCGAAAGTACACTCCAGTCCAAACCAAAAAAAAATTATTTTCTGTGTTTGTGAATTGTGTGCGCAGTAGCCGCACGTGCATCAACAAAGTAGTGCCAAGCGTGCGCCTGTGTCATAAGTAAAGGGCCGGCTGGCTTGACCGTTAAAGGGTGCTGTAACCCCCGAAAGTACACTCCAGTCCAAACCAAAAAAAAATTATTTTCTGTGTTTGTGAATTGTGTGCGCAGTAGCCGCACGTGCATCAACAAAGTAGTGCCAAGCGTGCGCCTGTGTCATAAGTAAAGGGCCGGCTGGCTTGACCGTTAAAGGGTGCTGTAACCCCCGAAAGTACACTCCAGTCCAAACCAAAAAAAAATTATTTTCTGTGTTTGTGAATTGTGTGCGCAGTAGCCGCACGTGCATCAACAAAGTAGTGCCAAGCGTGCGCCTGTGTCATAAGTAAAGGGCCGGCTGGCTTGACCGTTAAGGGTGCTGTAACCCCCGAAAGTACACTCCAGTCCAAACCAAAAAAAAATTATTTTCTGTGTTTGTGAATTGTGTGCGCAGTAGCCGCACGTGCATCAACAAAGTAGTGCCAAGCGTGCGCCTGTGTCATAAGTAAAGGGCCGGCTGGCTTGACCGTTAAAGGGTGCTGTAACCCCCGAAAGTACACTCCAGTCCAAACCAAAAAAAAATTATTTTCTGTGTTTGTGAATTGTGTGCGCAGTAGCCGCACGTGCATCAACAAAGTAGTGCCAAGCGTGCGCCTGTGTCATAAGTAAAGGGCCGGCTGGCTTGACCGTTAAGGGTGCTGTAACCCCCGAAAGTACACTCCAGTCCAAACCAAAAAAAAAATTATTTTCTGTGTTTGTGAATTGTGTGCGCAGTAGCCGCACGTGCATCAACAAAGTAGTGCCAAGCGTGCGCCTGTGTCATAAGTAAAGGGCCGGCTGGCTTGACCGTTAAAGGGTGCTGTAACCCCCGAAAGTACACTCCAGTCCAAACCAAAAAAAAAATTATTTTCTGTGTTTGTGAATTGTGTGCGCAGTAGCCGCACGTGCATCAACAAAGTAGTGCCAAGCGTGCACCTGTGTCATAAGTAAAGGGCCGGCTGGCTTGACCGTTAAAGGGTGCTGTAACCCCCGAAAGTACACTCCAGTCCAAACCAAAAAAAAATTATTTTCTGTGTTTGTGAATTGTGTGCGCAGTAGCCGCACGTGCATCAACAAAGTAGTGCCAAGCGTGCGCCTGTGTCATAAGTAAAGGGCCGGCTGGCTTGACCGTTAAAGGGTGCTGTAACCCCCGAAAGTACACTCCAGTCCAAACCAAAAAAAAATTATTTTCTGTGTTTGTGAATTGTGTGCGCAGTAGCCGCACGTGCATCAACAAAGTAGTGCCAAGCGTGCGCCTGTGTCATAAGTAAAGGGCCGGCTGGCTTGACCGTTAAGGGTGCTGTAACCCCCGAAAGTACACTCCAGTCCAAACCAAAAAAAAAATTATTTTCTGTGTTTGTGAATTGTGTGCGCAGTAGCCGCACGTGCATCAACAAAGTAGTGCCAAGCGTGCGCCTGTGTCATAAGTAAAGGGCCGGCTGGCTTGACCGTTAAAGGGTGCTGTAACCCCCGAAAGTACACTCCAGTCCAAACCAAAAAAAAAATTATTTTCTGTGTTTGTGAATTGTGTGCGCAGTAGCCGCACGTTCATCAACAAAGTAGTGCCAAGCGTGCACCTGTGTCATAAGTAAAGGGCCGGCTGGCTTGACCGTTAAAGGGTGCTGTAACCCCCGAAAGTACACTCCAGTCCAAACCAAAAAAAAATTATTTTCTGTGTTTGTGAATTGTGTGCGCAGTAGCCGCACGTGCATCAACAAAGTAGTGCCAAGCGTGCGCCTGTGTCATAAGTAAAGGGCCGGCTGGCTTGACCGTTAAGGGTGCTGTAACCCCCGAAAGTACACTCCAGTCCAAACCCAAAAAAAATTATTTTCTGTGTTTGTGAATTGTGTGCGCAGTAGCCGCACGTGCATCAACAAAGTAGTGCCAAGCGTGCGCCTGTGTCATAAGTAAAGGGCCGGCTGGCTTGACCGTTAAAGGGTGCTGTAACCCACAAAGTACACTCCAGTCCAAACCAAAAAAAAAATTATTTTCTGTGTTTAGCCGCACGTATATATCAAATCGATATAACATAAATGGAGGACCAAACTTTCTCCGATAAAAATAAAATAGAGAAAGATCAAGAACCACTTCCTCCTAGTGCTGAAGCTGCTGCCACTAGTCATGACATAGACGATAACATGCCATCAACGTCGTCTGCCAAGGCCGATGCCCAATGTCATAGTAGAGGGCACATACAATCCCAAATGGCAAAGTTCAGGAAAATGACCTTGAAAAAGACATTTAAATCAGCTGAAGAGAAACGTAAACTTGCCAATATGCCATTTACGACACGGAGTGGCAAGGAACGGCTAAGGTCGATCCCTAGTATGTTCATGACTAGTGGTTCAGCTTCACATGACGATGGAAGCCCTCCTCCCACTAAAAAAATCAAAAGAGTTAAGCTGGCAAAAGCACAGCGAAGAACTGTGCTTTCTAAGAAGATATCACAAATCCCCAAGGAGAGTCCAAGTGTGGTGGTGGTTGCGATGCCTGACCTTCCCAGCACTGGACGGGAAGAGGTGGCTCTTTCCACCATTTGCACGCCCCCTGCAAGTGCTGAAAGGAGCACCCACAGTCCACTTGCTGATATGCAAATTGAAGATGTCACTGTTGAAGTACAACAGGATGAGGATACTGGTGTAGCTGGCGCTGAGGAGGAAGTTGGCGAGGAGGATTCTGATGGTGATGTGGTTTGTTTAAATCAGGCTCCGGGGGAGACAGTTGTTGTCCGTGGGATGAAAAAGCCCATCACGGTCATGCCTGGGCAGAAGACCAAACATTCCACCTCTTTGGTCTGGCAATATTTCTATCCAAATCCGGACAACAACTGTCTTGCCATATGTACCATATGTAAAGGTGAAATAAGTAGGGGTAGGGACGTCAACCACCTAGGAACATCCTCCCTTATACGGCACCTGCAGCGCGTTCATAAAAAGTTACTGTCAAGTTCAGAAACTTTGGCTAAGACCGTAAGCAGTCCAGGGACACCTAAATCCCATTGTCCTGTTGTATCCAAGCGCCTGCAAACCACACCGTCAACTCCCTCCTCGTCAATTTCCTCCTTAGTCAGGATCGGAAGTAGTCCTGCAGGCCATGTCACTGGCATGACTGACTCTCCTATCCGGGATTCCTCTGGAGGATCCTGCATTGCTACGCCTACTGCTGCCGCTGCTGCTGTTGCTGCTGCTGGGAGTCGTTCATCATCCCAGAGAGGAAGTAGGAACACCACTACTTTTACTAAACAATTGACCCTCCAACAGTCCTTAGCGAGGAGGATGAAGTACGACAGCAGTCATCCTGAAGCAAAACGTATAACTGAGGCCTTGACTGCTATGTTGGTGTTAGACGTGCGTCCGGTATCCGCCATTAGTGCAGTGGGATTTAGACAATTGATGGAGGTAGTGTGTCCCCGGTTCCAAATCCCGTCTAGATTCCACTTCACTAGGCAGGCGATACCGAGACTGTACAGAAACGTCAGAAAAAGTGTCCTCAGTGTCCTGAAAAATGCCATTGTACACAATGTCCACTTAACCACGGACATGTGGACAAGTGGAACAGGGCAGACTAAGGACTATATGACTGTGACAGCCCACTGGGTAGATGTATCACCTTACGCAGCAACAGCAGCAGCGTCACCAGTAGCAGCATCTCAGAAATGCCAGCTCGTTACAAGGCAGGCTACGCTGTGTATCACCGGTTTCAGTAAGAGGCACACCGCCGACAACCTCTTAGAGAAACTGAGGGAAATCATCGCCCAGTGGCTTACCCCACTTAGACTCTCCTGGGGATTTGTGATATCTGACAACGCCACCAATATTGTGCGGGCATTACATCTGGGCAAATTCCAGCACGTCCCATGTTTTGCTCACACAATAAACTTGGTGGTGCAGAATTTTCTGAAAAGCGACAGGGGCGTGCAGGAGACGCTTTGGGTGGCCCGAAAAATTTCTGGCCACTTTCGCCATTCAGCGACTGCGTGCCAAAGACTGGAGCGCCAGCAAACACTCTTGAACCTGCCCCGCCATCACCTGAAGCAAGAGGTTGTGACGCGGTGGAACTCAACCCTCTATATGCTTCAGAGGATGGAGGAGCAGCAAAAGGCCATACAAGCCTATACATCCACCTATGACATAGGCAAAGGAGGGGGTATGCACCTGACTCAAGCGCAGTGGAGAATGATTTCCGTGTTGTGCAAGGTTCTCCAGCCCTTCGAACTTGCCACACGTGAAGTCAGTTCAGACACTGCCAGCTTGAGTCAGGTCATTCCCCTCATCAGGCTTTTGCAGAAGCAGCTGGAGAAAGTGAAGGAGGAGCTAAGACGGAGCGATTCCGCTCGGCATGTGGGACTTGTGGATGAAGCCCTTCATTCGCTTTGCCAGGATTCCAGGGTGGTCAATCTGTTGAAATCAGACCACTACGTTTTGGCCACCGTGCTCGATCCTAGGTTTAAAGCCTATGTGGTGTCTCTCTTTCCGGCCGACACAAGCCTGCAGAGGTGCAAAGACCTGCTGGTGAACACACTGTCAGCTGAAGCGGAACGTGACACGTCAACGGCTCCTTCTTCATTTTCTCCTGCAACTGGGGCTGCCAGGAAAAAACTTAGGTATCCTAAGCAACCCGCTGGCGGTGATGCAGGGCAGGCAGGACCAAGTTTGGACATCTGGTCCGGACTGAAGGACCTGGCAACAATTTCTGACATGTCTACTGTCACTGCATATGATACTGTCACCATTGACAGAATGGTGGAGGATTACATCGGTGACAGCATCCAAGTAGGCATGGCAGACAGTCCATACCTGTACTGGCAGGAAAAAGAGGCAATTTGGAGGCCCCTGTACAAACTGGCTCTATTTTACCTGAGTTGCCCCCCCTCCAGTGTGTACTCCGAAAGAGTGTTTAGTGCAGCCGGGAACCTTGTCAGCGAAAGGCGTAGGAGGTTGCTTCCACAGAATGTGGAGAAGATGATGTTCATCAAAATGAATTATCAGCTCTTCCAGGGAGACCAGCCTCCAGAAGGTACAGAGGGACCTGTGGTGGTGGATTCAAGTGGGGACGAGTTAATACTTTGTGAGGATGAGGATGTACACACTGAAGAGGGTGAGGAATCGGTGGATGAGGAGGATGAGGATGACATCTTGCCTCCATAGAGCCAGTTTGTGCAGGGACACATTAATTGCCAGCTTGTTTTGTGGGGGCCCAAACGAACCAATCATTTCAGCCACAGTTGTGTGGCAGACCCTGGCGCTGAAATGATTGGTTTGTTAAAGTGTGCATGTCCTGTTTATACAACATAAGGGTGGGTGGGAGGGCCCAAGGAAAATTCCATCTTGCACCTCTTTTTTTTCTTTGCATTATGTACAGTTTGGGGCCTAGTTTTTCAAACTGCCATCCTGTCTGCCACTGCAGTTTCACGCCTAGATGGGTCACGTGTTTGTGCCGCCCACTCGTGTCGCTTAGCATAGTCATCCAGCTACCTCGGTGCAACGTTTTGGACATAAAAACACTATTGTGAGGTGTGAGGTGTTCAGAATAGACTGGAAATGAGTGGAAATTAAGGTTATTGAGGTTAATAATAGCATAGGAGCAGAAAAACCTACAAATTCTGTGATTTTAGCTGTTTTTATGCTTTTTTTAAAAAAAATACAGATCCAAAACACAAAACCCAGAACCCAAAACACGGAAGGGTGGTTTTGGCAAAACCAATCCAGATCCAAAACACGAAGAAAGATCCAGATCCAAAACCAAAACACAAAACACGAAAAGTGGCCGGTGCACACCCCTAATATACACACATGCTGACACATATACATACATGCTGACACAGATACACACATGCTGACACATGCACACACATGCTGACACAGATACATACATGTTGACACAGATACACACACTGACACATATATACACACGCTAATGCATATATACACACATGCTTACACAGATACATACATGCTGACAGTAACACAGATACACACATGCTGACACAGATACATACATGCTGACACATATATACACACATGCTTACACATATACATACATGCTGACACAGATACATACATGCTGACACATATATACATACATGCTGACACAGATACACACATGCTGACACATGCACACACATGCTGACACAGATACATACATGCTGACACAGATACACACATGCTTACACAGATACATACATGCTGACAGTAACACAGATACACACATGCTGACACAGATACATACATGCTGACACAGATACATACATGCTGACACATATATACACACATGCTGACACATATACATACATGCTGACACAGATACATACATGCTGACACATATACATACATGCTGACACAGATACACACATGCTGACACATGCACACACATGCTGACACAGATACATACATGCTGACAGTAACACAGATGCACACATGCTTACACATATACATACATGCTGACACAGATACACACATGCTGACAAAGATACACACATGCTGACACATGCACACACATGCTGACACAGATACACACATGCACATGCTGAAACAGATATACATGCTGACACATATATACACCCCCCCCAGTACTTACCAGTGGTGAAGCTGCAGAGCGCTGGGGATGGAGAACTTTCACTATCCACGTGTCACCCGGCTCCGGCAGCAGCTCTCAGCCTCTCAGGAACAGCATGCTGCAGAGTGCCAGGAGGACTGCCTTGGAGGGGCTGCGCGTCTCTGCTGCAGCTCCCCCTACAGTCGGCACCAGCAGCTTGCAGGCACTCACTACACTGTACTGTGTACAGTAGTAGATTTTGTCAGGGAAAGCGGAGAGCGGGTGGTGCGGGGGTGAAGCGGAGAGCGGGCGGTGCGGGGGGGGGAGCGGAGAGCGGGCGGTGCGGGGGGGGGAGCGGAGAGCGGGCGGTGCGGGTAACAATGCCCTGGCTGGCACGGGCGCTCCCCTCTGCTGGGCCTGCCACGTCGCCCAGGGCACAAGCCCCGCTTGACACCCCCCTAGTTACGCCACTGATGGAAACACAATCTATACAAAACAAAGAAGGAAAAGGCCGGAAAAAGTGCACAACAGCTGTTGATGATAGGAGAATAAAACAAATTTGCATCAGGGACAGATGGATGTAATCTGCGGCCATTAGCAGTGAACTGCGTGCAACTGGTGTTTTTGTCAGTACAAGAACGGTATGGAGAAGACTAAGGGAGGTTGGCCTAAAAGGTAGGATTCCTCAAAAAAAGCCATTGCTGAATAAAAAGCAGCGACAGAAATGAATACAGTGGGTAAAAGAACACATTGCATGGACAGAAGGTCAGTGGAAACAAGTGATATGGAGTGATGAAACTAAGATATCGATATTAGGCAGTGATGGGAGAAAATATCGGAGACGTCGCATCGGGGATGAGGTACATCCATATTGCATTCAAGCGACAACAAAGAATCCTACAAGTGTGTATAATCTGGGCATGTATGACAGCACATGCTGTAGGCCGCCTTTATGTCATAGATGGCACACTGAACAGCAGAAAGTACATTGACACCATCCTACAACCAAAACTCCTACCTTCCATCAGAGATCTTTTATCAGATAATGCCCCATTTTTTTCCCATCAGGATTTTGCTCCCTGCCACACTGCATGGGCATACAAAAAGGGGTTCACGGAGAATGACATACAGGTACTGGGATGGCCAGGAAACAGCCCAGACCTGAACCCCATAGAACATTTGTGGTTCAGTTTAAAAAAAACTGGTACATCTGAGGCGTCCATCCAATAAAAGGCAATTAATTGAGGCTATAATTGTCTCATGGCACCACATAATAAAGAAGGAAGAGCTCCAAACATTGGATGGCTCAATGCCATGTCTCTGTGCTGCTGTCTTGAAAAATAAAGGATACCCAATGAAATACTGATAGGACAGTAACATCATAAGTACACAGGGATTTTCACTGCACAACTTCCCTTGTAATGCAAATATTTGACCTCGGTTTATTGTGTTTAATTCAGCATTAAATTTCCTTTCATTTGATATATGAATCATTGCACTGCATGAAGTGTAACAGTTTTTATAAGCATTCGAAGTTGAAATACATTAAAATTTCAAACTGTCCGCAATTTTGGCCACCACTGTATATTGCATCACATCGATGCGATATATAAAGGTCTATTCATGAAGCAGAGAAGAGCCCTGTTTAGTTGAAATCTGGGCTCTTTTCTGCTTTGTGCTATTCATGGAGCTAATTTACCATGGAGAAGTGTGTTGCTTCTACAGAGGCACCCCTGCTCCATGTCTGCATCGCATCACCATACTTCAGTATGGTGAGTGTGATTCATGAAGGAACGGAAAGCTCAGCTGTGGTACAGATTCGCCATCTGAGGATGGCAGAATCTGTACCGCAAGCCGAACAGAGCAGGGAAGTTGCATACTTCCCAGCTCTCTGCCTGGCACCTGGCGCTGGCTCCACCCCCTTTTCCCAGCGTCCTCTGCAGCAGGTCTGACGTGACCAGCTCAATCCCCTGCGTCTCTCCAGCTCAAACCCCTGCGTCTCTCCGGCTCACACCCCTGCGTCTCACTGGCTCACACACACCTGCGTCTGTGGCTCACACCCCTGCATCTCTCCAGCTCACACCCCTGCGTCTCTCCACCTCGCACCCCTGCGTGTCTCCACCTCGAATCCCTGCATCTCTCCCCTCTCCGGCTCACACCTCTGCATATCTCCATATCACACCCCTACGTCTCTCCAGCTCACACCCCTGCATCTCTCCAGCTCACACCCCTGTGTCTTTTTAGCTCACTCCCTGCGTTTCTTTAGTTCACGACCCTGTGCATCCCAGGCAGGGTGCGACCCTTCTGGGTGCTTCGAAAATAGCTAGGGTCGGCGCGTCCCAGGCAAGGTGCAGCCACACTGGGTGCTACGAGAGTAGCTAAAGCTGGTGCGTCCCAGGTAGGGTGCGGCCACTCTGGGTGCTGCGAGACTAGCTAGGGCCGGTGTGTCCCAGGCAGGGTGCGGCCACTCTGGGTGCAGCAAGACTAGCTAGGGCCGGCACGTCTTTCTAGCATACACTTCTGCGTTTATTTAGCTCACACCCCTGCATCTCTCCAGCTCATGCCCCTGCATCTCTCCAACTTAGCTCCCTGCATCTCTCCAGTTCACACTTCTGTGTCATTCCGCAAAATAAATTGTTTTTATAGATTAACAAATAATAAAAAATGTTTTATGTATTCATTGACAGAGTCTCTATTCTTTACTACCACTTTCACAGAGTTCACAAATTACTACTGATATGATTGATACTCTACTGTGCTGCTGGTGCTCCTGAGCAGCTATATAACAGCCAGACACATTTATAGGTATACAATCGGGAAGCCGGCGGATCTAATCCCGACAGCCGGCTTCCCGACTGCTTAATCCCGGGGAGGGTTAAATGACAGGTGTCTAAATCTAGATGCCTGTCATTTTACCTATGCCGGGAGACTGGCGCCTGAAATCCCGATCGAAAGGGACGCCGGGCACCAAGCGCGTATTGCCACGGCGGGGGAGGGTTACGTTTAGGGTTCCCCGGGGGGATTAGGGTTAGCCACCCCCAATGGGAGGTTAGGTTTAGGCTAGGGGAAGGGAGGGCTAGGCACCCCGGGAGGGACTTAGGGTTAGGCACCCCAGGGGGGTCTTAGGTTTAGGTGGCAAGGAAGGAGGGGTTAGGTTTAGGCACTTAGATGGGGGATTAGGGTTAGGCACTGGGGGGAAGGTTAGGGTTAGGCACCCCTAAGGGAGGGTTAGGGTTATGGGGTAGAAATAGGTTTGTCAATACTTACCTTAGGACGATCGGGATTTCCTTCTCTGTCGGGATGCCGCTGTCGGGATTCCAACCGCCGGGCATGGGTCCAGCGGTAAATCATACCGATTCCCTGCTGCTGATGCTCCCAAGTAGCTATATAACAGCCAGACACATTTATATTCTATATTTAGCAGCCTTGGGGGTTTATTCAAGCTTATACCCGATATTTAAAAGATCAGTGCCCTTTTACTTATCGGGCATAAACAGGAGCAGAAGTGTCGGAGTGTAAACTTCGCAAATAAACCCCTTGAAGAGAGATAAAGTGGAGAAGTTGTCCAAAGCAACCAATCAGCTTCTGTCATTTATCTAGGACAATATTTGAAATGACAGTTAAAAGCTGATTGCTTGCTTTGGACAACTGAACCATTTTATCTCTCTCCAAGGCTTGATGCATCTCCCCGACAGTTTTACGTCCCTATTTCACTTACTTAGCAAGTACAAATATTATTAGGAACAATATCATTGCCTTGGGAAATTCACAGTATAAAATAATGTAAAAATAAAAATAAATAATTATAATAATTTTATTTATATAGCAGTTCTTCAATAGGTCTCAAGGTGCTTAAATAGGGGTTTCCATCTTCAGATAACTTTGCTTTATGATTCAGGGGCCTATTCATCATCACTTAATTTAAACAAAAGCTGGTGCAAATTAACATTTTCACCTACTTTTGTATAAATTAAGTGTCAGGGCCATTCATCATTGCTGTAACGCAGAAGATATCACTCATATCTCGTGGTTACAAATCTGCCCCGATAATTTCCACAGTCCCCATTCTATAATATGGGGATGTAGAAATTATGTAATTCATCAAGTTTCGAAAATGTTTTTTTTCCTGAATTTGACAGTGAAGCTGTATGTCACCCAGAGATGGCGTACAGCCCCCAAATCTCTTCACAAGTTGCCATGTACGCAGCAACTTATGCAGCAGAGGGATCTTTTCAGATCCCTCCCTGCTGTGTTCCCACTGCCTCCGGCTCAGCGCACACTCCACTGGCTGCCACTGCCCCCTCCCTGCTGCCCAGCAAAGTGCAGACGGGCAGGTAGTCAAGCGGTCCAAGGGTGCACTGAGTGCCCAGAGTCTTCTGCTCACCTGTGCCCACCCTACCTCCTGCCCACAGCCTTCATCCCCCACTGCACACAGCATCTCACCTGAACGAAGACCCTTCAGGACACTCCCTCCAGCCAGCACACACCAAGCAGCAGCCGCAGACAGGAGCACAGACCCCGCCGGCTATTATCATCCCTCCTCGCTGTCTTCAGCTCTACCGGCACCACCTCAGTCCCTTATTCCCTGCGTCCTTGAAACCCGCAGCCTGCATGCCGAATGAAACACTGGCAGGCTAGGAGGAGAGGGCTGCGCACAGGCAAGCGCAGGGGGGGTTTCCGTCTGCCTGGACACCCGCCTCCCCAGCCCACACCATGACCACAATAGAAATAGTAGTGTAATAGAAATTTACTAGTGCTGCATGTTCTTCTCAGTATCACAAATGAAATAATTAGCACCACCTGTAGATCTTTTAACATGTGTCAGTCAGTAATAAATAACCTATGCACCAACTAGGAGATCTGGAAAACATGCACTGTTATGGATGTGCTGCTCTAGAGCCTAATATGTACATATATGTCCAGGGCAGTGCTAGGTTCTGCTGCTCTCCCAGACTCCAGGACTTGCACCCATGCTCTGGAATGGTGCTCACATCTAAAATAAAAACATTCAGCTCAGACAGGATGGTCCTACTGCCGCATCTAATGGATTATTGTGATTGCTGGTCCTGTATATGCTGGAATTATGACACACAATAGACTTTGTTTGACGCACATTACAGCTGGTTAAGTGCTAATTCTACCCTCTTCATGGACTGACCACACTCACTCTAATATCAAGCATTTGGAAACCCCCCTCTAGAAATCCTGCGTTTGCCACTGCTGCGGGGACACTGGCAGGGGGTTACAGTGATGGGACTGTGGGTACACTGGCAGAGGGGTACAGAAGAGAGGGCTGTTGGACACTAACAAGCTCACCTCCCCTGCTTCTGTCCGGCGACTGCTGCGGCTTCTCTCCTCAGTGG
Source organism: Taudactylus pleione (assembly GCA_031769625.1). NCBI lineage: Eukaryota > Metazoa > Chordata > Amphibia > Anura > Myobatrachidae > Taudactylus > Taudactylus pleione. Next base: position 25,212,262 of record JAUIMM010000555.1, read on the forward strand.
ATCACCATCGTTGCCTCGGTCTATCCTCTCCGCCAAGCTCCCCAACACACACTATGGCCACTTCAACAGCAGAGCACACACTCTGGCCTCATAACACTTGCTGTGTAATGAAATGTGTATTTAAAGTGTATATATATATTTATATATATATATATATGTTATATAATATATACTTTTTAAATATACAATTCACTGTACTGCAAGTGTGTGGTCAGACTAATCAGCTCATGCGCAGTGTAATGTAGTCCTTACAGACACCTCAGCTGCAGAGGAAAAGGATATTTTTTTACAAAAAGCTGACTTCTGAAAAATAGCAGCTCTTCGGAAGTGATACTTTTCTCAAAGAGGCATGATGATAAGTGATAATTATGTAATGATGAATGCCTCCAAAAAAATGTTTAAACTCGCAGCGAGTTTAAAACATAATTATCACAAGTGATAATTATGTAATGATGAATAGGCCCCTGTGAACCATATCCCAGTAGTAATTATCCAACAACGCCATTGGCAACAATTCAGCAACATCTGGGATTAACATTAGGAGGTATCCTATCTACTCAATTTGGGGAATGTTACCATCTTTCATTTTTATAGAATGTCTCCTTTATTTTTGTTAAAATCAAGTTTGTCGTTTTTGGTTTTTTTACAATTTCCTTCCCCATGTCTACTTTCCTAGGGTGGGGCCTACAGTATGTCTTATTTCAGTTCATGTCAGTTCAGAGTAGGGACAAGTGATTCCAGGAATGCAGCAGCACAGTCAGCGCTGCTGCAATGAGCGCAGAGCAGCTCCTGAAGCCCGACATCGGTGATCAGCGTCATGGACATAATGTGTCACGTGATGCTGATGAGGGGACTCAGGAGCTGCGCTGCGCTCAATGCAACAGTGCTGGCTGTGCTGTTGCATTCAGAACACAGATCAGCGGCAGCTTAGCCCCCATCCAGGAACAGGGTCCACATACACATACTGTATATACACATAAACACATACATACACATAAACACATACATACACATATATACACAACATATATACGCATAAACACATACAGTCAGGTCCATAAATATTGGGATATTGACAGAATATTCATATTTTGGCCTCTATTCACCACCACAATGGCTTTGAAATGAAACAAACAAGATGTGCTTTAACTGCAGACTTTCAGACTTAATTTGAGGGTAATTACATCCAAATCAGATGAACGGTGTAGGAATTACAACGGTTTCTATATGTGCCTCCCACTTTTTAAGGGGCCAAAAGTAATGGGACTATCAACTCAAAAGCTATTTCATGGACAGGTGTGGGCTATTCCCTCGTTATTTCATTATCAATTAAGCAGGTAAAAGGTCTGGAGTTGATTCTAGGTGACATTTGCATTTGGAATCAGTTGCTGTCGACTCTCAATATGAGATCCAAAGAGCTGTCACTATCAGTGAAGCAAGCCATCATTAGGCTGAAAAATCAAAACAAACCCATCAGAGAGATAGCAAAAACAATAGGTGTGGCCAAATCAACTGTTTGGAACATTCTTAAAAAGAAAGAACGCACCGGAGAGCTCAGCAACACCAAAAAACCCGGAAGACCACGAAAAACAACTGTGGTGGATGACAGAATAATTATTTCCCTGGTGAAGAAAAACCCCTTCACAACAGTTGGCCAAATCAAGAACACGCTCCAGGAGGTAGGTGTATATGTGTCAAAGTCAACAATCAAGACAAGACTTCACAAGAGTGAATATAGAGGGTTCACCACAAGATGTAAACCATTGGTGAGCCTCAAAAACAGGAAGACCAGATTAGAGTTTGCCAAACAACATCTAAAAAAGCCATTACAGTTCTGGAACAACATCCTATGGACAGATGAGATAAAGATCAACTTGTACCAGAGTGATGGGAAGAGAAGAGTATGGAGAAGGAAAGGAACTGCTCATGATCCAAAACATATGACCTCATCAGTGAAGCATGGTGGTGGTAGTGCCATGGCGTGGGCATGTATGGCTGCCAATGGAACTGGTTCCCTTGTATTTATTGATGATGTGACTGCTGACAAAAGCAGCAGAATGAATTCTGAAGTGTTTCGGGCAATATTATATGCTTATATTCAGTCAAATGCATCAGAACTCATTGGACAGCGCTTCACAGTGCAGATGGACAATCTGGTGATGTCTATGCGTTCCAGACTTCAGGGTGTAATTGCCTGCAAAGGATTTGCAACAAAGTATTAAAAAGTGAAAGTTAGATTTAGGATTGTTTAGTTTATCCCATTACTTTTGGCCCCATAAAAAGTGGGAGGCACATATAGAAACCGTTTCCTACGCCGTTCACCTGATTTGGATGTAATTACCCTTAAATTAAATCTGAAAGTCTGCAGTTAAAGCACATCTTGTTTGTTTCATTTCAAAGCCATTGTGGTGGTGAATAGAGGTCAAAATATGAAAATTCTGTCAATGTCCCAATATTTATGCACCTGACTGTATATACACATACATACACATAAACACATACATACACATATATAAACAATAAAACAGTACACATACACTTAAATTTTATACAGCTGCTGTTCCCTTCATTAGGGTCCGCCCCCTCACGCCGTAATCCCGTGATTCGTGAGTCATATGGGGGCGGGGCTTACCGTATTGGCTCCGCCACAACTTCAGCCACGATAGCTGCAGGGGAAGTTGTTGCTCCGTCAGTGTGCGCTAGTGGTGGGGGCCCCTCTGTGTGTGGGGGCCCCAGGATGACCGCCCCTGCCGCCCCCCCTTAATCCAGCCCTGCGTAACCCCATGATTTCACAACTATCTATAGCAAGATAATTAGGTTATAGCTCACATTACTTTGGTGTGTGGTGCAAAGGTATAAAGTGTTGCATTTGTAGAAATTCATATAGTCTGAGGGTACGTGAAAGACATTTTGGTTGGTGGTCTTCCAAGGAAAGCAACTGAACTTGTTTGGTAAAACCAACAGGAAAACCAAGACCTGATCGGATCCAGCAATAGGATCCACTAGGGAGTTCACAGTGTCACGTCTGAGGTTATAGGAGTTGGTTGGAACAGGCGTGGGAGGCTGAAGAGGAGACTTGGGAGGCGTGGATAAAACTAGTTGGCTTGAGTCAGGACTTCCTCATGTATGATATGAGGAATAATATTAACTGTAGAGAATGATGGGTCCAAAGGCGAGGAGGGTAAAGTAAATGTCTTTATAGAGCAGCAGATTAGAATGGGAACTAAATATATAATACTGAAGAGATGGGCAGAATCGGATTGTAACCGATGATTTTGGTTTGAGAGCTGGATCTGTTTGAGACTGATATTGATAAATAGAAGAAATTGATTGGTTGGATACCGATGTTGATGAATTGAAGAACTTTATTGGTTTTAGACCAATGTTGATATATTTGCAGTACTGGATCGGTTTTGGACAGATGGTAATTTGAAATACTGGGCCGGTTAGGAACTGATGATGGAAGTATCGGATGGGACCGATGGTTGGAGGTATCGGCTGGAAACGATAGAGGTTAATGTTAACAAGTGTCTGTGGTAAAACTAGACTGGAATGTTAGTGGAATAGGAGATCCAGACTTGGAACTGGAATATAATGGACTGGGACCTTTCAGACACAGAGTACCTGGGAGCTCAGCACAGAGCTGTAATTTCAGCAGAAGCGATGATATACAGGCAACAGAGGTCAGTCAGGAAATTAAATTTATAGGGGAGGATCCCCAGGGATTGGATCCTGCAATCATCTGGTCTGGGAGCAGCACTCTGAGTGGAGGAAGAGCGTCAGGTAACAGAGCCCAACAGGGGCGGATTGGGATGGAAAACCAGCCCGGGAAATTTATGGAACCAGCCCTAATTAGGGGTGAGCGGGTTCGGTTTTACTCGGTTTTACTCGGTTCTTATCGCCACTTTACCGCAACTTTGGCTCGATTTAATTCGCTATCCAAAACACATGTTCGGCGACAGCCAATAAAAAGATCCGGGTAAAACCGAGTAAAACCGAACCCGCTCACCCCTAGCCCTAATAGGTGCAGGGTCTGTTGAGGGGGTGGGGTCTGTCTAGGGAGCCGGTATCCCTTCTCATAGGGTCTGATTCTGAGATGGACACAGTAGCAGCTGTCCTTGTATCTTTTGCTGCAGTTTCGTAAGTGACTTTAGGCCATAAACACAATGCCCTTCCCTGGTGTATAGCCATGCGTTCGAATATGCAAGTACTGAGACGCCCACTGTCAGTGTCTAAGGTGTCTATGTACTAATAATCGCGGTACTGCCACGATTGTTATTGGTTCAACTCGCATGGGGATATTTTCATCTTTAATGAAAATATTCCCGCTATGTACCTAGGGGAGCTCACAGGGACAGAGGTTGTGGTAACCACTGACCCTGCAAGTTGTATCCCCAGCAAATTTTAGAAGTCTTTCACAGAAGTGAAAGACTTCACCGGGGGAAGCTGACATTGCGCATGTGTACAGCGTAAGCTTCCAGAGCTGGCTGGAGTCTGCGGGGAAGAGATCAAGAGATCTCTCTCCTGCCCCTGGAGCCCCCATTGGCTTACAGTAGTTTACACCATCTGAAGATGGTATGAAATACCGGGACTAAACTCTGAGTAGCATTGCTTTTTGGAGTTTAGTACATACTGTGCGTGGTCCCTATTGATAATAATGAGGACTGCGATCTGCAGTGCTAATTAGCACATTGCTGGAGATTTCTGTGACATCACCTGCATTGTGCTTTTAGTACAATACATGAAATTATGCAGAAACTGCAGTTTTTGCATAATATTATGCATCAAACAGCTTGATACATAGGCCCCTAAGTCTTTAGACAACCTCTTGTAACTAACTACCTAGGAATACCAAACACATTTCTAAAACACTTCTTGGTGCCTGCATCTAAATCTGCACTGCAACTCAGGCCCATGCGCAGATGACAAACAATGCACAAGAAAAAATATAAAAACAACACTTTGGCCCCCACAGGAAAACAATAAAAAACACATTAGCCTCCACAGGAAAAAAACAAAACACATTGCCCCCACAAGAAATACATAAAAACACAGCCTCAACAATAAAAAAATAAAATACACACCGGCCCCCACAACGAATAAAAAAACATTTACCCGCACAAAAAAAAATAAGACACCATTTTCGCCACTGGATAAACAAGTACACTGGCACCTACCAAAATGCTAGTGTCTAGATGCCCTTCACAGAGAGGACCCTGACATCATCAGTTACTGTCCAATGTACAATAATTCCCTACTATTCACGTGGACATAGAGGGAGAATATAAACCTGTGGCGAGCAAAGCGCGCCCAGTGTGGCGAGTGAACCGAGACCACGAGGGGACAAATTTCTTTGTTTGGTGACCTTTATGGGCATGGGACCTCACTTCCGCCCTCACCTCACCTTAAAATGAAGGGGAAATAAACTCATCCCTACAGAAATCAATAAAACACAATGGCCCCTACAGGAAAAAAAATTGCATTGACCCCCGACAGGTTAAAAAAAAAAACCATTGGCCCCCACAGGAGAAAAATAAAAACACAGATCAGGTGCAAGCTTGTAGTAGTAGTAGTAGTAGTAGTAGTAGTAGTAGTGTGGGGACAGGCAGCGAGTAGAAGTAGTGTGGGGCAGGCAGGGAGTAGTAGTGTGGGGCAGGCAGAGAGTAGTAGTAGTGTGGGGCAGGGAGTAGTAGTAGTGTGGGGCAGGTGGGGAGTAGTAGTAGTGTGGGGCAGGCAAGGAGTATTAGTAGCGTGGGCAGTGAGTAGTAGTAGTATGGGGCAGGCAGGGAGTAGTAGTAGTGTGGGGCAGGCAAGGAGTATTAGTAGTGTGGGGCAGGCAGGGAGTAGTAGTAGAGTGGGGCAGGCAGGGAGTAGTAGTATTTCAAAACGGGACAGAATGGGAGTAATAATGGAAAGCAGAGCAGGATGGGAGTAGTAGATTGGAGTAGTTGGCAGCATTGGAGTAGTGGGCAGCATTGGAGAAGTGAGCAGGAATGGAGTAGTGGTGGAAAGCTGGTAAGATAGGAGTAGGTCACCTCAGCTCATGGGTCCTGGCTGCCATCCCTTTCTCTGCACTGACAGCTGCCTCACACAGCCAGAGTAAGCCCCTGCCATCCGTGTCCTGCACCGCTCCTCCGGCTGCCATTCGTGTCCTGCTGTCTACTCCTACATCCCAGGCTGACTGATAACTGCATACACCCGCCCCCCCTGCATGGTCCCGCCCCCTGCCTCATCTCCCGCAGCCTTGCTCCGACATCCCACTGAGCTGATGGCGGGAAGCGGAGGATGAGAGAGGGGGTGTGGACACCAGCACCGCACAGTCATTGTGGTGCAAGGAGGTACATGTTTGCGTTCCATAGTGAAACGTAAACCCCGGAAGCACTGCAGCCGACAGACAGTGCAAGCCTGACCGGCAGAATCGGCCAGCCCAGCAAAGGGGTTTAGGGGTCGGCCCAGCGGGAACTTTCCTGCTGTCCCGGTGGCCCAATCTGCCCCGGGAGTCCAACATAGCTGCGTCAATACTGTGGTTTAGGAAGAAACTCTGGCGTGCAACTTGTGTGCCATCATGCTGGCTAGCAGTTTGAGGGAGTTGGAGATGAACAGGTCATGGGTGGGGACCAGTTTGTTACAGACAGATCAGGCATTTCAGAGGGCACAGGAGAAGGGGACTGACCTTGTGGGAGAGATGTGGATGAGATTATCAGGATTGCTGTAGCATGGAGGTGAGATTAATCTGGAGGAAAGAGATGGAGAGAGTGTAGTGATGGTGCGGGATCCTGGGCTAGGAAGGAAATCTGCAGATGGTGGGCAGGGAGGAAGTTTGGTGTGATGTGGATGGAGATGAGGAGGGAAGAGAGGGAGCAGGTGGTACTGGTGGCGTAGCAGGACCATGATGGTGAAGTGAATGAAAATGGAGTAATGGGAGAGGTGGGAGATGGAAGCAGATTAGTGGAAGGGAGACAGAGGAGAGGAGAGAGGAGGAGGTGGAGGATACTAGAAGGGGAAGGATAGAGGTGAGAACAGGGGTAGAATAAAAGAATAAAAGATAATGTTGATAATGAGTGAAGGGGGATTAGATGAGGTAAATAGGGGAAGGTAAACTGGAAATAGAAATTGAGATAGCGACAGTGCAGCTAATTTATAGAAATGTAAAGTGACAGTGAATATGTGCACACTGCACAACAACAAAAGGTTATTATATGAAGCTGAATAATGATGGAAATGTTATGAGTGTAGAAAGTAGATACTAAAGTAGACAATGTTAGAAGTGAAAGGATGTGAGACAAGGCTGAAAAGCAATGGTAATTCAGACAGGGCTAACAGGGTATAAAGGCAAATCGGCATTGGTACAGATATGCAGTCTGATGTATATGTATATACATAACAAATAATTTCAAGCAAGTTCTTGCAGTGTCTAAGCAGGGAGGTGAGTGTGCAGTGAGCAGGTTATGCAGACAGCAGGTGTTTGTTTTGTCAGTTAACTCACAGATGTTATTGATCAGTTGATAGACTTCTGGTGATACTGACCCTTGAAAAGTCAGAAAAGTTTCGCCTGTCCGACTTTCCGCCTCCTTTGCCTGTTTTCAGAGGTGAAATCTTTACGTGCGCGTCCCCGCTTTTCGCCCTATTCAATTCCTAAACAGGTGAAAACGGAAAGCGGTGAATGCGGAACAGGCGGAAAGTATTGTCAGAATTGGGGAAATCAGTCTGTACCCCAAAAAGAGATGGGATTCAATGTAGATGTGTACTAATAGCCCTAATAAAAGTGTTTGGGGTACTTAAATTGTTTAAATTGCTTCTTATTAGCGTCTTTGCAAAAGTGGTGAAGAATGGCATTATGCAGTATCTTTTGGTGATAATAAGTAGTCCAGTCAAATTTTCGGTACTAGGAAATGGGTGCTAGCATATTTTTATGTCTCTAAAGTGAACTTTGAAAAAACATGAAAAACCACCCTCACACATGCACCTGCAATCCCAAAAAAAACACTTGGCCCCTCCTTAAAGCACCCCAAGAACTAAATTTCGCTACTTTTTACATTTTCGTGTTCTGAAGTCATTTTTTTTTGCTGATTTGTCCTTTGGGGGGGCTGTCCCAAGGGTTCTGAGACGTTTCCCCACGTTTGCACCCCAAAATAGCTATTTTGCACTTTTTTCACCTGCTATTCATTCATTGGAGATACTTTTCCGCCAAGTACAATGCTTTGAGTTTCCGCTTAGGCGAAATCTTCCTGGAATTGAATAAGGAGATACTTTGAAAACAGGCGGAAAGTCTGAATTCGCTGAAACTTATCTCCAAACGGCACTTTTCACCTCTTATTGAATCCGGCCCTTAGACGGTAAGCTCTAATAGTGCGGGATGTAAACATTCTCTGGAAAGCACTTTATAATATCTTGTCTCTAGTCTAAACAAAACTAATTGAAGAGTAATCCATGTGTAGGATCCTTTAGACATCAAGAAGCAGACTGTGCCAGACTACTGATGAATATACTACAACAGCTAATAGCAAAGAGCCAGATTTGCTGTAACACAGGAACTACAGACACACACAGGAGGAAACGGATCATCCCAATGTATGAAGGAGGGACTTCAGCAGATATCTCCGACAGCTACAGCCCCTATATATGTATCTGCTATTTGGGATGCAATGCTGTCAGATTTACTAAGTTCCACATTGCGAAACACTCTGGAGTTGGTCCCCGCAGCTAACGCATACTTCCTAACTCTCCCACAATGACCAGGAGGCTGCCAAAACTCGGGTGGCGCTCCCAGCCCCCCCTGCAGGAGAGTGGAAGTCTCCCGGACTAGACGCCACCCCTGCAAACCCCCCTTTTCCCCCGCACTTCCCCCCCTTTTGCCCCACACTTACATGATGAAAGTGGGCAGTCCAGAGGAGTCCGGAAATTTTACATTGTATTGCGGGGGCAGGGCCACAATGACACGATCGCACGCCATGCCCCACGCATTGCCCACCATTGCCACCAGCAAGCCACCTGCAGATAGCGTTGTGCTGCTGTAGCCTATGGGCTACACCTCATAAATTTACCAGAATTTACACTTCGCAAAATTCAGTAGACCGCACAAGCACAAGAGTCCCAACAGAAGAGCGAAGAGACAGCTGAACCTGCTGCTTTCCTTTCAGAGCCCCTCTCCCTGCGTGTACAGTACTATTTACTACATCTCGATATTGGGTGCTAATATCGCGCCCAGATTGCATTGCAAATGCAATAACTAATAAATGGGCCACTAAGTATCATTGGGGATACAGTGAATATACCGATGGACGGGAATCCCGCTGTCTAAATCTCGACACGGGACTAAAGACACAGGACTAAATCCAGACGCCTATCTTTAGCCGGACGATGGAATCCCAACAGGACAGTTTCCTGTACGAAGGTAAGCGGGGACACATAGTTGTGTCGCAAGGGGGGGGGTTTAGGCACCCCCAGGGGGACTTAGGGTTAGGCACCCCCCGGGGAGGATTAGGCTAGGGGAAGTGGGGGTTAGGGTTAGGCGCCATTGGGGGAGGTTAGGGTTAGGTACCTCCCCCGGGAGTTTTAGGGTGCGGGGAGTGGGTTAGGTATAGGCCCCCCCAAGGAGGGGCTTAGGGTTAGGCACCACCCTAAGAGTTTCAGGGTTAGGCACCCTTAAGGGAGGGTTAGGGAGGGAGAAGAGTAGAGTTATGGCGCTTACCTGCTCCATCGGGATTAAGCATGTTCGGGCTTCTGCCGTCGGCTATTAATCCGTCGGGATTTCATACCCAACCCGTATCATTGTGAGATGCAGAGATACTAAACAATATATACCGCCATCTATTATTATTTATTTGTTTAGCTCTATTTTTATTTTCAAATTTTAACAGAACAGAGGGCCTGATTCAGAGATCTGTGCAATGCAGATATTTACGCAGATTGAGCGATATTTAGCCATTGCGCATGCACGAAAGCCGTACTGCGCACTCAAAGCATTTGGTTTGCGATTACACTTGCACCGAGGATTCATTTGCATAGTAATTGACAGGTAGTCAGCGCTTGGAGGAGGTAACAGGGGGGTGGTTAGGGAAACACAGGCATGTCTTGCGGGTTACACGCCATTTCATGGGTGTGCATAAATTAGCCATTGCGATCTCCTTCACTGCGTGTCAGTGTTTGAGACAGGTCAGGCTTCACTTAGAGGCTGCGTGGCTGCTCGATCTGTGTCAGTGTTCCTGATGTTTACACATATATGAGAAGGCAGCAGCGGGCGTCCCTATGCTCGGGTCACTTAGAAAGACATTAGCATTTTTTCGCTAATGCAAACCGTGAGAGTTCGCAGTTGCGATTGCATTTGAGTAAATCTCGGAATCAGGTTAAGAGTCACCTTTACAGAGAAGGCATTATGCAACAACGTAAAGAAGAGCGAGAAATTAATTCACGTTATGATTTTTAATGGTAAACAAAGCCCTAAATGGTGGTTAATAGGTCATGTGAGTAGGAGCCACAATTTCTTGTTTCTTCCACTTGTACCGTAGTTTTCACCTGGGGCTGGATATCCTGACAGCATCAGGTAAGTATCCCTACCCTAACCCTCCCTCTAAGCCTAACCCAACTTTCCCACAGCCTAACTCTAACCACCCCCCCTCCCCCACACAGCCTAACCCTCCCCCCACAGCCTAACCTTAACCCTTCCCCCGCAGCCTATTCCTAACCCTCCCTTATTGCCTAACCCTAAACCCTAACCCTATAACTTACCATTGAGATGCCTGCGGTGGGGATTCAGACACTGGGATTCCGATTGCTGTCGGGATTCCGGTGACGGTATTCTGAGCACTGACATCCCGACCGTCGGGATGGTAACTACATTTTGACATATAGGGGTCTATTCATGTAGAACATGAAGTGGCTATTGAAATATATCACTATACACTAGTGGCCAAAATTGCGGACACATTTTGAAATGTGAATGTTTTTCAACTTTGAATGCTTATAAAAACTATTTCACTTCATGCAGTGCAATGATTCATATATCAAATGAAAGGAAATTTAATGCTGAATTCAATACAATAAACAGAGGTCTAATATTTACATTACAAGGGAAGTTATGCTACCTTCAGTCAGACAAAGAAGCACAGATGTGTGAGATTCAAGAAGCGGATTGTAGTAACAGCTACTACCAGCCAATCGAAATCATCGGTGTGAGGACCAATCAGCTATTTTGCAGAATAAAGTTGGTTACTGAAGTGTAATTATGGTGGATGTTTGTGTATATTGTTTAGTGCTATTGACGGTGTAAAAAATAAATACAACAATGTCGTCCAGGCAAAGTGGTGACTGGTCAGCCAGGAAGAGATCCAGGATTGTGGTGTTACGTGAAAATGGTCTTTCGTAGTCTTCTTTACGCTACATGGAAACACAGTCTATACAAAACAAAGAAGGAAAAGGCCGGAAAAAGTGCACAACAGCTGTTGATGATAGGAGAATAAAATGAATTTGCATCAGGGACAGATGGATGTAATCTGCGGCCATTAGCAGTGAACTGAGTGCAACTGGTGTTTTTGTCAGTACAAGAACGGTACGGAGAAGACTAAGGGAGGTTGGCCTAAAAGGTAGGATTCCTCAAAAAAAGCCATTGCTGAATAAAAAGCAGCGACAGAAATTAATACAGTGGATAAAAGAACACATTGCATGGACAGAAGGTTAGTGGAAACAAGTGATATGGAGTGATGAAACTAAGATATCGATATTAGGCAGTGATGGGAGAAAATATCAGAGACGTCGCATCGGGGATGAGGTACATCCATATTGCATTCAAGCGACAACAAAGAATCCTACAAGTGTGTATAATCTGGGCATGTATGACAGCAGATGCTGTAGGCCGCCTTTATGTCATAGATGGCACACTGAACAGCAGAAAGTACATTGACATTTCCTACAACCAAAACTTCTACCTTCCATCAGGGATCTTTTATCAGATAATGCCCCATTTTTTTCCCATCAGGATTTTGCTCCCTGCCACACTGCATGGACATACAAAAAGGGGTTCACGGAGAATGACATACAGTTGCTGGGATGGCCAGGAAACAGCCCAGACCTGAACCCCATAGAACATTTGTGGTTCAGTTGAAAAAAAACTGGTACATCTGAGGCGTCCATCCAATAAAAGACAATTAATTGAGGCTATAATTGTCTCATGGCACCACATAATAAAGAAGGAAGAGCTCCAAACATTGGATAACTCAATGCCACGTCTCTGTGCTGCTGTCTTGAAAAATAAAGGATACCCAATGAAATACTGATAGGACAGTAGCATCATAAGTACACAGGGATTTTCACTGCACAACTTCCCTTGTAATGCAAATATTTGACCTCGGTTTATTGTGTTTAATTCAGCATGAAATTTCCTTTCATTTGATATATGAATCATTGCACTGCATGAAGTGTAACAGTTGTTATAAGCATTCAAAGTTGAAATACATTCAAATTCCAAAGTGTCCGCAATTTTGGCCACCACTGTATATTGCATCACATCGATGCGATATATAATCGTCTATTCATGAAGCAGAGAAGAGCCCTGTTTAGTTGAAATCTGGGCTCTTTTCTGCTTTGTGCTATTCATGGAGCTAATTTACCATGGAAAAGTGTATTGCTTCTACAGAGGCACCCCTGCTCCATGCCTGCATCGCATCACCATACTTCAGTATGGTGAGCAGTGGCGTCACTAGGTAGGTGCGGGGGGTGCAGCCCGCACCGAGTGTCACCCTTCAAAGGGGTGACACCAAGAAGAGCAGCACTCACACCCGCGGGCCGCACCCTTCTCAGACACATCCCCACCGCACACCCCCTTTCCTCTTACCACCGCACTTGGTCCCCGCCGACTCCACGAGCTGGATGCCGCTGATCCTTCACGCCGCCCCCAGGGCTCAGCTAATTCTGTCATCGCGCCGGCATCCAGAGACACACACAGGCACAGAGAATCTCTGTGCTTGTGTGTGGTGCTGGACGCCGGCCGCGATGACATAATCGCGCACTGCACGCTGGCTCTGCTTGTGCTTCTGGGAGCCTGCAGGAGAAGAAGAAGGAGCCAGAGGGACTACAACTGTGAGTGCTGCCAGAGAGAGGACCATTTATTTAACAAGTGACAGGCCCCGAGTGCAGGCCAGGTCAAGAAGAGAGGGTAAGTAATGCACAGTGCACAGGGAAGGGGGCACAGCATAAGGGGCATTACTGGAGCCACTGAATAAGGGGTATTACTGGGGCCACTGAATAAGGGGCATTTCTGGGGCCACAGAATAAGGGGCATTACTGGGGCCACAGAATAAGGGGCATTACTGGGGTCACTGAATAAGGGACATTACTGGGACCACTGAATAAGGCGCTTACTGGGGCCACTGAATAAGGGGCATTTTTGGGGCTACTGAATAAGGTGCATTTTGGGGACCACTGCATAAGGGGCATTACTGGGGGCACTGCATAAGGGACTTTACTGGGTGCACTGCATAAGGGGAGCTACTGGTGGTACAGTATAAAGGATGCTACTGGGGGTACTGTAAGGGGCACTACTGGGGGTACAGCAAATGGGCTCTAATTCAGGGGCATTGCATATTGGGCACAACTAGAGGGCGTATTGCATAAAAGGGCACTACTACAAGGGGAACTGCATAATGGGCACTACTACTGGGGGCATTGCATAATGGGCACTACTACAGGGGACATTGCATAATGGGCACTACTACAGGGGACATTGAATAAGGGGCACTACTACAGTCATCATTGTATAAGGGGCACTACTGTGGGCATTGTGTATAAAGGGCACTATTACAGTGGACATTGCATAAGGGGCACTACTACAGTCGTAATTGTATAAGGGGCACTACTGTGGGCATTGTGTATCCTGTTTGGATCGGCACTCACTCTAAGCAGCGTTCAGCAGCTCTGGTGCCCTCCACATAAATACAGTCCACAAGCAGTTACAAAGACGGCGGCACTCAGAGGCTTCCACAAAAATTGATGTATTCAAATAAGCATGTTAGACACCAACATTTCAGGACCACAATGTCCCTTTGTCAAGGTAACACTTGGTGGTCCCGAAACGTTGGTGTCCAACGTACGTATTTGAATACATCAATTTTTGTGGAGTGCCACCGTCTTTTGTAGCTGTATATATGTATGTATGTATATATATATATATTTATATATATATATTATATATATATATAGATGAGATATTGTGTATGTCTCTTATGTTTGTTTTGTCTTCCTCAATTGCACACATGTATTTAGTATGCGTTTCACAATGTTGCCAGTAAATTCTGAAGGGCATTGTTTATAATATTTGCGGTGCCTTGGTGACACTAACTCTAATAGTATTGCATGCTAAGCCTGTGTTCACTTTGTTTCCTGGGGTGAATCACAGGGTCCCGTTATATACGTTTTTCCCATTATTCACATTGATCATTCGTTGCTGCTAGCCCATTGTGGATTGAGGTGATCGGCTACGTTGTCATGGTGACGCGTTCGTGGCATGCACGCGCAGCCACGTGTAACCCACGCCTAGTGATGCGTGTGCGTCACGCTGCGCGACCCAGCGATGGGCTGTCAGCGTGGTGCGCCGATTGATGAGCGCCATGCGGTCTGGGCGGATTGCACCTTGTTGGTTCATCACACTCACCGTGGCGCTCACACCGGATGTTCAATGTTACCGCCGACCCTCCCCTCTAGGTAGGTGGCTTGTTAATTATGTGGCTTGATTGATCATTATTGATACTTGGGATAGATATATAATCGGGGCCTGTGAGACTGCAGGATGTATCTCCATGATGTGCTGACGTTGTCTCTATCTGTGGTGACCCATTTGGACTTATGCTGACGTTTTGTCTTGGATTGCTGTACCTTGATAATGGTCTCTATGTAGACCGAAACGTCGGTAACCTTTTTCTATGAAGCAACCCTGAATATTGAGCTATTGGCCATATTAAATAATTTGACTGTTCTAAATGTGGTGAGTGCCCTTATTCCACCCTTTACTGTGTGTGGTACAGGATTATATATATATATATATATATATATATATATATATATATTACAAAACAAAAGGTGGATAAAGAGCGCTTCCTAGTGCAATATTATTACATATCGGTAACCTTCACCAGATGTGGTTACCCTCTGTGTGAATAAGGGTGTACCTTATTAAGTGAAATACACCACTTATGTATCAGCATGAACAACCAAGGGAGTCCTCAAGTTTTAGATTCTGGAAACCACTCTATATCTCACCTTCCATAGATGTTAGATTACTGTGACCCTTGTATCCAGCCCATCTGTGTCACCCCTGGATACCACGATCACAGTAATCTAACATCTATGGAAAGTGAGAGGGGGGGGGTGACACCATGAGCTACCACACCGGGTGACACCAACCCTAGTGACGCCTCTGATGGTGAGTGTGATTCATGAAGGAACGGAAAGCTCAGCTGTGGTACAGATTCGCCATCTGAGGATGGCAGAATCTGTACCGCAAGCCGAACAGAGCAGGGAAGTTGCATACTTCAAAGCTCTCTGCCCGCCACCTGGCGCTGGCTTCACCCCCTTTTCCCAGCGTCCACTGCAGCAGGTCTGACGTGACCTGCTGCTCTCGGATGCCGGGGTATGCGCAGTGAGAAGCAGGCATATCGGGCTCCCAATATGTCTGTCTTCTCACTGCATACAAGGATCGCGGAGGGGCCGGATAGCGTCCGAAGATGCAGGACAGGTAAAAATACATGGTTTTATGGATGTAACAGCGCATGCGCAGCACTGATTACAGCTGCGGTAAGTTAGAGCAGGGAGGGAAAAGTATCTATTTCCTGAAAAGCTGTCATCACAAAAATGACAGCTTTTCGGAATAGATAGTGATGGAGAGGAGGAATGATGAATTTCTCCGGTAATTAGGTAGGACTCCATGCGAGTTCTAAACCTTATTACCTCCATCTACTTTTTAGTTATGATGAATAAGCCCCATAGTCCAGATTTTACTATCACTTAGATTTTCCCTTCACTTATATATTGGGGCACTCTGTACAACATTGCCTTATAGTTCTTTTTCTACTTTATTCTCTTTTTTTTACTGAAAGTTCATGTAAATCCAGTTATAATTGATGTATATGTATGATAGCTGTAACTCAGCAGCATTGCTATGGTTACTGTGACATCATACACCTATCCTGTGACATCACAGACAGTGCCTCCTCCTGTAACATTCTGTCTGCAGTTGCTGCAGATTACAGTCACTGGCCAGGAAGGAGGAAGGTAAGTCCTACATAGCAGGGTATGATGGAGGTGGGTAAGTCCTACATAGCAGGGTGTGATGGAGGTGGGTAAGTCCTACATAGCAGGGTATGATGGAGGTGGGTAAGTCCTACATAGCAGGGTATGATGGAGGTGGGTAAGTCCTACATAGCAGGGTATGATGGAGGTGGGTAAGGAAAGCAGGGTGCAGTGTATTAGGGTGAAAGATAGGATAATATAGAACAGGGAATATATGTACAAGGAAACATAATTAGGAGAAGTACAGGAAGGAATAACACATTTAGGAATGAATATTCATAATGTAGTATTAGAGAAATCAAGAGGGCAGTATGGATGATAAACACACATAAAGTAGCTGGAAGAACAGGAACTTATAGCATGGACGAGGAGACAGGAGAACTATCCACGTGAGACAGTAACAGAGGACGGTGCAGAGTGAGGAGGGCTGGCAGAGGGATCATTAGTAATACAATGGGATGTGAGGGGAGACAGGGTGATGGAGTGAGAGACAGACAGGGGAAGATAAATGTATTTGTATCGGTGGGGTGTGGGGGTGTGATGAGAGCACAGTATAAAACATAGAGACTCAGGTGGGGGAGAGAGGACAATATAAAACATGTAGATGGGTAGATGGGGGCCAGCACATATAGATGTGGGGGCACAATGCAAAAACATAAATGGGGGAATTAAACAGGGAAGCACAATACAGGATACACAGATTGGAGGGGGGGGGCACAATTGGACATACAGGATAGGGGTGCATAAAGCAGGACATACAGATCGAGAGCATATGGGGCATCTGATAGGCCTTTATAAGGACCACATGAGAAGCACCTGGACCTGGGGAGACTATTTTTCTCTGTTCGCTCCCCCTAAGCCACTGATCTGGAGATAGACAGGCCTGACCTTTATAGAAATGTACAAAGTATATCCAAATGATGAAATGGGACAAAATAGTATAGACTAAAATTATAAAATAGAGCTGTAACAAGTGATTGTATCTTTGGCTATGCAAATATTAAGGGCCCCATTTATCAATAATACAGAACCCTTTTAGCACTGCCTATTTAACAATCTATCTAAAATGATCAATATTTATCACTGTTGGCTCTTGACCTCTTTAGATGACGCAGGTGCAGACTGACCATCGCACATGCGCATGACATAGAAGCCCGTTGCTTGCAGCATTAGGCTACCAGCAGCTAAGCGGGGGGACATTGCTGAACCTCGCCGGCGAGTGAACCTATTTATATAATCCACACATTAGGGGGAATAAAATTGGCCCTTTTGGCAATTGTTCATATGTTAGGCATTTTCAATGTCATCAATAGTTGGAAAATCGGATAAAACAATTTACATAGAAAGATTTTTCCTCTTCACAACCACATAAACGTTTTCAGTTTGTCACTCTGCGTGTTCTTACACTAACAATGTCTTCTCCTCTCTTTCTCCTTACTCTACTCAACAACTGCTGATCATTGGTAAGTATTGGAAAGTATTGAACCTCTCCCTTTATCTATTAATACACCTCTTAATGCCCAGAGGGAAGGGCAATCCTGAAGCCATGGTTCCCCAGAGGTTTCCTCCACAGGGGGTTTTTCCTCTCCTGAGTGCTGAAGGATGACTCTTCGTGAGTCCAGAGGTTGCCCAAGTATATGGCTGTTATGCCATTATGAAAACCATCATTCACCTATCTTTCCAGCTAACATCCCTGCATCTCTCCGGCTCACACCCCTGCATCTCTCCAGCTCACATCCCTGCGTCTCTCCAGCTCAAACCCCTGCGTCTCCCCAGCTCAAACTCCTGCATCTCTCCAGCTCACACCCCTGCGTCTCTCTGGCTCACACACACCTGCGTCTCTCTGGCTCACACCCCTGCATCTCTCCAGTTCACACACCTGCATCTCTCCACCTCGCACCCCTGCGTGTCTCCACCCCGAATCCCTGCATCTCTCCCCTCTCTGGCTCACACCTCTGCATATCTCCATATCACACCCCTGCGTCTCTCCAGCTCACACCCCTGTGTCTTTTTAGCTCACACCCTGCGTTTCTTTAGTTCACGTCCCTGTGCATCCCAGGCAGGGTGCGACCCTTCTGGGTGCTTCGAGAATAGCTAGGGTCGGCGTGTCCCAGGCAAGGTGCAGCCACACTGGGTGCTACGAGAGTAGCTAAAGCTGGTGCGTCCCAGGCAGGGTGCGGCCACTCTGGGTGCTGCGAGACTAGCTAGGGCCGGTGTGTCCCAGGCAGGGTGTGGCCACTCTGGGTGCAGCAAGACTAGCTAGGGCCGGCACGTCTTTCCAGCATACACTTCTGCGTTTATTTAGCTCACACCCCTGTGTCTCTCCAGCTCATGCCCCTGCATTTCTCCAACTTAGCTCCCTGCGTCTCTCCAGTTCACACTTCTGTGTCATTCCGCAAAATAAATTGTTTTTATAGATTAACAAATAATAAAAAATGTTTTATGTATTCATTTACAGAGTCTATTCTTTACTACCACTTTCACAGAGTTCACAAATTACTACTGATATGATTGATACTCTACTGTGCTGCTGGTTCTCCTGAGCAGCTATATAACAGCCAGACACATTTATAGGTATACAATCGGGAAGCCGGCGGATCTAATCCCGACAGCCGGCTTCCCGACTGCTTCATCCCGGGGAGGGTTAAATGACAGGCGTCTAAATCTAGACGCCTGTCATTTTACTGATGCCGGGAGACCGGCGCCCGACATCCCGATCGAAAGGGACGCCGGGCGCCGAGCGCGTATTGCCGCGGTGGGGGAGGGTTAGGTTTAGGGTTCCCGGGGGGATTAGGGTTAGCCACTCCCAATGGGAGGTTAGGTTTAGGCTAGGGGAAGGGAGGGCTAGGCACCCCAGGGGAGACTTAGGGTTAGGCACCCCCGGGGGGACTTAGGTTTAGGTGGCGAGGAAGGAGGGGTTAGGTTTAGGCACTTAGATGGGGGATTAGGGTTAGGCACTGGGGGGAAGCTTAGGGTTAGGCACCCCTAAGGGAGGGTTAGGGTTAAGGGGTAGAAATAGGTTAGTCAATACTTACCTTAGGACGATTGGGATTTCCTTCTCTGTCGGGATGCCGCTGTTGGGATTCCAACCGCCGGGCATGAGTCCGGCGGTAAATCATACCGATCCCCTGCTGCGTACAGCCCCCGAATTTCTTCACAACTTGCCGAGTATGCAGCAACTTATGCAGCAGAGGGATCTTTTCAGATCCCTCCCTGCTGTGTTCCCACTGCCTCCGGCTCAGCGCACACTCCACTGGCTGCCGTTGCCCCCCTCCCTGCTGCCCAGCAAAGTGCAGACGGGCAGGTAGTCAAAGCGGTCCAAGGGTGCACTGGGTGCCCAGAGTCTTCTGCTCTCCTGTGCCCACCCTACCTCCTGCCCACAGCCTTCATCCCCCACTGCACACAGCATCTCACCTGGACGAAGACCCTTCAGGACACTCCCTCCAGCCAGCACACACCAAGCAGCAGCCGCAGACAGGAGCCCGGACCCCGCCGGCTATTATCATCCCTCCCCGCTGTCTTCAGCTCTACCGGCACCACCTCAGTCCCTTATTCCCTGCGTCCTTGGTACCCGCAGCCTGCATGCCGAATGAAACACTGGCAGGCTAGGAGGAGAGGGCTGCGCACAGGCAAGCGCAGGGGGAGTTTCCGTCTGCCTGGAAACCCGCCTCCCCAGCCCACACCATGACCACAATAGATATAGTAGTGTAATAGAATTTTACTAGTGCTGCATGTTCTTCTCAGCATCACAAATGAAATAATTAGCACCACCTGTAGATCTTTTAACATGTATCAGTCAGTAATAAATAACCTGTGCACCAACTAGGAGATCTGGAAAACATGCACTGTTATGGATGTGCTGCTCTAGAGCCCAATATGTACATATATGTCCAGGGCAGTGCTAGGTTCTGCTGCTCCCCCAGACTCCCGGTCTTGCTCCCATGCTCTGGAATGGTGCTCACATCTAAAATAAAAACATTCCGCTCAGACAGGATGGCCCTACTACCGCATCTAATGGATTATTGTGATCGCTGGTCCTGTATATGCTGGAATTATGACACACAATAGACTTTGTTTGACGCACATTACAGCTGGTTAAGTGCTAATTCTACCCTCTTCATGGACTGACCACACTCACTCTAAAATCAAGCATTTGGAAACCCCCCTCTAGAAATCCTGTGTTTGCCACTGCTGCGGGGACACTGGCAGGGGGTTACAGTGATGGGACTGTGGGTACACTGGCAGAGGGGTACAGGAGAGAGGGCTGTTGGATACTAATAAGCTCACCTCCGCTGCTTCTGTCTGGCGTCTGCTGCGGCTTCTCTCCTCAGTGGATCACCATCGTTGCCTCGGTCTATCCTCCCCGCCAAGCTCCCCAACACACACTATGGCCACTTCAACAGCAGAGCACACAGTCTGGCCTCATAACACTTGCTGTGTAATGAAATGTGTATTTAAAGTGTATATATATATATGTTCTTATATAATATATACATTTTAAATATACAATTCACTGTACTGCAAGTGTGTGGTCAGAATAATCAGCGCATGCGCAGTGTAATGTAGTCCTTACAGACACCTCAGCTGCAGAGGAAAAGGATATGTTTTTACAAAAAGCTGACTTCTGAAAAATAGCAGGTTTTCGGAAGTGATACTTTTCTAAAAGAGGCATGATGATAAGTGATAATTATGTAATGATGAATGCCTCCAAAAAAATGTTTAAACTCGCAGCGAGTTTAAAACTTAATTATCACAAGTGATAATTATGTAATGATGAATAGGCCCCTGTGAACCATGGGCCTGATTCAGACCCACTCGCGAGCGGCTGTCCGCTCGCAAGTGGGTCGATGTTGTGCACTGCGCATGCGCACGACGGCGGGAGCTCCGTCGTGCGCATGCGCCAGACGCGACGAGCGAAGGACTTTCCTTCGCTCGTTGTGTCTGATCAAAGGGGGCGTGCTGTCGATCTTGAATGACAGCACGCCCCCTTTGGTGGGCGTGCCGGGGGCGTGCCTCCCTGACGGGGGCGTTCCCAAGGGAACGCCTACCGTCAGAAGCCGGCCCACTGTGATGTCAGTGGGCCGTGATTTTGACTCTGATAGAGCCAAAATCACTCCGGGCCTTGCGGTTGAAAACCTCAACCGCAGGCTCCGGCTCGCAGTGGCGATGGTCGCGATGGTCAAGACCATCGCGGCCATCAAACTGCACGCTCGTATATGCTGTGGGTGGTGACCCACAGCTATACGAGCGTCCAGGAGGACGCTCCATAATTATGGAGGCCGGCCCTCATTCAGAGCGTGCGCTCTGCTCAGAGTGTACGGCTCTGAATGAGGGCCCATATCCCAGTAGTAATTATCCAACAACGCCATTGGCAACAATTCAGCAACATCTGGGATCAACATTAGGAGGTATCCTATCTACTCAATTTGGGGAATGTTACCATCTTTCATTTTTATAGAATGTCTCCTTTATTTTTGTTAAAATCAAGTTTGTTGTTTTTGTTTTTTTTACAATTTCCTTCCCCATGTCTACTCTCCTAGGGTGGGACCTACAGTATGTCTTATTTCAGTTCATGTCAGTTCAGAGTAGGGACAAGTGATTCTAGGAATGCAGCAGCACAGTCAGCGCTGCTGCAATGAGCGCAGAGCAGCTCCTGAAGCCCGACATCGGTGATCAGCGTCATGGACATAATGTGTCACGTGATGCTGATGAGGGGACTCAGGAGCTGCGCTGCGCTCTATGCAACAGTGCTGGCTGTGCTGTTGCATTCAGAACACAGATCAGCGGCAGCTTAGCCCCCATCCAGGAACAGGGTCCACATACACATACTGTATATACACATAAACACATACATACACATAAACACATACATACACATATATAAACAATAAAACAGTACACATACACTTACATTTTATGCAGCTGCTGTTCCCTTCATTAGGCTCTGCCCCCTCACGCCGTAATCCTGCGATTCATGAGTCATATGGGGGTGGGGCTTACCGTATTGGCTCCGCCCCAACTTCGGCCACGATAGCTGCAGGGGAAGTTGTTGCTCCGTCAGTGTGCGCTAGTGGTGGGGGCCCCTCTGTGTGTGGGGGCCCCAGGACGACCGCCCCTGCCGACCCCCCCTTAATCCAGCCCTGCGTAACCCCATGATTTCACAACTATCTATAGCAAGATAATTAGGTTATAGCTCACATTACTTTGGTGTGTGGTGCAAAGGTATAAACTATAAAGTGTTGCATTTGTAGAAATTCAGATAGTCTGAAGGTACGTGAAAGACATTTTGGTTGGTGGTCTTCCAAGGAAAGCAACTGAACTTGTTTGGTAAAACCAACAGGAAAACCAAGACCTGATCGGATCCAGCAATAGGATCCACTAGGGAGTTCACAGTGTCACGTCTGAGGTTAGGAGTTGGTTGGAACAGGCGTGGAAGGCTGAAGAGGAGACTTGGGAGGCGTGGATAAAACTAGTTGGCTTGAGTCAGGACTTCCTCATGTATGATATGAGGAATAATATTAACTGTAGAGAATGATGGGTCCAAAGGCGAGGAGGGTAAAGTAAATGTCTTTATAGAGCAGCAGCTTAGAATGAGAACTAAATATATAATACTGACGAGATGGGCAGAATCGGATTGTAACCGATGATTTTGGTTTGAGAGCTGGATCTGTTTGAGACCGATATTGATAAATAGAAGAAATTGATTGGTTGGATACCGATATTGATGAATTGAAGAACTTGATTGGTTTTAGACCAATGTTGATATATTTGAAGTACTGGATCGGTTTTGGACAGATGATAATTTGAAGTACTGGGTCGGTTAGGAACTGATGATGGAAGTATCGGATGGGACCGATGGTTGGAGGTATCGGCTGGAACCGATAGAGGTTAATGTTAACAAGTGTCTGTGGTAAAACTAGACTGGAATATTAGTGGAATAGGAGATCCAGACTTGGAACTGGAATATAACGGACTGGGACCTTTCAGACACAGAGGGGGTCATTCAGACCCGCTCGCGAGCAAAGGACACTCGCAATCGGGTCGATGTTTGCCAAATGCGCATGCGTACGACGGAGGGAGCTCCGTCGTGCGCATGCGCGAGACCCGGCGAGCGACGAGGAATACGTAGCTCGGGGTCTCGCACCAAAGGGGGCGTGCTGTCGATGGTGACTGACACCACGCCCCCTTTGGTGGGTGTGCCGGGGGCGTGGCTGCCAGACGGAGGCGTTCCCATGGGAACGCCTACCGTCTGAGCCCAGCCTCACTGACATCAGTAATGATGTCAGTGGAAGTGATTTTGGCTCTGATAGAGCCAAAATCACTCCTGGCCTTGCGGCAGCGAGACCCTACCACAGGGTCTCGTCGCAAGCCCGATGGTCGCGATGGTCAAAGACCATCGTGACCATCATCATGGCAGCTCGCTAGAGCTGTGGGTGGTCACCCACAGCTATACGAGCGCCCAGGAGGCCGCTCCATTTTTAGGGAGGAGGGCCCTGATTCAGAGCGAGCGCTCTGGTCAGAGCGTTTGGCTCTGAATCAGACCCAGAGTACCTGGGAGCTCAGCACAGAGCTGTAATTTCAGCAGAAGCGACAATGTACAGGCAACAGAGGCCAGTCAGGAAATTGAATTTATAGGGGAGGATCCCCAGGCATTGGATCCTGCAATCAGCTGGTCTGGGAGCAGCACTCTGAGTGGAGGAAAAGCGTCAGGTAACAGAGCCCAACAGGGGCGGATTGGGATGGAAAACCAGCCCGGGAAATTTATGGAAGCAGCCCTAATAGGTGCGGGGTCTGTTGAGGGGGTGGGGTCTGTCTAGGGAGCCGGTATCCCTTCTCATAGGGTCTGATTCTGAGATGGACACAGTAGCAGCTGTCCTTGTATCTTTTGCTGCAGTTTCGTCAGTGACTTTAGGCCATAAACACAATGCTGAGACGCCCACTGTCAGTGTCTAAGGTGTCTATGTACTAATAATCGCGGTACTGCCACGATTGTTATTGGTTAAACTCGCATGGGGATATTTTCATCTTTAATGAAAATATTCCCGCTATGTACCTAGGGGAGCTCGCAGGGACAGAGGTTGTGGTAACCACTGACCCTGCAAGTTGTAAACCCAGCAAATTTTAGAAATCTTTCACAGAAGTGAAAGACTTCACTGGGGGAAGCTGACATTGCGCATGTGTACAGCGTAAGCTTCCAGAGCTGGCTGGAGTCTGCGGGGAAGAGATCAAAATATGTCTCTCCTGCCCCTGGAGCCCCCATTGGCTTACAGTAGTTTACACCATCTGAAGATGGTATGAACTACCGGGGCAAAACTCTGAGTAGCATTGCTTTTTGGAGTTTAGTACATACTGTAGGGTTCAGATCGTAGTCCCCATTGATAATAATGGGGACTGCGATCTGCAGTGCTAATTAGCACATTGGTGGAGATTTCTGTGAAATCACCTGCATTGTGCTTTTAGTACAATACATGAAATTATGCAGAAACTGCAGTTTTTGCATAATATTATGCATCAAACAGCTTGATACATAGGCCCCTAAGTCTTTAGACAACCTCCTGTAACTAAGGGGTCATTCAGACCCGCTCGCGAGCGCAGGACGCTCACAAGCGGGTCAATGTCCCCCCACTGCGCATGCGCATGACGGAGGGAGCTCCATCGTGCGCATGCGCGAGACCCGGCGAGCGACGGGCTCTCCATCACTCCGGGTCTCGCACCAAAGGGGGCGTGCTGTCGATGTTGATTGACAGCACGCCCACTTTGGTGGGCGTGCCGGGGGCGTGCCTGCCAGACGGAGGCGTTCCCATGGGAACGCCTACCGTCTGAAGCCGGCCCCACTGACATCACTAGTGATGTCAGAGGGAGTGATTTTGGCTCTGATAGAGCCAAAATCACTCCAGGGCTTGCGACAGCGAGACTCTACCGCAGGGTCTCCGTCGCAAGCCCGATGGTCGCGATGGTCAAGACCATCGCAACCATCATCATGGACGCTCGCATATGCTGTGGGTGGTCACCCACAGCTATACGAGCGGCCAGGAGGCCGCTCCATTTTCATGGAGGCGGGCCCTGATTCAGAGCGAGCGCTCTGGTCAGAGCGTTCGGCGCTGAATCAGGCCCTAACTACCTACGAATACGCAACACATTTCTAAAATACTTCTTGGTGCCTGCATCTAAATCTGCACTGCAACTCAGGGCCTGATTCAGAGCCGCTCGTAAGCGGCCGCTCGTTCGCTCCGAGCGATGTTCGCACAACTGCGCATGCGTATGGTTTGTAATACGCATGCGCGAACCATTCATTGCGGTCGGAAATTGTGTGCTTGCAAAATAGCGAATGCCTGCTAATTTGAGCGACAGAATGAGGCGTTTGTGGGTGGTAACAGGGGAAGGTGCTTGAAAACGGGGAGTGGAGATCCGAACGCAGGCGTGCCAAACGGTCAAAACGGGCATTTTAAGGGTGTGCATAATTAACAAAGCAGCGTCATCGACCACGTCACTTGGTTGTTTCTTAGCCTGAACTGTTCGCATGATTGCGGTAGGAAAATCCAACCACAAGCACTGCGAGCAGTTCATACGCCTTTTGATGTACTCGATTAATCTAATGATGACGTAGGATGCGAGCGGCCAGGGGGCGTTTTATAAAAAATAGCGAGCGCATGTTTCG
Source organism: Taudactylus pleione (assembly GCA_031769625.1). Lineage (NCBI taxonomy): Eukaryota > Metazoa > Chordata > Amphibia > Anura > Myobatrachidae > Taudactylus > Taudactylus pleione. The sequence continues at coordinate 25,238,198 of JAUIMM010000555.1, forward strand.
TTCGCTCGTTCAGACATAGAGGCGTCAACAGACCGCAAAGAGCGAGCGCTCTATTTAAATATCCGGCCCCTTTTTCTGAACGAGCGAGCGCAAATAGCATCCGGCTCTGAATCAGGCCCTCAGACCCATGCGCAGAAGACAAACAATGCACAAGAAAAAAAATAAAAACAACACTTTGGCCCCCACAGGAAAACAATAAAAAACACATTAGCCTCCACAGGAAAAAAACAAAACACATTGCCCCCACAAGAAATACATAAAAACACAGCCTCAATAATAAAAAAATAAAATACACACCGGCCCCCCCCCCCAAAAAAAAACATTTACCCGCACAAAAAAAATAAGACACCATTGTCCCCACTGGATAAACAAGCACACTGACACCTACCAAAATGGGAGTGTCTAGATGCCCTTCACAGAGAGGACCCTGACATCATCAGTTACTGTGCAATGTACAGTAATTCCCTACTATTCACGTGGACATAAAGGGAGAATATAAACCTGTGGCGAGCAAAGCGCGCCCAGTGTGGCGAGCGAACCGAGCCCACGAGGGGACACATTTCTTTGTTTGGTGACCTTTATGGGCATGGGACCTCACTTCCGTCCTCACCTCACCTTAAAATGAAGGGGAAATAAACTCATCCCTACAGAAATCAATAAAACACAATGGCCACTACAGGGAAAAAAAATGCATTGACCCCTGACAGGTTAAAAAAAAAAAAAAACATTGAACCCAACAGGAGAAAAATAAAAACACAGATCAGGTGCAAGCTTGTAGTAGTAGTAGTGTGGGGACAGGCAGCGAGTAGAAGTAGTGTGGGGGCAGGCAGGGAGTAGTAGTGTGGGGCAGGCAGGGAGTAGTAGTAGTGTGGGGCAGGCAGGGAGTAGTAGTAGTGTGGGGCAGGCAAGGAGTATTAGTAGTGTGGGCAGGGAGTAGTAGTAGTGTGGGGCAGGCAGGGAGTAGTAGTAGAGTGGGGCAGACAGGGAGTAGTAGTATTTTAAAACGGGACAGAATGGGAGTGATAGTGGAAAGCAGAGCAGGATGGGAGTAGTAGATTGGAGTAGTGGGCAGCATTGGAGTAGTGGGCAGCATTGGAGAAGTGAGCAGGAATGGAGTAGTGGTGGAAATCTGGTAAGATAGGAGTAGGTCACCTCAGCTCATGGGTCCTGGCTGCCGTCCCTTTCTCTGCACTGACAGCTGCCTCACACAGCCAGAGTAAGGCCCTGCCATCCGTGTCCTGCACCGCTCCTCCGGCTGCCATTCGTGTCCTGCTGTCTACTCCTCCATCCCAGGCGGACTGACAACTGCATACACCCCGCACCCCATGCATGGTCACGCCCCCTGCCTCATCTCCCGCAGCCTTGCTCCGACATCCCACGGAGCTGACGGCGGGAAGCGGAGGATGAGAGAGGGGGTGTGGACACCAGCACCGCACAGTCATTGTGGTGCCGGGAGGTTCAGGTTTGCGTTCCATAGCGAAACATAAACCCCCGGAAGCACTGCAGCCGACAGTCAGTGCAAGCCTGACCAGCAGAATCGGCCAGCCCAGCAAAGGGGTTTAGGGGTCGGCCCAGCGGGAACTTTCCCTCTGTCCCGGCGGCCCAATCCGCCCCTGGAGTCCAACATAGCTACGTCAATACTGTGGTTTAGGAAGAAATTCTGGCGTGCAACTTGTGTGCCATCATGCTGGCTAGGAGCTTGAGGGAGTTGGAGAAGAACAGGTCATGGGTGGGGACCAGTTTGTTACAGACAGATCTGGCATTTCAGAGGGCACAGGAGAAGGGGACTGACCTTGTGGGAGAGATGTGGATGAGATTATCAGGATTGCTGTAGCATGAAGGTGAGATTAATCTGGAGGAAAGAGATGGAGAGAGTGTAGTGATGGTGCGGGATCCTGGGCTAGGAAGGAAATCTGCAGATGGTGGGCAGGGAGGGAGTTTGGTGTGATGCGGATGGAGATGAGGAGGGAAGAGAGGGAGCAGGTGTTACTGGTGGGGTAGCAGGACCATGATGGTGAAGTGAATGAAAATGGAGTAATGGGAGAGGTGGGAGATGGAAGCAGATTAGTGGAAGGGAGACAAAGGAGAGGAGAGAGGAGGAGGTGGAGGATACTAGAAGGGGAAGGATAGAGGTGAGAACAGGGGTAGATTGGCATTGGTACAGATATGCAGTCTGATGTATATGTATGTTACATAACAAATCATTTCAAGCAAGTTCTTGCAGTGTCTAAGCAGGGAGGTGAGTGTGCAGTGAGCAGGTTATGCAGACAGCAGGTGTTTGTTTTGTCAGTTAACTCACAGATGTTATTGATCAGTTGATAGACTTCTGGTGATACTGACCATTGAAAAGTCAGAAAAGTTTCGCCTGTCCGACTTTCCGCCTCCTTTGCCTGTTTTCAGAGGTGAAATCTTTACGTGCGCGTCCCCGCTTTTCGCCCTATTCAATTCCTAAACAGGTGAAAACGGAAAGCGGCGAATGCGGAACAGGCGGAAAGTATTGTCAGAATTGGGGAAATCAGTCTGTACCCCAAAAAGAGATGGGATTCAATGTAGATGTGTACTAATAGCCCTAATAAAAGTGTTTGGGGTACTTAAGTTGTTTAAATTGCTTCTTATTAGCGTCTTTGCAAAAGTGGTGAAGAATGGCATTATGCAGTATCTTTTGGTGATAATAAGTAGTCCAGTCAAATTTTCGGTACTAGGAAATGGGTGCTAGCATATTTTTATGTCTCTAAAGTGAACTTTGAAAAAACATGAAAAACCACCCTCACACATGCACCTGCAATCCCAAAAAAACACTTGGCCCCTCCTTAAAGCACCCCAAGAACCCAATTTCGCTACTTTTTAAATTTTTGTGTTCTGAAGTCATTTTTTTTTGTTGATTTGTCCTTTGGGGGGCTGTCCCAAGGGTTCTGAGACGTTTCCCCACGTTTGCACCCCAAAATAGCTATTTTGCACTTTTTTCACCTGCTATTCATTGGAGATACTTTTCCACCAAGTACAATGCTTTGAGTTTCCGCTTAGGCGAAATCTTCCTGGAATTGAATAAGGAGATACTTTGAAAACAGGCGGAAATTCCGAATTCGCGGAAACTTATCTCTAAACGGCACTTTTCACCTCTTATTGAATCCGGCCCTTAGACGGTAAGCTCTAATAGTGCGGGATGTAAACATTCTCTGCAAAGCACTTTATAATATCTTGTCTCTAAACAAAACTAATTGAAGAGTAATCCATGTGTAGGATCCTTTAGACATCAAGAAGCAGACTGTGCCAGACTACTGATGAATATACTACAACAGCTAATAGCAAAGAGCCAGATTTGCTGTAACACAGGAACTACAGACACACACAGGAGGAAACAGATCATACCAATGTATGAAGGAGGGACTTCAGCAGATATCTCCGACAGCTACAGCCCCCATATATGTATCTGCTATTTGGGATGCAATGCTGTCAGATTTTCTAAGATCCACATTGCGAAACACTCTTGAGTTGGTCCCCGCAGCTAACGCATACTTCCTAACTCTCCCACAATGACCAGGAGGCTGCCGAAACTCGGGTGGCGCTCCCAGCCCCCCTGCAGGAGAGTGGAAGTCTCCCGGACTGGCCGCCACCCCTGCATAACCCCTTTTCCCCCGCACTTCCCCCCCTTTTGCCCCACACTTACATGATGAAAGTGGGCAGTCCAGAGGAGTCCGATGACACAATTTGCGCTGAATCACATCATCATAGCCCCGCCCCCTGCTTTACAATGCTGGAAATTTTACATTGTATTGCGGGGACAGGGCCACAATGACACGATCACACGCCATGCCCCACGCATTGCCCACCATTGCCGCCAGTACGCCACCTGCAGATAGCGTTGTGCTGCTGTAGCCTATGGGCTTCACCTCATAAATTTACCAGAATTTACACTTTGCAAAATTCAGTAGACCGCACAAGCACAGGAGTCCCAACAGAAGAGCGAAGAGACTGCTGATGCTGCTGCTTTCCTTTCAGAGCCCCTCTCCCTGCGTGTACAGTACTATTTACTACATCTCGATATTGGGTGCTAATATCGCGCCCAGATTGCATTGCAAATGCAATAACTAATAAATGGGCCACTAAGTATCATCGGGGATACAGTGAATATACCGATGGACGGGAATCCCGCTGTCTAAATCTCAACACGGGACTAAAGACACAGGACTAAATCCAGACGCCTATCTTTAGCCAGACGATGGAATCCCAACAGGACGGTTTCTTGTACGAAGGTAAGCGGGGACACATAGTTGTGTCGCAGGGGGGGGTTTAGGCACCCCCAGGGGGACTTAGGGTTAGACACCCCCCAGGGAGAATTAGGCTAGGGGAAGTGGGGGTTAGGGTTAGGCGCCATTGGGGGAGGTTAGGGTTAGCATATTTTTAGCATACCCCGGGAGGTTTAGGGTGCGGGGGGAGGGTTAGGTATAGGCCCCCCCAAGGAGGGGCTTAGGGTTAGGCACCACCCTAAGAGTTTCAGGGTTAGGCACCCCTAAGGGAGGGTTAGGGGGGGAGAAGGGTAGAGTTATGGGATTTACCTGCTCCGTTGGGATTATGCATGTTCGGGCTTCCGCCGTCGGGTATTAATCCGCCGGGATTTCATACCCAACCCGTATCATTGTGAGATGCAGAGATACTAAACAATATATACCGCCATCTTTGGTTATTTATTTGTTTAGCTCTATTTTTATTTTCAAATTTTAACAGAACAGAGGGCCTGATTCAGAGATCTGTGCAATGCAGATATTTACGCAGATTGAGCGATATTTAGCCATTGCGCATGCAGTCAGAGCGTTTGGTTTGCGATTACACTTCCACCGAGGATTCATTTGCATAGTAAGTGACAGGTAGTCAGCGCTTGGAGGAGGTAACAGGGGGGTGGTTAGGGAAACACAGGCGTGTCTTGCGGGTTACACGCCATTTCATGGGTGTGCATAAATTAGCCATTGCGATCTCCTTCACTGCGTGTCAGTGTTTGAGACAGGTCAGGCTGCACTTAGAGGCTGCGTGGCTGCTCGATCTGCGTCAGTGTTCCTGATGTTTCCACATATATGAGAAGGCATCAGTGGGCGTCCCTATGCTCGGGTCACTTAGAAAGACATTAGCATTTTTTCGCTAATGCAAACCGTGAGAGTTCGCAGTTGCGATTGCATTTGAGTAGATCTCGGAATCAGGTTAAGAGTCACCTTTACAGAGAAGGCATTATGCAACAACATAAAGAAGAGCGAGAAATTAATTCACGTTATGATTTTTAATGGTAAACAAAGCCCTAAATGGTGGTTAATAGGTCATGTGAGTAGAAGCCACAATTTCTTGTTTCTTCCACTTGTACCGTAGTTTTCACCTGGGGCTGGATATCCTGACAGCATCAGGTAAGTATCCCTACCCTAACCCTCCCTCTAAGCCTAACCCAACTTTCCCACAGCCTAACCCTAACCATCCCCCCTCCCCCACACAGCCTAACCCTCCCCCCGCAACCTAACCTTAACCCTTCCCCCACAGCCTTTTCCTACCATTGAGATGCCTGCGGTGGGGATTCAGACACTGGGATTCCGATTGCTGTCGGGATTCCGGTGACGGTATTCTGAGCACTGACATCCCGACCGTCGGGATGGTAACTACATTTTGACATATAGGGGTCTATTCATGTAGAACATGAAGTGGCTATTGAAATATATCACTATACACTAGTGGCCAAAATTGCGGAGACATTTTGAAATGTGAATGTTTTTCATCTTTGAATGCTTATAAAAACTGTTTCACTTCATGCAGTGCAATGATTCATATATCAAATGAAAGGAAATTCAATGCTGAATTCAACACAATAAACAGAGGTCAAATATTTACATTACAAGGGAAGTTATGCTACCTTCAGTCAGACAAAGAAGCACAGATGCGTGAGATTCAAGAAGCGGATTGTAGTAACAGCTACTACCAGCCAATCGAAATCGTTGGTCTGAGGACCAATCAGCTATTTTGCAGAATAAAGTTGGTTACTGAAGTGTAATTATGGTTGGATGTTTGTGTATATTGTTTAGTGCTATTGACAGTGTAATAATATGGGTGTGGTCACCTACCAGAAGGGGCGTGGCTACTGAATATGGGGCGTGCCAACATGACACGACACCCATATTTTGGCACATTCCTTTACATTCCATATGCACCTTACCTCTTCAGTGGTTTCTCACAACGTGGAACAACTGAAGAAATGTATCCTCCCTGGGACGATGGCGTTTTCAGTCGGTATTCACTATTCATGTAGGTCACATCGTCCGGAAGATGCCTGTTCGTGTGGGAATAATAACAGTGTCATCATCATACAACAGCGGTTCAACCAGCCTCATGTGTAACTTCCTTTCCCCTGCGTCTCTCAGCCACACCATCATCCCACTGCATCATCCACCAGCCACACCATAGCCTCCCCCCTGTGTCGTCTCACAGCACACCATCACCGCCACCCTGTGTCAACTCTCAGCACACCATCATCTCCCCCCTGCCACATCTCTCAACATAAAGTCACCTCCCTCCCCTGCGTCATCTCTCAGTCAGGCGATCAGCTCCCCCCTGCGTCATCTCTCAGTCAGGCGATCAGCTCCCCCCTGCGTCGTCTCTCAGTCAGAGGATCAGCTCCCCCCTGCGTCGTCTCTCAGTCAGGCGATCAGCTCCCCCCTGCGTCGTCTCTCAGTCAGGCGATCAGCTCCCTCTCTGCATCATCTCTCAGTCAGGCGATCAGTTACCCCCTGCATCATCTCTCAGTCAGGCGATCAGCTCCCCCCTGCGTCATCTCTCAGTCAGGCAATCAGCTCCCCCCTGCGTCGTCTCTCAGTCAGGCGATCAGCTCCCTCCCTGCGTCATCTCTCAGTCAGGCGATCAGCTCCCCCCTGCATCGTCTCTCAGTCAGGCGATCAGCTCCCTCCCTGCGTCGTCTCTCAGTCACACCATCATCTTCCCCCCGCGTTCTCTCTCAGCACAGACACACTGACACAGATACACACACACACTGACACATATATATATATACACACACACTGACACATGTATACACACACTATATATATATATATATATATATATATATATATATACATACACACACTGACATATACACACTGACATATATTCACAATGACACATATACGCACACACTGACATACACAAATACATACACACTGACATATACACATACAGTACATACTGACACATAAACACACACTCAGGGCCGTAGGGAGGGTGGTGCGGCCAGTGCCTCCACACAGCCACAAACTGCCCGACTCCGGAGAGGTCTGCAGAAAGTGACCTGCAGTGCTGCGCGGCGCACACCAGCGATGCCGGCGAAGATCCCCGCCCTCCACCCACCTCCGAGAGGAAAAGGTAAGCGCTCAGGGGGAGGAGGGGGGTGGGGGTGAGCGAGAGGGGCGGAAGTGCAGCACAGGGCGCACTGCCGTCCTGCTACGGCGCTGCACACACTGACATATACACATACATACACTGACATATATTCACACTGACACATATACACACACACACACACTGACATATACACACTGACATATACACATACAGTACATACTGACACATATACACACACTGACACATATACACACACACTGACATATACACAAACATACACACTGACATATGCACATACAGTACATACTGACACATATACACACACTGACACATATACACACACACTGACATATACACAAACATACACACTGACATATACACATACAGTACATACTGACACATATACACATACTGACACATATACACACACACACTGACATACACACAAACATTAGCGGGACGCCGCAGATTGTTTTGTTTTGTTTTGATTATGCAGTGACATTGGACAGGAACTATTTAACCATTAGATTTACGATTTACCACTCATCCTACATGGTTGAGAGATACAGAGACCATCTTATATTTGTGCACCAGTTTTAACTATCCTTGGTTTAGTGAATAAATATTTTTGTGTTACTTTGATCCATACGCGTACTGGTTACTATTTTGTTACATTGTACATTCCTACCAATTGGGATTTTCATACAAATGAGATATTAATATCTAGTCTTTTTCACTGACTATAACTTGGTATATGGTACTCAATCTATACCATCAGAATCTATTTGTTTCAATTTAATGATAATTAGGCATTTATTGACAATTAGTCATTCATATATTATTGTACGGAACGAGAAGGTTGAGCGCTACAACAAACCTTTTTTTATTCATATACACAAACATACACACTGACATATACACATACATATACACACTGACATATACACATACAGTACATACTGACACACATACACACACTGACACAGACACACACAGACACACACTAACACAGATACGCACACACATACGCTGACACAGACGCATACAGACACACACTAACACAGATACACACACGCTGACACAGATACACACACTGACATAGGCAAAACTAAGGGGTGGTCCGGGGGTGCACAGGACCACCCATTAGCCTCTGCCGCCATTTCGCATTTTTTTAAATGTATTTAATGGCTTTGACGAGTTACTGAGTCAGGGCGGCGTTAACGCTGCTCCGTTCGCTCTTAACAGCCCTCACCTGACCGGGAGGACCTTCAATATATGCAAGCTCCGCCTCCCCGTGTGAGCGCACCAATCAGAATCAACCCTCTGGGCCCCTGGTGCACGAGCACGAGGTGACGTCATGACGTCGAACCATGCGCGCTCGCGTGTCAGTGAGGAGGATCGAAGGATGCTGTGAGCAGCTCAGTGACAGCTGACTAGACCCGGAGGAGAAGGAGGAAGTGCCGCCGCGGTCGCTGATGCCTGACAATCCCATTGTTCCGAGGAGCAGCCTGGCAGACCAGAGGGCGGAGGACGCAGGATCTGGTTTAAGGTAAGTTTTTTTTTTTTCTGTGTGTGTCAGCGGCCATACAAGGGGAATTACTCTTAAGGGCACTACAGGGGGGCATTACTATTTGGGCACTACAGGGAGGCATTACTATTTGGGCACTATAGGGGGGCATTACTATAAGGGCACTACAGGGGGGGCATTACTATAAGGGCACTACAGGGGGCATTACTATAAGGGCACTACAGGAGGGCATTACTATAAGGGCACTACAGGGGGGCATTACTATAAGGGGGTATTACTTTTTGGGGACTACAGGGGGGCATTACTTTTTGGGGACTACAGGGGGGCATTACTAGGAGGGCATTACTATAAGGGCACTACAGGGGGCATTACTATAAGGGCACTACAAGGGGGCATTACTATAAGGGCATTACGGGGGCATTACTATAAGGGCACTACAGGGGGGGCATTACTATAAGGACACTACAGGGGCATTATTAATAGGGTATTACCATATGGGCGCTGCAGGGGCATTACTATGGGGTCATTTCCATATGGGGACTACAGGGGCATTACTATAAGGGCACTACAGGGGCATTATTAATAGGGTATTACCATATGGGCGCTGCAGGGGCATTACTATGGGGTCATTTCCATATGGGGACTACAGGGGCATTACTATGGGGGCTTTACCATATGGAGGAGTGGTGTATTGCTTTGCCTTTCTGCTGCGGGAAAAGAGGGGTATCCACTAGGCGATATTGGCAGGCGATTGCACAATAACGACGTCGTTATCGTGCAATCGCCCACAAATCGGGCATGTAAATGACAAAAACGACCAGCGATGCGCGTGCCCGCTAGTCGTTTTTGCCATCTATCATCGCCCGTACATGCTGGTCAACCTGATGATCCCGTCAGGTTCAGCATGTACGGGGAGCAATAGAGAGCACCTACTGTTCTCCTCTTGCTGCCACCAGACCTCTCTGCAATACACGGGAAAGGAAACAGTCACAGTCTGTTGACGCCGGACACTCACAACATGTGAGTGTCCAGCGTCATCAGGCTGTGCCTGTTTGTTTCCCTTCCCGTGTATTGCAGAGAGGTCCAGCGGCAGCAAGAGCGCAGAGAGAGGTCCGTGTCTTGATCTGCCTAGACTGAACGAGTGAACGCTCAGTCTAGGCACATCACTAGATATACAAACGAGAGTACGACTGCAAAGTCGTAATCGTGCTTTCGTTTGTATATCTAGTACTGGATACCCGCCTTAAGGTATTCATTTATTTCTGGCAGCAGCTTGGAGGGGTTGGAGAGGGAAGGTGGTGCTATGCATGTTTTGATGGTAATCCCTATTTTTAATTATTAATATTTTATTAGTAATTTCTCTCATGTAAACTTTTTAAATGCAGCATATATATATATATATATATGTATGTATGTATGTGTGTGTGTGTGTATAATATATATATATATATATATATATATATATTATACACACACATATATATATATATATATATATATCTCCACAAACAAAACAGCACTCAGAGACTTAAATAAATCAATATCTGTGTATTCCAAGTCAGCCAATGATTATGCCCCTTCGTCAGGACCACTTACACACACTATATTATATATGGAATGGGATTGAAATGCCGGTGACTGTGTAGCCGCTGGTTCAAATCCCGACAGCAATTGCCTGACGTGGAGAAAATCCCGACTGCTAAGGTAAGTAATCTAAACCTCCCCTCTCCCCTCATAACCTACTCTCCTAGTGCCTAACCCTAACCTCCCCCCGTTAGTGCCTAAACCTAACCCACCCTCCCGGGGTGGGGTGCCTAATGCTGCCCATACACCTACCCGACCAGAATAAGATCCGAATCATATGATTTCCCTCCAATTCCCCGGAGCTCCCTGGCAGTCCCGGCAGCATATTTGTTGTTTTTCTTAGCACACGATCTGTCGTAAGATCGATCCTGTGTCTCACAGGCTCATAAAATAAACAGTAATTGAAATGACTTGAATTGCTGCACGATGGATCGCATGCACAAAATAAACGGCACGATCTGCACACGATATGATGGAACATCTGATCATACGATCCGATTATAGGAGCTGCGGGAGCGCGCATCGGATCGTATCTTACTAAAAAAATACACGATTTTCACAAGGTCCATCTTATGACTCATTGAAAATCGGGTAATCGGCCCGAAATCGTGTAGGTGTATGGGCACCTTTAACCCTAACCTCCCCCCTAGTGCTTAAACCTAACCTCCCTTTCCCCTAGCCTAACCCTCCCCGGGGAGGTGCCTAACCCTAAGTTTCCCCTAAAACCCAACCCCCCATCCCCGGCTATATTGATATTTACCTCCGGCACTGGACGATCGGTCCGGAGTTCTGTCGGGGTCCCGGCGTCGGGATTAACATAGGCGTCAGGTTTAGCCACCCTGTCGGGAAATTATGCACTAATAATGTTTTTTACAGCCACATGAAAATAAAACTTTAGTGTAGTTATTTAGATATTTAAATGTAGCCCTATACATAACAATATAAGTATATTTGTTATATATGTGTCTATGTGTGTGTATATATATATATATATATATTTTTTTTTTTTTTCTTTAATAGCGCAGACGTAAAAAATATTCACAAGCTTCATAGTAATGTTCGTACTCTTACACCACCTAAGTCACCTCCAATAGCAGTTCCTCCATGCTGGAGCAACTCGCAACCACAATGTCACAAAGTCCCGCACTGGTATGGCCCTGATGCATTTCGTCACCTACTGTCAGAGGGCTTGGATGAAATTCTATTGGAGGTGACCGGCGTAGTGTGAGAGTGCGAGGAGATTGTGGTGGAAGCAGCTTGCCTCGACTGATGTAGTATGAAACCATGTGGTAACCAGCCCAAAGAGTTAAGCAATTTGATATGAACATTACTATGAAACTTGTGAATATTTTTTATGCACTATGGCTCCTCTATTTTAACAGAAATTCTACCCTGGGAAATATCGGGCAAATTGGAAGCGGGGAGGTGCAGAAATCCAATTATATGGGTATTGAGCATATGCCATGTTATAACCTGTGTCGCATCTTTGGAGAGATATATATATATATATATATATATTTATTATAAAAGCAGCAGCACTCAAGGGACTTAGAACCAAAAAGACTCGTTTCACAACAGTGAGTTAGTTCGAGGTTTCAGTCGGTGAAGACTTTTATCATAAAAGTCTTCACCGACTGAAACATCGAACGAACTCACTGTTGTGAAACGAGTCTTTTTGTTTCTAAGTCCCATGAGTGCCGCTGCTTTCACCTCTGTAAACAAGGTAGTCCTGTAGCCCTTATGGCACCTGGGCAACTCCAATTAGTAAATAGCAGAGTGGCGGCTGATACTGACTGATTGAGATATATATATATATATATAATAAATAAATATATATATATATATATATATATATATATATAATGTTATATGCTTACATTTTCTTGGATAGGCATTTTGAGGGCGATTCAATTCAGTGCGACGTGCTGGGAGTTTAGGTCAGCAATGTGGTTTTGCGGGTAAAAGTAATCTCCGCACAATCTTGTAATTCAACTCCAAACTCACGGACAAGTTTTATAGCAAAATTAAATTTTTTCCCTAGCACGCTTATGATTATGGGAGAAGATGGGGGATATATATATATATATGTGTGTGTGTGTTACCATTGCTAGGACAAAGTACCAAACCTCTCATACACCTTTGACAATGAATAATCAGGCATTTGGAGATATTTAAATAGCACAGCAGTGATCGCGCTGAGCAAAAAAAATTTGGGTCCCGGGGACCCCTCAAAAAATGTTGGTCCCATCACATACAGTTAGGTGCATAAATATTGGGACATTGACAGAATTTTCATATTTTGGCCTCTATTCACCACCACAATGGCTTTGAAATGAAACAAACAAGATGTGCTTTAACTGCAGACTTTCAGATTGAATTTGAGGGTAATTACATCCAAATCAGGTGAACGGTGTAGGAATTACAACGGTTTCTATATGTGCCTCCCACTTTTTAAGGGGCCAAAAGTAATGGGACAAACTAAACAATCCTAAATCTAACTTTCACTTTTTAATACTTTGTTGCAAATCCTTTGCAGGCAATTACAGCCTGAAGTCTGGAACGCATAGACATCACCAGACGCTGGGTTGTATCCCTGGTGATGCTCTGCCACGTCTCTACTGCAAATGTCTTCAGTTCCTGCTTGTTCTTGGGGCATTTTCCCTTCAGTTTTGTCTTCATCAAGTGAAATGCATGCTCAATTGGATTCAGGTCAGGGGATTGACTTGGCCATTGCATAACATTCAACTATTTAGCCTTAAAAAACTCTTTGGTTGCTTTTGCAGTATGCTTCGGGTCATTGTCCATCTGCACTGTGAAGCGCTGTCCAATGAGTTCTGAAGCATTTGACTGAATATGAGCATATAATATTGCCCGAAACACTTCAGAATTCATTCTGCTGTTTTTGTCAGCAGTCACATCATCAATAAATACAAGGGAACCAGTTCCATTGGCAGCCATACATGCCCATCCCATGACACTACCACCACCATGCTTCACTGATGAGGTGGTATGTTTTGGATCATGAGCAGTTCCTTTCCTTCTGAACACTATTCTCTTCCAATCACTCTGGTACAAGTTGATCTTTGTCTCATCTGTCCATAGGATGTTGTTCCAGAACTGTAATGGCTTTTTTAGATGTTGTTTGGCAAACTCTAATCTGGTCTTCCTGTTTTTGTGGCTCACCAATGGTTTACATCTTGTGGTGAACCCTCTATATTCACTCTTGTGAAGTCTTCTCTTGATTGTTGACTTTGACACATATACACCTACTTCCTGGAGAGTGTTCTTGATTTGGCCAAATGTTGTGAAGGGGTTTTTCTTCACCAGGGAAATAATTCTTCTGTCATCCACCACTGTTGTTTTCCATGGTCTTCCGGGATTTTTGGTGTTGATGAGCTCTCCGATGCATTCTTTCTTTTTAAGAATGTTCCAAACAGTTGATTTGGCCACACCTAATGTTTTTGCTATCTCTCTGATGGTTTTTTTTTATTTTTCAGCCTAATGATGGCTTGCTTCACTGATAGTGATAGCTCTTTGGATCTCATATTGAGAGTCGACAGCAACTGATTCCAAATGCAAATGTCACACCTAGAATCAACTCCAGACCTTTTACCTGCTTAATTGATAATGAAATAACGAAGGAATAGCCCACACCTGTCCATGAAATAGCTTTTGAGTTGATAGTCCCATTACTTTTGGCCCCTTAAAAAGTGGGAGGCACAAATAGAAACCGTTGTAATTCCTACACCATTCACCTGATTTGGATGTAATTACCCTCAAATTCAATCTGAAAGTCTGCAGTTAAAGCACATCTTGTTTGTTTCATTTCAAAGCCATTGTGGTGGTGAATAGAGGCCAAAATATGAAAATTCTGTCAATGTCCCAATATTTATGCACCTGACTGTAAAATGGGGGGTGAGGGCAGGAAGCAGTTGGGGCAGTGCTGGGGGTAGGTAGCAGTTGGGGTAGAGGGGGATAAGGACAAGCAGCAGATGGGGTAGAGCTGGGGGTAAAGGCAGGGAGAAGTTGGGGTAGAGCTGGAGCTAGAGGGGAGTAAGGACAGGCAGAGATGGGGGTAGGGAGGGGTAAGTGCAGACAGCTGTTGTGACGGTGCTGGGGGCAAGGAGTGGGCTAGGGGCAGACAGTGCTGGGGGCAGGGAGGGGCAATGGCAGATAGCAGCTGGCGCTATACTGGTGGAGGTTAGGAACAGGCAAAACTGGGGGAAAGGGTAGATAGCTGGCGCACTACTGGTGGGCAGGGAGGGGGTTAGGGGCAGGCAGTACTTGAGGTAGGGAGGGGGCAAGGTTAGATAGCAGCTGGGACAGTACTGCAGGCAAGGATGAGGCTAGGGACAGGCAGTGCTGGATGTAGGAAGGGGCAAGGGTAGAGAGCAGCTAGGGCAGTACTTGGGGGTAAGGAGGAGGTTAGTGGCAGTGCTGGGGTCACGATAACAGCTGGGGCACCACTGGGGTAGAGAGGGGGCAAGTGTAGATAGTAGCTGGGGTAGTATGGGAGGCAGAGAGGTAGATAGCAGCTGGCGCACTATTGGGGGGCAAGGAGGGGGTTAGGGACAGGCAGTACTTGGGGTAGGGAGGGGCAAGGGTAGACAGCAGCTGGGGCAGTACTGCCGGCAAAAGGAGGTTACGGACAGGCAGTGCTGGGTGTAGGAAGGGCAAGGGTCGATAGTAGCTATGGCAGTACTGGGAGGCAAGGAGGGGGTTAGGGGCAGGCAATACTGGGGGCAGTCCTGGGGGTAGGGAGTGGGTCAGGATAGCTGCTGGGGCAGTACTGAGGGTAGGGAGTACGGGTAGTGGTTAACTCTTTGCTTTTGCTGGGAGCCCCAGCTGGGTCACTGTTGCAGCTCCTGTGCAGTGACCACCTCCCTGCCTCCTGCGTGCAGGGAGCTCAGCTTGCTAAAAAAAAGCTCAGCTGATAAAAACGCACTATAGCGCATATTGTGCGATCACAGGCGCAGTATGGCGCCAGTGATGGCGCAGTATACTGACATGACAGTTTTCAAGTGAATTTCTCTAAAATGCTTAAAAATTGGTTAAATAATGTGCAGGTACCTCACTATAAGTACCCCTCAGTGTTCCTTCCCTCACCCTCCCTGTAACTCTCCCACAGTGTCCCTGCTGCCCTCAACCACCCTTTAACTCCCCTCAATGTTCCTGCTCTCACCGTCCCTGTAACTTCACCTCAGTCTCTCTGCCTTCACCCTCCTTGTAACTCCACCTCAGTTTCCCTACCCTCAAAAGTGACAAATTGGCGACGTGTCAGGAGGACGAGTCCCTCCCGGATGGCCACGCCACCTGTTCAGGGGCGCATGCAGCAGTGCCCTGTCCACACCTCAGTGATCTGCCCTGCCCTGCCCCTGGTGTGGCGTGGACACTAATAGGGATAAGGTTATATTATAAATCTATGCTGCCTAAATAATTATAACAAGATAGAGTGGCAAAATTCCAAGGTAACATTAGTTCTGGCAATGAGTTGCAACTGGGACCACCCATTACCAAATGTCTAGTTTCGCCTATGCACACTGACACAGATACACACACACTGACACAGATACACACACACTGACACAGATACACACACACTGACACAGATACACACACACGGTGACACAATTACACCCACGCTGACACAGATACACACACACTGACACAGATACACACACACGGTGACACAATTACACCCACGCTGACACAGATACACACACACTGACACAGATACACACATGCTGACACAGATACATACATGCTGACACCGATACACACACTGACACATATATACACGCTGATGCATATATACACACATGCTGACACAGATACACACATGCTGACACAGATACATACATGCTGACACATATATACACACATGCTGACACATATACATACATGCTGACACAGATACACACATGCTGACACAGATACATACATGCTAACACAGATACATACATGCTGACACAGATACACACATGCTGACACTGATACATACATGATGACACAGATACACACACTGACACATATATACACAAGCTGATGTATATATATACACACATGCTTACATAGATACATACATGCTGACAGTAACACAGATACACACATGCTGACACAGATACACACATGCTGACACAGATACATACATGCTGACACATATATACACACATGCTGACACATATACATACATACTGACACAGATACATACATGCTGACACATATATACATACATGCTGACACATATATACATACATGCTGACACAGATACACACATGCTGACACATGCACACACATGCTGACACAGATACATACATGCTGACACAGATACACACATGCTGACACAGATACATACATGCTGACAGTAAAACAGATACACACATGCTGACACAGATACATACATGCTGACACATATATACACACATGCTGACACATATACATACATGCTGACACAGATACACACATGCTGACACATGCACACACATGCTGACACAGATACATACATGCTGACACAGATACATACATGCTGACAGTAACACAGATACACACATGCTTACACAGATACAGACATACTGACAGTAACACAGATACACACATGCTGACACATATACATACATGCTGACACAGATACACACATGCTGACACATGCACACACATGCTGACACAGATACACACATGCACATGCTGAAACAGATATACACGCTGACACATATATACACCCCCCCCCCAATACTTACCAGTGGTGAAGCTGCAGAGCGCTGGGGATGGTGAACTTTCACTATCCGGCAGCAGCTCTCAGCCTCTCAGGATCAACATGCTGTAGAGTGCCAGGAGGACTGCCTTGGAGGGGCTGCGCGTCTCTGCTGCAGCTCCCCCTACAGTCAGCACCAGCAGCTTGCAGGCACTCACTACACTGTACTGTGTACAGTAGTAGATTTTGTCAGGGGAAGCGGAGAGCGGGCGCTGCGGGGGGGAAGCGGAGAGCGGGTGGAGCGGGGGGGGGGGGAAGCGGAGAGCGGGCGGTGCGGGTAACAATGCCCTGGCTGGCGCGGGCGCTCCCCTCTGCTGGGCCTGCCACGTCGCCCAGGGCACAAGCCCCGCTCGACCCCCCCTAGTTACGCCTCTGATGGAAACACAATCTATACAAAACAAAGAAGGAAAAGGCTGGAAAAAGTGCACAACAGCTGTTGATGATAGGAGAATAAAACAAATTTGCATCAGGGACAGATGGATGTAATCTGCGGCCATTAGCAGTGAACTGAGTGCAACTGGTGTTTTTGTCAGTACAAGAACGGTATGGAGAAGACTAAGGGAGGTTGGCCTAAAAGGTAGGATTCCTCAAAAAAAGCCATTGCTGAATAAAAAGCAGCGACAGAAATGAATACAGTGGGTAAAAGAACACATTGCATGGACAGAAGGTCAGTGGAAACAAGTGATATGGAGTGATGAAACTAAGATATCGATATTAGGCAGTGATGGGAGAAAATATCAGAGACGTCGCATCGGGGATGAGGTACATCCATATTGCATTCAAGCGACAACAAAGAATCCTACAAGTGTGTATAATCTGGGCATGTATGGCAGCAGATGCTGTAGGCCGCCTTTATGTCATAGATGGCACACTGAACAGCAGAGAGTACATTGACATCATCCTACAACCAAAACTTCTACCTTCCATCAGGGATCTTTTATCAGATAATGCCCCATTTTTTTCCCATCAGGATTTTGCTCCCTGCCACACTGCATGGACATACAAAAAGGGGTTCACGGAGAATGACATACAGGTGCTGGGATGGCCAGGAAACAGCCCAGACCTGAACCCCATAGAACATTTGTGGTTCAGTTTAAAAAAAACTGGTACATCTGAGGCGTCCATCCAATAAAAGGCAATTAATTGAGGCTATAATTGTCTCATGGCACCACATAATAAAGAAGGAAGAGCTCCAAACATTGGATGGCTCAATGCCACGTCTCTGTGCTGCTGGCTTGAAAAATAAAGGATACCCAATGAAATACTGATAGGACAGTAACATCATAAGTACACAGGGATTTTCACTGCACAACTTCCCTTGTAATGCAAATATTTGACCTTGGTTT
Organism: Taudactylus pleione; assembly: GCA_031769625.1. Taxonomy (NCBI): domain Eukaryota; kingdom Metazoa; phylum Chordata; class Amphibia; order Anura; family Myobatrachidae; genus Taudactylus; species Taudactylus pleione. The sequence goes on from JAUIMM010000555.1 coordinate 25,256,775, forward strand.
ATTGTGTTTAATTCAGCATTAAATTTCCTTTCATTTGATATATGAATCATTGCACTGCATGAAGTGTAACAGTTTTTATAAGCATTCGAAGTTGAAATACATTCAAATTTCAAAGTGTCCGCAATTTTGGCCACCACTGTATATTGCATCACATCGATGCGATATATAAAGGTCTATTCATGAAGCAGAGAAGAGCCCTGTTTAGTTGAAATCTGGGCTCTTTTCTGCTTTGTGCTATTCATGGAGTTAATTTACCATGGAGAAGTGTATTGCTTCTACAGAGGCACCCCTGCTCCATGCCTGCATCGCATCACCATACTTCAGTTTGGTGAGTGTGATTCATGAAGGAACGGAAAGCTCAGCTGTGGTACAGATTCGCCATCTGAGGATGGCAGAATCTGTACCGCAAGCCGAACAGAGCAGGGAAGTTGCATACTTCCCAGCTCTCTGCCTGCCCCCTTGGTGCTGGCTCCACCCCCATTTCCCAGCGTCCTCTGCAGCAGGTCTGACGTGACCTGCTGCTCTCGGATGCCGGGGCATGCGCAGTGAGAAGCAGGCATATCGGGCTCCCAATATGTCTGTCTTCTCACTGCATACAGGGATCGCGGAGGGGCCGGATAGCGCCCGAAGATGCAGGACAGGTAAATATATATGGTTTTATGGATGTAACAGCGCATGCGCAGCACTGATTACAGCTGCGGTAAGGTAGAGTAGAGAGGGAAAAGTATCTATTTCCTGAAAAGCTGTCATCGCAAAAATTACAGCTTTTTGAAATAGTTATGTAGAGGAGGAATGATGAATTCCTCTGGTAATTAGGTAGAACTCCATGTGAGTTCTACCTAATTACCTCCAGGGAAGTTTTAGTTATGGTGAATAGGCCCATCAGTATGAGGGAGAAGAGAATAGAAGAGAGATAGTGGGGAAAACATGTAGAAAGATTTGTCAAGGAAGATTGAGAAGAGAGACAGGTAAAATTAGGCTATTCATCAAATTCCGAAAATTATGTCTTTTCGGAATTTGATGGTGTTACTATATACCACTCTCAGGAGGCGTATAGCGGGTTACACTTACCTGCTTTCACCTGGGCAGATCCTCCTCCGACTCGCTCCGTCGCTCCCTTGTTCCTCCTCCGGCTCCGGCTGCTGCTCTGACTGTGTTCTCCCGGCAGAACACAGTAAAGTATAAAAAAATATTAATAATAATATTTATTTTTAACTTTCCTGTTTTCTCATCTTCAGACAGGAGGTCGGGGTCCGTGTTTGCAGCGGCCAGATAGGTGGGGGACAGGGAGGTGAGCAGAGGGAAGGAAGGGGTTACAGAATTACCGCAGCTGTAGGTAGTGCTGTGCATGCGCTGATTTTGTGAATGTAACGGTGCATGCACAGCACTGATTACAGCTGCGGTAAGTTAGAGCAGGGAGGGAAAAGTATCTATTTCCTGAAAAGCTGTCATTGCAAAAATGACAGCATTTCGGAATAGATAGTTATGGAGAGGAGGAATGATGAATTTCTCCGGTATTTAGGTAGGACTCCATGCGAGTTCTAAACCTAATTACCTCCATCTACTTTTTAGTTATGATGAATAGGCCCCATAGTCCAGATTTTACTATCACTTAGATTTTCCCTTCACTTATATATTGGGGCACTCTGTACAACATTGCCTTATAGTTCTTTTTCTACATTATTCTCTTTTTTTTACTGAGTTCATGTAAATCCAGTTATAATTGATGTATATGTATGATAGCTGTAACTCAGCAGCATTGCTATGGTTACTGTGACATCATACACCTATCCTGTGACATCACAGACAGTGCCTCCTCCTGTAACATTCTGTCTACAGTTGCTGCAGATTACAGTCACTGGCCAGGAAGGAGGAAGGTAAGTCCTACATAGCAGGGTGTGATGGAGGTGGGTAAGTCCAACATAGCAGGGTATGATGGAGGTGGGTAAGTCCTACATAGCAGGGTATGATGGAGGTGGGTAAGTCCTACATAGCAGGGTATGATGGAGGTGGGTAAGTCCTACATAGCAGGGTATGATGGAGGTGGGTAAGTCCTACATAGCAGGGTATGATGGAGGTGGGTAAGGAAAGCAGGGTGCAGTGTATTAGGGTGAAATATAGGTCACTATAGAATAGAACAGGGAATATATGTACAAGGAAACATAATTAGGAGAAGTACAGGAAGGAATAACACATTTAGGAACGAATATTCATAATGTAGTATTAGAGAAATCAAGAGGGCAGTATGGATGATAAACACACATAAAGTAGCTGGAAGAACAGGAACTTATAGCATGGACGAGGAGACAGGAGAACTATCCACGTGAGACAGTAACAGAGGACGGTGCAGAGTGAGGAGGGCTGGCAGAGGGATCATTAGTAATACAATGGGATGTGAGGGGGGACAGGGTGATGGAGTGAGAGACAGACAGGGGAAGATAAATGTATTTGTATTGGTGGGGTGTGGGGGTGTGATGAGAGCACAGTATAAAACATAGAGACTCAGGTGGGGGAGAGAGGACAATATAAAACATGTAGATTGGTAAATGGGGGCCAGCACATATAGATGTGGGGGCACAATGCAAAAACATAAATGGGGGAATTAAACAGGGAAGCACAATACAGGATACGCAGATGGGGAGGGGGGTGGCACAATATTGGACATACAGGATAGGGGTGCATAAAGCAGGACATACAGATCGGGAGCATATGGGGCATCTGATAGACCTTTATAAGCACCTGTCCCTGGGTAGACTATTATTCTCTGTTCGCTCCCCCTAAGCCACTGATCTGGAGATAGTGACAGGCCTGACCTTTATAGAAATGTACAAAGTATATCCAAATGATGAAATGGGACAAAATAGTATAGACTAAAATTATAAAATAGAGCTGTATCAAGTGATTGTATCTTTGCCTCTGCAAATATTAAGGGCCCCATTGATCAATAATACAGAACCCTTTTAGCACTCCCTATTTAACAATCTATCTAAAATGATCAATATTTATCACTGTTGGCTCTTGACCTCTTTAGATGACGCATGTGCACTGCAGACTGACCATCGCACATGCGCATGACATAGAAGCTTGTTGCTCGCAGCGTTAGGCCACCAGCAGCTAAGCGGGGGGACATTGCTGGACCTCGCCGGCGAGTGAACCTATTTATATAATCCACACATTAGGGGGAATAAAATTGGCCCTTTTGGCAATTGTTCATATGTTAGGCATTTTCAATGTCATCAATAGTTGGAAAATCGGATTAAACTATTTACATAGAAAGATTTTTCCTCTTCACAACCACATCAACGTTTTCAGTTTGTGACTCTGCGTGTTCTTACACTAACAATGTCTTCTCCTCTCTTTCCCCTTACTCTACTCAACAACTGCTGATCTTTGGTAAGTATTGGAAAGTATTGAACCTCTCCCTTTATCTATTAATACACCTCTTAATGCCCAGAGGGAAGGGCGATCCTGAAGCCATGGTTCCCCAGAGGTTTCCTCCACAGGGGGTTTTTCCTCTCCTGAGTGCTGAAGGATGACTCTTCGTGAGTCCAGAGGTTGCCCAAATATATGGCTGTTATGCCATTATGATCACCATCATTCACCTATCTCTCCAGCTAACATCCCTGCATCTCTCCGGCTCACACCCCTACATCTCTCCAGCTCACATCCCTGCGTCTCTCCAGCTCAAACCCCTGCGTCTCTCCAGCTCACACCCCTGCGTCTCTCCGGCTCACACCCCTGCGTCTCTCTGGCTCACACACACCTGCGTCTCTCTGGCTTACACCCCTGCATCCCTCCAGCGCACACCCCTGCATCTCTCCACCTCGCACCCCTGCGTGTCTCCACCTCGAATCCCTGCGTCTCTCCCCTCTCCGGCTCACACCTCTGCATATCTCCATATCACACCCCTGCGTCTCTCCAGCTCACATCCCTGTGTCTTTTTAGCTCCCACCCTGCGATTCTTTAGTTCACGTCCCTTTGCACCCCAGGCAGGGTGCGTCCCTTCTGGGTGCTTCGAGAATAGCTAGGGTCGGCGCGTCCCAGGCAAGGTGCAGCCACACTGGGTGCTACGAGAGTAGCTAAAGCTGGTGCGTCCCAGGCAGGGTGCGGCCACTCTGGGTGCTGCGAGACTAGCTAGGGCCGGTGTGTCCCAGGCAGGGTGTGGCCTCTCTGGGTGCAGCAAGACTAGCTAGGGCCGGCACGTCTTTCCAGCATACACTTCTGCGTTTATTTAGCTCACACCCCTGTGTCTCTCCAGCTCATGCCCCTGCATCTCTCCAACTTAGCTCCCTGCGTCTCTCCAGTTCAAACTTCTGTGTCATTCCGCAAAATAAATTGTTTTTATAGATTAAAAAATAATAAAAAATGTTTTATGTATTCATTGACAGAGTCTATTCTTTACTACCACTTTCACAGAGTTCACAAATTACTACTGATATGATTGATACTCTACTGTGCTGCTGGTGCTCCTGAGCAGCTATATAACAGCCAGACACATTTATAGGTATACAATTCGGAAGCCGGCAGATCTAATCCCGACAGCCGGGGAGGGTTAAATGACAGGCGTCTAAATCTAGACGCCTGTCATTTTACCGATGCCGGGAGACCGGCGCCCGACATCCCGATCGAAAGGGACGCCGGGCGCCGATCGCGTATTGCCGCGGCGGGGGAAGGTTAGGTTTAGGGTTCCCGGGGGGGATTAGGGTTAGCCACCCCCAATGGGAGGTTAGGTTTAGGCTAGGGGAAGAGAGGGCTGGGCACCCCGGGGGGGACTTAGGGTTAGGCACCCCCGTGGGGACTTAGGTTTAGGTGGTGAGGAAGGAGGGGGTTAGGTTAGGCACTTAGATGGGGATTAGGGTTAGGCACTGGGGGGGAGGTTAGGGTTAGGCACCCCTAAGGGAGGGTTAGGGTTAGGGGGTAGAAATAGGTTAGTCAATACATACCTTAGGACAATTGGGATTTCCTTCTCTGTCGGGAAGCCGCTGTCGGGATTCCAACCGCCGGTCATGGGTCCGGCGGTAAATCATACCGATCCCCTGCTGCTGATGCTCCGAGTAGCTATATAACAGCCAGACACATTTATATTCTATATTTAGCAGCCTTGGCGGTTTATTTAATAAGTGTCAGGTTGTACCTACACTTCTGTTCATGCTTATACCCAATTTTTAAAAGATCAGTGCCCTTTTACTTATCGGGCATAAACAGGAAGAGAAGTGTCGGAGTGTAAACTTCGCAAATAAACCCCTTGAAGAGAGATAAAGTGGAGAAGTTGTCCAAAGCAACCAATCAGCTTCTGTCATTTATCTAGCTGATTGGTTGCTTTGGACAACTGAACCATTTTATCTCTCTCCAACATTTTACGTCCCTATTTCACTTACTTAGCAAGTTCAAATATTATTAGTAACAATGTCATTGTCTTGGGAAATTCACAGTATAAAATAATGTAAAAATAATAATAAATAATAATAATAATAATAATTTTATTTATATAGCACTGTTCTTCAGTAGGTCTCAAGGTGCTTAAATAGGGGTTTCCATCTTCAGATAACTTTGCTTTATGATTCAGGGGCCTATTCATCATCACTTAATTTAAACAAAAGCTGGGGCAAATTAACATTTCAACCTACTTTTGTATAAATTAAGTGTCAGGGCCATTCATCATTGCTGTAAAGCAGAAGATATCACTCATATCTCGTGGTTACAAATCTGCCCAATAATTTCCACAGTCCCCATACTATAATATGGGGATATTGAAATGATGTAATTCAACAAGTTTCGAAAATGCTTTTTTTTCTGAATTTGACAGTGAAGCTGTACGTCACCCAGAGATGGCGTACAGCCCCCGAATCTCTTCACAAGTTGCAGTGTACGTGGCAATTTATGCAGCAGAGGGATCTTTTCAGATCCCTCCCTGCTGTGTTCCCACTGCCTCCGGCTCAGCGCACACTCCACTGGCTGCCGCTGCCCCCCACCCTGCTGAACAGCAAAGTGCAGACGGGCAGGTAGTCAAGCGGTCCAAGGGTGCACTGGGTGCCCAGAGTCTTCTGCTCACCTATGCCCACCCTACCTCCTGCCCACAGCCTTCATCCCCCACTGCACACAGCATCTCACCTGGATGAAGAGCCTTCAGGACACTCCCTCCAGCCAGCACACACCAAGCAGCAGCCACAGACAGTAGCCCAGACTCCGCCGGCTATTATCATCCCTCCCCGCTGTCTTCGGCTCTACCGGCACCACCTCAGTCCCTTATTCCCTACGTCTTTGGTACCCGCAGCCTGCATGCCGAATGAAACACTGGCAGGCTAGGAGGAGAGGGCTGCGTACAGGCAAGCGTAGGGGGTTTTCCGTCTGCCTGGAAACCCGCCTCCCCAGCCCACACCATGACCACAATAGAAATAGTAGTGTAATAGAATTTTACTAGTGCTGCATGTTCTTCTCAGTATCACAAATGAAATAATTAGCATCACCTATAGATCTTTTAACATGTATCAGTCAGTAATAAATAACCTGTGCACCAACTAGGAGATCTGGAAAACATGCACTGTTATGGATGTGCTGCTCTAGAGCCCAATATGTACATATATGTCCAGGGCAGTGCTAGGTTCTGCTGCTCCCCCAGACTCCAGGACTTGCTCCCATGCTCTGGAATGGTGCTCACATCTAAAATAAAAACATTCAGCTCAGACAGGATGGCCCTACTGCCGCATCTAATGGATTATTGTGATTGCCGGTCCTGTATATGCTGGAATTATGACACACAATAGACTTTGTTTGACGCACATTACAGCTGGTTAAGTGCTAATTCTACCCTCTTCATGGACTGACCACACTCACTCTAAAATCAAACATTTGGAAACCCCCCTCTAGAAATCCTGCATTTGCCACTGCTGCGGGGACACTGGCAGGGGGTTACAGTGATAGGACTGTGGGTACACTGGCAGAGGGGTACAGGAGAGAGGGCTGTTGGACACTAACAAGCTCACCTCCGCTGCTTCTGTGTGGCGACTCCTGCGGCTTCTCTCCTCAGTGGATCACCATCGTTGCCTCGGTCTATCCTCCCCGCCAAGCTCCCCAACACACACTATGGCCACTTCAACAGCAGAGCACACAGTCTGGCCTCATGACACTTGCTGTGTAATGAAATGTGTATTTAAAGTGTGTATATATATATATATAATTATATATATATATATTTATATATATATATGTTCTTATATAATATATACATTTTAAATATACAATTCACTGTACTGCAAGTGTGTGGTCAGACTAATCAGCGCATGCGCAGTGTAATGTAGTCCTTACAGACTCCTCAGCTGCAGAGGAAAAGGATATTTTTTCACAAAAAGCTGACTTCTGAAAAATAGCAGGTTTTCAGAAGTGATACTTTTCTCAAAGAGGCATGATGATAAGTGATAATTATGTAATGATGAATGCCTCCAAAAAATTGTTTAAACTCGCAGCGAGTTTAAAACATAATTATCACAAGTGATAATTATGTAATGATGAATAGGCCCCTGTGAGCCATATCCCAGTAGTAATTATCCAACAACGCCATTGGCAACAATTCAGCAACATCTGGGATCAACATTAGGAGGTATCCTATCTACTCAATTTGGGGAATGTCACCATCTTTCATTTTTATGGAATGTCTCCTTTATTTTTGTTAAAATCAAGTTTGTTGTTTTTGTTTTTTTTACAATTTCCTTCCCCATGTCTACTCTCCTAGGGTGGGACCTACAGTATGTCTTATTTCAGTTCATGTCAGTTCAGAGTAGGGACAAGTGATTCCAGGAATGCAGCAGCACAGTCAGCGCTGCTGCAAAGAGCGCGGAGCAGCTCCTGAAGCCCGACATCGGTGATCAGCGTCATGGACATAATGTGTCACGTGATGCTGATGAGGGGACTCAGGAGCTGCGCTGCGCTCTATGCAACAGTGCTGGCTGTGCTGTTGCATTCAGAACACAGATCAGTGGCAGCTTAGCCCCCATCCAGGAACAGGGTCCACATACACATACTGTATACACACATAAACACATACATACACATATATACACAACATATATATGCATAAACACATACAGTCAGGTCCATAAATATTGGGACATTGACAGAATTTTCAGATTTTGGCCTCTATTCACCACCACAATGGCTTTGAAATGAAACAAACAAGATGTGCTTTAACTGCAGACTTTCAGACTTAATTTGAGGGTAATTACATCCAAATCAGATGAACGGTGTAGGAATTACAACGGTTTCTATATGTGCCTCCCACTTTTTAAGGGGCCAAAAGTAATGGGACTATCAACTCAAAAGCTATTTCATGGACAGGTGTGGGCTATTCCCTCGTTATTTCATTATCAATTAAGCAGGTAAAAGGTCTGGAGTTGATTCTAGGTGTGACATTTACATTTGGAATCAGTTGCTGTCGACTCTCAATATGAGATCCAAAGAGCTGTCACTATCAGTGAAGCAAGCCATCATTAGGCTGAAAAATCAAAACAAACCCATCAGAGAGATAGAAAAAACAATAGGTGTGGCCAAATCAACTGTTTGGAACATTCTTAAAAAGAAAGAACGCACCGGAGAGCTCAGCAACACCAAAACCAAAAAATGCGGAAAACCACGGAAAACAACTGTGGTGGTTGACAGAATAATTATTTCCCTGGTGAAGAAAAACCCCTTCACAACAGTTGGCCAAATCAAGAACACGCTCCAGGAGGTAGGTGTATATGTGTCAAAGTCAACAATCAAGAGAAGACTTCACAAGAGTGAATATAGAGGGTTCACCACAAGATGTAAACCATTGGTGAGCCTCAAAAACAGGAAGACTAGATTAGAGTTTGCCAAACAACATCTAAAAAAGCCATTACAGTTCTGGAACAACATCCTATGGACAGATGAGACAAAGATCAACTTGTACCAGAGTGATGGGAAGAGAAGAGTATGGAGAAGGAACGGAACTGCTCATGATCCAAAACATATCACCTCATCAGTGAAGCATGGTGGTGGTAGTGTCATGGCGTGGGCATGTATGGCTGCCAATGGAACTGGTTCCCTTGTATTTATTGATGATGTGACTGCTGACAAAAGCAGCAGAATGAATTCTGAATTGTTTCGGGCAATATTATATGCTTATATTCAGTCAAATGCTTCAGAACTCATTGGACGGCGCTTCACAGTGCAGATGGACAATCACCCGAAGCATACTGCAAAAGCAACCAAAGAGTTTTTTAAGGCTAAAAAGTGGAATGTTATGCAATGGCCAAGTCAATCCCCTGACCTGAATCCAATTGAGCATGCATTTCACTTGATGAAGACAAAACTGAAGGGAAAATGCCCCAAGAACAAGCAGGAACTGAAGACATTTGTAGTAGAGGCCTGGCAGAGCATCCACAGGGATGAAACCCAGCGTCTGGTGATGTCTATGCGTTCCAGACTTCAGGGTGTAATTGCCTGCAAAGGATTTGCAATAAAGTATTAAAAAGTGAAAGTTAGATTTAGGATTGTTTAGTTTATCCCATTACTTTTGGCCCCATAAAAAGTGGGAGGCACATATAGAAACCGTTGTGATTCCTACGCCGTTCACCTGATTTGGATGTAATTACCCTCAAATTAAATCTGAAAGTCTGCAGTTAAAGCACATCTTGTTTGTTTCATTTCAAAGCCATTGTGGTGGTGAATAGAGGTCAAAATATGAAAATTCTGTCAATGTCCCAATATTTATGCACCTGACTGTATATACACATACATACACATAAACACATACATACACATATATAAACAATAAAACAGTACACATACACTTAAATTTTATGCAGCTGCTGTTCCCTTCATTAGGCTTCGCCCTCTCACGCCATAATCCCACGACTCGTGAGTCATATGGGGGCGGGGCTTACCGTATTGGCTCCGCTCCAACTTCGGCCACTATAGCTGCAGGGGAAGTTGTTGCTCCGTCAGTGTGCGCTAGTGGTGGGGGCCCCTCTGTGTGTGGGGGCCCCAGGACGACCGCCCCTGCCGCCCCCCCCCTTAATCCAGCCCTGCGTAACCCCATGATTTCACAACAATCTATAGCAAGATAATTAGGTTATAGCTCACATTACTATGGTGTGTGGTGTAAAGGTATAAAGTGTTGCATTTGTATAAATTCATATAGTCTGAAGGTACGTGAAAGACATTTTGGTTGGTGGTCTTCCAAGGAAAGCAACTGAACTTGTTTGGTAAAACCGACAGGAAAACCAAGACCTGATCGGATCCAGCAATAGGATCCACTAGGGAGTTCACAGTGTCACGTCTGAGGTTAGGAGTTGGTTGGGAGGCTGAAGAGGAGACTTGGGAGGCGTGGATAAAACTAGTTGGCTTGAGTCAGGACTTCCTCATGTATGATATGAGGAATAATATTAACTGTAGAGAATGATGGGTCCAAAGGCGAGGAGGGTAAAGTAAATGTCTTTATAGAGCAGCAGGTTAGAATGGGAACTAAATATATAATACTGAAGAGATGGGCAGAATCGGATTGTAACCGATGATTTTGGTTTGAGAGCTGGATCTGTTTGAGACCGATATTGATAAATAGAAGAAATTGATTGGTTGGATACCGATGTTGATGAATTGAAGAACTTGATTGGTTTTAGACCAATGTTGATATATTTGCAGTACTGGATCGGTTTTGGACAGATGATAATTTGAAGTACTGGGTCGGTTAGGAACTGATGATGGAAGTATTGGATGGGACCGATGGTTGGAGGTATCGGCTGGAACCGATAGAGGTTAATGTTAACAAGTGTCTGTGGTAAAACTAGACTGGAATGTTAGTGGAATAGGAGATCCACACTTGGAAATGGAATATAACGGACTGGGACCTTTTAGACACAGAGGGGGTCATTCAGACCCGCTCGCGAGCAAAGTACGCTCGTAAGCGGGTCAATGTTTGCCGAATGCACATGGGCACGACGGAGGGAGCTCCGATGTGCGCATGCACGAGACCCGGCGAGCGACGAGGAATACGTCGCTCGGGGTCTCGCACCAAAGGGGGCGTGCTGTCGATGGTGACTGACACCACGCCCCCTATGGTGGGCGTGCCGGGGGCGTGGCTGTCAGACGGAGGCGTTCCCATGGGAACGCCTACCGTCTGAGCCCGGCCCCACTGACATCACTGATAGAGCCAAAATCACTCCTGGGCTTGCGGCAGCGAGACCCTACTGCAGGGTCTCGTCGCAAGCCCGATGGTCGCGATGGTCAAAGACCATCGCGACCATCATCATGGCTGCTCGCTATAGCTGTGGGTGGTCACCCACAGCTATACGAGCGGCCAGGAGGCCGCTCCATTTTTAGGGAGGAGGGCCCTGATTCGGCTCTGAATCAGGCCCAGAGTACCTGGGAGCTCAGCACAGAGCTATAATTTCAGCAGAAGCGACAATGTACAGGCAACAGAGGCCAGTCAGGAAATTGAATTTATAGGGGAGGATCCCCAGGGATTGGATCCTGCTATCAGCTGGTCTGGGAGCAGCACTCTGAGTGGAGGAAGAGCGTCAGGTAACAGAGCCCAACAGGGGCGGATTGGGATGGAAAACCAGCCCGGGAAATTTCTGGAAGCAGCCCTAATAGGTGCGGGGTCTGTTGAGGGGGTGGGGTCTGTCTAGGGAGCCGGTATCCCTTCTCATAGGGTCTGATTCTGAGATGGACACAGTAGCAGCTGTCCTTGTATCTTTTGCTGCAGTTTCGTCAGTGACTTTAGGCCATAAACACAATGCCCTTCCCTGGTTTATAGCCATGCATTCGAAAATGCAAGTACTGAGACGCCCACTGTGAGTGTCTAAGGTGTCTATGTACTAATAATCGTGGTACTGCCACGATTGTTATTGGTTCAACTCGCATGGGGATATTTTCATCTTTAATGAAAATATTCCCGCTATGTACCTAGGGGAGCTCACAGGGCAGAGGTTGTGGTAACCACTGACCCTGCAAGTTGTATCCCCAGCAAATTTTAGAAGTGTTTCACAGAAGTGAAAGACTTCACCGGGGGAAGCTGACATTGCGCATGTGTACAGCGTAAGCTTCCAGAGCTGGCTGGAGTCTGCGGGGAAGAGATCAAAATATCTCTCTCCTTCCCCTGGAGCCCCCATTGGCTTACAGTAGTTTACACCATCTGAAGATGGTATGAACTACCGGGGCAAAACTCTGAGTAGCATTGCTTTTTGGAGTTTAGTACATACTGTAGGGCTCAGATAGTAGTCCCCATTGATAATAATGGGGACTGCGATCTGTAGTGCTAATTAGTACATTGCTGGAGATTTCTGTGAAATCACCTGCATTGTGCTTTTAGTACAATACATGAAATTATGCAGAAACTGCAGTTTTTACATAATATTATGCATCAAACAGCTTGATACATAGGCCCCTAAGTCTTTAGACAACCTCCTGTAACTAAGGGGGTCATTCAGACCCGCTCGCGAGCACAGGACGTTCGCAAGCGGGTCGATGTTCCCCCACTGCGCATGCGCACGACGGAGGGAGCTCCGTTGTGTGCATGCGCGAAACCCAGCGAGCGACGGGCTCTCCATCGCTCCGGGTCTCGCACCAAAGGGGGCGTGCTGTCGATGTTGATTGACAGCACGCCCCCTTTGGTGGGCATGCCGGGGGCATGCCTGCCAGACGGAGGCGTTCCCATGGGAACGCCTACCGTCTGAAGCCGGCCCCACTGACATCACTAGTGATGTCAGTGGGAGTGATTTTGGCTCTGATAGAGCCAAAATCACTCCAGGGCTTGCGGCAGCGAGACCCTACCGCAGTGTCTCCGTCGCAAGCCCGATGGTCGCGATGGTCAAAACCATCGCGACCATCATCCTGGACGCTCGCATATGCTGTGGGTGGTCACCCACAGCTATGCGAGCGGCCAGGAGGCTGCTCCATTTTCATGGAGGAGGGCCCTGATTCAGAGCGAGCGCTCTAGTCAGAACGTTCGGCTCTGAATCAGGCCCTAGCTACCTAGGAATACCCAACACATTTCTAAAACACTTCTTGGTGCCTGCATCTAAATCTGCACTGCAACTCAGGGCCTGATTCAGAGCCGTTCGAAAGCGGCCGCTCGTTCGCTCCGAGCGATGTTTGCACAACTGCGAATGCGTATGGTTTGTAATACGCATGCGCAAACCATTCATTGCGGTTGGAAATTGTGTGCTCGCAAAATAGCGAATGCCTGCTAATTTGAGTGACAGAATGAGGCGTTTGTGGGTGGTAACAGGGGAAGGTGCTTGAAAACGGGGAGTGGAGATCCGAACGCAGGCGTGCCAAACGGTCAAAACGGGCGTTTTAAGGGTGTGCATAATTAACAAAGCAGCGTCATCGACCACATCATTTGGTTGTTTCTTAGCCTGAACTGTTCGCATGATTGCAGTAGGAAAATCCAACCACAAGCACTGCGAGCAGTTCATACACCTTTCGATGTACTCGATTAATCTAATAAATAGCGGAGATGACGTAGGATGCGAGTGGCCAGGGGGCGTTTTATAAAAAATAGTGAGCGCATGTTTCGTTCGCTCGTTCAGACATAGAGGCGTCAACAGACCGCAAAGAGCGAGCGCTCTATTGAAATATCCGGCCCCTTTTTCTGAACGAGCAAGCGCAAATAGCGTCCGCCTCTGAATCAGGCCCTCAGACCCATGCACAGATGACAAACAATGCACAAGAAAAAATATAAAAACAACACTTTGGCCCCCACAGGAAAACAATAAAAAACACATTAGCCTCCACAGGAAAAAAACAAAACACATTGCCCCCACAAGAAATACATAAAAACACAGCCTCAATAATAAAAAAATAAAATACACACCGCCCCCCCCCAAAAAAAAACATTTACCAGCACAAAAAAAAATAAGACACCATTGTCCCCACTGGATAAACAAGCACACTGGCACCTACCAAAATGGTAGTGTCTAGATGCCCTTCACAGAGAGGACCCTGACATCATCAGTTACTGTCCAATGTACAGTAATTCCCTACTATTCACGTGGACATAGAGGGAGAATATAAACCTGTGGCGAGCAAAGCGCGCCCAGTGTGGTGAGCGAACCGGGCCCACGAGGGGACACATTTCTTTGTTTGGTGACCTTTATGGGCATGGGACCTCACTTCCGCCCTCACCTCACCTTACAATGAAGGGGAAATAAACTCAACCCTACAGAAGTCAATAAAACACAATGGCCCCTACAGGGAAAAAAAATGCATTGACCCCCGACAGGTTAAAAAAAAAAAAAACATTGGCCCCCACAGGAGAAAAATAAAAACACAGATCAGGTGCAAGCTTGTAGTAGTAGTAGTGTGGGGACAGGCAGCGAGTAGAAGTAGTATGGGGGCAGGGAGTAGTAGTGTGGGGCAGGCAGGGAGTAGTAGTAGTGTGGGGCAAGTGGGGAGTAGTAGTAGTGTGGGGCAGGCAAGGAGTATTAGTAGTGTGGGTAGGGAGTAGTAATAGTAGTATGGGGCAGGCAGGGAGTAGTAGTAGTGTGGGGCAGGCAGGGAGTAGTAGTAGAGTGGGGCAGGCAGGGAGTAGTAGTATTTTAAACAGAATGGGAGTAATAATGGAAAGCAGAGCAGGATGGGAGTAGTAGACTGGAGTAGTGGGCAGCATTGGAGTAGTGGGCAGCATTGGAGAAGTGAGCAGGAATGGAGTAGTGGTGGAAATCTGGTAAGATAGGAGTAGGTCACCTCAGCTCATGGGTCCTGGCTGCCGTCCCTTTCTCTGCACTGACAGCTGCCTCACACAGCCAGAGTAAGCCCCTGCCATCCGTGTCCTGCACCGCTCCTCCGGCTGCCATTCGTGTCCTGCTGTCTACTCCTCCATCCCAGGCTGACTGACAACTGCATACACCCCGCCCCCCCTGCATGATCCCGCCCCCTGCCTCATCTCCCGCAGCCTTGTTCCGACATCCCACTGAGCTGACGGCGGGAAGCGGAGAATGAGAGAGGGGGTGTGGACACCAGCACCGCACAGTCATTGTGGTGCCGGGAGGTTCAGGTTTGCGTTCCATAGCGAAACATAAACCCCCGGAAGCACTGCAGCCGACAGTCAGTGCAAGTCTGACCGGCAGAATCGGCCAGCCCAGCAAAGGGGTTTAGGGGTCGGCCCAGCGGGAACTTTCCCGCTGTCCCGGCGGCCCTATCTGCCTCTGGAGTCCAACATAGCTGCGTCAATACTGTGGTTTAGGAAGAAACTCTGGCGTGCAACTTGTGTGCCATCATGCTGGCTAGGAGTTTGAGGGAGTTGGAGAAGAACAGGTCATGGGTGGGGACCAGTTTGTTACAGACAGATCTGGCATTTCAGAGGGCACAGGAGAAGGGGACTGACCTTGTGGGAGAGATGTGGATGAGATTATCAGGATTGCTGTAGCATGGAGGTGAGATTAATCTGGAGGAAAGAGATGGAGAGAGTGTAGTGATGGTGCGGGATCCTGGGCTAGGAAGGAAATCTGCAGATGGTGGGCAGGGAGGGAGTTTGGTGTGATGTGGATGGAGATGAGGAGGGAAGAGAGGGAGCAGGTGTTACTGGTGGGGTAGCAGGACCATGATGGTGAAGTGAATGAAAATGGAGAAATGGGAGAGGTGGGAAATGGAAGCAGATTAGTGGAAGGGAGACAGAGGAGAGGAGAGAGGAGGAGGTGGAGGATACTAGAAGGGGAAGGATAGAGGTGAGAACAGGGGTAGAATAAAAGAATAAAAGATAATGTTGATAATGAGTGAAGGGGGATTAGATGAGGTAAATAGGGGAAGGTAAACTGGAAATAGAAATTGAGATAGCGACAGTGCAGCTAATTTATAGAAATGTAAAGTGACAGTGAATATGTGCACACTGCACAACAACAAAAGGTTATTATATGAAGCTGAATAATGATGGAAATGTTATGAGTGTAGAAAGTAGATACTAAAGTAGACAATGTTAGAAGTGAAAGGATGTGAGACAAGGCTGAAAAGCAATGGTAATTCAGACAGGGCTAACAGGGTATAAAGGCAAATCGGCATTGGTACAGATATGCAGTCTGATGTATATGTATGTTACATAACAAATAATTTCAAGCAAGTTCTTGCAGTGTCTAAGCAGGGAGGTGAGTGTGCAGTGAGCAGGTTATGCAGACAGCAGGTGTTTGTTTTGTCAGTTAACTCACAGATGTTATTGATCAGTTGATAGACTTCTGGTGATACTGACCCTTGAAAAGTCAGAAAAGTTTCGCCTGTCCGACTTTCCGCCTCCTGTTTTCAGAGGTGAAATCTTTACGTGCGCGTCCCCGC
This sequence comes from Taudactylus pleione, assembly GCA_031769625.1. Classification (NCBI taxonomy): domain Eukaryota; kingdom Metazoa; phylum Chordata; class Amphibia; order Anura; family Myobatrachidae; genus Taudactylus; species Taudactylus pleione. Next base: position 25,273,056 of record JAUIMM010000555.1, read on the forward strand.
TTTTCGCCCTATTCAATTCCTAAACAGGTGAAAACGGAAAGCGGCGAATGCGGAACAGGCGGAAAGTATTGTCAGAATTGGGGAAATCAGTCTGTACCCCAAAAAGAGATGGGATTCAATGTAGATGTGTACTAATAGCCCTAATAAAAGTGTTTGGGGTACTTAAATTGTTTAAATTGCTTCTTATTAGCGTCTTTGCAAAAGTGGTGAAGAATGGCATTATGCAGTATCTTTTGGTGATAATAAGTAGTCCAGTCAAATTTTCGGTACTAGGAAATGGGTGCTAGCATATTTTTATGTCTCTAAAGTGAACTTTGAAAAAACATGAAAAACCACCCTCACACATGTACCTGCAATCCCAAAAAAACACTTGGCCCCTCCTTAAAGCACCCCAAGAACCCAATTTCGCTACTTTTTAAAATTTTGTGTTCTGAAGTCATTTTTTTTTGCTGATTTGTCCTTTGGGGGGGCTGTCCCAAGGGTTCTGAGATGTTTCCCCACTTTTGCACCCCAAAATAGCTATTTTGCACTTTTTTCACCTGCTATTCATTCATTCATTGGAGATACTTTTCCGCCAAGTACAATGCTTTGAGTTTCCGCTTAGGCAAAATCTTCCTGGAATTGAATAAGGAGATACTTTGAAAACAGGCGGAAAGTCCGAATTCGCAGAAACTTATCTCCAAACGGCACTTTTCACCTCTTATTGAATCCGGCCCTTAGACGGTAAGCTCTAATAGTGCGGGATGTAAACATTCTCTGGAAAGCACTATAATATCTTGTCTCTAAACAAAACTAATTGAAGAGTAATCCATGTGTAGGATCCTTTAGACATCAAGAAGCAGACTGTGCCAGACTACTGATGAATATACTACAACAGCTAATAGCAAAGACTCCAGATTTGCTGTAACACAGGAACTACAGACACACACAGGAGGAAACGGATCATCCCAATGTATGAAGGAGGGACTTCAGCAGATATCTCCGACAGCTACAGCCCCCATATATGTATCTGCTATTTGTGATGCAATGCTGTCAGATTTACTAAGTTCCACATTGCGAAACACTCTGGAGTTGGTCCCCGCAGCTAACGCATACTTCCTAACTCTCCCACAATGACAAGGAGGCTGCCAAAACTCGGGAGGCGCTCCCAGCCCCCCCTGCAGGAGAGGGGAAGTCCCCCGGACTGGACGCCACCCCTGCAAACCCCCCTTTTCCCCCGCACTTCCCCCCCTTTTGCCCCACACTTACATGATGAAAGTGGGCAGTCCAGAGGAGTCCGGAAATTTTACATTGTATTGCGGGGGCAGGGCCACAATGACACGATCGCACGCCATGCCCCACGCATTGCCCACCATTGCCGCCAGCAAGCCACCTGCAGATAGCGTTGTGCTGCTGTAGCCTATGGGCTACACCTCATAAATTTACCAGAATTTACACTTCGCAAAATTCAGTAGACCGCATAAGCACAAGAGTCCCAACAGAAGAGCGAAGAGACTGCTGAACCTGCTGCTTTCCTTTCAGAGCCCCTCTCCCTGCGTGTACAGTACTATTTACTACATCTCGATATTGGGTGCTAATATCGCGCCCAGATTGCATTGCAAATCAATAACTAATAAATGGGCCACTAAGTATCATTGGGGATACAGTGAATATACCGATGGACGGGAATCCCGCTGTCTAAATCTCGACACGGGACTAAAGACACAGGACTAAATCCAGACGCCTATCTTTAGCAGGACGATGGAATCCCAACAGGACAGTTTCCTGTACGAAGGTAAGCGGGGACACATAGTTGTGTCGCTGGGGGGGGGGTTTAGGCACCCCCAGGGGGACTTAGGGTTAGGCACCCCCCGGGGAGGATTAGGCTAGGGGAAGTGGGGGTTAGGGTTAGGCGCCATTGGGGGAGGTTAGGGTTAGGTACCTCCCCCGGGAGTTTTAGGGTGCGGGGAGTGGGTTAGGTATAGGCCCCCCCAAGGAGGGGCTTAGGGTTAGGCACCACCCTAAGAGTTTCAGGGTTAGGCACCCTTAAGGGAGGGTTAGGGGGGGAGAAGAGTAGAGTTATGGCGCTTACCTGCTCCATCGGGATTAAGCATGTTCGGGCTTCTGCCGTCGGCTATTAATCCGTCGGGATTTCATACCCAACCCGTATCATTGTGAGATGCAGAGATACTAAACAATATATACCGACATCTATGATTATTTATTTGTTTAGCTCTATTTTTATTTTCAAATTTTAACAGAACAGAGGGCCTGATTCAGAGATCTGTGCAATGCAGATATTTACGCAGATTGAGCGATATTTAGCCATTGCGCATGCATGAAAGCCGTACTGCGCACTCAAAGCGTTTGGTTTGCGATTACACTTGCACCGAGGATTCATTTGCATAGTAAGTGACAGGTAGTCATCGCTTGGAGGAGGTAACAGGGGGGTGGTTAGGGAAACACAGGCGTGTCTTGCGGGTTACACGCCATTTCATGGGTGTGCATAAATTAGCCATTGCGATCTCCTTCACTGCGTGTCAGTGTTTGAGACAGGTCAGGCTTCACTTAGAGGCTGCGTGGCTGCTCGATCTGCGTCAGTGTTCCTGATGTTTACACATATATGAGAAGGCAGCAGTGGGCGTCCCTATGCTCGGGTCACTTAGAAAGACATTAGCATTTTTTCGCTAATGCAAACCGTGAGAGTTCGCAGTTGCGATTGCATTTGAGTAAATCTCGGAATCAGGTTGAGTCACCTTTACAGAGAAGGCATTATGCAACAACGTAAAGAAGAGCGAGAAATTAATTCACGTTATGATTCTTAATGGTAAACAAAGCCCTAAATGGTGGTTAATAGGTCATGTGAGTAGGAGCCACAAATTCTTGTTTCTTCCACTTGAACCGTAGTTTTCACCTGGGGCTGGATATCCTGACAGCATCAGGTAAGTATCCCTACCCTAACCCTCCCTCTAAGCCTAACCCAACTTTCCCACAGCCTAACCCTAACCATCCCCCCTCCCCACACAGCCTAACCCTCCCCCCACAGCCTAACCTTAACCCTTCCCCCGCAGCCTATTCCTAACCCTCCCTTATTGCCTAACCCTAAACCCTATAACTTACCATTGAGATGCCTGCGGTGGGGATTCAGACACTGGGATTCCGATTGCTGTCGGGATTCCGGTGACGGTATTCTGAGCACTGACATCCCGACCGTCGGGATGGTAACTACATTTTGACATATAGGGGTCTATTCATGTAGAACATGAAGTGGCTATTGAAAGATATCACTATACACTAGTGGCCAAAATTGCGGACACATTTTGAAATGTGAATGTTTTTCAACTTTGAATGCTTATAAAAACTATTTCACTTCATGCAGTGCAATGATTCATATATCAAATGAAAGGAAATTTAATGCTGAATTCAATACAATAAACAGAGGTCTAATATTTACATTACAAGGGAAGTTATGCTACCTTCAGTCAGACAAAGAAGCACAGATGCGTGAGATTCAAGAAGCGGATTGTAGTAACAGCTACTACCAGCCAATCGAAATCGTCGGTCTGAGGACCAATCAGCTATTTTGCAGAATAAAGTTGGTTACTGAAGTGTAATTATGGTGGATGTTTGTGTATATTGTTTAGTGCTATTGACAGAGTAAAAAATAAATACAACAATGTCGTCCAGGCAAAGTGGTGACTGGTCAGCCAGGAAGAGATCCAGGATTGTGGTGTTACGTGAAAATGGTCTTTCGTAGTCTTCTTTACGCTACATGGAAACACAGTTTATACAAAACAAAGAAGGAAAAGGCCGGAAAAAGTGCACAACAGCTGTTGATGATAGGAGAATAAAATGAATTTGCATCAGGGACAGATGGATGTAATCTGCGGCCATTAGCAGTGAACTGAGTGCAACTGGTGTTTTTGTCAGTACAAGAACGGTATGGAGAAGACTAAGGGAGGTTGGCCTAAAAGGTAGGATTCCTCAAAAAAAGCCATTGCTGAATAAAAAGCAGCGACAGAAATGAATACAGTGGGTAAAAGAACACATTGCATGGACAGAAGGTCAGTGGAAACAAGTGATATGGAGTGATGAAACTAAGATATCGATATTAGGCAGTGATGGGAGAAAATATCAGAGACGTCGCATCGGGGATGAGGTACATCCATATTGCATTCAAGCGACAACAAAGAATCCTACAAGTGTGTATAATCTGGGCATGTATGACAGCACATGCTGTAGGCCGCCTTTATGTCATAGATGGCACACTGAACAGCAGAAAGTACATTGACATTTCCTACAACCAAAACTTCTACCTTCCATCAGGGATCTTTTATCAGATAATGCCCCATTTTTTTCCCATCAGGATTTTGTTCCCTGCCACACTGCATGGACATACAAAAAGGGGTTCACGGAGAATGACATACAGGTGCTGGGATGGCCAGGAAACAGCCCAGACCTGAACCCCATAGAACATTTGTGGTTCAGTTTAAAAAAAACTGGTACATCTGAGGCGTCCACCCAATAAAAGACAATTAATTGAGGCTATAATTGTCTCATGGCACCACATAATAAAGAAGGAAGAGCTCCAAACATTGGATAACTCAATGCCACGTCTCTGTGCTGCTGTCTTGAAAAATAAAGGATACCCAATGAAATACTGATAGGACAGTAACATCATAAGTACACAGGGATTTTCACTGCACAACTTCCCTTGTAATGCAAATATTTGACCTCGGTTTATTGTGTTTAATTCAGCATTAAATTTCCTTTCATTTGATATATGAATCATTGCACTGCATGAAGTGTAACAGTTTTTATAAGCATTCGAAGTTGAAATACATTCAAATTCCAAAGTGTCCGCAATTTTGGCCACCACTGTATATTGCATCACATCGATGCGATATATAAAGGTCTATTCATGAAGCAGAGAAGAGCCCTGTTTAGTTGAAATCTGGGCTCTTTTCTGCTTTGTGCTATTCATGGAGCTAATTTACCATGGAGAAGTGTATTGCTTCTACAGAGGCACCCCTGCTCCATGCCTGCATCGCATCACCATACTTCAGTATGGTGAGCAGTGGCGTCACTAGGTAGGTGCGGGGGGTGCAGCCCGCACCGAGTGTCACCCTTCAAAGGGGTGACACCAAGAAGAGCAGCACTCACAACCGCGGGCCGCACCCTTCTCAGACACATCCCCACCGCACACCCCCTTTCCTCTTACCACCGCACTTGGTCCCCGCCGACTCCACGAGCTGGATGCCGCTGATCCTTCACGCCGCCCCCAGGGCTCAGCTAATTCTGTCATCGCGCCGGCATCCAGAGACACACACAGGCACAGAGAATCTCTGTGCTTGTGTGTGGTGCTGGACGCCGGCCGCGATGACATCATCGCGCACTGCACGCTGGCTCTGCTTGTGCTTCTGGGAGCCTGCAGGAGAAGAAGAAGGAGCCAGAGGGACTACAACTGTGAGTGCTGCCAGAGAGAGGACCATTTATTTAACAAGTGACAGGCCCCGAGTGCAGGCCAGGTCAAGAAGAGAGGGTAAGTAATGCACAGTGCACAGGGAAGGGGGCACAGCATAAGGGGCATTACTGGAGCCACTGAATAAGGGGAATTACTGGGGCCACTGAATAAGGGACATTTCTGGGGCCACAGAATAAGGGGCATTACTGGGGCCACAGAATAAGGGGCATTACTGGGGTCACTGAATAAGGGACATTACTGGGACCACTGAATAAGGCGCTTACTGGGGCCACTGAATAAGGGGCATTTTTGGGGCTACTGAATAAGGGGCATTTTGGGGACCACTGCATAAGGGGCATTACTGGGGGCACTGCATAAGGGACTTTACTGGGTGCACTGCATAAGGGGAGCTACTGGTGGTACAGTATAAAGGGTGCTACTGGGGGTACAGCATAATGGGCTCTAATTCAGGGGCATTGCATATTGGGCACAACTAGAGGGCGTATTGCATAAAAGGGCACTACTACAAGTGGAACTGCATAATGGGCACTACTACTGGGGGCATTGCATAATGGGCACTACTACAGGGGACATTGAATAAGGGGCACTACTACAGTCATCATTGTATAAGGGGCACTACTGTGGGCATTGTGTATAAAGGGCACTATTACAGTGGACATTGCATAAGGGGCACTACTACAGTCGTAATTGTATAAGGGGCACTACTGTGGGCATTGTGTATCCTGTTTGGATCGGCACTCACTCTAAGCAGCGTTCAGCAGCTCTGGTGCCCTCCACATAAATACAGTCCACAAGCAGTTACAAAGACGGCGGCACTCAGAGGCTTCCACAAAAATTGATGTATTCAAATAAGCATGTTAGACACCAACATTTCAGGACCACAATGTCCCTTTGTCAAGGTAACACTTGGTGGTCCCGAAACGTTGGTGTCCAACGTACGTATTTGAATACATCAATTTTTGTGGAGTGCCACCGTCTTTTGTAGCTGTATATATGTATGTATGTATATATATATATTTATATATATATATTATATATATATATAGATGAGATATTGTGTATGTCTCTTATGTTTGTTTTGTCTTCCTCAATTGCACACATGTATTTAGTATGCGTTTCACAATGTTGCCAGTAAATTCTGAAGGGCATTGTTTATAATATTTGCGGTGCCTTGGTGACACTAACTCTAATAGTATTGCATGCTAAGCCTGTGTTCACTTTGTTTCCTGGGGTGAATCACAGGGTCCCGTTATATACGTTTTTCCCATTATTCACATTGATCATTCGTTGCTGCTAGCCCATTGTGGATTGAGGTGATCGGCTACGTTGTCATGGTGACGCGTCCGTGGCATGCACGCGCAGCCGCGTGTAACCCACGCCTAGTGATGCAGCGTGTGCGTCACGCTGCGCGACCCGGCGATGGGCTGTCAGCGTGGTGCGCCGATTGATGAGCGCCATGCGGTCTGGGCGGATTGCACCTTGTTGGTTCATCACACTCACCGTGGCGCTCACACCGGATGTTCAATGTTACCGCCGACCCTCCCCTCTAGGTAGGTGGCTTGTTAATTATGTGGCTTGATTGATCATTATTGATACTTGGGATAGATATATAATCGGGGCCTGTGAGACTGCAGGATGTATCTCCATGATGTGCTGACGTTGTCTCTATCTGTGGTGACCCATTTGGACTTATGCTGACGTTTTGTCTTGGATTGCTGTACCTTGATAATGGTCTCTATGTAGACCGAAACGTCGGTAACCTTTTTCTATGAAGCAACCCTGAATATTGAGCTATTGGCCATATTAAATAATTTGACTGTTCTAAATGTGGTGAGTGCCCTTATTCCACCCTTTACTGTGTGTGGTACAGGATTATATATATATATATATATATATATATATATATTACAAAACAAAAGGTGGATAAAGAGCGCTTCCTAGTGCAATATTATTACATATCGGTAACCTTCACCAGATGTGGTTACCCTCTGTGTGAATAAGGGTGTACCTTATTAAGTGAAATACACCACTTATGTATCAGCATGAACAACCAAGGGAGTCCTCAAGTTTTAGATTCTGGAAACCACTCTATATCTCACCTTCCATAGATGTTAGATTACTGTGACCCTTGTATCCAGCCCATCTGTGTCACCCCTGGATACCACGATCACAGTAATCTAACATCTATGGAAAGTGAGAGGGGGGGGGTGACACCATGAGCTACCACACCGGGTGACACCAACCCTAGTGACGCCTCTGATGGTGAGTGTGATTCATGAAGGAACGGAAAGCTCAGCTGTGGTACAGATTCGCCATCTGAGGATGGCAGAATCTGTACCGCAAGCCGAACAGAACAGGGAAGTTGCATACTTCAAAGCTCTCTGCCCGCCACCTGGCGCTGGCTTCACCCCCTTTTCCCAGCGTCCACTGCAGCAGGTCTGACGTGACCTGCTGCTCTCGGATGCCGGGGTATGCGCAGTGAGAAGCAGGCATATCGGGCTCCCAATATGTCTGTCTTCTCACTGCATACAAGGATCGCGGAGGGGCCGGATAGCGCCCGAAGATGCAGGACAGGTAAAAATACATGGTTTTATGGATGTAACAGCGCATGCGCAGCACTGATTACAGCTGCGGTAAGGTAGAGCAGGGAGGGAAAAGTATCTATTTCCTGAAAAGCTGTCATCACAAAAATGACAGCTTTTCGGAATAGATAGTGATGGAGAGGAGGAATGATGAATTTCTCCGGTAATTAGGTAGGACTCCATGCGAGTTCTAAACCTTATTACCTCCATCTACTTTTTAGTTATGATGAATAAGCCCCATAGTCCAGATTTTACTATCACTTAGATTTTCCCTTCACTTATATATTGGGGCACTCTGTACAACATTGCCTTATAGTTCTTTTTCTACTTTATTCTCTTTTTTTTACTGAAAGTTCATGTAAATCCAGTTATAATTGATGTATATGTATGATAGCTGTAACTCAGCAGCATTGCTATGGTTACTGTGACATCATACACCTATCCTGTGACATCACAGACAGTGCCTCCTCCTGTAACATTCTGTCTGCAGTTGCTGCAGATTACAGTCACTGGCCAGGAAGGAGGAAGGTAAGTCCTACATAGCAGGGTATGATGGAGGTGGGTAAGTCCTACATAGCAGGGTATGATGGAGGTGGGTAAGTCCTACATAGCAGGGTATGATGGAGGTGGGTAAGGAAAGCAGGGTGCAGTGTATTAGGGTGAAAGATAGGATAATATAGAACAGGGAATATATGTACAAGGAAACATAATTAGGAGAAGTACAGGAAGGAATAACACATTTAGGAACGAATATCCATAATGTAGTATAAGAGAAATCAAGAGGGCAGTATGGATGATAAACACACATAAAGTAGCTGGAAGAACAGGAACTTATAGCATGGACGAGAAGACAGGAGAACTATCCACGTGAGACAGTAACAGGACGGTGCAGAGAGAGGAGGGCTGGCAGAGGGATCATTAGTAATACAATGGGATGTGAGGGGAGACAGGGTGATGGAGTGAGAGACAGACAGGGGAAGATAAATGTATTTTGTATCGGTGGGGTGTGGGGGTGTGATGAGAGCACAGTATAAAACATAGAGACTCAGGTGGGGGAGAGAGGACAATATAAAACATGTAGATGGGTAGATGGGGGCCAGCACATATAGATGTGGGGGCACAATGCAAAAACATAAATGGGGGAATTAAACAGGGAAGCACAATACAGGATACACAGATTGGAGGGGGGGGGCACAATTGGACATACAGGATAGGGGTGCATAAAGCAGGACATACAGATCGGGAGCATATGGGGCATCTGATAGGCCTTTATAAGGACCACATGAGAAGCACCTGGACCTGGGGAGACTATTTTTCTCTGTTCGCTCCCCCTAAGCCACTGATCTGGAGATAGTGACAGGCCTGACCTTTATAGAAATGTACAAAGTATATCCAAATGATGAAATGGGACAACATAGTATAGACTAAAATTATAAAATAGAGCTGTAACAAGTGATTGTGGGCCTGATTCAGACCCACTCGCGAGCGGCTGTCCGCTCGCAAGTGGGTCGATGTTATGCACTGAGCATGCGCACGACGGAGGGAGCTCCGTCGTGCGCATGCGCCAGACGCGACGAGCGAAGGAAAGTCCTTCGCTCGTTGTGTCCGATCAAAGGGGGCGTGCTGTCAATGTTGATTGACAGCACGCCCCCTTTGGTGGGCGTGCCGGGGGCGTGCCTCCCTGATGGGGGCGTTCCCACGGGAACGCCTCCCGTCAGAAGCCGGCCCACTGACATCACTAGTGATGTCAGTGGGAGTGATTTTGGCTCTGATAGAGCCAAAATCACTCCGGAGCTTGCGGTTGAAAACCTCAACCGCAGGCTCCGGCTCGCAATTTCGATGGTCGCGATGGTCTCGACCATCGCGGCCATCACAAAGCACGCTCGTATAGCCTGTGGGTGGTGACCCACAGCTATACGAGCGTCCTGGAGGACGCTCCATGAAAATGGAGCCCGGCCCTCATTCAGAGCGTGCGCTCTGCTCAGAGCGTACGGCTCTGAATGAGGGCCTGTATCTTTGGCTATGCAAATATTAAGGGCCCCATTTATCAATAATACAGAACCCTTTTAGCACTGCCTATTTAACAATCTATCTAAAATGATCAATATTTATCACTGTTGGCTCTTGACCTCTTTAGATGACGCATGTGCAGACTGACCATCGCACATGCGCATGACATAGAAGCCCGTTGCTCGCAGCATTAGGCCACCAGCAGCTAAGCAGAGGGACATTGCTGAACCTCGCCGGCGAGTGAACCTATTTATATAATCCACACATTAGGGGGAATAAAATTGGCCCTTTTGGCAATTGTTCATATGTTAGGCATTTTCAATGTCATCAATAGTTGGAAAATCGGATTAAACAATTTACATAGAAAGATTTTTCCTCTTCACAACCACATAAACGTTTTCAGTTTGTCACTCTGCGTGTTCTTACACTAACAATGTCTTCTCCTCTCTTTCCCCTTACTCTACTCAACAACTGATGATCATTGGTAAGTATTGGAAAGTATTGAACCTCTCCCTTTATCTATTAATACACCTCTTAATGCCCAGAGGGAAGGGCGATCCTGAAGCCATGGTTCCCCAGAGGTTTCCTCCACAGGGGGTTTTTCCTCTCCTGAGTGCTGAAGGATGACTCTTCATGAGTCCAGAGGTTGCCCAAGTATATGGCTGTTATGCCATTATGATCACCATCATTCACCTATCTCTCCAGCTAACATCCCTGCATCTCTCCGGCTCACACACCTGCATCTCTCCAGCTCACATCCCTGTGTCTCTCCAGCTCAAACCCCTGCGTCTCTCCGGCTCACACCCCTGCGTCTCTCTGGCTCACACACACCTGCGTCTCTCTGGCTCACACCCCTGCATCTCTCCAGCGCACACCCCTGCATCTCTCCACCTCGCACCCCTGCGTGTCTCCACCTCGAATCCCTGCGTCTCTCCCCTCTCCGGCTCACACCTCTGCGTATCTCCATATCACACCCCTGCATCTCTCCAGCTCACATCCCTGTGTCTTTTTAGCTCCCACCCTGCGATTCTTTAGTTCACGTCCCTGTGCATCCCAGGCAGGGTGCATCCCTTCTGGGTGCTTCGAGAATAGCTAGGGTCGGCGCGTCCCAGGCAAGGTGCAGCCACACTGGGTGCTACGAGAGTAGCTAAAGCTGGTGCGTCCCAGGCAGGGTGCGGCCACTCTGGGTGCTGCGAGACTAGCTAGGGCCGGTGTGTCCCAGGCAGGGCGTGGCCACTCTGGGTGCAGCAAGACTAGCTAGGGCCGGCACGTCTTTCCAGCATACACTTCTGCGTTTATTTAGCTCACACCCCTGTGTCTCTCCAGCTCATGCCCCTGCATCTCTCCAACTTAGCTCCCTGCGTCTCTCCAGTTCACACTTCTGTGTCATTCCACAAAATAAATTGTTTTTATAGATTAACAAATAATAAAAAATGTTTTATGTATTCATTGACAGAGTCTATTCTTTACTACCACTTTCACAGAGTTCACAAATTACTACTGATATGATTGATACTCTACTGTGCTGCTGGTGCTCCTGAGCAGCTATATAACAGCCAGACACATTTATAGGTATACAATTCGGAAGCCGGCAGATCTAATCCCGACAGCCGGGGAGGGTTAAATCAAATGACAGGCGTCTAAATCTAGACGCCTGTCATTTTACCGATGCCGGGAGACCGGCGCCCGACATCCCGATCGAAAGGGTCGCCGGGTGCCGATCGCGTATTGCCGCGGCGGGGGAGGGTTAGGTTTAGGGTTCCCGGGGGGGATTAGGGTTAGCCACCCCCAATGGGAGGTTAGGTTTAGGCTAGGGGAAGGGAGGGCTAGGCACCCCGGGGGGGACTTAGGGTTAGGCACCCCCGTGGGGACTTAGGTTTAGGTGGCGAGGAAGGAGGGGGTTAGGTTAGGCACTTAGATGGAGATTAGGGTTAGGCACTGGGGGGAAGGTTAGGGTTAGGCACCCCTAAGGGAGGGTTAGGGTTAGGGGGTAGAAATAGGTTAGTCAAAACATACCTTAGGACAATTGGGATTTCCTTCTCTGTCGGGATGCCGCTGTCGGGATTCCAACCGCCGGTCATGGGTCCGGCGGTAAATCATACCGATCCCCTGCTGCTGATGCTCCCAAGTAGCTATATAACAGCCAGACACATTTATATTCTATATTTAGCAGCCTTGGGGGTTTATTTAATAAGTGTCAGGTTGTACCTACACTTCTGTTCATGCTTATACCCAATTTTTAAAAGATCAGTGCCCTTTTACTTATCGGGCATAAACAGGAAGAGAAGTGTCGGAGTGTAAACTTCGCAAATAAACCCCTTGAAGAGAGATAAAGTGGAGAAGTTGTCCAAAGCTACCAATCAGCTTCTGTCATTTATCTAGCTGATTGGTTGCTTTGAACAACTGAACCATTTTATCTCTCTCCAACATTTTACGTCCCTATTTCACTTACTTAGCAAGTTCAAATATTATTAGTAACAATGTCATTGTCTTGGGAAATTCACAGTATAAAATAATGTAAAAATAATAATAAATAATAAATAATTTTATTTATATAGCACTGTTCTTCAGTAGGTCTCAAGGTGCTTAAATAGGGGTTTCCATCTTCAGATAACTTTGCTTTATGATTCAGGGGCCTATTCATCATCACTTAATTTAAACAAAAGCTGGTGCAAATTAACATTTTCACCTACTTTTGTATAAAGTAAGTGTCAGGGCCATTCATCATTGCTGTAAAGCAGAAGATATCACTCATATCTCGTAGTCACAAATCTGCCCGATAATTTCCACAGTCCCCATACTATAATATGGGGATATAGAAATTATGTAATTCAACAAGTTTCGAAAATGCTTTTTTTTCTGAATTTGACAGTGAAGCTGTATGTCACCCAGAGATGGCGTACAGCCCCCGAATCTCTTCACAAGTTGCCTTGTATGTGGTAACTTATGCAGCAGAGGGATCTTTTCAGATCCCTCCCTGCTGTGTTTTCACTGCCTCCGGCTCAGCGCACACTCCACTGGCTGCCGCTGCCCCCCACCCTGCTGACCAGCAAAGTGCAGACGGGCAGGTAATCAAGCGGTCCAAGGGTGCACTGGGTGCCCAGAGTCTTCTTCTCACCTGTGCCCACCCTACCTCCTGCCCACAGCCTTCATCCCCCACTGCACACAGCATCTCACCTGGACGAAGAGCCTTCAGGACACTCCCTCCAGCCAGCACACACCAAGCAGCAGCCACAGACAGTAGCCCAGACACCGCCGGCTATTATCATCCCTCCCCGCTGTCTTCGGCTCTACCGGCACCACCTCAGTCCCTTATTCCCTGCGTCTTTGGTACCCGCAGCCTGCATGCCGAATGAAACACTGGCAGGCTAGGAGGAGAGGGCTGCGCACAGGCAAGCGTAGGGGGTTTTCCGTCTGCCTGGAAACCCGCCTCCTCAGCCCACACCATGACCACAATAGAAATAGTAGTGTAATAGAATTTTACTAGTGCTGCATGTTCTTCTCAGTATCACAAACGAAAAAATTAGCACCACCTATAGATCTTTTAACATGTATCAGTCAGTAATAAATAACCTGTGCACCAACTAGGAGATCTGGAAAACATGCACTGTTATGGATGTGCTGCTCTAGAGCCCAATATGTACATATATGTCCAGGACAGTTCTAGGTTCTGCTGCTCCCCCAGACTCCAGGACTTGCACCCATGCTCTGGAATGGTGCTCACATCTAAAATAAAAACATTCAGCTCAGACAGGATGGCCCTACTGCCGCATCTAATGGATTATTGTGATTGCTGGTCCTGTATATGCTAGAATTATGACACACAATATACTTTGTATGACGCACATTACAGCTGGTTAAGTGCTAATTCTACCCTCTTCATGGACTGACCACACTCACTCTAAAATCAAGCATTTGGAAACCCCCCTCTAGAAATCCTGCATTTGCCACTGCTGCGGGGACACTGGCAGGGGGTTACAGTGATAGGACTGTGGGTACACTGGCAGAGGGGTACAGGAGAGAGGGCTGTTGGACACTAACAAGCTCACCTCCGCTGCTTCTGTGTGGCGACTTCTGCGGCTTCTCTCCTCAGTAGATCACCATCGTTGCCTCGGTCTATCCTCCCCACCAAGCTCCCCAACACACACTATGGCCACTTCAACAGCAGAGCACACACTCTGGCCTCATAACACTTGCTGTGTAATGAAATGTGTATTTAAAGTGTGTATATATATATATATATATAATTATATATATATATATATATTTATATATAAATGTTCTTATATAATATATACATTTTAAATATACAATTCACTGTACTGCAAGTGTGTGGTCAGACTAATCAGCGCATGCGCAGTGTAATGTAGTCCTTACAGACTCCTCAGCTGCAGAGGAAAAGGATATTTTTTTACAAAAACCTGACTTCTGAAAAATAGCAGGTTTTCGGAAGTGATACTTTTCTCAAAGAGGCATGATGATAAGTGATAATTATGTAATGATGAATAGGCCCCTGTGAACCATATCCCAGTAGTAATTATCCAACAACGCCATTGGCAACAATTCAGCAACATCTGGGATCAACATTAGGAGGTATCCTATCTACTCAATTTGGGGAATGTTACCATCTTTCATTTTTATAGAATGTCTCCTTTATTTTTGTTAAAATCAAGTTTGTTGTTTTTGTTTTTTTTTACAATTTCCTTCCCCATGTCTACTCTCCTAGGGTGGGACCTACAGTATGTCTTATTTCAGTTCATGTCAGTTCAGAGTAGGGACAAGTGATTCCAGGAATGCAGCAGCACAGTCAGCGCTGCTGCAATGAGCGCAGAGCAGCTCCTGAAGCCCGACATCGGTGATCAGCGTCATGGACATAATGTGTCACGTGATGCTGATGAGGGGACTCAGGAGCTGCGCTGCGCTCTATGCAACAGTGCTGGCTGTGCTGTTGCATTCAGAACACAGATCAGTGGCAGCTTAGCCCCCATCCAGGAACAGGGTCCACATACACATACTTTATATACACATAAACACATACATACACATAAACACATACATACACATATATACACAACATATATATGCATAAACACATACAGTCAGGTCCATAAATATTGGGACATTGACAGAATTTTCATATTTTGGCCTCTATTCACCACCACAATGGCTTTGAAATGAAACAAATAAGATGTGCTTTAACTGCAGACTTTCAGACTTAATTTGAGGGTAATTACATCCAAATCAGATGAACGGTGTAGGAATTACATCGGTTTCTATATGTGCCTCCCACTTTTTAAGGGGCCAAAAGTAATGGGACTATCAACTCAAAAGCTATTTCATGGACAGGTGTGGGCTATTCCCTCATTATTTCGTTATCAATTAAGCATGTAAAAGGTCTGGAGTTGATTCTAGGTGTGACATTTGCATTTGGAATCAGTTGCTGTCGACTCTCAATATGAGATCCAAAGAGCTGTCACTATCAGTGAAGCAAGCCATCATTAGGCTGAAAAATCAAAACAAACCCATCAGAGAGATAGAAAAAACAATAGGTGTGGCCAAATCAACTGTTTGGAACATTCTTAAAAAGAAAGAATGCACCGGAGAGCTCAGCAACACCAAAACCAAAAAACGCGGAAGACCACGGAAAACAACTGTGGTGGATGACAGAATAATTATTTCCCTGGTGAAGAAAAACCCCTTCACAACAGTTGGCCAAATCAAGAACACGCTCCAGGAGGTAGGTGTATATGTGTCAAAGTCAACAATCAAGAGAAGACTTCACAAGAGTGAATATAGAGGGTTCACCACAAGATGTAAACCATTGGTGAGCCTCAAAAACAGGAAGACTTGATTAGAGTTTGCCAAACAACATCTAAAAAAGCCATTACAGTTCTGGAACAACATCCTATGGACAGATGAGACAAAGATCAACTTGTACCAGAGTGATGGGAAGAGAAGAGTATGGAGAAGGAACGGAACTGCTCATGATCCAAAACATATCACCTCATCAGTGAAGCATGGTGGTGGTAGTGTCATGGCGTGGGCATGTATGGCTGCCAATGGAACTGGTTCCCTTGTATTTATTGATGATGTGACTGCTGACAAAAGCAGCAGAATGAATTCTGAAGTGTTTCAGGCAATATTATATGCTTATATTCAGTCAAATGCTTCAGAACTCATTGGACGGCGCTTCACAGTGCAGATGGACAATCACCCGAAGCATACTGCAAAAGCAACCAAAGAGTTTTTTAAGGCTAAAAAGTGGAATGTTATGCAATGGCCAAGTCAATCCCCTGACCTAAATCCAATTGAGCATGCATTTCACTTGATGAAGACAAAACTGAAGGGAAAATGCCCCAATAACAAGCAGGAACTGAAGACATTTGTAGTAGAGGCCTGGCAGAGCATCCACAGGGATGAAACCCAGCATCTGGTGATGTCTATGCGTTCCAGACTTCAGGGTGTAATTGCCTGCAAAGGATTTGCAACAAAGTATTAAAAAGTGAAAGTTAGATTTAGGATTGTTTAGTTTATCCCATTACTTTTGGCCCCATAAAAAGTGTGAGGCACATATAGAAACCGTTGTGATTCCTACGCCGTTCACCTGATTTGGATGTAATTACCCTCAAATTAAATCTGAAAGTCTGCAGTTAAAGCCCATCTTGTTTGTTTCATTTCAAAGCCATTGTGGTGGTGAATAGAGGTCAAAATATGAAAATTCTGTCAATGTCCCAATATTTATGCACCTGACTGTATATACACATACATACACATAAACACATACATACACATATGTAAACAAATAAAACAGTACACATACACTTAAATTTTATGCAGCTGCTGTTCCCTTCATTAGGCTTCGCCCCCTCACGCCATAATCCCACGATTCGTGAGTCATATGGGGGCGGGGCTTACCGTATTGGCTCCGCCCCAACTTCGGCCACTATAGCTGCAGGGGAAGTTGTTGCTCCGTCAGTGTGCACTAGTGGTGGGGGCCCCTCTGTGTGTGGGGGCCCCAGGACGACCGCCCCTGCCGCCCCCCCCTTAATCCAGCCCTGCGTAACCCCATGATTTCACAACTATCTATAGCAAGATAATTAGGTTATAGCTCACATTACTTTGGTGTGTGGTGCAAAGTTATAAAGTGTTGCATTTGTAGAAATTCATATAGTCTGAGGGTACGTGAAAGACACTTTGGTTGGTGGTCTTCCAAGGAAAGCAACTGAACTTGTTTGGTAAAACCGACAGGAAAACCAAGACCTGATCGGATCCAGCAATAGGATCCACTAGGGAGTTCACAGTGTCACGTCTGAGGTTAGGAGTTGGTTGGGAGGCTGAAGAGGAGACTTGGGAGGCGTGGATAAAACTAGTTGGCTTGAGTCAGGACTTCCTCATGTATGATATGAGGAATAATATTAACTGTAGAGAATGATGGGTCCAAAGGCGAGGAGGGTAAACAGGGCCGGATTGAGGGCCACATGGGCCTGGAGCTGAAAATGAACAAGGGCCTATTATGAGAAGCAGAGGAGGTGTGACCAGTACTTTATGGGTGTGGCCAGTGCCATGTGACTGTGTACACCCCTATACTCTCAGCCCCAATGTCTCCCTAAATATG
This sequence comes from Taudactylus pleione, assembly GCA_031769625.1. Taxonomy (NCBI): domain Eukaryota; kingdom Metazoa; phylum Chordata; class Amphibia; order Anura; family Myobatrachidae; genus Taudactylus; species Taudactylus pleione. The sequence continues at coordinate 25,290,727 of JAUIMM010000555.1, forward strand.
TAAAAGAAAAAAAATACTTCATTTTGTGAGGTAAATAGAATACAATTTTACTACTTATGATCTATGGCTGAGAATGTGGAGAGCAGATGGCCAGTCAACATCATGTTGTCATGACAATGGGCCTATTTTTATGTGGAGGCCTGGAGCTGTAGCTCCATCCGCCCCATTGTTAATCTGGCCCTGAGGGTAAAGTAAATGTCTTTATAGAGCAGCAGGTTAGAATGGGAACTAAATATATAATACTGAAGAGATGGGCAGAATCGGATTGTAACCGATGATTTTGGTTTGAGAGCTGGATCAGTTTGAGACCGATATTAATAAATAGAAGAAATTGATTGGTTGGATACCGATGTTGATGAATTGAAGAACTTGATTGGTTTTAGACCAATGTTGATATATTTGCAGTACTGGATCGGTTTTGGACAGATGATAATTTGAAGTACTGGGTCGGTTAAGCCATCGTTATGGGTCTCGCACCAAAGGGGGCGTGCTGTCGATGGTGACTGAAATCACGCCCCCTTTGGTGGGCGTGCCAGGGGCGTGGCTTCCAGACGGAGGCGTTCCCATGGGAACGCCTCTATTAGAGCCAAAATCACTCCTGGGCTTGCGGCAGCGAGACCCTACCGCAGGGTCTCGTCGCAAGCCCGATGGTCGCGATGGTCAAAGACCATCATGATCATCTTCATGGCCGCTCGCTATAGCTGTGGGTGGTCACCGATAGAGGTTAATGTTAACAAGTGTCTGTGGTAAAACTAGACTGGAATATTAGTGGAATAGGAGATCCACACTTGGAAATGGAATATAACGGACTGGGACCTTTCAGACACAGAGGGGGTCATTCAGACCCGCTCGCGAGCAAAGTACGCTCGTAAGCGGGTCAATGTTTGCCGAATGTGCATGCGCACGACGGAGGGAGCTCCGATGTGCGCATGCACGAGACCCGGCGAGCGAGGAGGAATACGTCGCTTGGGGTCTCGCACCAAAGGGGGCATGCTGTCGATGGTGACTGACACCACGCCCCCTTTGGTGGGCGTGCCGGGGGCGTGGCTGCCAGACGGAGGCGCTCCCATGGGAACGCCTACCGTCTGAGCCCGGCCCCACTGACATCACTGATAGAGCCAAAATCACTCCTGGGCTTGCGGCAGCGAGACCCTACCGCAGGGTCTCGTCGCAAGCCCGATGGTCGCGATGGTCAAAGACCATCGCGACCATCATCATGGCCACTCGCTATAGCTGTGGGTGGTCACCCACAGCTATACGAGCGGCCAGGAGGCCGCTCCATTTTTAGGGAGGAGGGCCCTGATTCAGAGCGAGCGCTCTGGTCAGAGCGTTCGGCTCTGAATCAGGCCCAGAGTACCTGGGAGCTCAGCACAGAGCTATAATTTCAGCAGAAGCGACAATGTACAGGCAACAGAGGCCAGTCAGGAAATTGAATTTATAGGGGAGGATCCCCAGGGATTGGATCCTGCAATCAGCTGGTCTGGGAGCAGCACTCTGAGTGGAGGAAGAGCGTCAGGTAACAGAGCCCAACAGGGGCGGATTGGGATGGAAAACCAGCCCGGGAAATTTCTGGAAGCAGCCCTAATAGGTGCGGGGTCTGTTGAGGGGGTGGGGTCTGTCTAGGGAGCCGGTATCCCTTCTCATAGGGTCTGATTCTGAGATGGACACAGTAGCAGCTGTCCTTGTATCTTTTGCTGCAGTTTCGTCAGTGACTTTAGGCCATAAACACAATGCCCTTCCCTGGTTTATAGCCATGCATTCGAAAATGCAAGTACTGAGACGCCCACTGTCAGTGTCTAAGGTGTCTATGTACTAATAATCGCGGTACTGCCATGATTGTTATTGGTTCAACTCGCATGGGGATATTTTCATCTTTAATGAAAATATTCCCGCTATGTACCTAGGGGAGCTCACAGGGACAGAGGTTGTGGTAACCACTGACCCTGCAAGTTGTATCCCCAGCAAATTTTAGAAGTCTTTCACAGAAGTGAAAGACTTCACCGGGGGAAGCTGACATTGCGCATGTGTACAGCATAAGCTTCCAGAGCTGGCTGGAGTCTGCGGGGAAGAGATCAAAATATCTCTCTCCTGCCCCTGGAGCCCCCATTGGCTTACAGTAGTTTACACCATCTGAAGATGGTATGAACTACCAGGGCTAAACTCTGAGTAGCATTGCTTTTTGGAGTTTAGTACATACTGTAGGGCTCAGATAGTAGTCCCCATTGATAATAATGGGGACTGCGATCTGCAGTGCTAATTAGTACATTGCTGGAGATTTCTGTGAAATCACCTGCATTGTGCTTTTAGTACAATACATGAAATTATGCAGAAACTGCAGTTTTTACATAATATTATGCATCAAACAGCTTGATACATAGGCCCCTAAGTCTTTAGACAACCTCCTGTAACTAAGGGGGTCATTCAGACCCGCTCGCGAGCGCAGGACGTTCGCAAGCGGGTCGATGTTCCCCCACTGCGCATGCGCACGACGGAGGGAGCTCCGTTGTGTGCATGCGCGAAACCCAGCGAGCGACGGGCTCTCCATCGCTCCGGGTCTCGCACCAAAGGGGGCGTGCTGTCGATGTTGATTGACAGCACGCCCCCTTTGGTGGGCATGCCGGGGGCATGCCTGCCAGACGGAGGCGTTCCCATGGGAACGCCTACCGTCTGAAGCCGGCCCCACTGACATCTCTAGTGATGTCAGTGGGAGTGATTTTGGCTCTGATAGAGCCAAAATCACTCCAGGGCTTGCGGCAGCGAGACCCTACCGCAGGGTCTCCGTCGCAAGCCCGATGGTCGCGATGGTCAAAACCATCGCGACCATCATCATGGACGCTCGCATATGCTGTGGGTGGTCACCCACAGCTATGCGAGCGGCCAGGAGGCTGCTCCATTTTCATGGAGGAGGGCCCTGATTCAGAGCGAGCGCTCTAGTCAGAGAGTTCGGCTCTGAATCAGGCCCTAGCTACCTAGGAATACCCAACACATTTCTAAAACACTTCTTGGTGCCTGCATCTAAATCTGCACTGCAACTCAGGGCCTGATTCAGAGCCGTTCGAAAGCGGCCGCTCGTTCGCTCCGAGCGATGTTTGCACAACTGCGAAATCATATGGTTTGTAATACGCATGCGCGAACCATTCATTGCGGTTGGAAATTGTGTGCTCGCAAAATAGCGAATGCCTGCTAATTTGAGTGACAGAATGGGGCGTTTGTGGGTGGTAACAGGGGAAGGTGCTTGAAAACGGGGAGTGGAGATCCGAACGCAGGCGTGCCAAACGGTCAAAACGGGCGTTTTAAGGGTGTGCATAATTAACAAAGCAGCGTCATCGACCACATCATTTGGTTGTTTCTTAGCCTGAACTGTTCGCATGATTGCAGTAGGAAAATCCAACCACAAGCACTGCGAGCAGTTCATACGCCTTTCAATGTACTCGATTAATCTAATAAATAGCGGAGATGACGTAGGATGCGAGTGGCCAGGGGGTGTTTTATAAAAAATAGTGAGCGCATGTTTCGTTCGCTCGTTCAGACATAGAGGCGTCAACAGATCGCAAAGAGCGAGCGCTCTATTTAAATATCCAGCCCCTTTTTCTGAACGAGCAAGCGCAAATAGCGTACGGCTCTGAATCAGGCCCTCAGACCCATGCGCAGATTACAAACAATGCACAAGAAAAAAAATAAAAACAACACTTTGGCCCCCACAGGAAAACAATAAAAAACACATTAGCCTCCACAGGAAAAAAACAAAACACATTGCCCCCACAAGAAATACATAAAAACACAGCCTCAATAATAAAAAAATAAAATACACACCGGCCCCCCCCCCCAAAAAAAACATTTACCAGCACAAAAAAAAATAAGACACCATTGTCCCCACTGGATAAACAAGCACACTGGCACCTACCAAAATGGTAGTGTCTAGATGCCCTTCACAGAGAGGACCCTGACATCATCAGTTACTGTCCAATGTACAGTAATTCCCTACTATTCACGTGGACATAGAGGGAGAATATAAACCTGTGGCGAGCAAAGCGCGCCCAGTGTGGTGAGCGAACCGAGCCCACGAGGGGACACATTTCTTTGTTTGGTGACCTTTATGGGCATGGGACCTCACTTCCGCCCTCACCTCACCTTACAATGAAGGGGAAATAAACTCAGCCCTACAGAAATCAATAAAACACAATGGCCCCTACAGGGAAAAAAAATGCATTGACCCCCGACAGGTTAAAAAAAAAAAAAACATTGGCCCCACAGGAGAAAAATAAAAACACAGATCAGGTGCAAGCTTGTAGTAGTAGTAGTGTGGGGACAGGCAGCGAGTAGAAGTAGTATGGGGGCAGGCAGGGAGTAGTAGTGTGGGGCAGGCAGGGAGTAGTAGTAGTGTGGGGCAGGTGGGGAGTAGTAGTAGTGTGGGGCAGGCAAGGAGTATTAGTAGTGTGGGCAGGGAGTAGTAATAGTAGTATGGGGCAGGCAGGGAGTAGCAGTAGTGAGGGGCAGGCAGGGAGTAGTAGTAGAGTGGGGCAGGCAGGGAGTAGTAGTATTTTAAACAGAATGGGAGTAATAATGGAAAGCAGAGCAGGATGGGAGTAGTAGATTGGAGTAGTGGGCAGCATTGGAGTAGTGGGCAGCAATGGAGAAGTGAGCAGGAATGGAGTAGTGGTGGAAAGCTGGTAAGATAGGAGTAGGTCACCTCAGCTCATGGGTCCTGGCTGCCGTTCCTTTCTCTGCACTGACAGCTGCCTCACACAGCCAGAGTAAGCCCCTGCCATCCGTGTCCTGCACCGCTCCTCCGGCTGCCATTCGTGTCCTGCTGTCTACTCCTCCATCCCAGGCTGACTGACAACTGCATACACCCCGCCCCCCCTGCATGGTACCGCCCCCTGCCTCATCTCCCGCAGCCTTGCTCCGACATTCCACTGAGCTGACGGCGGGAAGCGGAGAATGAGAGAGGGGGTGTGGACACCAGCACCGCACAGTCATTGTGGTGCCGGGAGGTTCAGGTTTGCGTTCCATAGCGAAACATAAACCCCCGGAAGCACTGCAGCCGACAGTCAGTGCAAGTCTGACCGGCAGAATCGGCCAGCCCAGCAAAGGGGTTTAGGGGTCGGCCCAGCGGGAACTTTCCCGCTGTCCCGGCGGCCCTATCTGCCTCTGGAGTCCAACATAGCTGCGTCAATACTGTGGTTTAGGAAGAAACTCTGGCGTGCAACTTGTGTGCCATCATGCTGGCTAGGAGTTTGAGGGAGTTGGAGAAGAACAGGTCATGGGTGGGGACCAGTTTGTTACAGGCAGATCAGGCATTTCAGAGGGCATAGGAGAAAGGGACTGACCTTGTGGGAGAGATGTGGATGAGATTATCAGGATTGCTGTAGCATGGAGGTGAGATTAATCTGGAGGAAAGAGATGGAGAGAGTGTAGTGATGGTGCGGGATCCTGGGCTAGGAAGGAAATCTGCAGATGGTGGGCAGGGAGGGAGTTTGGTGTGATGTGGATGGAGATGAGGAGGGAAGAGAGGGAGCAGGTGTTACTGGTGGGGTAGCAGGACCATGATGGTGAAGTGAATGAAAATGGAGAAATGGGAGAGGTGGGAAATGGAAGCAGATTAGTGGAAGGGAGACAGAGGAGAGGAGAGAGGAGGAGGTAGAGGATACTAGAAGGGGAAGGATAGAGGTGAGAACAGGGGTAGAATAAAAGAATAAAAGATAATGTTGATAATGAGTGAAGGGGGATTAGATGAGGTAAATAGGGGAAGGTAAACTGGAAATAGAAATTGAGATAGCGACAGTGCAGCTAATTTATAGAAATGTAAAGTGACAGTGAATATGTGCACACTGCACAACAACAAAAGGTTATTATATGAAGCTGAATAATGATGGAAATGTTATGAGTGTAGAAAGTAGATACTAAAGTAGACAATGTTAGAAGTGAAAGGATGTGAGACAAGGCTGAAAAGCAATGGTAATTCAGACAGGGCTAACAGGGTATAAAGGCAAATCGGCATTGGTACAGATATGCAGTCTGATGTATATGTATGTATACATAACAAATCATTTCAAGCAAGTTCTTGCAGTGTCTAAGCAGGGAGGTGAGTGTGCAGTGAGCAGGTTATGCAGACAGCAGGTGTTTGTTTTGTCAGTTAACTCACAGATGTTATTGATCAGTTGATAGACTTCTGGTGATACTGACCCTTGAAAAGTCAGAAAAGTTTCGCCTGTCCGACTTTCCGCCTCCTTTGCCTGTTTTCAGAGGTGAAATCTTTACGTGCGCGTCCCCGCTTTTCGCCCTATTCAATTCCTAAACAGGTGAAAACGGAAAGCGGTGAATGCGGAACAGGCGGAAAGTATTGTCAGAATTGGGGAAATCAGTCTGTACCCCAAAAAGAGATGGGATTCAATGTAGATGTGTACTAATAGCCCTAATAAAAGTGTTTGGGGTACTTAAATTGTTTAAATTGCTTCTTATTAGCGTCTTTGCAAAAGTGGTGAAGAATGGCATTATGCAGTATCTTTTGGTGATAATAAGTAGTCCAGTCAAATTTTCGGTACTAGGAAATGGGTGCTAGCATATTTTTATGTCTCTAAAGTGAACTTTGAAAAAACATGAAAAACCACCCTCACACATGCACCTGCAATCCCAAAAAAACACTTGGCCCCTCCTTAAAGCACCCCAAGAACCCAATTTCGCTACTTTTTAAATTTTTTTGTTCTGAAGTCATTTTTTTTTGCTGATTTGTCCTTTGGGGGGGCTGTCCCAAGGGTTCTGAGATGTTTCCCCACTTTTGCACCCCAAAATAGCTATTTTGCACTTTTTTCACCTGCTATTCATTCATTCATTGGAGATACTTTTCCGCCAAGTACAATGCTTTGAGTTTCCGCTTAGGCGAAATCTTCCTGGAATTGAATAAGGAGATACTTTGAAAACAGGCGGAAAGTCCGAATTCGCGGAAACATCTCCAAACGGCACTTTTCACCTCTTATTGAATCCGGCCCTTAGACGGTAAGCTCTAATAGTGCGGGATGTAAACATTCTCTGGAAAGCACTTTATAATATCTTGTCTCTAAACAAAACTAATTGAAGAGTAATCCATGTGTAGGATCATTTAGACATCAAGAAGCAGACTGTGCCAGACTACTGATGAATATACTACAACAGCTAATAGCAAAGACTCCAGATTTGCTGTAACACAGGAACTACAGACACACACAGGAGGAAACGGATCATCCCAATGTATGAAGGAGGGACTTCAGCAGATATCTCCGACAGCTACAGCCCCCATATATGTATCTGCTATTTGTGATGCAATGCTGTCAGATTTACTAAGTTCCACATTGCGAAACACTCTGGAGTTGGTCCCCGCAGCTAACGCATACTTCCTAACTCTCCCACAATGACCAGGAGGCTGCCAAAACTCGGGTGGCGCACCCAGCCCCCCCCCTGCAGGAGAGGGGAAGTCTCCCGGACTGGACGCCACCCCTGCAAACCCCCCTTTTCCCCCGCACTTCCCACCCTTTTGCCCCACACTTACATGATGAAAGTGGGCAGTCCAGAGGAGTCCGGAAATTTTACATTGTATTGCGGGGGCAGGGCCACAATGACACGATCGCACGCCATGCCCCACACATTGCCCACCATTGCCGCCAGCAAGCCACCTGCAGATAGCGTTGTGCTGCTGTAGCCTATGGGCTACACCTCATAAATTTACCAGAATTTACACTTCGAAAAATTCAGTAGACCGCACAAGCACAGGAGTCCCAACAGAAGAGCGAAGAGACTGCTGAACCTGCTGCTTTCCTTTCAGAGCCCCTCTCCCTGCGTGTACAGTACTATTTACTACATCTCGATATTGGGTGCTAATATCGCGCCCAGATTGCATTGCAAATGCAATAACTAATAAATGGGCCACTAAGTATCATTGGGGATACAGTGAATATACCGATGGACGGGAATCCCGCTGTCTAAATCTCGACACGGGACTAAAGACACAGGACTAAATCCAGACGCCTATCTTTAGCCGGACGATGGAATCCCAAGAGGACGGTTTCCTGTACGAAGGTAAGCGGGGACACATAGTTGTGTCGCAGGGGGGGGGGGTCTAGGCACCCCCAGTGGGACTTAGGGTTAGGCACCCCCCTGAGAGGATTAGGCTAGGGGAAGTGGGGGTTAGGGTTAGGCGCCATTGGGGGACGTTAGGGTTAGTTACCCCCCCGGGAGGTTTAGGGTGCGGGGAGAGGGTTAGGTATAGGCCCCCCCAAGGAGGAGCTTAGGGTTAGGCACCACCCTAAGAGTTTCAGGGTTAGGCACCCCTAAGGGAGGGTTAGGGGGGGAGAAGGGTAGAGTTATGGGACTTACCTGCTCTGTCGGGATTAAGCATGTTCGGGCTTCTGCCGTCGGCTATTAATCCGTCGGGATTTCATACCCAACCCGTATCATTGTGAGATGCAGAGATACTAAACAATATATACCGCCATCTATGATTATTTATTTGTTTAGCTCTATTTTTATTTAAAAATTTTTGACAGAACAGAGGGCCTGATTCAGAGATCTGTGCAATGCAGATATTTACGCAGATTGAGCGATATTTAGCCATTGCGCATGCATGAAAGCCGTACTGCGCACTCAAAGCGTTTGGTTTGCGATTACACTTGCACCGAGGATTCATTTGCATAGTAAGTGACAGGTAGTCAGCGCTTGGAGGAGGTAACAGGGGGGTGGTTAGGGAAACACAGGCGTGTCTTGCGGGTTAAATGCCATTTCATGGGTGTGCATAAGCCATTGCGATTTCCTTCACTGCGTGTCAGTGTTTGAGACAGGTCAGGCTTCACTTAGAGGCTTCGTGGCTGCTCGATCTGCGTCAGTGTTCCTGATGTTTACACATATATGAGAAGGCAGCAGTGGGCGTCCCTATGCTCGGGTCACTTAGAAAGACATTTGCATTTTTTCGCTAATGCAAACCATGAGAGTTCGCAGTTGCGATTGCATTTGATTAAATCTCGGAATCAGGTTGAGTCACCTTTACAGAGAAGGCATTAATCAACAACGTAAAGAAGAGCGAGAAATTAATTCACGTTATGATTTTTAATGGTAAACAAAGCCCTAAATGGTGGTTAATAGGTCATGTGAGTAGGAGCCACAATTTCTTGTTTCTTCCACTTGTACCGTAGTTTTCACCTGGGGCTGGATATCCTGACAGCATCAGGTAAGTATCCCTACCCTAACCCTCCCTCTAAGCCTAACCCAACTTTCCCACAGCCTAACCCTAACCATCCCCCCTCCCCCACACAGCCTAACCCTCCCCCCACAGCCTAACCTTAACCCTTCCCCCGCAGCCTATTCCTAACCCTCCCTTATTGCCTAACCCTAAACCCTAACCCTATAACTTACCATTGAGATGCCTGCAGTGGGGATTCAGACACTGGGATTCCGATTGCTGTCGGGATTCCGGTGACAGTATTCTGAGCACTGACATCCCGACCGTCGGGATGGTAACTACATTTTGACATATAGGGGTCTATTCATGTAGAACATGAAGTAGCTATTGAAAGATATCACTATACACTAGTGGCCAAAATTGCGGACACATTTTGAAATGTGAATGTTTTTCAACTTTGAATGCTTATAAAAACTATTTCACTTCATGCAGTGCAATGATTCATATATCAAATGAAAGGAAATTTAATGCTGAATTCAACACAATAAACAGAGGTCAAATATTTACATTACAAGGGAAGTTATGCTACCTTTAGTCAGACAAAGAAGCACAGATGCGTGAGATTCAAGAAGCGGATTGTAGTAACAGCTACTACCAGCCAATCGAAATCGTCAGTCTGAGGACCAATCAGCTATTTTGCAGAATAAAGTTGGTTGTTGAAGTGTAATTATGGTTGGATGTTTGTGTGTATTGTTTAGTGCTATTGACTGTGTAAAAAATAAATACAACAATGTCATCCAGGCAAAGTGGTGACTGGTCACCCAGAAAGAGATCCAGGATTGTGGTGTTACGTGAAAATGGTCTTTCGTATGCAGCAATTGCGAGAGAAGTTGGTGGCAATGTGACAACATCAGGAGTACGAAAGTCTTCTTTACGCTATATGGAAAAACAATCTATACAAAACAAAGAAGGAAAAGGCTGGAAAAAGTGCACAACAGCTGTTGATGATAGGAGAATAAAATGAATTTGTGTCAGGGACAGATGGATGTCATCTGCGGCCATTAGCAGTGAACTGAGGGGCTGATTCAGACCCGCTCGCGAGCGCAGGACGCTCGCAAGCAGGTCGATGGTGCCGAATTGCGCATGCGCACAACGGCGGGAGCTCCGTCGTGCGCATGCACGAGACCCGAATAACGACGGCCAAGCCGTCGTTATGGGTCTCGCACCAAAGGGGGCGTGCTGTCGATGGTGAGTGACAGCACGCCCCCTTTGGTGGGCGTGCCGGGGGCGTGGCTGCCAGACGGAGGCGTTCCCACGGGAACGCATACCGTCTGAGTCCAGCCCCACTGACATCACAAGTGATGTCAGTGGGAGTGATTTTGGCTCTGAGAGCCAAAATCACTCCAGGGCTTGCGGTCACCGAGACCCTACCGCAGGGTCTCGTCCAAAGCCCGATGGTCACGATGGTCTTGACCATCACGACCATCATCATGGACGCTCGCTATAGCTGTGGGTGGTAACCCACAGCTATGCGAGCGTCCATGAGGCCGCTCCTTTTTCAGGGAGGAGGGCCCTAATTCAGAGCGAGCACTCTGGTCAGAGCGTTCGGCTCTGAATCAGGCCCTGAGTGCAACTGGTGTTTTTGTCAGTACAAGAACGGTATTGAGAAGACTAAGGGAGGTTGGCCTAAAAGGTAGGATTCCTCATAAAAAGCCATTGCTGAATAAAAAGCAGCGACAGAAATGAATACAGTGGGTAAAAGAACACATTGCATGGACAGAAGGTCAGTGGAAACAAGTGATATGGAGTGATGAAACTAAGATATCGATATTAGGCAGTGATGGGAGAAAATATCAGAGACGTCGCATCGGGGATGAGGTACATCCATATTGCATTCAAGCGACAACAAAGAATCCAACAAGTGTGTATAATCTGGGCATGTATGACAGCAGATGCTGTAGGCCGCCTTTATGTCATAGATGGCACACTGAACAGCAGAAAGTACATTGACACCATCCTACAACCAAAACTTCTACCTTCCATCAGGGATCTTTTATCAGATAATCCCCCATTTTTTTCCCATCAGGATTTTGCTCCCTGCCACACTGCATGGACATACAAAAAGGGTTACGATACTAAAATGAACCTCTATATACCCCTGCCTGTACCTTCTAAAATCCTTCCTATAAACCTCTAAGGATGACACTAATTTGCGTACGCAGTCATACAGTACATAAAGACTTAGACCTAGAATCTGTGGTTCCAAAGCACAAGTGTTATTCAAGTAAAAGTTCAGACAGTTACACGCAATTGATCCAGACACAATTTAGGCGCAAAAGGAATTATACAGACCCAAGTACAGTATACATACGCAGCGCTTCCGGACCCGAAGATAGGCATCAGCAAGAGACCCCTCATCATTCAGCATTTAGCATGAACACTAAGACCCCAGCGTTTGAGCACACATATTTATACCCCTCAGAATAAACAGGACAATAGAGAAGTTTGTTGCTGATGTCATTGGTTCCCAGGGGAGAAGCATCTGTTACAGAGCATTTAACAGGCTGGTTCAAATAGACTCTCCCTGCCTCTAAAAGCTGGGGATCTTTCCCTTCCCGCCCCCTGCAACATCCTAACAGTTGTTCATGAAATATACATTTTGTTGCTTGTAGGCTCTGCGATCCATAACTCGAGAATGCATGATGCGATCTCCCCACCGATAACACCGGAATACTGTAAAAAGAGTACGCATCAGTACGAAACCAAACACGACTTGCTTAGCATGTATAAAACCTTAGTTATCAAATATCTTTATTTCTCAGCATTTATACTGACTGAACCAACTTAAATCATATACTTTAAAGCTTATTAAACCTTATGTGTGAATATGTAATGTGTGAGTATTCGGGGTTTGATATAAGGACGCTAGTTAACTTGGGGCAGATGCGTGCGCATAAAGCTAATAAAACAGCGGTTTTATACAAAGTCATATGCATTCGCTAATATGCGACTAGTTAACAGCGCAATTGTGTGTATTAATGTGTCTATGAGAAATGGTGAAAGATGCAATCGCATGGTGCTAATAGTATTATCGCCACATGTACTAAAATGTGAGTTTATTTTAAATGGCGCTTAGGCGGCCATTCGCAAAATGGCATCTTGCGATCTCATTTTCAAGATGGCGTCTTGCGGACAGTCGCAAGATGGCGTCGCCGCTATTAAATTTTAAACTGAACTTGTCTCAGCCAATTATTCAGCTTCGACAAGGGGTTCACGGAGAATGACATACAGGTGCTGGGATGGCCAGGAAACAGCCCAGACCTGAATCCCATAGAACATTTGTGGTTCAGTTTAAAAAAAACTGGTACATCTGAGGCGTCCATCCAATAAAAGGCAATTAATTGAGGCTATAATTGTCTCATGGCACCACATAATAAAGAAGGAAGAGCTCCAAACATTGGATGGCTCAATGCCACGTCTCTGTGCTGCTGTCTTGAAAAATAAAGGATACCCAATGAAATACTGATAGGACAGTAACATCATAAGTACACAGGGATTTTCACTGCACAACTTCCCTTGTAATGCAAATATTTGACCTCGGTTTATTGTGTTTAATTCAGCATTAAATTTCCTTTCATTTGATATATGAATCATTGCACTGCATGAAGTGTAAAAAAAGGAGGGGGGTTTAACCCCCTATTGTTCCTCAGCACACATGCATTTATGTATGTGCCTTTATCAGGAGGCCTTACATTTGACAAAATTTATATGTGCCTTTATCATGAGGCCTTATAATTTAATTGGTATATTTTACATTTGGGGTGAGCGTTCGGGCGTAAGGCCCCCGGGGCTGGTCTGGCTGGGCCCCCTCATGGCATCACCACTTAATACACTTAGGTGCTTATTACATCACATATTATGTTTGTATTTTTTTCATGTAATAATTCACATATATTTTAACCCCTTTTTTCAACACTCATTAATTAGTCTTACACACCTATACTTTACACTGCACTGTCACTCTTTTTCCATTTTTCATGTGATGCCCTGGGGGGTCCTGGGCTGGACATTTTTCAGGGTGCACTGTGCCCCGGATGTGAACCCCTTAGTGTTAGGGACTGCTAGTGACAGAGAAGCCGTGACGTGGCCTAACAGCTTCCCATGTATTTGCAAATGCATGCAACTAATATCTCTGATTTCTATGACCATATAGTTTTCATATATTGTTGCAGGTACTATTCAGTGTGCTGAGGAACAATAGGGGGTTAAACCCCCCTCCTTTTTCTACTTAGTATGACCCCTCCCTTTCATGCACCAGATTAGTGCTGCTAGATTGATTGAGCAGCTGCCATTTTTTGTTTGTTTGGTATGAGAGGCATGAAGGAGTCAGCATTAGTGGGGCATGCTGGTTCTAGTAGTGTTAGTTGGAGTTCCCAGGGGTGACTCCAAGGTAAGCTGGCTCTCAATGTGGATGCATTTATGTATGTGCCTTTATCAGGAGGCCTTACATTTGACAAAATTTATATGTGCCTTTATCATGAGGCCTTATAATTGGTATACTTTACATTTGGGGTGAGCGTTCAGGCGTAAGGCCCCCGGGGCTGGTCTGGCTGGGCCCCCTCATGGCATCACCACTTAATACACATAGTTGCTTCTTACATCCCATATTATGTTTGTAATTTTTTCATGTAATAATTCACATATATTTTAACCCCTTTTTCCAACACTCATTAATTAGTCTTACACACCTATACTTTACACTGCACTGTCACTCTTTTTCCATTTTTCGTGTGATGCCATGGGGGGGTCCTGGGCTGGATGTTTTTCGGGGTGCACTGCCCCCTGGATGTGAACCCCTTAGTGTTAGGGACTGCTAGTGACAGAGAAGCCATGACATGGCCTAGCCATGTATTTGCAAATGCATGCAACTAATATCTCTGATTTCTATGACCATATAGTTTTCATATATTGTTGCAGGTACTATTCGTGTGCTGAGGAACAATAGGGGGTTAAACCCCCCTCCTTTTTCTACTGCATGAAGTGTAACAGTTTTTATAAGCATTCAAAGTTGAAAAACATTCAAATTTCAAAAAGTGTCCGCAATTTTGGCCACCACTGTATATTGCATCACATCGATGCGATATATAAAGGTCTATTCATGAAGCAGAGAAGAGCCCTGTTTGGTTGAAATCTGGGCTCTTTTCTGCTTTGTGCTATTCATGGAGCTAATTTACCATGGAGAAGTGTATTGCTTCTACAGAGGCACCCCTGCTCCATGCCTGCATCGCATCACCATACTTCAGTATGGTGAGTGTGATTCATGAAGGAACGGAAAGCTCAGCTGTGGTACAGATTCGCCACCTGAGGATGGCAGAATCTGTACCGCAGGCCGAACAGAGCAGGGAAGTTGCATACTTCCCAGCTCTCTGCCTGGCACCTGGCGCTGGCTCCACCCCCTTTTCCCAGCGTCCACTGCAGCAGGTCTGACGTGACCTGCTGCTCTCGGATGCCGGGGCATGCACAGTGAGAAGCAGGCATATCGGGCTCCCAATATGTCTGTCTTCTCACTGCATACAGAGATCGCGGAGGGGCCGGATAGCGCCCAAAGATGCAGGACAGGTAAATATATATGGTTTTATGGATGTAACAGCGCATGCGCAGCACTGATTACAGCTGCGGTAAGGTAGAGTAGAGAGGGAAAAGTATCTATTTCCTGAAAAGCTGTCATCGCAAAAATTACAGCTTTTTGAAATAGTTATGTAGAGGAGGAATGATGAATTCCTCCAGCAATTAGGTAGAACTCCATGTGAGTTCTACCTAATTACCTCCAGGGAAGTTTTAGATATGGTGAATAGGCCCACCAGTATGAGGGAGAAGAGAATAGAAGAGAGATAGTGGGGAATACATGTAGAAAGATTTGTCAAGGAAGATTGAGAAGAGAGACAGGTAAAATTAGGCTATTCATCAAATTCCGAAAATTATGTATTTTCGGAATTGGATGGTGTTACTATATGCCACTCTCAGGAGGCATATAGCGGGTTACACTTACCTGCTTTCAGCTGGGCAGGTCCTCCTCCGGCTCGCTCCGTCGCTCCCTTGTTCCTCCTCCGGCTCCGGCTGCTGCTCCGACTGTGTTCTCCCGACAGAACACAGTAAAGTTTAAAAAAATATTAATAATAATATTATTTTTAACTTTACTGTTTTCTCATCTTCAGACGGGAGGTCGGGGTCCGTGTTTGCAGCGGCCAGGTAGGTGGGGGGACAGGGAGGTGAGCAGAGGGAAGGAAGGGGTTACAGAATTTCCGCAGCTGTAGGTAGTGCTGTGCATGCGCTGATTTTGTGAATGTAACGGTGCATGCACAGCACTGATTACAGCTGCGGTAAGTTAGAGCAGGGAGGGAAAAGTATCTATTTCCTGAAAAGCTGTCATTGCAAAAATGACAGCTTTTCGGAATAGATAGTGATGGAGAGGAGGAATGATGAATTTCTCCGGTAATTAGGTAGGACTCCATGCGAGTTCTAAACCTAATTACCTCCATCTACTTTTTAGTTATGATGAATAAGCCCCATAGTCCAGATTTTACTATCACTTAGATTTTCCCTTCACTTATATATTGGGGCACTCTGTACAACATTGCCTTATAGTTCTTTTTCTACATTATTCTCTTTTTTTTACTGAAAGTTCATGTAAATCCAGTTATAATTGATGTATATGTATGATAGCTGTAACTCAGCAGCATTGCTATGGTTACTGTGACATCATACACCTATCCTGTGACATCACAGACAGTGCCTCCTCCTGTAACATTCTGTCTACAGTTGCTGCAGATTACAGTTACTGGCCAGGAAGGAGGAAGGTAAGTCCTACATAGCAGGGTATGATGAGGGTGGGTAAGTCCTACATAGCAGGGTATGATGGAGGTGGGTAAGTCCTACATAGCAGGGTATGATGGAGGTGGGTAAGTCCTACATAGCAGGGTATGATGGAGGTGGGTAAGTCCTACATAGCAGGGTATGATGGAGGTGGGTAAGTCCTACATAGCAGGGTATGATGGAGGTGGGTAAGGAAAGCAGGGTGCAGTGTATTAGGGTGAAAGATAGGATAATATAGAACAGGGAATATATGTACAAGGAAACATAATTAGGAGAAGTACAGGAAGGAATAACACATTTAGGAACGAATATCCATAATGTAGTATAAGAGAAATCAAGAGGGCAGTATGGATGATAAACACACATAAAGTAGCTGGAAGAACAGGAACTTATAGCATGGACGAGAAGACAGGAGAACTATCCACGTGAGACAGTAACAGGACGGTGCAGAGAGAGGAGGGCTGGCAGAGGGATCATTAGTAATACAATGGGATGTGAGGGGGGACAGGGTGATGGAGTGAGAGACAGACAGGGGAAGATAAATGTACTTGTATCGGTGGGGTGTGGGGGTGTGATGAGAGCACAGTATAAAACATAGAGACTCAGGTGGGGGACAGTGGATAATATAAAACATGTAGATGGGTAGATGGGGGCCAGCACATACAGATGTGGGGGCACAATACAAAAACATAAATGGGGGAATTAAACAGGGAAGCACAATACAGGATACACAGATTGGAGGGGGGGGCACAATATTGGACATACAGGATAGGGGTGCATAAAGCAGGACATACAGATTGGGAGCATATGGGGCATCTGATAGACCTTTATAAGGACCACATGAGAAGCACCTGGACCTGGGGAGACTATTTTTCTCTGTTCGCTCCCCCTAAGCCACTGATCTGGAGATAGTGACAGGCCTGACCTTTATAGAAATGTACAAAGTATATCCAAATGATGAAATGGGACAAAATAGTATAGACTAAAATTATAAAATAGAGCTGTAACAAGTGATTGTATCTTTGGCTATGCAAATATTAAGGGCCCCATTTATCAATAATACAGAACCCTTTTAGCACTCCCTATTTAACAATCTATCTAAAATGATCAATATTTATCACTGTTGGCTCTTGACCTCTTTAGATGATGCATGTGCAGACTGACCATCGCACATGCGCATGATATAGAAGCCCGTTGCTCGCAGCGTTAGGCCACCAGCAGCTAAGCGGGGGGACATTGCTGGACCTCGCCGGCGAGTGAACCTATTTATATAATCCACACATTAGGGGGAATAAAATTGGCCCTTTTGGCAATTGTTCATATGCTAGGCATTTTCAATGTCATCAATAGTTGGAAAATCGGATTAAACTATTTACATAGAAAGATTTTTCCTCTTCACAACCACATCAACGTTTTCAGTTTGTCACTCTGCGTGTTCTTACACTAACAATGTCTTCTCCTCTCTTTCCCCTTACTCTACTCAACAACTGCTGATCATTGGTAAGTATTGGAAAGTATTGAACCTCTCCCTTTATCTATTAATACACCTCTTAATGCCCATAGGGAAGGGCAATCCTGAAGCCATGGTTCCCCAGAGGTTTCCTCCACAGGGGGTTTTTCCTCTCCTGGGTGCTGAAGGATGACTCTTCGTGAGTCCAGAGGTTGCCCAAGTATATGGCTGTTATGCCATTATGATCACCATCATTCACCCGTCTTTCCAGCTAACATCCCTGCATCTCTCCAGCTCACATCCCTGCGTCTCTCCAGCTCAAACCCCTGCGTCTCGCCAGCTCAAACCCCTGCGTCTCTCCGGCTCACACCCCTGCGTCTCTCTGGTTCACACACACCTGCGTCTCTCTGACTCACACCCCTGCATCTCTCCAGCTCACACCCCTGCGTCTCTCCACCTCGCACCCCTGCGTGTCTCCACATCGAATCCCTGCGTCTCTCCCCTCTCTGGCTCACACCTCTGCATATCTCCATATCACACCCCTGCATCTCTCCACCTCGCACCCCTGTGTGTCTCCACGTCGAATCCCTGCGTCTCTCCCCTCTCTGGCTCACACCTTTGCATATCTCCATATCACACCCCTGCGTCTCTCCAGCTCACACCCCTGTGTCTTTTTAGCTCACACCCTGTGTTTCTTTAGTTCATGTCCCTGTGCATCCCAGGCAGGGTGCGACCCTTCTGGGTGCTTTGAGAATAGCTAGGGTCGGCGTGTCCCAGGCAAGGTGCAGCCACACTGGGTGCTACGAGAGTAGCTAAAGCTGGTGTGTCCCAGGCAGGGTGCGGCCACTCTGGGTGCTGCGAGACTAGCTAGGGCCGGTGTGTCCCAGGCAGGGTGTGGCCACTCTGGGTGCAGCAAGACTAGCTAGGGCCGGCACGTCTTTCCAGCATACACTTCTGCGTTTATTTAGCTCACACCCTGTGTCTCTCCAGCTCATGCGCCTGCATCTCTCCAACTTAGCTCCCTGCGTCTCTCCAGTTCACACTTCTGTGTCATTCTGCAAAATAAATAGTTTTTATAGACTAACAAATAATAAAAAATGTTTTATGTATTCATTGACAGAGTCTCTATTCTTTACTACCACTTTCACAGAGTTCACAAATTACTACTGATTTGATTGATACTCTACTGTGCTGCTGGTGCTCCTGAGCAGCTATATAACAGCCAGACACATTTATAGGTATACAATCGGGAAGCCGGCGGATCTAATCCCGACAGCCGGCTTCCTGACTGCTTAATCCCGGAGAGGGTTAAATGACAGGCGTCTAAATGTAGACGCCTGTCATTTTGCTGATGCCGGGAGACCGGCGCCCGACATCCCGATCGAAAGGGACGCCGAGCGCGTATTGCCGTGGCGGGGGAGGGTTAGGTTTAGGGTTCCCGGGGGGGATTAGGGTTAGCCACCCCCAATGGGAGGTTAGGTTTAGGCTAGGGGAAGGGAGGGCTAGGCACCCCGGGGGGGACTTAGGGTTAGGCACCCCCGGGGTGACTTAGGTTTAGGCGGCGAGGAAGGAGGGGTTAGGTTTAGGCACTTAGATGGGGGTTTAGGGTTAGGCACTGGGCGGAAGGTTAGGGTTATGCACCCCTAAGGGAGGGTTAGGGTTAGGGGGTAGAAATAGGTTAGTCAATACTTACCTTAGGACGATTGGGATTTCCTTCTCTGTCGGGATGCTGCTGTCGGGATTCCAACCGCCGGGCATGGGTCCGGCGGTAAATCATACCGATCCCCTGCTGCTGATGCTCCCGAACAGCTATATAACAGCCAGACACATTTATATTATATAGTTAGCAGCCTTGGGGGTTTATTTAATAAGTGTCAGGTTGTACCTACACTTCTGTTCATGCTTATACCCGATATTTAAAAGATCAGTGCCCTTTTACTTATCAGGCATAAACAGGAACAGAAGTGTCGGAGTGTAAACTTTGCAAATAAACCCCTTGAAGGGAGATAAAGTGGAGAAGTTGTCCAAAGCAACCAATCAGCTTCTGTCATTTATCTAGCACATTGGGCTCTATTTACTACAATCCGCATATTGAATGCGGATTGTAGTGTGATATTACCGAGTGAATTCGCATTGCGAATTCAGGTAATATCACAGGGATTTACTATAAATCCCTTGCAGGGACAGAGCTTGAGATAAAGCTCTGTCCCTGCGGATCCCATCCGCACTCTAGTCGCGGTATTTTCAGAAAAAATACCGCGACTAAGAGCATGCGCATGCGCCGACCGACCACCGCTACTACCCCCCCACCGACGCTAAGCCCCGCCCCCCGACGCTAAGCCCCCCCGCGATCGCGGACCCCCGCGACCCCCCCTCCCTTCATTACACTTACCTGCATCCTCCTGGCCTCCGGTGGTCTTCTCCGGGCTTCCCGATCAGGTGATCTCCCATACTGCACTGGGGCCCGATCACCTGATGACCGGGCCCCAGTGCACTGTGGGAGACCAGCTGACCGGAGAGGAGCCATCACCGGAGGCCCGATCACCGGTCCCTGGATTCAAGTAAGTTAAAAAAAAAATTCTTTAATTTTTTTTTTCTTTTTTTTACAGCAATCAGCTTGTGGTCTCTTTAGACCACATAGCTGATTCCTGGTACCGGCTCAAGCCTCTGCTCTCCCCGTTAGAGCAGAGTGGGAGCCCAGTAACCGGGGGAGACCCTGGTTAACGCCACCTCCAGGTGGCGTTATTATCACAGGGCTTCCCCCGGTATTTTGTTACAATTTATTTTTAGTAACTTGCACACAGATCACATTTCCCATTACAATTATGGGAAATGCGATCTGCTTTACTAAAAATAAGTGATACTGGGGGTTGGAGTAGAATTTTACTAATTCTACTCCAATTGCCCTGTAATAAATACAGGTGAAACTAAAATAATGTGAAAAGGGTGTGAAAACACCCTTTTTCACTTTATTTTAGTAAAAATAATGTTAATAAATAGAGCCCATTGTTTGAAATGACAGTTAAAAGCTGATTGGTTGCTTTGGACAACTGAACCATTTTATCTCTCTCCAACAGTTTTACATCCCTATTTCACTTAGCAAGTTCAAATATTATTAGTAACAATGTCTTGGGACATTCACAGTATAAAATAATGTAAAAATAATAATAAATACTAATAATAATTTTATTTATATAGCACTGTTCTTCAATAGGTCTCAAGGTGCTTAAATAGGGGTTTCCATCTTCAGATAACTTTGCTTTATGATTCAGGAGCCTATTCATCATCACTTAATTTAAACAAAAGCTGGTGCAAATTAACATTTTTACCTACTTTTGTATAAATTAAGTGTCAGGGCCATTCATCATTGCTGTAACGCAGAAGATATCACTTATATCTCGTGGTTACAAATCTGCCCGATAATTTCCACAGTCCCTATACTATAATATGGGGATATACAAATGATGTAATTCATCAAGTTTCGAAAATGCTTTTTTTTCTGAATTTGACAGTGAAGCTGTATGTCACCCAGAGATGGCGTACAGCCCCCGAATCTCTTCACAAGTTGCCGTGTACGCAGCAACTTATGCAGCAGAGGGAACTTTTCAGGTCCCTCCCTGCTGTGTTCCCACTGCCTCCGGCTCAGCGCACACTCCACTGGCTGCCGCTGCCCCCCTCCCTGCTGCCCAGCAAAGTGCAGACGAGCAGGTATTCAAGCGGTTCAAGGGTGCACTGGGTGCCCAGTGTCTGCTGCTCACCTGTGCCCACCCTACCTCCTGCCCACAGCCTTCATCCCCCACTGCACACAGCATCTCACCTGGACGAAGACCCTTCAGGACACTCCCTCCAGCCAGCACACACCAAGCAGCAGCGGCAGACAGGAGCACAGACTCCGCCAGCTATTATCACTTCCCGCTGTCTTCGGCTCTACCGGCACCACCTCAGTCCCTTATTCCCTGCGGCCTTGGTACCCGCAGCCTGCATGCCAAATGAAACACTGGCAGGCTAGGAGGAGAGGGCTGCGCACAGGCAAGTGCAGGGGGGGTTTCCGTCTGCCTGGAAACCCCCCTCCCCAGCCCACACCATGACCACAATAGAAATAGTAGTGTAATAGAATTTTACTAGTGCTACATGTTCTTCTCAGTATCACAAATGAAATAATTAGCACCACCTGTAGATCTTTTAACATGTAGCAGTCAGTAATAAATAACCTGTGCACCAACTAGGAGGTCTAGAAAACATGCACTGTTATGGATGTGCTGCTCTAGAGCCCAATATGTACATATATGTCCAGGGCAGTGCTAGGTTCTGCTGCTCCCCCAGACTCCAGGACTTGCTCCCATGCTCTGGAATGGTGCTCACATCTAAAATAAAAACATTCAGCTCAGACAGGATGGCCCTACTGCCGCATCTAATGGATTATTGTGATCGCTGGTCCTGTATATGCTGGAATTGTGACACACAATAGACTTTGTTTGACGCACATTACAGCTGGTTAAGTGCTAATTCTACCCTCTTCATGGACTGACTACACTCACTCTAAAATCAGGCATTTGGAAACCCCCCTCTAGAAATCCTGCATTTGCCACTGCTGCGGGGACACTGGCAGGGGGTTACAGTGATGGGACTGTGGGTACACTGGCAGAGGGGTACAGGAGAGAGGGCTATTGGACACTAACAAGCTCACCTCCCCTGCTTCTGTCCGGCATCTGCTGCGGCTTCTCTCCTCAGTGGATCACCATCGTTGCCTCGGTCTATCCTCCCCGCCAAGCTCCCCAACACACACTATGGCCACTTCAACAGCAGAGCACACAGTCTGGCCTCATAACACTTGCTGTGTAATGAAATGTGTATTTAAAGTGTGTGTTGTGATAGATAGGATCACTGGTAAAGTGGTCTGTGGCAGGTACATTTGTCCCAGATTCCTGTCTTTTGTGTTTTAAACCCCCAGGAGAAAGTCTGCAGTGTAGCAGACTTGAGTTTCGACTTTTTGAAAAGCCGGTTTGGGACCTGGGGGTTGTGGGTGAGAGGAGAGGGAGGGCTCCACCCACGGCCACTCCAGGTTTTGGTTCTCGCAGCCTGGTAACAGGCTTGTTAGTTTTTCACCTGAGAGTGGCCAATATAAGCCTAGTGTGTTTAGAGCTGATTGTCTCACCTGGGAGAGCAGACAGGGAGTTTGCTCAGAGACACTTGGATACCTAACTGTGAGTGTTGTGCTGGGCTTTTGTTGCTGGTGAGGGCATTAGGCCCTGCCAGGTTCTGGTAGTGAGGGAACTACCTGTGAAGTTAGTGCCCCGACAGGGCTAGGATTTATATTTATGTTTTCTTTATGTTTCTGACATTGTACAATAAAGACTGGTGCCGACCAGCTTGTACTTGCATCCAGACTGGTGTGCTGCTTCCCTGCTGCTGTGTGTGTGTGTAAGGAAAGAGTCCTCTACCCAGGAGAGGGTCCCCCTAACCTAACTGTGTCACAATATGGTGGAGAATGCGGGCAACCCACACACACTGAAGTTGCAGCAAGAGGAAAACTTTCCGTTTAAAAATTAAAGGGATAGACACCCAATTGGTGTGTGTGGAAATAACGCTGTGTCCTTGGAGTCCCATAGAGGAGGCGTCAGCCCATGCTCAGAGAGGCAAGGTTCAGCTTCCAACCTACACCCCAGGACAAAATGGAGGACATTATTAAAGCCCTGCTCCAAGCTACAGCAGCTCAGCAGGAATCTACCAGAGCTCAGCAGGAATCTACCAGGGTGCAACTGTCGGCCTTGGAGACAGCCCAGGGGCAACAACAAGTTGCCATCGAGGAAACCCGCCGGGCCTTAGCGGAAAACAGCCAGGCCATAAAAGAGGTGGTACAGCACCTGATCGTCCGGCCCAGAGATGTTGGTACTGGTCCTCCCACCACCACTCACTCCGTACGAGCCAGTCACTTCCTCCAGAAGATGACTTCGGGCGATGATGTGGAGGCCTATCTCACCGCATTTGAAAGAACGGCTGAAAGGGAGAGTTGGCCCAAGGAGCAGTGGGCAAGTCTGGTGGCACCTTTTTTGTCTGGGGAGCCACAAAAGGCCTATTTTGACTTATGCCTGGCTGATGCCAAGGACTATAAAAAACTAAAACAGGAGATCCTAACTCGCTTGGGAGTCACCACCTTTGTTCGTGCCCAACGGGTCCACCGCTGGGAGTTCCATATGGACAAGCCTCCACGTTCACAGATGCATGACCTCGTCCATCTGTCCTCAAAATGGCTACAGCCCGAGACGCTGATGGGACCACAGATCGTGGAAAGGGTCGTGATGGACCGGTACCTGCGATCATTACCTGCGACTCTGCGCAAGTGGGTGAGCCATGCAGACCCTAAGTCCGTGGACCAGTTGGTCAAGCTGGTGGAGAGGTACGTGGCAGCTGAGGAGCTGATGAGTATGCCCCACCGAGCCCCGATGGCGCACCGGCGAACTCCCACAGACACTGGTAAGACTGTTCCAGGGGAGAAGGGTGCTGGGCGGTGGAATGTACCTAAGACTAAGGGTGTAGAACCTGGAGACAGGCCTGCCAGGCCGGGAAGGTTCTTGCCCCGTAAACGACTAGACATTAATATGACTCAGTGTTTCCGATGTGGTGGCTTCGGCCATATTGCCGCTAATTGTGCACTTACAACTGAACCTATGCAATGTGATACTGCTCATGTCTACCGCAGGGGGTCTTTCTTTGCACAGATAGCCTGTACGGCTGACCGGCAGGCTGTGACTGATAAGCACATGTGTGTACTCACTGTAGATGGCAACCGAGTAGAGGCACTGTTAGACTCTGGTAGCTTGGTGACACTTATAAAAGCTGAGCTGGTGAACCCCTTGCGGCGTGAGGGGAAAACTGTTGGTGTGACCTGCATACATGGGGATACTCGATATTATGTTACTGCCGAGGTGAACATCGAGACACCATGTGGTTCTGCTATAGTTTCTGTAGGTTTGGTACATGGTCTGATGTACGATGCAATATTGGGGAGAGACTTTGCTCACTTCTGGAAGTTGTGGGAAAGCCGTTTTGTTCCAGAGGTGAACAACCCCGATCCATTTGAGAAGGTTGTTGATGTAGTGGAGGAGGGAGTTTCTTCTGAGTCAGAGTTATTCCCTTTTTCTACTATGATTGGCGAACTAGAGAATGTGGAGCGTGACGGTGGCCCGCCAACTGATGTGCCTCCCATTGAGGTGGGAAGTGTTGTTGGGCCAGGTGATTGTCTGCCTGATTTAGAGGTCAGAAGAGAGGTCTTTGCCGTGGAGCAGTTGAATGACCCTACTTTGGTAAAAGCCAGGGAGAATGTAAAAGTAGTTGATGGTAAACCCATAGACCCTGATAGTTCTTTGTCCTATCCCCACATGGCAATGTGGCAGGATTTGTTATATCGGGTGACTAAGAAGGGGGAAGATGTTGTGGAACAACTAATAGTTCCCAAAGCCTACAGAAGAACAGTGTTGGATCTGGCCCATGGTCATATAACGGCAGGCCATCTAGGGGTAGAGAAAACCACTGAGCGAATAATGCAGAGGTTTTTCTGGCCCGGGCTTCATAAAGAGGTATCTGACTTTTGCGCATCCTGCCCTGAGTGTCAGTATCATGCTCCCAGGCCACATTTTAAGGGTCCACTAGTTCCATTGCCTATCATAGAGGTGCCGTTTGAAAGAATAGCGATGGATTTGGTTGGACCCTTAATGAAGTCTGCCAGGGGACACCAGTATATTCTGGTCATAATGGATTACGCTACCAGGTACCCGGAAGCGATCCCGTTGCGCAATACATCAACCAAGACCATTGCCAGAGAGCTAGTTCATGTCTTTAGCAGGCTGGGTATACCTAAGGAGATACTAACTGACCAGGGTACACCGTTTATGTCCAAAGTCATGAAAGAGTTATGCCGCCTGTTCAAAATCGAACAGTTAAGAACTTCGGTTTATCACCCCCAAACCGATGGGCTGGTCGAGAGGTTTAACAAGACGTTAAAACACATGCTTAGGAAAGTGGTCGACAAGGATGGTAGGGATTGGGACTACTTATTGCCGTATTTATTGTTGGCCATAAGAGAAGTTCCCCAGTCCTCCACCGGGTTTTCACCCTTCGACTTGTTGTATGGGAGACACCCAAGGGGGTTACTAGACATTGCCAAAGAGACATGGGAGGGGCAGTCTAGTCCTTACAAAACGGTGATTGAGTATGTTTCTCAAATGCAGGAGAGAATTGCTGCGGTAGTGCCGACAGTGAGAGAGCACCTGGAACAGGCTCAACAGGCACAGCAGAGGGTATACAACCGCAATGCTCAGTTACGCAGCTTTGCTCCTGGGGACAGAGTGTTAGTATTGGTTCCCACTGTGGAAAATAAACTTTTGGCTAAATGGCAAGGGCCCTTTCAAATCTTAGAAAGAGTGGGGCAGGTCAATTACAAAGTTTGCCAGCCGGGGAAAAGAAAGCTGGAACAGATATACCATATAAATCTGTTAAAGCCCTGGAAAGATAGAACGGTACTGTTGGTCGTCCGAGACCCTCCAGTAAGTCCAGGGCCCTTAGTTCCCGAAGTGACAGTGGCAAAAACCCTGTCGGCAATTCAACAACAAGAGGTCAAGGAGTTTCTGATTAGAAATAGGGTGCTGTTCTCTGACGTACCCGGGAAAACCTCGGTCATTAAACATGACATCATCACTGACCCAGGGGTTAAAGTTAATCTAAAGCCCTATAGGTTACCAGAAGCACAAAGAGAATCGGTGTCGAAAGAAATTAAAAATATGCAAGAGTTAGGGGTTATTGAAGAATCACATAGTGAATGGTCAAGTCCCATTGTGTTGATTCCAAAGCCCGACTGGAGTGTGCGTTTCTGCAATGACTTCCGAAAGTTGAACAGTGTTTCAAAATTCGATGCCTACCCGATGCCAAGAGTGGATGAACTGATTGAGAGACTAGGGACGGCAAGGTATTTAACCACTCTTGACCTAACCAAAGGGTATTGGCAAGTACCGTTAACCGAGAGCGCCAAACAAAAGACAGCTTTTTCAGTGCCAGAGGGCTTGTTTCAGTACAAGATGTTGCCCTTCGGGCTACATGGGGCACCTGCTACCTTCCAAAGAATGATGGACAGGATTCTAAGGCCCCATAGACGGTATGCGGCTGCTTATCTGGATGACGTGGTCGTTCATAGTCCTGTTTGGCAGTCTCACTTACCCAGGGTACACGCAGTGTTGGACTCCATCTATAAGGCAGGTTTGACAGCCAACCCAAAAAAGTGTTGTCTAGGCATGGAGGAAGTAAAATATCTGGGATACACCATTGGCAGAGGCCTGATAAAGGCTCAGCTCAATAAAGTTGATGCCATACAAAACTGGCCACGGCCTCTGAATAAGAAGCAGGTGAGAGCCTTCTTGGGAATTACGGGGTACTACAGGAGGTTTATACCCAACTTTGCCACCATGGCAGTCCCACTGACTGACCTGACCAAAGGCAAACAAAAAGTCATGGTAGAATGGAGTCCTGAGGCAGAGAAAGCTTTTTAGGAGTTGAAAGTAGCGTTGTGTTCCCAACCAGTCCTGATGACTCCTAATTTTGAAAGGGAATTCATAGTACAAACCAATGCATCAGAAGTAGGTATAGGAGCGGTCCTGTCCCAGAACAAGGAGGGTGAGGAACACCCTATTTTCTATCTTAGCAGAAAGTTGAATGTACATGAGAGAAACTATGCCACAGTGGAGAAGGAGGCGTTGGCCATAAAGTGGGCGTTAGAGGCTCTCAGGTACTACTTGGTCGGAAGAAAGTTCAAATTGATCACTGACCATGCCCCTCTGAAGTGGATGTCTGAAAATAAGGACAGTAATGCGAGAATTACAAGATGGTTCTTGGCGTTACAAACTTTTAAATTTTCAGTGGAACACAGGGCAGGAAGCCAGCTGGCCAATTCTGACGCGTTGTCACGCGTTCATTGTTTGGGGGCTTCAGTTGTTCCGCCCCACAGGTCGAAACAAAGGGGGGGGATGTGATAGGATCACTGGTAAAGTGGTCTGTGGCAGGTACATTTGTCCCAGATTCCTGTCTTTTGTGTTTTAAACCCCCAGGAGAAAGTCTGCAGTGTAGCAGGCTTGAGTTTCGGCTTTTTGAAAAGCCGGTTTGGGACCTGGGGGTTGTGGGTGAGAGGAGAGGGAGGGCTCCACCCACGGCCACTCCAGGTTTTGATTCTCGCAGCCTGGTAACAGGCTTGTTAGTTTTTCACCTGAGAGTGGCCAATATAAGCCTAGTGTGTTTAGGGCTGATTGTCTCACCTGGGAGAGCAGACAAGGAGTTTGCTCAGAGACACTTGGATACCTAACTGTGAGTGTTGTGCTGGGCTTTTGTTGCTGGCGAGGGCATTAGGCCCTGCCAGGTTCTGGTAGTGAGGGAACTACCTGTGAAGTTAGTACCCCGACAGGGCTAGGATTTATATTTATGTTTTCTTTATGTTTCTGACATTGTACAATAAAGACTGGCGCCGACCAGCTTGTACTTGCATCCAGACTGGTGTGCTGCTTCCCTGCTGCTGTGTGTGTGTGTAAGGAAGGAGTCCTCTACCCAGGAGAGGGACCCCCTAACCTAACTGTGTCACAATATATATATATATTTTCTTTAATAGCGCAGACGTAAAAAATATTCACAAGCTTCATAGTAATGTTCGTACTCTTACACCACCTAAGTCACCTCCAATAGCAGTTCCTCCATGCTGGAGCAACTCGCAACCACAATGTCACAAAGTCCCGCACTGGTATGGCCCTGATGCATTTCGTCACCTACTGTCAAAGGGCTTGGATGAAATTCTATTGGAGGTGACCGGCGTAGTGTGAGAGTGCGAGGAGATTGTGGTGGAAGCAGCTTGCCTCGACTGATGTAGTATGAAACCATGTGGTAACCAGCCCAAAGAGTTAAGCAATTTGATATCAACATTACTATGAAACTTGTGAATATTTTTTATGCACTATGGTGCGCCTCCTCCTCTATTTTAACAGAAATTCTACCCTGGGAGATATCGGGCAAATTGGAAGCGGGGAGGTGCAGCAATCCAATTATATGGGTATTGAGCATATGCCATGTTATAACCTGTGTCGCATCTTTGGACAGAGCTATATATATATATATATATATATATATTTATTATAAAAGCAGCGGCACTCACGGGACTTAGAACCAAAAAGACTCGTTTCACAACAGTGAGTTAGTTCGAGGTTTCAGTCGGTGAAGACTTTTATCATAAAAGTCTTCACCGACTGAAACATCGAACGAACTCATTGTTGTGAAACGAGTCTTTTTGTTTCTAAGTCCCATGAGTGCCGCTGCTTTCACCTCTGTAAACAAGGTAGTCCTGTAGCCCTTATGGCACCTGGGCAACTCCAATTAGTAAATAGCAGAGTGCCGGCTGATACTGACTGATTGAGATATATATATATATAATATATATATATATATATATATATATATATAATGTTATATGCTTACATTTTCTTGGATAGGCATTTTGAGGGCGATTCAATTCAGTGCGACGTGCTGGGAGTTTAGGTCAGCAATGTGGTTTTGCGGGTAAAAGTAATCTCCGCACAATCTTGTAATTCAACTCCAAACTCACGGACAAGTTTTACAGCAAAATTGAATTTTTTCCCTAGCACGCTTATGATTATGGGAGAAGATGGGGGATATATATATATATGTGTGTGTGTGTTAGCATTGCTGGGACAAAGTACCAAACCTCTCATACACCTTTGACAATGAATAATCAGGCATTTGGAGATATTTAAATAGCACAGCAGTGATCGCGCTGAGCAAAAAAAATTTTGGGTCCCGGGGACCCCTCAAAAAATGTTGGTCCCATCACATACAATCAGGTGCATAAATATTGGGACATTGACAGAATTTTCATATTTTGGTCTCTATTCACCACCACAATGGCTTTGAAATGAAACAAACAAGATGTGCTTTAACTGCAGACTTTCAGATTTAATTTGAGGGTAATTACATCCAAATCAGGTGAACGGTGTAGGAATTACAACGGTTTCTATATGTGCCTCCCACTTTTTAAGGGGCCAAAAGTAATGGGACAAACTAAACAATCCTAAATCTAACTTTCACTTTTTAATACTTTGTTGCAAATCCTTTGCAGGCAATTACAGCCTGAAGTCTGGAATGCATAGACATCACCAGACGCTGGGTTTCATCCCTGGTGATGCTCTGCCACGCCTCTACTGCAAATGTCTTCAGTTCCTGCTTGTTCTTGGGGCATTTTCCCTTCAGTTTTGTCTTCATCAAGTGAAATGCATGCTCAATCGGATTCAGGTCAGGGGATTGACTTGGCCATTGCATAACATTCCACTTTTTAGCCTTAAAAAACTCTTTGTTTGCTTTTGTAGTATGCTTCGGTTCATTGTCAATCTGCAGTTGGAAAAAGCTGTCCAATGAGTTCTGAAGCATTTGACTGAATATGAGCATATAATATTGCCCGAAACACTTCAGAATTCATTCTGCTGTTTTTGTCAGCAGTCACATCATCAATAAATACAAGGGAACCAGTTCCATTGGCAGCCATACATGCCCATCCCATGACACTACCACCACCATGCTTCACTGATGAGGTGGTATGTTTTGGATCATGAGCAGTTCCTTTCCTTCTCCAAACTCTTCTCTTCCCATCACTCTGGTACAAGTTGATCTTTGTCTCATCTGTCCATAGGATGTTGTTCCAGAACTGTAATGGCTTTTTTAGATGTTGTTTGGCAAACTCTAATCTGGTCTTCCGTTTTTGTGGCTCACCAATGGTTTACATCTTGTGGTGAACCATCTATATTCACTCTTGTGAAGTCTTCTCTTGATTGTTGACTTTGACACATATACACCTACCTCCTGGAGAGTGTTCTTGATTTGGCAAAATGTTGTGAAGGGGTTTTTCTTCACCAGGGAAATAATTCTTCTGTCATCCACCACAGTTGTTTTCCGTGGTCTTCCGGGTTGTTTGGTGTTGATGAGCTCTCCGGTGCATTCTTTCTTTTTAAAAATGTTCCAAACAGTTGATTTGGCCACACCTAATGTTTTTGCTATCTCTCTGATGGTTTTTTTTTATTTTTCAGCCTAATGATGGCTTGCTTCACTGATAGTGATAGCTCTTTGGATCTCATATTGAGAGTCGACAGCAACTGATTCCAAATGCAAATGTCACACCTAGATTCAACTCCAGACCTTTTACCTGCTTAATTGATAATGAAATAACGAAGGAATAGCCCACACCTGTCCATGAAATAGCTTTTGAGTTGATAGTCCCATTACTTTTGGCCCCTTAAAAAGTGGGAGGCACAAATAGAAACCGTTTTAATTCCTACACCATTCAACTGATTTGGATGTAATTACCCTCAAATTAAATCTGAAAGTCTGCAGTTAAAGCACATCTTGTTTGTTTCATTTCAAAGCCATTGTGGTGGTGAATAGAGGCCAAAATATGAAAATTCTGTCAATGTCCCAATATTTATGCACCTGACTGTAAAATGGGGGGTGAGGGCAGGAAGCAGTTGGGGCAGTGCTGGGGGTAGGTATCAGTTGGGGTAGAGGGGGATAAGGACAAGCAGCAGTTGGGGTAGAGCTGGGGGTAAAGGCAGGGAGAAGTTGGGGTAGAGCTGGAGCTAGAGGGGAGTAAGGACAGGCAGAGATGGGGGTAGGGAGGGGTAAGTGCAGACAGCTGTTGTGACGGTGCTGGGGGCAAGGAGGGGCCTAGGGGCAGACAGTGCTGTGGGCAGGGAGGGGGCAATGGCAGATAGCAGCTGGCGCTATACTGGTGGAGGTTAGGAACAGGCAAAACTGGGGGAAAGGGTAGATAGCTGGCGCACTACTGGGGGGCACGGAGGGGGTTATGGGCAGGCAGTACTTGAAGTAGGGAGGGGGCAAGGGTAGATAGCAGCTGGGGCAGTACTGTAGGCAAGGAGGAGGTTAGGGAGAGGCAGTGCTGGGGGTAGGGAGGGGGCAATGGCAGATAGCAGCTGGCACTATACTCTGGGACACGGTGGGGGTTAGGGACAGGCAGAACTGAGGGAAAGGGTAGATAGCAGCTGGCGCACTACTGGTGGGCAGGGAGGGGGTTAGGGGCAGGCAGTACTTGAGGTAGGGAGGGGGCAAGGTTAGATAGCAGCTGGGACAGTACTGCAGGCAAGGATGAGGCTAGGGACAGGCAGTGCTGGGTGTAGGAAGGGCAAGGGTCGATAGTAGCTATGGCAGTACTGGGAGGCAAGGAGGGGGTTAGGGGCAGGCAATACTGGGGGCAGTCCTGGGGGTAGGGAGTGGGTCAGGATAGCTGCTGGGGCAGTACTGAGGGTAGGGAGTACGGGTAGTGGTTAACTCTTTGCTTTTGCTGGGAGCCCCAGCTGGGTCACTGTTGCAGCTCCTGTGCAGTGACCACCTCCCTGCCTCCTGCGTGCAGGGAGCTCAGCTTGCTAAAA
The DNA here is from genome assembly GCA_031769625.1 of Taudactylus pleione. Taxonomy (NCBI): domain Eukaryota; kingdom Metazoa; phylum Chordata; class Amphibia; order Anura; family Myobatrachidae; genus Taudactylus; species Taudactylus pleione. Next base: position 25,322,675 of record JAUIMM010000555.1, read on the forward strand.
AAAAGCTCAGCTGATAAAAACGCACTATAGCGCATATTGTGCGATCACAGGCGCAGTATGGCGCCAGTGATGGCGCAGTATACTGACATGACAGTTTTCAAGTGAATTTCTCTAAAATGCTTAAAAATTGGTTAAATAATGTGCAGGTACCTCACTATAAGTACCCCTCAGTGTTCCTTCCCTCACCCTCCCTGTAACTCTCCCACAGTGTCCCTGCTGCCCTCAACCACCCTTTAACTCCCCTCAATGTTCCTGCTCTCACCGTCCCTGTAACTTCACCTCAGTCTCTCTGCCTTCACCCTCCTTGTAACTCCACCTCAGTTTCCCTACCCTCAAAAGTGACAAATTGGCGACGTGTCAGGAGGACGAGTCCCTCCCGGATGGCCACGCCACCTGTTCAGGGGCGCATGCAGCAGTGCCCTGTCCACACCTCAGTGATCTGCCCTGCCCTGCCCCTGGTGTGGCGTGGACACTAATAGGGATAAGGTTATATTATAAATCTATGCTGCCTAAATAATTATAACAAGATAGAGTGGCAAAATTCCAAGGTAACATTAGTTCTGGCAATGAGTTGGAACTGGGACCACCCATTACCAAATGTCTAGTTTCGCCTATGCACACTGACACAGATACACACACACTGACACAGATACACACACACTGACACAGATACATACATGCTGACACAGATACACACATGCTGACACAGATACATACATGCTGACACCGATACACACACTGACACATATATACACGCTGATGCATATATACACACATGCTGACACAGATACACACATGCTGACACAGATACATACATGCTGACACAGATACACACAAGCTGACACAGATACATACATGCTAACACAGATACATACATGCTGACACAGATACACACATGCTGACACTGATACATACATGATGACACAGATACACACACTGACACATATATACACAAGCTGATGCATATATGCACACATGCTTACATAGATACATACATGCTGACAGTAACACAGATACACACATGCTGACACAGATACACATATGCTGACACAGATACATACATGCTGACACATATATACACACATGCTGACACATATACATACATGCTGACACAGATACATACATGCTGACACATATATACATACATGCTGACACATATATACATACATGCTGACACAGATACACACATGCTGACACATGCACACACATGCTGACACAGATACATACATGCTGACACAGATACACACATGCTTACACAGATACATACATGCTGACAGTAAAACAGATACACACATGCTGACACAGATACATACATGCTGACACATATATACACACATGCTGACACATATACATACATGCTGACACAGATACACACATGCTGACACATGCTGACACAGATACATACATATAAAGTAAATTGTAGTGGTGCGCTCTGGGACAATAAATAAATGTAACTCAATGAAAGTGTCGATGTATTAGTGATTCGGGTTTGTGCAATGTCCTGTAAATAGATTCCAAAGTCCCAACTATACGGCTGAGAATCTGTCTAACTGTAGGCAGGGTGTTCTTTAAAAACGTTGTTATGATTAAGTCATTGGATAGTCTACGATGTATACCCCTATCCGGAGTAGATACTGTATAGGAAATAATGCTAAAAATTGTCCTTGGATAGTCCCATCAATAAAGTTGTAGTAATATCTGTAGGGTGGGTGTTCTTACAGTGTGCTTCAAGGTATCAGAACCGCCTTTACCTCCTCTCCACCTCAAATACAATACAGTGGCACAGTATCAGGGATCTTAAAAAACGCTATCATGCAGGTAGGTAAGAAGGAATCGTACTTACCCCGTATGCTGTGTTGCTCCTGCTGGTTCTCCTCGTCCCAGTGCTTGTATGGATGTGTATGAGGGGCTACGGTGGGTAAGGACTGCTGATGCACACTAATAAAAACTAGGGGTGTGCACCGGCCACTTTTCGTGTTTTGTGTTTTGGTTTTGGATCTGGATCTTTCTTCGTGTTTTGGATCTGGATTGGTTTTGCCAAAATCACCCTTCCGTGTTTTGGGTTCTGGGTTTTGTGTTTTGGATCTGTATTTTTTTTAAAAAAGCATAAAAACAGCTAAAATCACAGAATTTGTAGGTTTTTCTGCTCCTATGCTATTATTAACCTCAATAACCTTAATTTCCACTCATTTCCAGTCTATTCTGAATACCTCACACCTCACAATAGTGTTTTTATGTCCAAAAGGTTGCACCGAGGTAGCTGGATGACTATGCTAAGCGACACGAGTGGGCGGCACAAACACGTGACCCATCTAGGCATGAAACTGCAGTGGCAGACAGGATGGCATTGAAAAACTAGGCCCCAAACTGTACATAATGCAAAGAAAAAAAAGAGGTGCAAGATGGAATTGTCCTTGGGCCCTCCCACCCACCCTTATGTTGTATAAACAGGACATGCACACTTTAACAAACCAATCATTTCAGCGCCAGGGTCTGCCACACAACTGTGGCTGAAATGATTGGTTCGTTTGGGCCCCCACAAAACAAGCTGGCAATTTATCTGTCCCTGCACAAACTGGCTCTACGGAGGCAAGATGTCATCCTCATCCTCCACATCCACCGATTCCTCACCCTCTTCAGTGTGTACATCCTCATCCTCACAGAGTATTAATTCGTCCCTGCAGGAACCACAGGTCCCTCTGTACGTTCTGGAGGCTGGTCTCCCTGGAAGAGTTGATAATTCATTTTATGAACATCATCTTCTCCACATTTTGTGGAAGCAACCTCCTACGCCTTTCGCTGACAAGGTTCCCGGCTGCACTAAACACTCTTTCGGAGTACACACTGGAGGGGGGGCAACTCAGGTAAAATAGAGCCAGTTTGTACAGGGACCTCCAAATTGCTTCTTTTTCCTGCCAGTACAGGTACGGACTGTCTGACATGCCTACTTGGATTCTGTCACTGATGTAATCCTTTAACAGACAGACGCACGCTTGTCGCTGCTGCTTTGAGGATTCAAGTGCGGCTACAGCCCACACAATTCACAAAGACAGAAAAAAAAAAAGAATATTTTTATTGTTTGTGGAGCACACTTTGAGGGTTACACCACCCTTTAACAGTCAGACGCACGCTTGTCGCTGCTGCTTTGAGGATGCAAGTGCGGCTACAGCCCACACAATTCACAAAGACAGAAAAAAGAAGAAGAATATTTTAATTGTTTGTGTAGCACACTTTGAGGGTGTCACCACCCTTTAACAGACAGACGCACGCTTGTCGCTGCTGCTTTAAGGATGCAGGTGCGGCTACAGCCCACACAATTCACAAAGACAGAAAAAAGAAGAATATTTTTATTGTTTGTGTAGCACACTTTGAGGGTGTCACCACCCTTTAACAGACAGACGCACGCTTGTCGCTGCTGCTTTGAGGATGCAAGTGCGGCTACATCGCACACAAGTCACAAACACATTAAAAAAATAGTTTTTTATTTTTTGGAGCACTTTGAGAGTTACACCACCCTTTAACAGACAGACGCACGCTTGTCGCTGCTGCTTTAAGGATGCAGGTGCGGCTACAGCCCACACATTTCACAAAGACCGAAAAAAAAATAACAATATTTTAATTGTTTCTGTAGAACACTTTGAGGTGTCACCACCCTTTAACAGACAGACGCACGCTTGTCGCTGCTGCTTTAAGGATGCAGGTGCGGCTACAGCCCACACAATTCACAAAGACAGAAAAAAGAAGAATATTTTTATTGTTTGTGTAGCACACTTTGAGGGTGTCACCACCCTTTAACAGACAGACGCACGCTTGTCGCTGCTGCTTTGAGGATGCAAGTGCGGCTACATCGCACACAAGTCACAAACACATTAAAAAAATAGTTTTTTATTTTTTGGAGCACTTTGAGAGTTACACCACCCTTTAACAGACAGACGCACGCTTGTCGCTGCTGCTTTAAGGATGCAGGTGCGGCTACAGCCCACACATTTCACAAAGACCGAAAAAAAAATAACAATATTTTAATTGTTTCTGTAGAACACTTTGAGGTGTCACCACCCTTTAACAGACAGACGCACGCTTGTCGCTGCTGCTTTAAGGATGCAGGTGCGGCTACAGCCCACACAATTCACATAGACAGAAAAAAAAAAGAACAATATTTTAATTGTTTGTGTAGCACACTTTGAGGGTTCACCACCCTTTAACAGACAGACGCACGCTTGTCGCTGCTGCTTTAAGGATGCAGGTGCGGCTACAGCCCACACAATTCACAAAGACAGAAAAAAGAAGAAGAATATTTTTATTGTTTGTGTAGCACACTGTGAGGGTGTCACCACCCTTTAACAGACAGATGCACGCTTGTCGCTGCTGCTTTAAGGATGCAGGTGCGGCTACAGCCCACACAATTCACAAAGACAGAAAAAAAAAAGAACAATATTTTAATTGTTTGTGTAGCACACTTTGAGGGTTCACCACCCTTTAACAGACAGACGCACGCTTGTCGCTGCTGCTTTAAGGATGCAGGTGCGGCTACAGCCCACACAATTCACAAAGACAGAAAAAAGAAGAAGAATATTTTTATTGTTTGTGTAGCACACTTCGAGGGTGTCACCACCCTTTAACAGACAGACGCACGCTTGTCGCTGCTGCTTTAAAGATGCAAGTGCGGCTACATCGCACACAAGTCACAAACACATTAAAAAAATAGTTTTTTATTTTTTGGAGCACTTTGAGAGTTACACCACCCTTTAACAGACAGACGCACGCTTGTCGCTGCTGCTTTAAGGATGCAGGTGCGGCTACAGCCCACACATTTCACAAAGACCGAAAAAAAAAGAACAATATTTTAATTGTTTGTGTAGCACACTGTGAGGGTGTCACCACCCTTTAACAGACAGACGCACGCTTGTCGCTGCTGCTTTAAGGATGCAGGTGTGGCTACAGCCCACACAATTCACAAAGACAGAAAAAAAAAGAACAATATTTTAATTGTTTGTGTAGCACACTTTGAGGGTGTCACCACCCTTTAACAGACAGACGCACGCTTGTCGCTGCTGCTTTGAGGATGCAGGTGGAATCTAGACGGGATTTGGAACCGAGGACACACTACCTCCATCAATTGTCTAAATCCCACTGCACTAATGTCGGATACCGGACGCACGTCTAACACCAACATAGCAGTCAAGGCCTCAGTTATACGTTTTGCTTCAGGATGACTGCTGTCGTACTTCATCCTCATCGCTAGGGACTGTTGGAGGGTCAATTGTTTAGTAAAAGTAGTGATGTTCCTACTTCCTCTCTGGGATGATGAACAACTCCCAGCAGCAGCAACAGCACTAGGAGGAAGTGGTTCTTGATCTTTCCCTATTTTATTTTTATCGGAGAAAGTTTGGTCCTCCATTTATGTTATATTGATATATATACGTGCGGCTAAAGCGCACACAAACACAGAAAATATTTTATTATTTTTGCTGGAGAGTAGTGCACTTTGTGGGTTACACCACCCTTTAAGAAATGAGCCAGCCGGCTCTTTACTTATGGGACACAGGCGCACGCTTGGCGCTGCTCCTTTGTTGATGCACGTGCAGCCACAGTGCACACAAGTCACAAACACAGAAAATATATATTTTTTTGGTTTGGAGTGTACTTTGGGGGTTACAGAACCCTTTAACGGTCAAGCCAGCCGGCCCTTTACTTATGACACAGGCGCACGCTTGGCACTACTTTGTTGATGCACGTGCGGCTACTGCGCACACAATTCACAAACACAGAAAATAATTTTTTTTTTGGTTTGGACTGGAGTGTACTTTCGGGGGTTACAGCACCCTTAACGGTCAAGCCAGCCGGCCCTTTACTTATGACACAGGCGCACGCTTGGCACTACTTTGTTGATGCACGTGCGGCTACTGCGCACACAATTCACAAACACAGAAAATAATTTTTTTTTGGGTTTGGACTGGAGTGTACTTTCGGGGGTTACAGCACCCTTAACGGTCAAGCCAGCCGGCCCTTTACTTATGACACAGGCGCACGCTTGGCACTACTTTGTTGATGCACGTGCGGCTACTGCGCACACAATTCACAAACACAGAAAATAATTTTTTTTTTGGTTTGGACTGGAGTGTACTTTCGGGGGATACAGCACCCTTTAACGGTCTAGCCAGCCGGCCCTTTACTTATGACACAGGCGCACACTTGGCACTACTTTGTTGATGCACGTGCGGCTACTGCGCACACAATTCACAAACACAGAAAATAATTTTTTTTTTGGTTTGGACTGGAGTGTACTTTCGGGGGTTACAGCACCCTTAACGGTCAAGCCAGCCGGCCCTTTACTTATGACACAGGCGCACGCTTGGCACTACTTTGTTGATGCACGTGCGGCTACTGCGCACACAATTCACAAACACAGAAAATAATTTTTTTTTTGGTTTGGACTGGAGTGTACTTTCGGGGGTTACAGCACCCTTAACGGTCAAGCCAGCCGGCCCTTTACTTATGACACAGGCGCACGCTTGGCACTACTTTGTTGATGCACGTGCGGCTACTGCGCACACAATTCACAAACACAGAAAATAATTTTTTTTTGGGTTTGGACTGGAGTGTACTTTCGGGGGTTACAGCACCCTTAACGGTCAAGCCAGCCGGCCCTTTACTTATGACACAGGCGCACGCTTGGCACTACTTTGTTGATGCACGTGCGGCTACTGCGCACACAATTCACAAACACAGAAAATAATTTTTTTTTTGGTTTGGACTGGAGTGTACTTTCGGGGGTTACAGCACCCTTAACGGTCAAGCCAGCCGGCCCTTTACTTATGACACAGGCGCACGCTTGGCACTACTTTGTTGATGCACGTGCGGCTACTGCGCACACAATTCACAAACACAGAAAATAATTTTTTTTTTGGTTTGGACTGGAGTGTACTTTCGGGGGTTACAGCACCCTTAACGGTCAAGCCAGCCGGCCCTTTACTTATGACACAGGCGCACGCTTGGCACTACTTTGTTGATGCACGTGCGGCTACTGCGCACACAATTCACAAACACAGAAAATAATTTTTTTTTTGGTTTGGACTGGAGTGTACTTTCGGGGGTTACAGCACCCTTAACGGTCAAGCCAGCCGGCCCTTTACTTATGACACAGGCGCACGCTTGGCACTACTTTGTTGATGCACGTGCGGCTACTGCGCACACAATTCACAAACACAGAAAATAATTTTTTTTTGGGTTTGGACTGGAGTGTACTTTCGGGGGTTACAGCACCCTTAACGGTCAAGCCAGCCGGCCCTTTACTTATGACACAGGCGCACGCTTGGCACTACTTTGTTGATGCACGTGCGGCTACTGCGCACACAATTCACAAACACAGAAAATAATTTTTTTTTTGGTTTGGACTGGAGTGTACTTTCGGGGGTTACAGCACCCTTAACGGTCAAGCCAGCCGGCCCTTTACTTATGACACAGGCGCACGCTTGGCACTACTTTGTTGATGCACGTGCGGCTACTGCGCACACAATTCACAAACACAGAAAATAATTTTTTTTTTGGTTTGGACTGGAGTGTACTTTCGGGGGATACAGCACCCTTTAACGGTCAAGCCAGCCGGCCCTTTACTTATGACACAGGCGCACGCTTGGCACTACTTTGTTGATGCACGTGCGGCTACTGCGCACACAATTCACAAACACAGAAAATAATTTTTTTTTTGGTTTGGACTGGAGTGTACTTTCGGCGGTTACAGCACCCTTAACGGTCAAGCCAGCCGGCCCTTTACTTATGACACAGGCGCACGCTTGGCACTACTTTGTTGATGCACGTGCGGCTACTGCGCACACAATTCACAAACACAGAAAATAATTTTTTTTTTGGTTTGGACTGGAGTGTACTTTCGGGGGATACAGCACCCTTTAACGGTCTAGCCAGCCGGCCCTTTACTTATGACACAGGCGCACGCTTGGCACTACTTTGTTGATGCACGTGCGGCTACTGCGCACACAATTCACAAACACAGAAAATAATTTTTTTTTTGGTTTGGACTGGAGTGTACTTTCGGGGGTTACAGCACCCTTAACGGTCAAGCCAGCCGGCCCTTTACTTATGACACAGGCGCACGCTTGGCACTACTTTGTTGATGCACGTGCGGCTACTGCGCACACAATTCACAAACACAGAAAATAATTTTTTTTTTGGTTTGGACTGGAGTGTACTTTCGGGGGTTACAGCACCCTTAACGGTAAAGCCAGCCGGCCCTTTACTTATGACACAGGCGCACGCTTGGCACTACTTTGTTGATGCACGTGCGGCTACTGCGCACACAATTCACAAACACAGAAAATAATATTTTTTTTGGTTTGGACTGGAGTGTACTTTCGGGGGTTACAGCACCCTTAACGGTCAAGCCAGCCGGCCCTTTACTTATGACACAGGCGCACGCTTGGCACTACTTTGTTGATGCACGTGCGGCTACTGTGCACACAATTCACAAACACAGAAAATAATTTTTTTTTTGGTTTGGACTGGAGTGTACTTTCGGGGGTTACAGCACCCTTAACGGTCAAGCCAGCCGGCCCTTTACTTATGACACAGGCGCACGCTTGGCACTACTTTGTTGATGCACGTGCGGCTACTGCGCACACAATTCACAAACACAGAAAATATATTATTTTTTTAGCACTTGGGGGGAGCACCCCTGATGGACAGAGCACCCCCTGGACAACACTTCAGCACCCCTTTAGGACTGGGACACTGCACAGGACTTTGGAGTGGACACAGCCCCTATGGAGAACTGACTGCACAACACAGTCCAGCCAGCCCCTATGGACTTTGAAGTAGTGGACACAGCCCCTATTAACAACAGCAGCACAGCACAACACAGCCAGCCCCTATGGACTTTGAAGTAGTGGACAACAGCAGCACTACACTACACTACACTACACAGCCCTAACTCCCACCCTCCCTCTTCACTGTCCACAGCCGAGTGAGAAAATGGCGCCGACGTGTGTACCTTATATAGGATCCAAAACCCGCGAGACTCGGAAGGCGGGAAGATGACGTTTTGCCTCGATTTCAGATCCGAGTCAGGCGGGAAAAGTCGAGCCTGACTCGGATCGGACTCGGATCGGGGGGGCTCGGGGGGGTTCGGATTTCAGAAATCCGAACCCGCTCACCCCTAATAAAAACTATAAACAACTACAGACTCCGGTCTGAAATGAACTGATTTATTGTAACTGATTAAGGATTCCAGTCAGTATTGACTTCTAAAAAAAGCTTCCTGACATAGGAAGCATAAGGCTAAGAACATGCCCAATAATGGGAATGTATAGGGAAAGTCTCTCATGGAAAGTTCTTGTCAAATAGGGGGCGTGTCCCAGCGCGTTTCATCCGTTTTTCGCTGACTTTTTCAAGGGTGCCCACCCTCCTGTTCAGTCTCCTTATATAGGCTCTGTGTTTGTGGCTGTGTCTGGCGCTTCTGTCTGTGCTGCGTGCACTTCCTGGTTGCGCGCGCGCATGCGCGCACGCGCGTCCTAGTCCATCAGTGCTGCTGTGATGCCTGGCACTAGAGTGTGCATAGGTGTCCTCATATGTTTGCCGCGCATGTGCGGTCTCCGGCGGCCATTTTGTCATAGGTTTATGTCCAATACACCAGCGCTGATGTATTAGCAAGCGCTGGAGTGTGCATAGGAGTCCCCATATGTTAACTGCGCATGCGCGGTCTCCTATGGCTATCTCTAGAACTGCATCCTCTTGTTAGTAGATTGTCACTGACACTTTAGTGTCTGTCAGAATAGCGGCCATCTTGCCTATGTATTTTAGCAATATCAACACAACTACACAATCATGAGGTTGCTAAATAAACGAATGAATAATAAGTAGTGATAAAGTGGCTATTTCAACAAATTATTGCAACAAATTGCTGTCCCTATTTTACAATGCTACTCCTTTAGTGGCCATTTTGCACATCTGTTAGTCATTAAAGGGCCATTGCTTATGTTTATATACGGGCTACTTTCTCCTAGTTTGTTGTACTACAATCAATTTTATGTTGATATGATCCTCCTCTTATGCTGACAATAATACCCCTATTCCAAACTATATAAGTGAATAAATGACTACCTGTACTTTGCTCTAATAATAGATAAATACCTTGATTAACTTGGAATCATGTGTCACGGAGAGGCTATAATCGTTCATTACATTGAGGACGCTTAACATAACCATAAATACTCTATGTACATGTACATACATATGTCCATATTTAATTCACCGTTATGTTTCTACAACATTCACCAATTACCGACCTAATCAAACAAAGAGGTGGACACCAGCACTATTCAGTGTTTATGGTTCCACATTGCACTACACTAACAATATCCTTATAATGCCTGGGTGACGGGTATATATAATCATATAATTATGGATTATACCATCAGTTATGGAAAATTATATAACAAGTTCTATAATGAACGATTACAGCCTCTCCGTGACACATGATTCCAAGTTAATCAAGGTATTTATCTATTATTAGAGCAAAGTACAGGTAGTCATTTATTCACTTATCTAGTTTGGAATAGGGGTATTATCGTCAGCATAAGAGGAGGATCATATCAACATAAAATTGATTGTAGTACAACAAACTAGGAGAAAGTAGCCCGTATATAAACATAAGCAATGGCCCTTTAATGACTAACAGATGTGCAAAATGGCCACTAAAGGAGTAGCATTGTAAAATAGGGACAGCAATTTGTTGCAATAATTTGTTGAAATAGCCACTTTATCACTACTTATTATTCATTCGTTTATTTAGCAACCTCATGATTGTGTAGCTGTGTTGATATTGCTAAAATACATAGGCAAGATGGCCGCTATTCTGACACACACTAAAGTGTCAGTGACAATCTACTAACAAGAGGATGCAGTTCTAGAGATAGCCATAGGAGACCGCGCATGCGCAGTTAACATATGGGGACTCCTATGCACACTCCAGCGCTTGCTAATACATCAGCGCTGGTGTATTGGACATAAACCTATGACAAAATGGCCGCCGGAGACCGCACATGCGCGGCAAACATATGAGGACACCTATGCACACTCTAGTGCCAGGCATCACAGCAGCACTGATGGACTAGGACGCACATGCGCGCATGCGCGCGCACAACCAGGAAGTGCACGCAGCACAGACAGAAGCGCCAGACACAGCCACAAACACAGAGCCTATATAAGGAGACTGAACAGGAGGGTGGGCACCCTTGAAAAAGTCAGCGAAAAACGGATGAAACGCGTTGGGACACGCCCCCTAGTTGACAAGAACTTTCCATGAGAGACTTTCCCTATACATTCCCATTATTGGGCATGTTCTTAGCCTTATGCTTCCTATGTCAGGAAGCTTTTTTTAGAAGTCAATACTGACTGGAATCCTTAATCAGTTACAATAAATCAGTTCATTTCAGACCGGAGTCTGTAGTTGTTTATAGTTTTTATTAGTGTGCATCAGCAGTCCTTACCCACCGTAGCCCCTCATACACATCCATACAAGCACTGGGACGAGGAGAACCAGCAGGAGCAACACAGCATACGGGGTAAGTACGATTCCTTCTTACCTACCTGCATGATAGCGTTTTTTAAGATCCCTGATACTGTGCCACTGTATTGTATTTGAGGTGGAGAGGAGGTAAAGGCGGTTCTGATACCTTGAAGCACACTGTAAGAACACCCACCCTACAGATATTACTACAACTTTATTGATGGGACTATCCAAGGACAATTTTTAGCATTATTTCCTATACAGTATCTACTCCGGATAGGGGTATACATCGTAGACTATCCAATGACTTAATCATAACAACGTTTTTAAAGAACACCCTGCCTACAGTTTGACAGATTCTCAGCCGTATAGTTGGGACTTTGGAATCTATTTACAGGACATTGCACAAACCCGAATCACTAATACATCGACACTTTCATTGAGTTACATTTATTTATTGTCCCAGAGCACGCCACTACAATTTACTTTATTACGATTCAGTGGGGGAGGGATACCTCTATTGGTGGCGCAGCTAAGGACAAATTATAAAAGAGACCCAGAGCGCTGTAAAACCCTACTTGTTTATACAGATACATACTAGGGGTGAGCGGGTTCGGATTTCTGAAATCCGAACCCCCCCGAGCCCCCCCGATCCGAGTCCGATCCGAGTCAGGCTCGACTTTTCCCGCCTGACTCGGATCTGAAATCGAGGCAAAACGTCATCATCCCGCCTTCCGAGTCTCGCGGGTTTTGGATCCTATATAAGGTACCCGCGTCGGCGCCATTTTCTCACTCGGCTGTGGACAGTGAAGAGGGAGGGTGGGAGTTAGGGCTGTGTAGTGTAGTGTAGTGTAGTGCTGCTGTTGTCCACTACTTCAAAGTCCATAGGGGCTGGCTGTGTTGTGCTGCTGTTGTTAATAGGGGCTGTGTCCACTACTTCAAAGTCCATAGGGGCTGGCTGGACTGTGTTGTGCAGTCAGTTCTCCATAGGGGCTGTGTCCACTCCAAAGTCCTGTGCAGTGTCCCAGTCCTAAAGGAGTGCTGTAGTGTTGTCCAGGGGGTGCTCTGTCCATCAGGGGTGCTCCCCCCAAGTGCTAAAAAAATAATATATTTTCTGTGTTTGTGAATTGTGTGCGCAGTAGCCGCACGTGCATCAACAAAGTAGTGCCAAGCGTGCGCCTGTGTCATAAGTAAAGGGCCGGCTGGCTTGACTGTTAAGGGTGCTGTAACCCCCGAAAGTACACTCCAGTCCAAACCAAAAAAAAAATTATTTTCTGTGTTTGTGAATTGTGTGCGCAGTAGCCGCACGTGCATCAACAAAGTAGTGCCAAGCGTGCGCCTGTGTCATAAGTAAAGGGCCGGCTGGCTTGACTGTTAAGGGTGCTGTAACCCCCGAAAGTACACTCCAGTCCAAACCAAAAAAAAAATTATTTTCTGTGTTTGTGAATTGTGTGCGCAGTAGCCGCACGTGCATCAACAAAGTAGTGCCAAGCGTGCGCCTGTGTCATAAGTAAAGGGCCGGCTGGCTTGACCGTTAAGGGTGCTGTAACCCCCGAAAGTACACTCCAGTCCAAACCAAAAAAAAAATTATTTTCTGTGTTTGTGAATTGTGTGCGCAGTAGCCGCACGTGCATCAACAAAGTAGTGCCAAGCGTGCACCTGTGTCATAAGTAAAGGGCCGGCTGGCTTGACCGTTAAGGGTGCTGTAACCCCCGAAAGTACACTCCAGTCCAAACCAAAAAAAAAATTATTTTCTGTGTTTGTGAATTGTGTGCGCAGTAGCCGCACGTGCATCAACAAAGTAGTGCCAAGCGTGCGCCTGTGTCATAAATAAAGGGCCGGCTGGCTGGACCGTTAAAGGGTGCTGTAACCCCCGAAAGTACACTCCAGTCCAAACCAAAAAAAAATTATTTTCTGTGTTTAGCCGCACGTATATATCAAATCGATATAACATAAATGGAGGACCAAACTTTCTCCGATAAAAATAAAATAGAGAAAGATCAAGAACCACTTCCTCCTAGTGCTGAAGCTGCTGCCACTAGTCATGACATAGACGATAACATGCCATCAACGTCGTCTGCCAAGGCCGATGCCCAATGTCATAGTAGAGGGCACATACAATCCCAAATGGCAAAGTTCAGGAAAATGACCTTGAAAAAGACATTTAAATCAGCTGAAGAGAAACGTAAACTTGCCAATATGCCATTTACGACACGGAGTGGCAAGGAACGGCTAAGGTCGATCCCTAGTATGTTCATGACTAGTGGTTCAGCTTCACATGACGATGGAAGCCCTCCTCCCACTAAAAAAATCAAAAGAGTTAAGCTGGCAAAAGCACAGCGAAGAACTGTGCTTTCTAAGAAGATATCACAAATCCCCAAGGAGAGTCCAAGTGTGGTGGTGGTTGCGATGCCTGACCTTCCCAGCACTGGACGGGAAGAGGTGGCTCTTTCCACCATTTGCACGCCCCCTGCAAGTGCTGAAAGGAGCACCCACAGTCCACTTGCTGATATGCAAATTGAAGATGTCACTGTTGAAGTACAACAGGATGAGGATACTGGTGTAGCTGGCGCTGAGGAGGAAGTTGGCGAGGAGGATTCTGATGGTGATGTGGTTTGTTTAAATCAGGCTCCGGGGGAGACAGTTGTTGTCCGTGGGATGAAAAAGCCCATCACGGTCATGCCTGGGCAGAAGACCAAACATTCCACCTCTTTGGTCTGGCAATATTTCTATCCAAATCCGGACAACAACTGTCTTGCCATATGTACCATATGTAAAGGTGAAATAAGTAGGGGTAGGGACGTCAACCACCTAGGAACATCCTCCCTTATACGGCACCTGCAGCGCGTTCATAAAAAGTTACTGTCAAGTTCAGAAACTTTGGCTAAGACCGTAAGCAGTCCAGGGACACCTAAATCCCGTTGTCCTGTTGTATCCAAGCGCCTGCAAACCACACCATCAACTCCCTCCTCGTCAATTTCCTCCTTAGTCAGGATCGGAAGTAGTCCTGCAGGCCATGTCACTGGCATGACTGACTCTCCTATCCGGGATTCCTCTGGAGGATCCTGCATTGCTACGCCTACTGCTGCCGCTGCTGCTGTTGCTGCTGCTGGGAGTCGTTCATCATCCCAGAGAGGAAGTAGGAACACCACTACTTTTACTAAACAATTGACCCTCCAACAGTCCTTAGCGAGGAGGATGAAGTACGACAGCAGTCATCCTGAAGCAAAACGTATAACTGAGGCCTTGACTGCTATGTTGGTGTTAGACGTGCGTCCGGTATCCGCCATTAGTGCAGTGGGATTTAGACAATTGATGGAGGTAGTGTGTCCCCGGTTCCAAATCCCGTCTAGATTCCACTTCACTAGGCAGGCGATACCGAGACTGTACAGAAACGTCAGAAAAAGTGTCCTCAGTGTCCTGAAAAATGCCGTTGTACACAATGTCCACTTAACCACGGACATGTGGACAAGTGGAACAGGGCAGACTAAGGACTATATGACTGTGACAGCCCACTGGGTAGATGTATCACCTTACGCAGCAACAGCAGCAGCGTCACCAGTAGCAGCATCTCAGAAACGCCAGCTCGTTACAAGGCAGGCTACGCTGTGTATCACCGGTTTCAGTAAGAGGCACACCGCCGACAACCTCTTAGAGAAACTGAGGGAAATCATCGCCCAGTGGCTTACCCCACTTAGACTCTCCTGGGGATTTGTGATATCTGACAACGCCACCAATATTGTGCGGGCATTACATCTGGGCAAATTCCAGCACGTCCCATGTTTTGCTCACACAATAAACTTGGTGGTGTAGAATTTTCTGAAAAGCGACAGGGGCGTGCAGGAGACGCTTTGGGTGGCCCGAAAAATTTCTGGACACTTTCGCCATTCAGCGACTGCATGCCGAAGACTGGAGCGCCAGCAAACACTCTTGAACCTGCCCCGCCATCACCTGAAGCAAGAGGTTGTGACGCGGTGGAACTCAACCCTCTATATGCTTCAGAGGATGGAGGAGCAGCAAAAGGCCATACAAGCCTATACATCCACCTATGACATAGGCAAAGGAGGGGGTATGCACCTGACTCAAGCACAGTGGAGAATGATTTCCGTGTTGTGCAAGGTTCTTCAGCCCTTCGAACTTGCCACACGTGAAGTCAGTTCAGACACTGCCAGCTTGAGTCAGGTCATTCCCCTCATCAGGCTTTTGCAGAAGCAGCTGGAGAAAGTGAAGGAGGAGCTAAGACGGAGCGATTCCGCTCGGCATGTGGGACTTGTGGATGAAGCCCTTCATTCGCTTTGCCAGGATTCCAGGGTGGTCAATCTGTTGAAATCAGACCACTACATTTTGGCCACCGTGCTCGATCCTAGGTTTAAAGCCTATGTGGTGTCTCTCTTTCCGGCCGACACAAGCCTGCAGAGGTGCAAAGACCTGCTGGTGAACACACTGTCAGCTGAAGCGGAACGTGACACGTCAACGGCTCCTTCTTCATTTTCTCCCGCAACTGGGGCTGCCAGGAAAAAACTTAGGTATCCTAAGCAACCCGCTGGCGGTGATGCAGGGCAGGCAGGACCAAGTTTGGACATCTGGTCCGGACTGAAGGACCTGGCAACAATTTCTGACATGTCTACTGTCACTGCATATGATACTGTCACCATTGACAGAATGGTGGAGGATTACATCGGTGACAGCATCCAAGTAGGCATGTCAGACAGTCCATACCTGTACTGGCAGGAAAAAGAGGCAATTTGGAGGCCCCTGTACAAACTGGCTCTATTTTACCTGAGTTGCCCCCCCTCCAGTGTGTACTCCGAAAGAGTGTTTAGTGCAGCCGGGAACCTTGTCAGCGAAAGGCGTAGGAGGTTGCTTCCACAGAATGTGGAGAAGATGATGTTCATCAAAATGAATTATCAGCTCTTCCAGGGAGACCAGCCTCCAGAAGGTACAGAGGGACCTGTGGTGGTGGATTCAAGTGGGGACGAGTTAATACTTTGTGAGGATGAGGATGTACACACTGAAGAGGGTGAGGAATCGGTGGATGAGGAGGATGAGGATGACATCTTGCCTCCGTAGAGCCAGTTTGTGCAGGGACACATTAATTGCCAGCTTGTTTTGTGGGGGCCCAAATGAACCAATCATTTCAGCCACAGTTGTGTGGCAGACCCTGGCGCTGAAATGATTGATTTGTTAAAGTGTGCATGTCCTGTTTATACAACATAAGGGTGGGTGGGAGGGCCCAAGGACAATTCCATCTTGCACCTCTTTTTTTCTTTGCATTATGTACAGTTTGGGGCCTAGTTTTTCTAACTGCCATCCTGCCTGCCACTGCAGTGTCACTCCTAGATGGGTCACGTGTTTGTGCCGCCCACTCGTGTCGCTTAGCATAGTCATCCAGCTACCTCGGTGCAACCTTTTGGACATAAAAACACTATTGTGAGGTGTGAGGTGTTCAGAATAGACTGGAAATGAGTGGAAATTAAGGTTATTGAGGTTAATAATAGCATAGGAGCAGAAAAACCTACAAATTCTGTGATTTTAGCTGTTTTTATGCTTTTTTTCAAAAAAATACAGATCCAAAACACAAAACCCAGAACCCAAAACACGGAAGGGTGGTTTTGGCAAAACCAATCCAGATCCAAAACACGAAGAAAGATCCAGATCCAAAACCAAAACACAAAACACGAAAAGTGGCCGGTGCACACCCCTAATACATACATGCTGACACAGATACATACATGCTGACAGTAACACAGATACACACATGCTTACACAGATACAGACATGCTGACAGTAACACAGATACACACATGCTGACACATATACATACATGCTGACACAGATACACACATGCTGACACATGCACACACATGCTGACACAGATACACACACATGCTGAAACATATATACACCCCCCCCCCAATACTTACCAGTGGTGAAGCTGCAGAGCGCTGGGGATGGAGAGCTTTCACTACCCACGTGTCACCCGGCTCCGGCAGCAGCTCTCAGCCTCTCAGGATCAGCATGCTGCAGAGTGCCAGGAGGACTGCCTTGGAGGGGCTGCGCGTCTCTGCTGCAGATCCCCCTACAGTCAGCACCAGCAGCTTGCAGGCACTCACTACACTGTGCTGTGTACAGTAGTAGATTTTGTCAGGGGAAGCGGAGAGCGGGCGCTGCGGGGGGGAAGCGGAGAGCGGGCGGTGCGGGGGGGGTGAAGTGGAGAGCGGGCGGTGCGGGGGGGGAGCGGAGAGCGGGCGGTGCGGGTAACAATGCCCTGGCTGGCGCGGGCGATCCCCTCTGCTGGGCCTGCCACGTCGCCCAGGGCACAAGCCCCGCTCGACCCCCCCTAGTTACGCCACTGATGGAAACACAATCTATACAAAACAAAGAAGGAAAAGGCCAGAAAAAGTGCACAACAGCTGTTGATGATAGGAGAATAAAACAAATTTGCATCAGGGACAGATGGATGTAATCTGCGGCCATTAGCAGTGAACTGAGTGCTAAACTTCCCATCGTCTGAGGATTGACCTGCGTGTGAATCAGTGACAATAACATACTTAATTGAAATAAAGACACGGAGACTTGTATTTCGCAGAATTTGTTAGCTATTTATTTAAAAACATATAATGAATTAGTTACTATATTAATTAAATTAATTTAAATATGGTGGCAAAGAAAGAACGGCTAACAACAGCCCAAGCCTAACACTATAAACACTCCAACCACAACACAATACGCTCAAGCCTTCTATCTTGACTACCCACCCGGTAAGGTGATGATGCTGCCCCCGGCAGGGTGGTCCAGCAGACTTTATGAGTCAACGAAGGTGAGCAAAACAATGAGTAAACAAATATTCACAGTGCTAATAGGTAACCTGCCGTTCTTTCCCGCCAAAAGCAAGGTTCTGCCAAAAGAAACCTTGCACCGCCACCATAGAACTAACGCACAGAAACCACAACCTCAAACAGATCCTCAAGAAAAATAAACATACCTTCCTCCGCTAAATGAACCCCGTCAGACCGAAAAAGGTAAGTATACCGAAATTTTATCCTAGGATGTCTGACCACTGCCCCACCATTTTCCAACACAAATTTTGAAACCGTAAAGTTCACTTTCTTCCGGGCTTCATCAATGGCTCTGCCGTCAACCACACCACGCCAACACAATCTAGGGACCATGAAAGACCAAACTATTGTGCAAGCTGGCCATGCCATTATAATCTGACCCAAATCCTCCACCACCGCATGCCTTAAATCCAGAGATGTCCTCTTGCCCAAATCATTCCCGCCTAGATGAATAACCACGACTCTCGGTAAGCCATACCGCTGAACCTGCTGCAAGAGTTTAGGTTTAAGGCTCTCCCACAACATACCTCTGACCCCTATCCATCTAACTCCACTAGCCCCCGGAAACAACGGCGCATCCTGCGCCTGCATGAACCTAGCCGCCCAAAAAACAAATGAATGGCCAATTATCCATACAGTACAATCATCAAAAGCCATTCCTATAATGAGGGAAAAACAAAGAAAACATTAAAGTTATTGTAAAATTTTAGCATATTTAATCATGTATATCTAACGGGGAACATATTACTGAGGATCTGCCAAAAAGAAAAAATTTTGATTTGAATCTTTAAAGATCAACAAGCTTCTGTGCCAATTTGAAGCAACATGAAGACACAAGAGGATAAGTTAAAATAAAAAAGAAGGGGGGGGGGGTTTGGGAGAGATATCGGATAACACAAGTGAACTCGACCAGAGAGAAAACGTAAAACCTGCTGAGGGACATATAATTGTAATTATCCCCGCCTACCCGAGAATCCTCCACTCCACCTTTTGGTGGTTGCGTGACGTCAAGCCACACTTCCACGTCCTTGCACCCAAAATCTAAGCGCTTGGATCCGTCCTGCTTGCGCCTAAATTCCTCATCATATGTTCTCCAGGCGCTGCCCCTGGATTTACGCTGCATCCCATGAATCAGGTGGATATACCTTATTACGTTCAGGTGCTCCCCTGGGCGATCTTTCAAGTAGCATGCTGCGAATACGCAAAACCCAGCAAGCCAGTTATCATAGGAACGAAAAGCTTCCAACCCCACCCCGCCTTTAAGCTTAGCTGCCTTGAAATCTTTTTTGGCTTGCTCAGTTAAAATTAACATGTCCACATAATCGCCCTTCCTGATTTTTTTCCTGCAACAATCGCGCAGACCCCGCAATACTGCTGTATTGTCGCAATGCACCACACCTGGTTGATGCTGACGCTTCTTGGACTTCCGCGCGCTACTACTCTGACGCTGCCGCTTAGCCCGCTTATCCCGCCTATCCGCCTCCTTGCGCGCATATTTAGCAGCCCTCTTCCGCGCCTTTTTCGTGCTGCTGACAGAAGAAGCCAGAGAAGAAGAGGTCGACGACAAGTCAGAGACAGAGGAAGAAGAGGAGGCAGAGTCAGCAACATCATCATCTTCTGAGATCTCACCTGACGATCCGGACTGCTCCCTCCCGGACACGACTGATGATGAAGCCTCCTCGACGCTGAAATCCTGTTCCATAGCTTCGCCCTCAGCAGTATCTGAAACAGACGATGAAGCCGCCCCCTGGGCCGAAACCCTGGGCACGGTCGACACAGCAGGAGAAGACACAGCCGCACCAGCCCCAGACGCCTCTGGTCTTGCCAACTGAGCCGCAGCGGAGCCCATAGCCCTGCAAGCCTGCATGAACTGATCTACCGCTGGCCCTAGAGTAGCAGAAATTGAACGCTGCCTCTGATCCACCCTTTCACTATCTGCTTGGCTAGGAGCCAATGCCGCAACCATGGGAGCAAAAGCAGATGTCATTGATGACATCATGGCCGCAAAAGCTGCAGGGTCAAAGGACTGACTTGCACCCCCACTAGGGACCTGAGTATCCACATAGCCAGAAGCTGCTGCCCCAGACATGGCCCTGTCTGCTGATTGCTGACTAGCCTGCCAATCATCCTCCATATTAAGTGCAAGCCCCGCCCCCCTTTCATCAGCTCTCCCTGTCCTAAAATGGCTGCCTGCCTCCCTGTCTGACAAAGCCCCTAATGTGTTGCCAGGGCTGTCCATCTCCCCTACCTCCACATTCCCCACTTCATTAACTGTGGGGAAGTCCCCCCTGCCCCTCTGGGCACTAACAGGGCTATTAGCAGCCCTTCTCGCGGTGCGCGTGTGCGCCTGTGACCTTTGAACCCGCGGGGGGCGAGTGCTCACCGCCCTAATCGCGGCAGCTCTGCCCTCCCGCGGGCTCACTAACTGCCTCTCCCCGCTGGCGGCTGTGTCCAGCCGCCCTGACACCACCTGCTTGACGGCCGCGGGTAAGCGTGGCCGCGCCCGGCCGCCCATGATGCCGTGGGGCCGCGCGACTCGCGCTAGCCCCTTCAGCTCCCTCTTGAGAGGCAGGAGCCTCCCCAGAACTCCCTGGGCCTTCTTCCTGCACCCGGTAACGGGCGGGGGTCCGCGATGCGCGGTGCGGGTGGGGCATGGTAACAAATGGGGGGGGGGGTTGGGGCTCACAGTCCTTATAAGGGTTAGGAGGTAGCTAGAGAGTGCACAGCGCAAGTGTGTGGGGGGGGGTGTGTGGAAAAGAGAGAGGGATAGATGCAGAAGAAGCTGAAGAATAAAGATAAGAAGAGTAAAGAAACACAGAGAAGGATAGCTATGCAGATACTATAACAGCTCAGGTAAGAGCACTTACCCCACTCCAAGACAGGAACAAAAGAGGCTGACTCCGCCTCCAACAATCTCTAATATCCCTGCTATAACCTACAACCCTAAAAACCAATTGGCCCTAATTATCACATGATTCCTCACACTGGTCTGCCCCCAGCCTAGGAAGTTTAACCCTCTCCACTCCTATACAGTCATTTCGTTTATCAACTGGTGTTTTTGTCAGTACAAGAACGGTATGGAGAAGACTAAGGGAGGTTGGCCTAAAAGGTAGGATTCCTCAAAAAAAAGCCATTGCTGAATAAAAAGCAGAGACAGAAATGAATACAGTGGGTAAAAGAACACATTGCATGGACAGAAGGTCAGTGGAAACAAGTGATATGGAGTGATGAAACTAAGATATCGATATTAGGCAGTGATGGGAGAAAATATCGGAGACGTCGCATCGGGGATGAGGTACATCCATATTGCATTCAAGCGACAACAAAGAATCCTACAAGTGTGTATAATCTGGGCATGTATGACAGCAGATGCTGTAGGCCGCCTTTATGTCATAGATGGCACACTGAACAGCAGAAAGTACATTGATATCATCCTACAACCAAAACTTCTACCTTCCATCAGGGATCTTTTATCAGATAATGCCCCATTTTTTTCCCATCAGGATTTTGCTCCCTGCCACACTGCATGGACATACAAAAAGGGGTTCACGGAGAATGACATACAGGTGCTGGGATGGCCAGGAAACAGCCCAGACCTGAACCCCATAGAACATTTCTGGTTCAGTTTAAAAAAAACTGGTACATCTGAGGCGTCCATCCAATAAAAGGCAATTAATTGAGGCTATAATTGTCTCATGGCACCACATAATAAAGAAAGAAGAGCTCCAAACATTGGATGGCTCAATGCCACGTCTCTGTGCTGCTGTCTTGAAAAATAAAGGATACCCAATGAAATACTGATAGGACAGTAACATCATAAGTACACAGGGATTTTCACTGCACAACTTCCCTTGTAATGCAAATATTTGACCTCGGTTTATTGTGTTTAATTCAGCATTAAATTTCCTTTCATTTGATAAATGAATCATTGCACTGCATGAAGTGTAACAGTTTTTATAAGCATTCGAAGTTGAAATACATTCAAATTTCAAAGTGTCCGCAATTTTGGCCACCACTGTATATTGCATCACATCGATGCGATATATAAAGGTCTATTTATGAAGCAGAGAAGAGCCCTGTTTAGTTGAAATCTGGGCTCTTTTCTGCTTTGTGCTATTCATGGAGCTAATTTACCATGGAGAAGTGTATTGCTTCTACAGAGGCACCCCTGCTCCATGCCTGCATCGCATCACCATACTTCAGTATGGTGAGTGTGATTCATGAAGGAACGGAAAGCTCAGCTGTGGTACAGATTCGCCACCTGAGGATGGCAGAATCTGTACCGCAAGCCGAACAGAGCAGGGAAGTTGCATACTTCCCAGCTCTCTGCCTGCCCCCTTGGTGCTGGCTCCACCCCCTTTTCCCAGCGTCCTCTGCAGCAGGTCTGACGTGACCTGCTGCTCTCGGATGCCGGGGCATGCGCAGTGAGAAGCAGGCATATCGGGCTCCCAATATGTCTGTCTTCTCACTGCATACAGGGATCGCGGAGGGGCCGGAATAGCGCCCGAAGATGCAGGACAGGTAAATATACATGGTTTTATGGATGTAACAGCGCATGCGCAGCACTGATTACAGCTGCGGTAAGGTAGAGTAGAGAGGGAAAAGTATCTATTTCCTGAAAAGCTGTCATCGCAAAAATTACAGCTTTTTGAAATAGTTATGTAGAGGAGGAATGATGAATTCCTCCGGTAATTAGGTAGAACTCCATGTGAGTTCTACCTAATTACCTCCAGGGAAGTTTTAGTTATGGTGAATAGGCCCACCAGTATGAGGGAGAAGAGAATAGAAGAGAGATAGTGGGGAATACATGTAGAAAGATTTGTCAAGGAAGATTGAGAAGAGAGACAGGTAAAATTAGGCTATTCATCAAATTCCGAAAATTATGTATTTTCGGAATTTGATGGTGTTACTATATGCCACTCTCAGGAGGCATATAGCGGGTTACACTTACCTGCTGTCAGCTGGGCAGGTCCTCCTCCGGCTCGCTCCGTCGCTCCCTTGTTCCTCCTCCGGCTCCGGCTGCTGCTCTGACTGTGTTATCCCGGCAGAACACAGTAAAGTATAAAAAAATATTAATAATAATATTTATTTTTAACTTTACTGTTTTCTCATCTTTAGACGGGAGGTCGGGGTCCGCGTTTGCAGCGGCCAGGTAGGTGGGGGACAGGGAGGTGAGCAGAGGGAAGGAAGGGGTTACAGAATTACCGCAGCTGTAGGCAGTGCTGTGCATGCGCTGATTTTGTGAATGTAACGGTGCATGCACAGCACTGATTACAGCTGCGGTAAGTTAGAGCAGGGAGGGAAAAGTATCTATTTCCTGAAAAGCTGTCATTGCAAAAATGACAGCTTTTCGGAATAGATAGTGATGGAGAGGAGATAATGATGAATTTCTCCGGTAATTAGGTAGGACTCCATGCGAGTTCTAAACCTAATTACCTCCATCTACTTTTTAGTTATGATGAATAAGCCCCATTCACTTATATATTGGGGCACTCTGTACAACATTGCCTTATAGTTCTTTTTCTACATTATTCTCTTTTTTTTACTGAAAGTTCATGTAAATCCAGTTATAATTGATGTATGTGTATGATAGCTGTAACTCAGCAGCATTGCTATGGTTACTGTGACATCATACACCTATCCTGTGACATCACAGACAGTGCCTCCTCCTGTAACATTCTGTCTACAGTTGCTGCAGATTACAGTTACTGGCCAGGAAGGAAGAAGGTAAGTCCTACATAGCAGGGTATGATGGAGGTGGGTAAGTCCTACATAGCAGGGTATGATGGAGGTGGGTAAGTCCTACATAGCAGGGTATGATGGAGGTGGGTAAGTCCTACATAGCAGGGTATGATGGAGGTGGGTAAGTCCTACATAGCAGGGTATGATGGAGGTGGGTAAGTCCTACATAGCAGGGTATGATGGAGGTTGGTAAGGAAAGCAGGGTGCAGTGTATTAGGGTGAAATCAGTGGTCGAAGTGGGAATTTTGAAGTGGGGGTATGGGGATTCAGTGTGCGTGTCATGCATCTCAGGGCGTGGCTAGGTGTCATGAGGGGTGTGGCCACTCAAAACTGGGTTGTCATGCATCCATCTCTCATTCTTTCCTTTCATCTCTCAAGCTTTGCACCTCTCACTCCCTCCCTCCTTCCATTTCTCACTCTTTGCACCTCTCACTTCCAGTTCATTGTAACCTCCTGCATCTATCCTCTGTTTTCCTTTTCTCATCCCTTCTACGTCTTACTCTCTCCTTCCCTCTCTCACTCCCTATAGACTCTCACTATATACATGTTATACACCGCTCATAGGGCCTGATTCAGAGCCGGACGCAATTAGCGCTCGCTCGTCCAGAAAATAGGGGTGGCTATTCAAATCAACCGTTCGCTCTTTGCGGTCTGTTCACGCCTCTAGGTCTGAACGAGCGAACCAAACATGCGGTCGTTTTTTGAAAAAATACGCCCCTGGCCGCTCGCATCCTACGTCATGTCCGCTATTTATTAGATTAATCGAGTACATCGACCAGGGTATGAACTGCTCGCTATTCTTGGGGTTGGTTTTTCCTACCACAATCTTGCGAGCAGTTCTGACTATAAATTAAAAACTCAGTGACGCTGCTGTATTAATTATGCACACCCATAAAACGCCCGTTTTGACCTTTAAGCACACCTGCGTTCGGATCTCCACTCCCCGTTTTCAAGCACCATCCCCCGTTACCACCCACATACGCCTACTCCTGTCACTCAAATTATCAGGCATTCGCTATTTTGCGAGCACATGAATTTCGATCGCAATGACTGGTTCGCGCATGCGTATAACGATCCGTACGCATGCGCAGTTGGGCAAACATCGCTCGGAGCGAACGAGCGGCCGCTTACGAGCGGCTCTGAATCAGGCCCATAGATAGTACATATGCATCATACTCATTACCTGATTCACTGCAGCATGCCTGGAACAAAAACACACATAAGGGCTTATGTAATCGGTTGTGATCTTTTAAAAGCAAAACTACCTTGGTTTTGCCTTTAAAATAATAGACACTTAAAAAAAATACGTGAAGATCCGCATAAATCCCCGCAGCAACTGCAGATCATAAACCTATTACATAAACACACACATTGGCACCGATAAGAAAATAAAAAATAATCCATAGGGCCCCACCCAATAGTGGAATAAGGTAACACATAGGCCCCCATAGTAAATATATAAATCACATAAACTTTACATGAAATAAAAAAAAGGATATTGTAGTGATTTGCTCGCACTGCGTCACGTAAGGACGCCCACTGTGTGTTAGTGAGCTACGGCAAAGTGCGCTCGCAAGTGTCTAAAGGCGCCCCCTTGCCTCTCGCAACCGACGTCATCTCCAGGAAATTAAGGATTCATCGGGACCATCGAGAGCCATTGCAGCTGCTCGCAGCCCTTGGGGTTGCTATAGCCTTCCGCAAGCACTGCGATCAGTGCTGGTTGAAATACAGTCAAGTGACGTTTACAGTGACACTGCTTTGTAAATTATGCACGCCCTTTAAACTGCGTTTTGGCAGCCTGACATGCCTGCGCTTGCACATCCACTCCCCCCGTTCACAAGCACCTTCCCCTGTTAACACCCACAAACGGCGCTATCTGTCACTCAAAGCAGCGACCTGATAGTGGATTGCGAGCTACCAAAATCAGATCGCAACGAATGACTTGTGCACGAGCACTGCGAATTATACGCATGCGCAGCTGTGCGAAAATCGCTCACAGCGAGCGAGCATGCATTAGCGAGCGGGTCTGAATGAGGTCCATAGGTCCTGCAGCAAAAAGTAGAAAAGTCACATAAGCTTTGCATAAAAAAAAAAAAAACACATTGGCACCCATAGGAAAAACCAAACACATAGACCCCGCAGGCGAAAGTAAATAAGTCACATAAGCTTTGCATGAACATAAAACACATTGGCACCCATAAAGAAAATAAACTCATAGGCCCCCGCCGCAGAAAATAACTAAATCACAATCTTTACATGAAAAAAAAAGTAAAGACACATTGGCACCCATAGGGAAAATAAACTCATGGGACCCTGCAGCAGAAAATAAATGAATTACATAGGCTTTGCATGAAAAAAACAAAACAAACACACACACACACATTGCCCCCGGAAAAAAAATCAAACTCATACAGGGGAATTCTATTGTTCTGGATGTTGCCTATGCCAGTCGAATTGAAGGATCAATTCAAAAGCTGCTCCTTTGAGCACGCATTACTGTGGGTGACATATTGCTTCTCGCAGCTTCCTGAGGGGTCGAGAAAAACTGCGAAAAGTCTGGTTTGATACCATGTTTAGACAGGTTTAGCCGCTATGCATGGATAAACCCAGTGCTTCTGGTTGCTTCAAAAGTAATGGATGCTCGAATAAATAGTATTGATCCGTTGGACTCCTATTATTTTAAACATCACCCAGAGGAATTTAATTTCCCCCATAGGTTTTGAGTTTCTGGAGCTATTCAGTTGTTTCCCCCGTGCCCAGCACTTAGTCGGGAGATGCCAGTTAGTGTACCCTAAGCCAGCTGTTTTGGCGTGCTAACCAGCATTTTCCAACTAAAGCACCTCTCTAAACTGAAAAACAGCATTACAGATGTCTCTTTAGTTAGATTCCTGCTCGCACCCTTAGGAGGGTGCAAGCATAAATCCTTTAGTCAGACTAAAGCTGTGTACACATTAGACGATATGTGTACCCAACGATGCGACTGGTAACCCCCCTACTGAGACGGGCCGACATATTGGGCGGCCAGAACACATTAAACGTTCCAGTGCCTGACTACCCGATATGTCGGCCCCTACCATATCCTGCTGCATGGGGTTGTCAGCTGCTTCGTCAGGTTAAGCTGCATGTAGAGATGACCTGATGATGCGGCTGACGACTAAACAAGAGAACGCAATGGCCGACATAGTGGGTACACATTAGACGATTTTGAGCAATGATCCATCTGAATTGCCCAAATCGTTCAAAAAATCATCTGTGTACCCATCTTTACAGCACAGTCAATTGAATAGCTCTAGGAACCCCTACCCGGCGCTATTCAACATTGTACTAAATTGAATTGCCCCTAATAGCACCAATAGGAAAATAAAGAAATACATAGGCTCCAGGAAAAAAACACACACACACATTAGCACCAATGATAAAATGTTGTGAGGTACACAGAGGAGGTGGGGTACAGAGGGGTGGGGAGGCACAGAGGAGGTGGGGTACACAGCGGTGCGGAGGCACACAGAGGAGGTGGGGTACACAGGGGTGGGGAGGCACAGAGGAGGTGGGGTACACAGGGGTGGGGAGGCACACAGAGGAGGTGGGGTACACAGAGGAGGTGAGGTACAGAGGGGTGGGGAGGCACAGAGGAGGTGGGGTACACAGCGTTGCGGAGGCACACAGAGGAGGTGGGGTACACAGGGGTGGGGAGGCACAGAGGAGGTGGGGTACACAGGGGTGGGGAGGCACACAGAGGAGGTGGGGTACACAGAGGAGGTGAGGTACACAGGGATGGGGAGGCACACAGGGGTGATTAGGCACACAGTGGAGGTGAGGTACACAGGGGTGGGGAGGCACACAGTGGAGGTGAGGTACACAGGGGTGCGGAGGCACACAGAGGAGGTGGGATACACAGGGGTGGGGAGGCACAGAGGAGGTGGGGTACACAGGGGTGGGGAGGCACACAGAGGAGGTGGGGTACACAGGGGTGGGGAGGCACACAGAGGAGGTGGGGTACACAGGGGTGGGGAGGCACAGAGGAGGTGGGGTACACAGGGGTGGGGAGGCACACAGGGGAGGTGGGGAGGCACACAGGGGTGGTAGGGTACAGAGGAGGTGGGGTACACAGGGGTGGTAGGGTACAGAGGAGGTGGGGTACACAGGGGTGGGGAGGCACACACGGGAGGATTGGTACACAGGGGAGGTGGGGAGGCACACAGGGGTGGTGGGGTACAGAGGAGGTGGGGTACACAGGGGTGGGGAGGCACACAGAGGAGGTAGCGTCCACAGGGGTGGGGAGGCACAGAAGAGGTGGGGTACACAGGGGTGGGGAGGCACACAGGGGAGGTGGGGAGGCACACAGGGGTGGTGGGGAGGCACACAAGGGTGGTGGGGTACAGAGGAGGTGGGGTACACAGGGGTGGGGAGGCACACACGGGAGGATTGGTACACAGGGGTGGGAAGGCACACAGGGGAGGATTGATACACAATACATAGGAAAAATAATTGAAAACAATTATAAAACTCACTGAAAGCTGCTGCAACAGAGCTGAGGATGAGGCTGTCTGATTTATTCAGAGGAAGGAAGCAGGGAGCCAATGGCACCAACCGCTGTACTTTGGAGGAGGGAAGCCCCACCAGCCCCCAGCAACAGTTCCAAGCCTCAGGGCTCTCTCAGCCAGCGCAGTCACCCTCACCGCGGAGGCCAGTAAGGAGCTGTATGACTATGGCTCCTATCACTGTAACCAGGGGGGGAAGGGCACATACTGACGGCCGGAAGGGAGGCTACTGACGGAGACACAATGCCAGACTACATCTGCAGCATGTAATGGATGCTGCAGACTTTCGGCGGGACAAGTACCCAGCATGGGCAGGTAGGGAACAAGCACCCGGTACGTGCGGTGAGCGGGCACCCGGCTCACGTGAGTAAGTGGGCAGGGTTTGAAAGCACAAGCCAGCCAAAATACTGGGCAGGTGAAGGAACACGGCACCCGCAGACGGGCAGTCAGTGTTTTGGAGGCACACGCCACTAGCCACAACAGCGCTGGGGAGGAGGACTCCAGAGACCTTCCGGCGGGGAATGAATGGGAGGGCAGCAGCACACTGACACAGGCCACCCCTTTTCACTGAGCGTAGTGGGAGAAGGCATGTAGCTTTCCTGCTCAGTCCTCTGCCATATAAACTAGAAAAAAAAAAAGGTTTATTGCTTGAAGTGGCGGTATGCCATACCGTTGCATACCGCCACACTTCGAGCACTGGGTGAAATATAGGTCACTATAGAACAGGGAATATATGTACAAGGAAACATAATTAGGAGAAGTACAGGAAGGAATAACACATTTAGGAATGAATATTCATAATGTAGTATCAGAGAAATCAAGAGGGCAGTATGGATGATAAATACACATAAAGTAGCTGGAAGAACAGGAACTTATAGCATGGACGAGGAGACAGGAGAACTATCCACGTGAGACAGTAACAGAGGACGGTGCAGAGTGAGGAGGGCTGGCAGAGGGATCATTAGTAATACAATGGGATGTGAGGGGGGACAGGGTGATGGAGTGAGAGACAGACAGGGGAAGATAAATGTATTTGTATTGGTGGGGTGTGGGGGTGTGATGAGAGCACAGTATAAAACATAGAGACTCAGGTGGGGGAGAGAGGACAATATAAAACATGTAGATGGGTAAATGGGGGCCAGCACATATAGATGTGGGGGCACAATGCAAAAACATAAATGGGGGAATTAAACAGGGAAGCACAATACAGGATACGCAGATGGGGAGGGGGGTGGCACAATATTGGACATACAGGATAGGGGTGCATAAAGCAGGACATACAGATTGGGAGCATATGGGGCATCTGATAGACCTTTATAAGGACCACATGAGAAGCACCTGGACCTGGGGAGACTATTTTTCTCTGTTCGCTCCCCCTAAGCCACTGATCTGGAGATAGTGACAGGCCTGACCTTTATAGAAATGTACAAAGTATATCCAAATGATGAAATGGGACAAAATAGTATAGACTAAAATTATAAAATAGAGCTGTAACAAGTGATTGTATTTTTGCCTATGCAAATATTAAGGGCCCCATTTATCAATAATACAGAACCCTTTTAGCACTTTAACAATCTATCTAAAATGATCAATATTTATCACTGTTGGCTCTTGACCTCTTTAGATGACGCATGTGCACTGCAGACTGACCATCGCACATGCGCATGACATAGAAGCCCGTTGCTCGTAGCGTTAGCCCACCAGCAGCTAAGCGGGGGGACATTGCTGGACCTCGCCGGCGAGTGAACCTATTTATATAATCCACACATTAGGGGGAATAAAATTGGCCCTTTTGGCAATTGTTCATATGTTAGGCATTTTCAATGTCATCAATAGTTGGAAAATCGGATTAAACTATTTACATAGAAAGATTTTTCCTCTTCACAACCACATCAACGTTTTCAGTTTGTGACTCTGCGTGTTCTTACACTAACAATGTCTTCTCCTCTCTTTCCCCTTACTCTACTCAACAACTGCTGATCTTTGGTAAGTATTGGAAAGTATTGAACCTCTCCCTTTATCTATTAATACACCTCTTAATGCCCAGAGGGAAGGGCGATCCTGAAGCCATGGTTCCCCAGAGGTTTCCTCCACAGGGGGTTTTTCCTCTCCTGAGTGCTGAAGGATGACTCTTCGTGAGTCCAGAGGTTGCCCAAGTATATGGCTGTTATGCCATTATGATCACCATCATTCACCTATCTCTC
This sequence comes from Taudactylus pleione, assembly GCA_031769625.1. Taxonomy (NCBI): domain Eukaryota; kingdom Metazoa; phylum Chordata; class Amphibia; order Anura; family Myobatrachidae; genus Taudactylus; species Taudactylus pleione. The sequence continues at coordinate 25,353,522 of JAUIMM010000555.1, forward strand.
CAGCTAACATCCCTGCATCTCTCCGGCTCACACCCCAGCATCTCTCCAGCTCACATCCCTGCGTCTCTCCAGCTCAAACCCCTGCGTCTCTTCAGCTCTCACCCCTGCGTCTCTCCGGCTCACACCCCTGCGTATCTCTGGCTCACACACACCTGCGTCTCTCTGGCTCACACCCCTGCATCTCTCCAGCTCACACCCCTGCATCTCTCCACCTCGCACCCCTGCGGGTCTCCACCTCGAATCCCTGCGTCTCTCCCCTCTCCGGCTCACACCTCTGCGTATCTCCACATCACACCCCTGCGTCTCTCCAGCTCACATCCCTGTGTCTTTTTAGCTCCCACCCTGCGATTCTTTAGTTCACGTCCCTGTGCATCCCAGGCAGGGTGCGTCCCTTCTGGGTGCTTCGAGAATAGCTAGGGTCGGCGCGTCCCAGGCAAGGTGCAGCCACACTGGGTGCTACGAGAGTAGCTAAAGCTGGTGCGTCCCAGGCAGGGTGCGGCCACTCTGGGTGCTGCGAGACTAGCTAGGGCCGGTGTGTCCCAGGCAGGGTGTGGCCACTCTGGGTGCAGCAAGACTAGCTAGGGCCGCCACGTCTTTCCAGCATACACTTCTGCGTTTATTTAGCTCACACCCCTGTGTCTCTCCAGCTCATGCCTCTGCATCTCTCCAACTTAGCTCCCTGCGTCTCTCCAGTTCACACTTCTGTGTCATTCCGCAAAATAAATTGTTTTTATAGATTAACAAATAAAAAATGTTTTATGTATTCATTGACAGAGTCTATTCTTTACTACCACTTTCACAGAGTTCACAAATTACTACTGATATGATTGATACTCTACTGTGCTGCTGGTGCTCCTGAGCAGCTATATAACAGCCAGACACATTTATAGGTATACAATCGGGAAGCCGGCGGATCTAATCCCGACAGCCGGGGAGGGTTAAATGACAGGCGTCTAAATCTAGACGCCTGTCATTTTACCGATGCTGGGAGACCGGCGCCCGACATCCCAATCGAAAGGGACGCCGGGCGCCGATCGCGTATTGCCGCGGCGGGGGAGGGTTAGGTTTAGGGTTCCCGGTGGGGATTAGGGTTAGCCACCCCCAATGGGAGGTTAGGTTTAGGCTAGGGGAAGAGAGGGCTGGGCACCCTGGGGGGGACTTAGGGTTAGGCACCCCCGTGGGGACTTAGGTTTAGGTGGCGAGGAAGGAGGGGGTTAGGTTAGGCACTTAGATGGGGATTAGGGTTAGGCACTGGGGGGAAGGTTAGGGTTAGGCACCCCTAAGGGAGGGTTAGGGTTAGGGGGTAGAAATAGGTTAGTCAAAACATACCTTAGGACAATTGGGATTTCCTTCTCTGTCGGGATGCCGCTGTCGGGATTCCAACCGCCGGTCATGGGTCCGGCGGTAAATCATACCGATCCCCTGCTGCTGATGCTCCCGAGTAGCTATATAACAGCCAGACACATTTATATTCTATATTTAGCAGCCTTGGGGGTTTATTTAATAAGTGTCAGGTTGTACCTACACTTCTGTTCATGCTTATACCCGATTTTTAAAAGATCAGTGCCCTTTTACTTATCGGGCATAAACAGGAACAGAAGTGTCAGAGTGTAAACTTCGCAAATAAAACCCCTTGAAGAGAGATAAAGTGGAGAAGTTGTCCAAAGCAACCAATCAGCTTCTGTCATTTATCTAGCTGATTGGTTGCTTTGGACAACTGAACCATTTTATCTCTCTCCAAGGCTTGATGCATCTCCCCGACAGTTTTACGTCCCTATTTCACTTACTTAGCAAGTTCAAATATTATTAGTAACAATGTCATTGTCTTGGGAAATTCACAGTATAAAATAATGTAAAAATAATAATAAATAATAAATAATTTTATTTATATAGCACTGTTCTTCAGTAGGTCTCAAGGTGCTTAAATAGGGGTTTCCATCTTCAGATAACTTTGCTTTATGATTCAGGAGCCTATTCATCATCACTTAATTTAAACAAAAGCTGGTGCAAATTAACATTTTCACCTACTTTTGTATAAATTAAGTGTCAGGGCCATTCATCATTGCTGTAAAGCAGAAGGTATCACTCATATCTCGTGGTTACAAATCTGCCCGATAATTTCCACAGTCCCCATACTATAATATGGGGATATAGAAATTATGTAATTCAACAAGTTTCGAAAATGCTTTTTTTTCTGAATTTGACAGTGAAGCTGTATGTCACCCAGAGATGGCGTACAGCCCCCGAATCTCTTCACAAGTTGCAGTGTACGTGGCAACTTATGCAGCAGAGGGATCTTTTCAGATCCCTCCCTGCTGTGTTCCCACTGCCTCCGGCTCAGCGCACACTCCACTGGCTGCCGCTGCCCCCCACCCTGCTGACCAGCAAAGTGCAGACGGGCAGGTAGTCAAGCAGTCCAAGGGTGCACTGGGTGCCCAGAGTCTTCTGCTCACCTGTGCCCACCCTACCTCCTGCCCACAGCCTTCATCCCCCACTGCACACAGCATCTCACCTGGACGAAGAGCCTTCAGGACACTCCCTCCAGCCAGCACACACCAAGCAGCAGCCACAGACAGTAGCCCAGACTCCGCCGGCTATTATCATCCCTCCCCGCTGTCTTCGGCTCTACCGGCACCACCTCAGTCCCTTATTCCCTGCGTCTTTGGTACCCGCAGCCTGCATGCCGAATGAAACACTGGCAGGCTAGGAGGAGAGGGCTGCGCACAGGCAAGCGTAGGGGGTTTTCCGTCTGCCTGGAAACCCGCCTCCTCAGCCCACACCATGACCACAATAGAAATAGTAGTGTAATAGAATTTTACTAGTGCTGCATGTTCTTCTCAGTATCACAAATGAAATAATTAGCACCACCTATAGATCTTTTAACATGTATCAGTCAGTAATAAATAACCTGTGCACCAACTAGGAGATCTGGAAAACATGCACTGTTATGGATGTGCTGCTCTAGAGCCCAATATGTACATATATGTCCAGGGCAGTGCTAGGTTCTGCTGCTCCCCCAGACTCCAGGACTTGCTCCCATGCTCTGGAATGGTGCTCACATCTAAAATAAAAACATTCAGCTCAGACAGGATGGCCCTACTGCCGCATCTAATGGATTATTGTGATTGCTGGTCCTGTATATGCTGGAATTATGACACACAATAGACTTTGTTTGACGCACATTACAGCTGGTTAAGTGCTAATTCTACCCTCTTCATGGACTGACCACACTCACTCTAAAATCAAGCATTTGGAAACCCCCCTCTAGAAATCCTGCATTTGCCACTGCTGCGGGGACACTGGCAGGGGGTTACAGTGAAAGGACTGTGGGTACACTGGCAGAGGGGTACAGGAGAGAGGGCTGTTGGACACTAACAAGCTCACCTCCGCTGCTTCTGTGTGGCGACTCCTGCGGCTTCTCTCCTCAGTGGATCACCATCGTTGCCTCGGTCTATCCTCCCCGCCAAGCTCCCCAACACACACTATGGCCACTTCAACAGCAGAGCACACAGTCTGGCCTCATAATACTTGCTGTGTAATGAAATGTGTATTTAAAGTGTGTATATATTAGGGATGTGCAGGCTCGGTTCTACTCGGTTCCGTTCGGTCGAGTAGAACCGAGCCTGCACATCCCTAGTATATATATATATATATATATAATTATATATATATATATATATGTTCTTAATATAATATATACATTTTAAATATACAATTCACTGTACTGCAAGTGTGTGGTCAGACTAATCAGCGCATGCGCAGTGTAATGTAGTCCTTACAGACTCCTCAGCTGCAGAGGAAAAGGATATTTTTTCACAAAAAGCTGACTTCTGAAAAATAGCAGGTTTTCAGAAGTGATACTTTTCTCAAAGAGGCATGATGATAAGTGATAATTATGTAATGATGAATGCCTCCAAAAAATAGTTTAAACTCGCAGCGAGTTTAAAACATAATTATCACAAGTGATAATTATGTAATGATGAATAGGCCCCTGTGAGCCATATCCCAGTAGTAATTATCCAACAACGCCATTGGCAACAATTCAGCAACATCTGGGATCAACATTAGGAGGTATCCTATCTACTCAATTTGGGGAATGTCACCATCTTTCATTTTTATGGAATGTCTCCTTTATTTTTGTTAAAATCAAGTTTGTTGTTTTTGGTTTTTTTACAATTTCCTTCCCCATGTCTACTCTCCTAGGGTGGGACCTACAGTATGTCTTATTTCAGTTCATGTCAGTTCAGAGTAGGGACAAGTGATTCCAGGAATGCAGCAGCACAGTCAGCGCTGCTGCAAAGAGCGCGGAGCAGCTCCTGAAGCCCGACATCGGTGATCAGCGTCATGGACATAATGTGTCACGTGATGCTGATGAGGGGACTCAGGAGCTGCGCTGCGCTCTATGCAACAGTGCTGGCTGTGCTGTTGCATTCAGAACACAGATCAGTGGCAGCTTAGCCCCCATCCAGGAACAGGGTCCACATACACATACTGTATATACACATAAACACATACATACACATATATACACAACATATATATGCATAAACACATACAGTCAGGTCCATAAATATTGGGACATTGACAGAATTTTCATATTTTGGCCTCTATTTACCACCACAATGGCTTTGAAATGAAACAAATAAGATGTGCTTTAACTGCAGACTTTCAGACTTAATTTGAGGGTAATTACATCCAAATCAGATGAACGGTGTAGGAATTACAATGGTTTCTATATGTGCCTCCCACTTTTTAAGGGGCCAAAAGTAATGGGACAATCAACTCAAAAGCTATTTCATGGACAGGTGTGGGCTATTCCCTCATTATTTCGTTATCAATTAAGCATGTAAAAGGTCTGGAGTTGATTCTAGGTGTGACATTTGCATTTGGAATCAGTTGCTGTCGACTCTCAATATGAGATCCAAAGAGCTGTCACTATCAGTGAAGCAAGCCATCATTAGGCTGAAAAATCAAAACAAACCCATCAGAGAGATAGAAAAAACAATAGGTGTGGCCAAATCAACTGTTTGGAACATTCTTAAAAAGAAAGAACGCACCGGAAAGCTCAGCAACACCAAAACCAAAAAACGCGGAAGACCACCGAAAACAACTGTGGTGGATGACAGAATAATTATTTCCCTGGTGAAGAAAAACCCCTTCACAACAGTTGGCCAAATCAAGAACACGCTCCAGGAGGTAGGTGTATATGTGTCAAAGTCAACAATCAAGAGAAGACTTCACAAGAGTGAATTATAGAGGGTTCACCACAAGATGTAAACCATTGGTGAGCCTCAAAAACAGGAAGACTAGATTAGAGTTTGCCAAACAACATCTAAAAAAGCCATTACAGTTCTGGAACAACATCCTATGGACAGATGAGACAAAGATCAACTTGTACCAGAGTGATGGGAAGAGAAGAGTATGGAGAAGGAATGGAACTGCTCATGATCCAAAACATATCACCTCATCAGTGAAGCATGGTGGTTGTAGTGTCATGGCATGGGCATGTATGGCTGCCAATGGAACTGGTTCCCTTGTATTTATTGATGATGTGACTGCTGACAAAAGCAGCAGAATGAATTCTGAAGTGTTTCAGGCAATATTATATGCTTATATTCAGTCAAATGCTTCAGAACTCATTGGACGGCGCTTCACAGTGCAGATGGACAATCACCCGAAGCATACTGCAAAAGCAACCAAAGAGTTTTTTAAGGTTAAAAAGTGGAATGTTATGCAATGGCCAAGTCAATCCCCTGACCTGAATCCAATTGAGCATGCATTTCACTTGATGAAGACAAAACTGAAGGGAAAATGCCCCAAGAACAAGCAGGAACTGAAGACATTTGTAGTAGAGGCCTGGCAGAGCATCCACAGGGATGAAACCCAGCGTCTGGTGATGTCTATGCGTTCCAGACGTCAGGGTGTAATTGCCTGCAAAGGATTTGCAACAAAGTATTAAAAAGTGAAAGTTAGATTTAGGATTGTTTAGTTTATCCCATTACTTTTGGCCCCATAAAAAGTGGGAGGCACATATAGAAACCGTTGTGATTCCTACGCCGTTCAACTGATTTGGATGTAATTACCCTCAAATTAAATCTGAAAGTCTGCAGTTAAAGCACATCTTGTTTGTTTCATTTCAAAGCCATTGTGGTGGTGAATAGAGGCCAAAATATGAAAATTCTGTCAATGTCCCAATATTTATGCACCTGACTGTATATACACATACATACACATAAACACATACATACACATATATAAACAATAAAACAGTACACATCCACTTAAATTTTATGCAGCTGCTGTTCCCTTCATTAGGCTCCGCCCCCTCACGCCTTAATCCCACGATTCGTGAGTCATATGGGGGCGGGGCTTACCGTATTGGATCCGCTCCAACTTCGGCCACTATAGCTGCAGGGGAAGTTGTTGCTCCGTCAGTGTGCGCTAGTGGTGGGGGCCCCTCTGTGTGTGGGGGCCCCAGGATGACCGCCCCTGCCGCCCCCCCCCCTTAATCCAGCCCTGCGTAACCCCATGATTTCACAACTATCTATAGCAAGATAATTATTTTATAGCTCACATTACTTTGGTGTGTGGTGCAAAGGTATAAAGTGTTGCATTTGTAGAAATTCATATAGTCTGAGGGTATATGAAAGACATTTTGGTTGGTGGTCTTCCAAGGAAAGCAACTGAACTTGTTTGGTAAAACCAACAGGAAAACCAAGACCTGATCGGATCCAGCAATAGGATCCACTAGGGAGTTCACAGTGTCACGTCTGAGGTTAGGAGTTGGTTGGGAGGCTGAAGAGGAGACTTGGGAGGCGTGGATAAAACTAGTTGGCTTGAGTCAGGACTTCCTCATGTATGATATGAGGAATAATATTAACTGTAGAGAATGATGGGTCCAAAGGCGAGGAGGGTAAAGTAAATGTCTTTATAGAGCAGCAGGTTAGAATGGGAACTAAATATATAATACTGAAGAGATGGGCAGAATCGGATTGTAACCGATGATTTTGGTTTGAGAGCTGGATCTGTTTGAGACCGATATTGATAAATAGAAGAAATTGATTGGTTGGATACCGATGTTGATGAATTGAAGAACTTGATTGGTTTTAGACCAATGTTGATATATTTGCAGTACTGGATCGGTTTTGGACAGATGATAATTTGAAGTATTGGGTCGGTTAGGAACTGATGATGGAAGTATTGGATGGGACCGATGGTTGGAGGTATCGGCTGGAACCGATAGAGGTTAATGTTAACAAGTGTTGCTCGTAAGCGGGTCAATGTTTGCTGAATGCGCATGCGCACGACGGAGGGAGCTCCGATGTGCGCACGCACGAGACCCGACGAGCGACGAGGAATACGTCGCTCGGGGACTCGCACCAAAGGGGGTGTGCTGTCGATGGTGACTGACACCACGCCCCCTTTGGTGGGCGTGCCGGGGGCGTGGCTGCCAGACGGAGGCGTTCCCATGGGAACGCCTACCGTCTGAGCCCGGCCCCACTGACATCACTGATAGAGCCAAAATCACTCCTGGGCTTGCGGCAGCGAGACCCTACTGCAGGGTCTTGTCGCAAGCCCCGATGGTCGCGATGGTCAAAGACCATCGCGACCATCATCATGGCCGCTCGCTATAGCTGTGGGTGGTCACCCACAGCTATACGAGCGGCCAGGAGGCCGCTCCATTTTTAGGGAGGAGGGCCCTGATTCAGAGCGAGCGCTCTGGTCAGAGCGTTCGGCTCTGAATCAGGCCCAGAGTACCTGGGAGCTCAGCACAGAGCTATAATTTCAGCAGAAGCGACAATGTACAGGCAACAGAGGCCAGTCAGGAAATTTAATTTATTGGGGAGGATCCCCAGGGATTGGATCCTGCAATCAGCTGGTCTGGGAGCAGCACTCTGAGTGGAGGAAGAGCGTCAGGTAACAGACCCCAACAGGGGCGGATTGGGATGGAAAACCAGCCCGGGAAATTTCTGGAAGCAGCCCTAATAGGTGCGGGGTCTGTTGAGGGGGTGGGGTCTGTCTAGGGAGCCGGTATCCCTTCTCATAGGGTCTGATTCTGAGATGGACACAGTAGCAGCTGTCCTTGTATCTTTTGCTGCAGTTTCGTCAGTGACTTTAGGCCATAAACACAATGCCCTTCCCTGGTTTATAGCCATGCATTCGAAAAAGCAAGTACTGAGACGCCCACTGTCAGTGTCTAAGGTGTCTATGTACTAATAATCGCGGTACTGCCACGATTGTTATTGGTTCAACTCGCATGGGGATATTTTCATCTTTAATGAAAATATTCCCGCTATGTACCTAGGGGAGCTCGCAGGGACAGAGGTTGTGGTAACCACTGACCCTGCAAGTTGTATCCCCAGCAAATTTTAGAAGTCTTTCACAGAAGTGAAAGACTTCACCGGGGGAAGCTGACATTGCGCATGTGTACAGCGTAAGCTTCCAGAGCTGGCTGGAGTCTGCGGGGAAGAGATCAAAATATCTCTCCTGCCCCTGGAGCCCCCATTGGCTTACAGTAGTTTACACCATCTGAAGATGGTATGAACTACCAGGGCAAAACTCTGAGTAGCATTGCTTTTTGGAGTTTAGTACATACTGTAGGGCTCAGATAGTAGTCCCCATTGATAATAATGGGGACTGCGATCTGCAGTGCTAATTAGTACATTGCTGGAGATTTCTGTGAAATCACCTGCATTGTGCTTTTAGTACAATACATGAAATTATGCAGAAACTGCAGTTTTTACATAATATTATGCATCAAACAGCTTGATACATAGGCCCCTAAGTCTTTAGACAACCTCCTGTAACTAAGGGGGTCATTCAGACCCGCTCGCGAGCGCAGGACGTTTGCAAGCGGGTCGATGTTCCCCCACTGCGCATGTGCACGATGGAGGGAGCTCCGTTGTGTGCATGCGCGAAACCCAGCGAGCGACGGGCTCTCCATCGCTCCGGGTCTCGCACCAATGGGAACGCCTACCGTCTGAAGCCGGCCCCACTGACATCACTAGTGATGTCAGTGGGAGTGATTTTGGCTCTGATAGAGCCAAAATCACTCCAGGGCTTGTGGCAGCGAGACCCTACCGCAGGGTCTCCGTCGCAAGCCCGATGGTCGCGATGGTCAAAACCATCGCGACCATCATCATGGACGCTCGCATATGCTGTGGGTGGTCACCCACAGCTATGCGAGCGGCCAGGAGGCTGCTCCATTTTCATGGAGGAGGGCCCTGATTCAGAGCGAGCGCTCTAGTCAGAGCGTTCGGCTCTGAATCAGGCCCTAGCTACCTAGGAATACCCAACACATTTCTAAAACACTTCTTGGTGCCTGCATCTAAATCTGCACTGCAACTCAGGGCCTGATTCAGAGCCGTTCGAAAGCGGCCGCTCGTTCGCTCCGAGCGATGTTCGCACAACTGCGAATGCGTATGGTTTGTAATACGCATGCGCGAACCATTCATTGCGGTTGGAAATTGTGTGCTCGCAAAATAGCGAATGCCTGCTAATTTGAGTGACAGAATGAGGCGTTTGTGGGTGGTAACAGGGGAAGGTGCTTGAAAACGGGGAGTGGAGATCCGAACGCAGGCGTGCCAAACGGTCAAAACGGGCGTTTTAAGGGTGTGCATAATTAACAAAGCAGCGTCATCGACCACATCATTTGGTTGTTTCTTAGCCTGAACTGTTCGCATGATTGCGGTAGGAAAATCCAACCACAAGCACTGCGAGCAGTTCATACACCTTTCGATGTACTCGATTAATCTAATAAATAGCGGAGATGACGTAGGATGCGAGTGGCCAGGGGGCGTTTTATAAAAAATAGTGAGCGCATGTTTCGTTCGCTCGTTCAGACATAGAGGCATCAACAGACCGCAAAGAGCGAGCGCTCTATTTAAATATCCGGCCCCTTTTTCTGAACGAGCAAGCGCAAATAGCGTCCGCCTCTGAATCAGGCCCTCAGACCCATGCGCAGATGACAAACAATGCACAAGAAAAAAAATAAAAACAACACTTTGGCCCCCACAGGAAAACAATAAAAACACATTAGCCTCCACAGGAAAAAAACAAAACACATTGCCCCCACAAGAAATACATAAAAACACAGCCTCAATAATAAAAAAATAAAATACACACCGGCCCCCCCCCAAAAAAAACATTTACCAGCACAAAAAAAAATAAGACACCATTGTCCCCACTGGATAAACAAGCACACTGGCACCTACCAAAATGGTAGTGTCTAGATGCCCTTCACAGAGAGGACCCTAACATCATCAGTTACTGTCCAATGTACAGTAATTCCCTACTATTCACGTGGACATAGAGGGAGAATATAAACCTGTGGCGAGCAAAGCGCGCCCAGTGTGGCGAGCGAACCGAGCCCACGAGGGGACACATTTCTTTGTTTGGTGACCTTTATGGGCATGGGACCTCACTTCCGCCCTCACCTCACCTTACAATGAAGGGGAAATAAACTCAACCCTACAGAAATCAATAAAACACAATGGCCCCTACAGGGAAAAAAAATGCATTGACCCCCAACAGGTTAAAAAAAAAAATAACATTGGCCCCCCACAGGAGAAAAATAAAAACACAGATTAGGTGCAAGCTTGTAGTAGTAGTATGGGGGCAGGCAGGGAGTAGTAATGTGGGGCAGGCAGGGACTAGTAGTAGTGTGGGGCAGGTGGGGAGTAGTAGTAGTGTGGGGCAGGCAAGGAGTATTAGTAGTGTGGGCAGGGAGTAGTAATAGTAGTATGGGGCAGGCAGGGAGTAGCAGTAGTGTGGGGCAGGCAGGGAGTAGTAGTAGAGTGGGGCAGGCAGGGAGTAGTAGTATTTTAAAACGGGACAGAATGGGAGTAATAATGGAAAGCAGAGCAGGATGGGAGTAGTAGATTGGAGTAGTGGGCAGCATTGGAGTAGTGGGCAGCATTGGAGAAGTGAGCAGGAATGGAGTAGTGGTGGAAAGCTGGTAAGATAGGAGTAGGTCACCTCAGCTCATGGGTCCTGGCTGACGTCCCTTTCTCTGCACTGACAGCTGCCTCACACAGCCAGAGTAAGCCCCTGCCATCCGTGTCCTGCACCGCTCCTCTGGCTGCCATTCGTGTCCTGCTGTCTACTCCTCCATCCCAGGCTGACTGACAACTGCATACCCACCCTCCCCCCCTGCATGGTCCCGCCCCCTGCCTCATCTCCCGCAGCCTTGCTCCGACATCCCACTGAGCTGACGGCGGGAAGCGGAGAATGAGAGAGGGGGTGTGGACACCAGCACCGCACAGTCATTGTGGTGCCGGGAGGTTCAGGTTTGCGTTCCATAGCGAAACGTAAACCCCGGAAGCACTGCAGCCGACAGTCAGTGCAAGTCTCACCGGCAGAATCGGCCAGCCCAGCAAAGGGGTTTAGGGGTCGGCACAGCGGGAACTTTCCCGCTGTCCCGGCAGGCCCTATCTGCCTCTGGAGTCCAACATAGCTGCGTCAATACTGTGGTTTAGGAAGAAACTCTGGCGTGCAACTTGTGTGCCATCATGCTGGCTAGGAGCTTGAGGGAGTTGGAGAAGAACAGGTCATGGGTGGGGACCAGTTTGTTACAGGCAGATCAGGCATTTCAGAGGGCACAGGAGAAGGGGACTGACCTTGTGGGAGAGATGTGGATGAGATTATCAGGATTGCTGTAGCATGGAGGTGAGATTAATCTGGAGGAAAGAGATGGAGAGAGTGTAGTGATGGTGCGGGATCCTGGGCTAGGAAGGAAATCTGCAGATGGTGGGCAGGGAGGGAGTTTGGTGTGATGTGGATGGAGATGAGGAGGGAAGAGAGGGAGCAGGTGTTACTGGTGGGGTAGCAGGACCATGATGGTGAAGTGAATGAAAATGGAGTAATGGGAGAGGTGGGAGATGGAAGCAGATTAGTGGAAGGGAGACAGAGGAGAGGAGAGAGGAGGAGGTGGAGGATACTAGAAGGGGAAGGATAGAGGTGAGAACAGGGGTAGATTGGCATTGGTACAGATATGCAGTCTGATGTATATGTATGTATACATAACAAATCATTTCAAGCAAGTTCTTGCAGTGTCTAAGCAGGGAGGTGAGTGTGCAGTGAGCAGGTTATGCAGACAGCAGGTGTTTGTTTTGTCAGTTAACTCACAGATGTTATTGATCAGTTGATAGACTTCTGGTGATACTGACCCTTGAAAAATCAGAAAAGTTTCGCCTGTCCGACTTTCCGCCTCCTTTGCCTGTTTTCAGAGGTGAAATCTTTACGTGCGCGTCCCCGCTTTTCGCCCTATTCAATTCCTAAACAGGTGAAAACGGAAAGCGGCGAATGCGGAACAGGCGGAAAGTATTGTCAGAATTGGGGAAATCAGTCTGTACCCCAAAAAGAGATGGGATTCAATGTAGATGTGTACTAATAGCCCTAATAAAAGTGTTTGGGGTACTTAAATTGTTTAAATTGCTTCTTATTAGCGTCTTTGCAAAAGTGGTGAAGAATGGCATTATGCAGTATCTTTTGGTGATAATAAGTAGTCCAGTCAAATTTTCGGTACTAGGAAATGGGTGCTAGCATATTTTTATGTCTCTAAAGTGAACTTTGAAAAAACATGAAAAACCACCCTCACACATGCACCTGCAATCCCAAAAAAAACACTTGGCCCCTCCTTAAAGCACCCCAAGAACCCAATTTCGCTACTTTTTAAATTTTTGTGTTCTGAAGTCATTTTTTTTGCTGATTTGTCCTTTGGGGGGGCTGTCCCAAGGGTTCTGAGACGTTTCCCCACTTTTGCACCCCAAAATAGCTATTTTGCACTTTTTTCACCTGATATTCATTCATTCATTGGAGATACTTTTCTGCCAAGTACAATGCTTTGAGTTTCCGCTTAGGCAAAATCTTCCTGGAATTGAATAAGGAGATACTTTGAAAACAGGCGGAAAGTCCGAATTCGCAGAAACTTATCTCCAAACGGCACTTTTCACCTCTTATTGAATCCGGCCCTTAGACGGTAAACTCTAATAGTGCGGGATGTAAACATTCTCTGGAAAGCACTTTATAATATCTTGTCTCTAAACAAAACTAATTGAAGAGTAATCCATGTGTAGGATCCTTTAGACATCAAGAAGCAGACTGTGCCAGACTACTGATGAATATACTACAACAGCTAATAGCAAAGACTCCAGATTTGCTGTAACACAGGAACTACAGACACACACAGGAGGAAACGGATCATCCCAATGTATGAAGGAGGGACTTCAGCAGATATCTCCGACAGCTACAGCCCCCATATATGTATCTGCTATTTGTGATGCAATGCTGTCAGATTTACTAAGTTCCACATTGCGAAACACTCTGGAGTTGGTCCCCGCAGCTAACGCATACTTCCTAACTCTCCCACAATGACCAGGAGGCTGCAAAAACTCGGGAGGCGCTCCCAGCCCCCCCTGCAGGAGAGGGGAAGTCCCCCGGACTGGACGCCACCCCTGCAAACCCCCCTTTTCCCCCGCACTTCCCACCCTTTTGCCCCACACTTACATGATGAAAGTGGGCAGTCCAGAGGAGTCCGGAAATTTTACATTGTATTGCGGGGGCAGGGCCACAATGACACGATCGCACGCCATGCCCCACACATTGCCCACCATTGCCGCCAGCAAGCCACCTGCAGATAGCGTTGTGCTGCTGTAGCCTATGGGCTACACCTCATAAATTTATCAGAATTTACACTTCGCAAAATTCAGTAGACCGCACAAGCACAGGAGTCCCAACAGAAGAGCGAAGAGACTGCTGAACCTGCTGCTTTCCTTTCAGAGCCCCTCTCCCTGCGTGTACAGTACTATTTACTACATCTCGATATTGGGTGCTAATATCGCGCCCAGATTGCACTGCAAATGCAATAACTAATAAATGGGCCACTAAGTATCATTGGGGATACAGTGAATATACCGATGGACGGGAATCCCGCTGTCTAAATCTCGACACGGGACTAAAGACACAGGACTAAATCCAGACGCCTATCTTTAGCCGGACGATGGAATCCCAACAGGACGGTTTCCTGTACGAAGGTAAGCGGGGACACATAGTTGTGTCACAGGGGGGGGTCTAGGCACCCCCTGGGGGACTTAGGGTTAGGCACCCCCCGGGGAGGATTAGGCTAGGGGAAGTGGGGGTTAGGGTTAGGCGCCATTGGGGGACGTTAGGGTTAGGTACCCCCCCGGGAGGTTTAGGGTGCGGGGGGAGGGTTAGGTATAGGCCCCCCCAAGGAGGGGCTTAGGGTTAGGCACCACCCTAAGAGTTTCAGGGTTAGGCACCCCTAAGGGAGGGTTAGGGGGGGAGAAGGGTAGAGTTATGGGACTTACCTGCTCCGTCGGGATTAAGCATGTTCGGGCTTCTGCCGTCGGCTATTAATCCGCCGGGATTTCATACCCAACCCGTATCATTGTGAGATGCAGAGATACTAAACAATATATACCACCATCTATGATTATTTATTTGTTTAGCTCTATTTTTATTTTCAATTTTTTGACAGAACAGAGGGCCTGATTCAGAGATCTGTGCAATGCAGATATTTACGCAGATTGAGCGATATTTAGCCATTGCGCATGCATGAAAGCCGTACTGCGCACTCAAAGCGTTTGGTTTGCGATTACACTTGCACCGAGGATTCATTTGCATAGTAAGTGACAGGTAGTCAGCGCTTGGAGGAGGTAACAGGGGGGTGGTTAGGGAAACACAGGCGTGTCTTGCGGGTTACATGCCATTTCATGGGTGTGCATAAGCCATTGCGATTGCCTTCACTGCGTGTCAGTGTTTGAGACAGGTCAGGCTTCACTTAGAGGCTTCGTGGCTGCTCGATCTGCGTCAGTGTTCCTGATGTTTCCACATATATGAGAAGGCAGCAGTGGGCGTCCCTATGCTCGGGTCACTTAGAAAGACATTAGCATTTTTTCGCTAATGCAAACCATGAGAGTTCGCAGTTGCGATTGCATTTGAGTAAATCTCGGAATCAGGTTAAGAGTCACCTTTACAGAGAAGGCATTATGCAACAACGTAAAGAAGAGCGAGAAATTAATTCACGTTATGATTTTTAATGGTAAACAAAGCCCTAAATGGTGGTTAATAGGTCATGTGAGTAGGAGCCACAATTTCTTGTTTCTTCCACTTGTACCATAGTTTTCACCAGGGGCTGGATATCCTGACAGCATCAGGTAAGTATCCCTACCCTAACCCTCCCTCTAAGCCTAACCCAACTTTCCCACAGCCTAACCCTAACCATCCCCCCTCCCCCACACAGCCTAACCCTCCCCCCACAGCCTAACCTTAACCCTTCCCCCACAGCCTATTCCTAACCCTCCCTTATTGCCTAACCCTAAACCCTAACCCTATAACTTACCATTGAGATGCCTGCAGTGGGGATTCAGACACTGGGATTCCGATTGCTGTCGGGATTCCGGTGACGGTATTCTGAGCACTGACATCCCGACCGTCGGGATGGTAACTACATTTTGACATATAGGGGTCTATTCATGTAGAACATGAAGTAGCTATTGAATGATATCACTATACACTAGTGGCCAAAATTGCGGACACATTTTGAAATGTGAATGTTTTTCAACTTTGAATGCTTATAAAAACTATTTCACTTCATGCAGTGCAATGTTTCATATATCAAATGAAAGGAAATTCAATGCTGAATTCAACACAATAAACAGAGGTCAAATATTTACATTACAAGGGAAGTTATGCTACCTTTAGTCAGACAAAGAAGCACAGATGCGTGAGATTCAAGAAGCGGATTGTAGTAACAGCTACTACCAGCCAATCGAAATCGTCAGTCTGAGGACCAATCAGCTATTTTGCAGAATAAAGTTGGTTATTGAAGTGTAATTATGGTTGGATGTTTGTGTGTATTGTTTAGTGCTATTGACTGTGTAAAAAATAAATACAACAATGTCATCCAGGCAAAGTGGTGACTGGTCACCCAGAAAGAGATCCAGGATTGTGGTGTTACGTGAAAATGGTCTTTCGTATGCAGCAATTGCGAGAGAAGTTGGTGGCAATGTGACAACATCAGGAGTACGAAAGTCTTCTTTACACTATATGGAAACACAATCTATACAAAACAAAGAAGGAAAAGGCTGGAAAAAGTGCACAACAGCTGTTGATGATAGGAGAATAAAATTAATTTGTGTCAGGGACAGATGGATGTCATCTGCGGCCATTAGCAGTGAACTGAGGGGCTGATTCAGACCCGCTCACGAGCGCAGGACGCTCGCAAGCAGGTCGATGGTGCCGAATTGCGCATGCGCACAACGGCGGGAGCTCCGTCGTGCGCATGCGCAAGACCCGAATAACGACGGCCAAGTCGTCGTTATGGGTCTCGCACCAAAGGGGGCGTGCTGTCGATGGTGGGCGTGCCGGGGGCATGGCTGCCAGACGGAGGCGTTCCCACGGGAACGCATACCGTCTGAGTCCAGCCCCACTGACATCACAAGTGATGTCAGTGGGAGTGATTTTGGCTCTGAGAGCCAAAATCACTCCAGGGCTTGCGGTCACCGAGACCCTACCGCAGGGTCTCGTCCAAAGCCCGATGGTCGCGATGGTCTTGACCATCACGACCATCATCATGGACACTCGCTATAGCTGTGGGTGGTAACCCACAGCTATGCGAGCGTCCATGAGGCCGCTCCTTTTTCAGGGAGGAGGGCCCTGATTCAGAGCGAGCGCTCTGGTCAGAGCGTTCGGCTCTGAATCAGGCCCTGAGTGCAACTGGTGTTTTTGTCAGTACAAGAACGGTATTGAGAAGACTAAGGGAGGTTGGCCTAAAAGGTAGGATTCCTCATAAAAAGGCCATTGCTGAATAAAAAGCAGCGACAGAAATGAATACAGTGGGTAAAAGAACACATTGCATGGACAGAAGGTCAGTGGAAACAAGTGATATGGAGTGATGAAACTAAGATATCGATATTAGGCAGTAATGGGAGAAAATATCAGAGACGTCGCATCGGGGATGAGGTACATCCATATTGCATTCAAGCGACAACAAAGAATCCAACAAGTGTGTATAATCTGGGCATGTATGACAGCAGATGCTGTAGGCCGCCTTTATGTCATAGATGGCACACTGAACAGCAGAAAGTACATTGACACCATCCTACAACCAAAACTTCTACCTTCCATCAGGGATCTTTTATCAGATAATCCCCCATTTTTTTCCCATCAGGATTTTGCTCCCTGCCACACTGCATGGACATACAAAAAGGGTTACGATACTAAAATGAACCTCTATATACCCCTGCCTGTACCTTCTAAAATCCTTCCTATAAACCTCTAAGGATGACACTAATTTGCGTACGCAGTCATACAGTACATAAAGACTTAGACCTAGAATCTGTGGTTCCAAAGCACAAGTGTTTTTCAAGTAAAAGTTCAGACAGTTACACGCAATTGATCCAGACACAATTTAGGCGCAAAAGGAATTATACAGACCCAAGTACAGTATACATACGCAGCGCTTCCGGACCCGAAGATAGGCATCAGCCAGAGACCCCTCATCATTCAGCATTTAGCATGAACACTAAGACCCCAGCGTTTGAGCACACATATTTATACCCCCCAGAATAAACAGGACAATAGAGAAGTTTGTTGCTGATGTCATTGGTTCCCAGGGGAGAAGCATCTGTTACAGAGCATTTAACAGGCTGGTTCAAATAGACTCTCCCTGCCTCTAAAAGCTGGGGATCTTTCCCTTCCCGCCCCCTGCAACATCCTAACAGTTGTTCATGAAATATACATTTTGTTGCTTGTAGGCTCTGCGATCCATAACTCGAGAATGCATGATGCGATCTCCCCACCGATAACACCGGAATACTGTAAAAAGAGTACGCATCAGTACGAAACCAAACACGACTTGTTTAGCATGTATAAAACCTTAGTTATCAAATATCTTTATTTCTCAGCATTTATACTAACTGAACCAACTTAAATCATATACTTTAAAGCTTATTAAACCTTATGTGTGAATATGTAATGTGTGAGTATTCGGGGTTTGATATAAGGATGCTAGTTAACTTGGGGCAGATGCGTGCGCATAAAGCTAATAAAACAGCGGTTTTATACAAAGTCCTATGCATTCGCTAATATGCGACTAGTTAACAGCGCAATTGTGTGTATTAATGTGTGTATGAGAAATGGTGAAAGATGCAATCGCATGGTGCTAATAGTATTATCGCCACATGTACTAAAATGTGAGTTTATTTTAAATGGCGCTTAGGCGGCCATTCGCAAAATGGCATCTTGCGATCTCATTTTCAAGATGGCGTCTTGCGGCCAGTCGCAAGATGGCGTCGCCGCTATTAAATTTTAAACTGAACTTGTCTCAGCCAATTATTCAGCTTCGACAAGGGGTTCACGGAGAATGACATACAGGTGCTGGGATGGCCAGGAAACAGCCCAGACCTGAATCCCATAGAACATTTGTGGTTCAGTTTAAAAAAAACTGGTACATCTGAGGCGTCCATCCAATAAAAGGCAATTAATTGAGGCTATAATTGTCTCATGGCACCACATAATAAAGAAGGAAGAGCTCCAAACATTGGATGGCTCAATGCCATGTCTCTGTGCTGCTGTCTTGAAAAATAAAGGATACCCAATGAAATACTGATAGGACAGTAACATCATAAGTACACAGGGATTTTCACTGCACAACTTCCCTTGTAATACAAATATTTGACCTCGGTTTATTGTGTTTAATTCAGCATTAAATTTCCTTTCATTTGATATATGAATCATTGCACTGCATGAAGTGTAAAAAAAGGAGGGGGGTTTAACCCCCTATTGTTCCTCAGCACACATGCATTTATGTATGTGCCTTTATCAGGAGGCCTTACATTTGACAAAATTTATATGTGCCTTTATCATGAGGCCTTATAATTTAATTGGTATATTTTACATTTGGGGTGAGCGTTCGGGCGTAAGGCCCCCGGGGCTGGTCTGGCTGGGCCCCCTCATGGCATCACCACTTAATACACATAGGTGCTTATTACATCACATATTATGTTTGTATTTTTTTCATGTAATAATTCACATATATTTTAACCCCTTTTTCCAACACTCATTAATTAGTCTTACACACCTATACTTTACACTGCACTGTCACTCTTTTTCCATTTTTCGTGTGATGCCCTGGGGGGGTCCTGGGCTGGACATTTTTCAGGGTGCACTGTGCCCCGGATGTGAACCTCTTAGTGTTAGGGACTGCTAGTGACAGAGAAGCCGTGATGTGGCCTAACAGCATCCCATGTATTTGCAAATGCATGCAACTAATATCTCTGATTTCTATGACCATATAGTTTTCATATATTGTTGCAGGTACTATTCAGTGTGCTGAGGAACAATAGGGGGTTAAACCCCCCTCCTTTTTCTACTTAGTATGACCCCTCCCTTTCATGCACCTGATTAGTGCTGCTAGATTGATTGAGCAGCTGCCATTTTTTGTTTGTTTGGTATGAGAAGCATGAAGGAGTCAGCATTAGTGGGGCATGCTGGTTCTAGTAGTGCTAGTTGGAGTTTCCAGGGGTGACTCCCAGGTAAGCTGGCTCTCAATGTGGATGCATTTATGTATGTGCCTTTATCAGGAGGCCTTACATTTGACAAAATTTATATGTGCCTTTATCATGAGGCCTTATAATTGGTATACTTTATATTTGGGGTGAGCGTTTGGGCGTAAGGCCCCCGGGGCTGGTCTGGCTGGGCCCCCTCATGGCATCACCACTTAATACACATAGTTGCTTCTTACATCCCATATTATGTTTGCAATTTTTTCATGTAATAATTCACATATATTTTAACCCCTTTTTCCAACACTCATTAATTAGTCTTACACACCTATACTTTACACTGCACAGTCACTCTTTTTCCATTCTTCGTGTGATGCCCTGGGGGGGTCCTGGGCTGGATGTTTTTCGGGGTGCACTTCCCCCCGGATGTGAACCCCTTAGTGTTAGGGACTGCTAGTGACAGAGAAGCCGTGACATGGCCTAGCAGCTTCCCATGTATTTGCAAATGCATGCAACTAATATCTCTGATTTCTATGACCATACAGTTTTCATATATTGTTGCAGGTACTATTCAGTGTGCTGAGGAACAATAGGGGGTTAAACCCCCCTCCTTTTTCTACTGCATGAAGTGTAACAGTTTTTATAAGCATTCAAAGTTGAAAAACATTCAAATTTCAAAAAGTGTCCGCAATTTTGGCCACCACTGTATATTGCATCACATCGATGCGATATATAAAGGTCTATTCATGAAGCAGAGAAGAGCCCTGTTTGGTTGAAATCTGGGCTCTTTTCTGCTTTGTGCTATTCATGGAGCTAATTTACCATGGAGAAGTGTATTGCTTCTACAGAGGCACCCCTGCTCCATGCCTGCATCGCATCACCATACTTCAGTATGGTGAGTGTGATTCATGAAGGAACGGAAAGCTCAGCTGTGGTACAGATTCGCCACCTGAGGATGGCAGAATCTGTACCGCAGGCCGAACAGAGCAGGGAAGTTGCATACTTCCCAGCTCTCTGCCTGGCACCTGGCGCTGGCTCCACCCCCTTTTCCCAGCGTCCACTGCAGCAGGTCTGACGTGACCTGCTGCTCTCGGATGCCGGGGCATGCACAGTGAGAAGCAGGCATATCGGGCTCCCAATATGTCTGTCTTCTCACTGCATACAGAGATCGCGGAGGGGCCGGATAGCGCCCAAAGATGCAGGACAGGTAAATATATATGGTTTTATGGATGTAACAGCGCATGCGCAGCACTGATTACAGCTGCGGTAAGGTAGAGTAGAGAGGGAAAAGTATCTATTTCCTGAAAAGCTGTCATCGCAAAAATTACAGCTTTTTGAAATAGTTATGTAGAGGAGGAATGATGAATTCCTCCAGCAATTAGGTAGAACTCCATGTGAGTTCTACCTAATTACCTCCAGGGAAGTTTTAGATATGGTGAATAGGCCCACCAGTATGAGGGAGAAGAGAATAGAAGAGAGATAGTGGGGAATACATGTAGAAAGATTTGTCAAGGAAGATTGAGAAGAGAGACAGGTAAAATTAGGCTATTCATCAAATTCCGAAAATTATGTATTTTCGGAATTGGATGGTGTTACTATATGCCACTCTCAGGAGGCGTATAGCGGGTTACACTTACCTGCTTTCAGCTGGGCAGGTCCTCCTCCGGCTCGCTCCGTCGCTCCCTTGTTCCTCCTCCGGCTCCGGCTGCTGCTCTGACTGTGTTCTCCCGGCAGAACACAGTAAAGTTTAAAAAAATATTAATAATAATATTTATTTTTAACTTTCCTGTTTTCTCATCTTCAGACAGGAGGTCGGGGTCCGCGTTTGCAGTGGCCAGGTAGGTGGGGGACAGGGAGGTGAGCAGAAGGAAGGAAGGGGTTACAGAATTACAGCAGCTGTAGGTAGTGCTGTGCATGCGCTGATTTTGTGAATGTAACGGTGCATGCACAGCACTGATTACAGCTGCGGTAAGTTAGAGCAGGGAGGGAAAAGTATCTATTTCCTGAAAAGCTGTCATTGCAAAAATGACAGCTTTTCAGAATAGATAGTGATGGAGAGGAGGAATGATGAATTTCTCCGGTATTTAGGTAGGACTCCATGCGAGTTCTAAACCTAATTACCTCCATCTACTTTTTAGTTATGATGAATAAGCCCCATAGTCCAGATTTTACTATCACTTAGATTTTCCCTTCACTTATATATTGGGGCACTCTGTACAACATTGCCTTATAGTTCTTTTTCTACATGATTCTCTTTTTTTTACTGAAAGTTCATGTAAATCCAGTTATAATTGATGTATATGTATGATAGCTGTAACTCAGCAGCATTGCTATGGTTACTGTGACATCATACACCTATCCTGTGACATCACAGACAGTGCCTCCTCCTGTAACATTCTGTCTACAGTTGCTGCAGATTACAGTCACTGGCCAGGAAGGAGGAAGGTAAATCCTACATAGCAGGGTATGATGGAGGAAGGTAAGTCCTACATAGCAGGGTGTGATGGAGGTGGGTAAGTCCTACATAGCAGGGTATGATGGAGGTGGGTAAGTCCTACATAGCAGGGTATGATGGAGGTGGGTAAGGAAAGCAGGGTGCAGTGTATTAGGGTGAAAGATAGGATAATATAGAACAGGGAATATATGTACAAGGAAACATAATTAGGAGAAGTACAGGAAGGAATAACACATTTAGGAATGAATATTCATAATGTAGTATTAGAGAAATCAAGAGGGCAGTATGGATGAAAACACACATAAAGTAGCTGGTAGAACAGGAACTTATAGCATGGACGAGGAGACAGGAGAACTATCCACGTGAGACAGTAACAGGACGGTGCAGAGAGAGGAGGGCTGGCAGAGGGATCATTAGTAATACAATGGGATGTAAGGGGGGACAGGGTGATGGAGTGAGATACAGACAGGGGAAGATAAATGTACTTGTATCGGTGGGGTGTGGGGGTGTGATGAGAGCACAGTATAAAATATAGAGACTCAGATGGGGGAGAGTGGACAATATAAAACATGTAGATGGGGGCCAGCACATACAGATGTGGGGGCACAATGCAAAAACATAAATGGGGGAATTAAACAGGGAAGCACAATACAGGATACACAGATGGGGAGGGGGTGGCACAATATTGGACATACAGGATAGGGGTGCATAAAGCAGGACATACAGATCGGGAGCATATGGGGCATCTGATAGACCTTTATAATGACCACATGAGAAGCACCTGGACCTGGGGAGACTATTTTTCTCTGTTCGCTCCCCCTAAGCCACTGATCTGGAGATAGTGACAGGCCTGACCTTTATAGAAATGTACAAAGTATATCCAAATGATGAAATGGGACAAAATAGTATAGACTAAAATTATAAACTAGAGCTGTAACAAGTGATTGTGTCTTTGCCTATGCAAATATTAAGGGCCCCATTTATCAATAATACAGAACCCTTTTAGCACTCGCTATTTAACAATCTATCTAAAATGATCAATATTTATCACTGTTGGCTCTTGACCTCTTTAGATGACGCATGTGCAGACTGACCATCGCACATGCGCATGACATAGAAGCCCGTTGCTTGCAGCATTAGGCTACCAGCAGCTAAGCGGGGGGACATTGCTGGACCTCACCGGCGAGTGAACCTATTTATATAATCCACACATTAGGGGGAATAAAATTGGCCCTTTTGGCAATTGTTCATATGTTAGGCATTTTCAATGTCATCAATAGTTGGAAAATCGGATTAAACTATTTACATAGAAAGATTTTTCCTCTTCACAACCACATCAACGTTTTCAGTTTGTCACTCTGCGTGTTCTTACACTAACAATGTCTTCTCCTCTCTTTCCCCTTACTCTACTCAACAACTGCTGATCTTTGGTAAGTATTGGAAAGTATTGAACCTCTCCCTTTATCTATTAATACACCTCTTAATGCCCAGAGGGAAGGGCAATCCTGAAGCCATGGTTCCCCAGAGGTTTCCTCCACAGGGGGTTTTTCCTCTCCTGAGTGCTGAAGGATGACTCTTCGTGAGTCCAGAGGTTGCCCAAGTATATGGCTGTTATGCCATTATGATCACCATCATTCACCCGTCTCTCCAGCTAACATCCCTGCATATCTCCGGCTCACACCCCTGCATCTCTCCAGCTCACATCCCTGCGTCTCTAGAGGCTCAAACCCCTGCGTCTCTCCGGCTCACACCCCTGCGTCTCTCCAGCTCAAACCCCTGCGTCTCTCCAGCTCAAACCCCTGCGTCTCTCCGGCTCACACCCCTGCGTCTCACTGGCTCACACACACCTGCGTCTCTCTGGCTCACACACCTGCATCTCTCCAGCTCACACCCCTGCGTCTCTCCACCTCACACCCCTGCGTTTCTCCACCTCGAATCCCTGCATCTCTCCCCTCTCTGGCTAACACCTCTGCGTCTCTCCAGCTCACACCCCTGCGTCTCTCCAGCTCACACCCCTGCGTCTCTCCAGCTCACACCCCTGCGTCTCTCCAGCTCACACCCCTGCATCTCTCCAGCTCACACCCCTGTGTCTTTTTAGCTCACTCCCTGCGTTTCTTTAGTTCACGTCCCTGTGCATTCCAGGCAGGGTGCGACCCTTCTGGGTTCTTCGAGAATAGCTAGGGTCGGCGCGTCCCAGGCAAGGTGCAGCCACACTGGGTGCTACGAGAGTAGCTAAAGCTGGTGCGTCCCAGGTAGGGTGCGGCCACTCTGGGTGCTGCAAAACTAGCTAGGGCCGGTGTGTCCCAGGCAGGGTGTGGCCACTCTGGGTGCAGCAAGACTAGCTAGGGCCAGCACGTCTTTCCAGCATACACTTCTGCGTCTCTCCAGCTCACACCCTTGCATCTCTCCAGCTCACACCCTTGCATCTCTCCAGCTCATGCCCCTGCATCTCTCCAACTTAGCTCCCTGCATCTCTCCAGTTCACACTTCTGTGTCATTCCGCAAAATAAATAGTTTTTATAGATTAACAAATAATAAAAAATGTTTTATGTATTCATTGACAGAGTCTATTCTTTACTACCACTTTCACAGAGTTCACAAATTACTACTGATATGATTGATACTCTACTGTGCTGCTGGTGCTCCTGAGCAGCTATATAACAGCCAGACACATTTATAGGTATACAATCGGGAAGCCGGCGGATCTAATCCCGACAGCCAGCTTCCCGACTGCTTAATTCCGGGGAGGGTTAAATGACAGGCGTCTAAATCTAGACGCCTGTCATTTTACCGATGCCGGGAGACTGGCACCCGACATCCCGATCGAAAGGGACGCCGGGCGCTGAGCGCGTATTGCCGCGGTGGGGGAGGGTTAGGTTTAGGGTTCCCGGGGGGGATTAGGGTTAGCCACCCCCAATGGGAGGTTAGGTTTAGGCTAGGGGAAGGGAGGGCTAGGCACCCCGGGGGGGACTTAGGGTTAGGTGGCGAGGAAGGAGGGGTTAGGTTTAGGCACTTTGATGGGGGATTAGGGTTAGGCACTGGGGGGAAGGTTAGGGTTAGGCACCCCTAAGGGAGGGTTAGGGTTAGGGGGTAGAAATAGGTTAGTCAATACTTACCTTAGGACGATCAGGATTTCCTTCTCTGTCGGGATGCCGCTGTCGGGATTCCATCCGCCGGGCATGGGTCCGGCGGTAAATCATACCGATCCCCTGCTGCTGATGCTCCCGAGTAGCTATATAACAGCCAGACACATTTATATTCTATATTTAGCAGCCTTGGGGGTTTACTTAATAAGTGTCAGGTTGTACCTACACTTCTGTTCATGCTTATACCCGATATTTAAAAGATAAGTGCCCTTTTACTTATCGGGCATAAACAGGAACAGAAGTGTCAGAGTGTAAACTTCGCAAATAAAACCCCTTGAAGAGAGATAAAGTGGAGAAGTTGTCCAAAGCAACCAATCAGCTTCTGTCATTTATCTAGGACAATATTTGAAATGACAGTTAAAAGCTGATTGCTTGCTTTGGACAACTGAACCATTTTATCTCTCTCCAAGGCTTGATGCATCTCCCCGACAGTTTTACGTCCCTATTTCACTTACTTAGCAAGTACAAATATTATTAGGAACAATATCATTGTCTTGGGAAATTCACAGTATAAAATAATGTAAAAATAATAATAAATAATAATAATTTTATTTATATAGCACTGTTCTTCAATAGGTCTCAAGGTGCTTAAATAGGGGTTTCCATCTTCAGATAACTTTGCTTTATGATTCAGGGGCCTATTCATCATCACTTAATTTAAACAAAAGCTGGTGCAAATTAACATTTTCACCTACTTTTGTATAAATTAAGTGTCACGGCCATTCATCATTGCTGTAACGCAGAAGGTATCACTCATATCTCGTGGTTACAAATCTGCCCCGATAATTTCCACAGTCCCCATACTATAATATGGGGATGTAGAAATTATGTAATTCATCAAGTTTCGAAAATGCATTTTTTTCTGAATTTGACAGTGAAGCTGTATGTCACCCAGAGATGACGTACAGCCCCCGAATCTCTTCACAAGTTGCCGTGTATGCAGCAACTTATGCAGCAGAGGGATCTTTTCAGATCCCTCCCTGCTGTGTTCCCACTGCCTCTGGCTCAGCGCACACTCCACTGGCTGCCACTGCCCCCCTCCCTGCTGCCCAGCAAAGTGCAGACGGGCAGGTAGTCAAGCGGTCCAAGGGTGCACTGAGTGCCCAGAGTCTTCTGCTCACCTGTGCCCACCCTACCTCCTGCCCACAGCCTTCATCCCCCACTGCACACAGCATCTCACCTGGATGAAGACCCTTCAGGACACTCCCTCCAGCCAGTACACACCAAGCAGCAGCCGCAGAAAGGAGCCCAGACCCCGCCAGCTATTATCATCCCTCCCCGCTGTCTTCAGCTCTATCGGCACCACCTCAGTCCCTTATTCCCTGCGTCCTTGGTACCCACAGCCTGCATGCCAAATGAAACACTGGCAGACTAGGAGGAGAGGGCTGTGCACAGGCAAGCACAGGGGGGGTTTCCGTCTGCCTGGAAACCCGCCTCCCCAGCCCACACCATGACCACAATAGAAATAGTAGTGTAATAGAATTTTACTAGTGCTGCATGTTCTTCTCAGTATCATAAATGAAATAATTAGCACCACCTGTAGATCTTTTAACATGTATCAGTCAGTAATAAATAACCTGTGCACCAACTAGGAGATCTGGAAAACATGCACTGTTATGGATGTGCTGCTCTAGAGCCCAATATGTACATATATGTCCAGGGCAGTGCTAGGTTCTGCTGCTCCCCCAGACTCCAGGACTTGCTCCCATGCTCTGGAATGGTGCTCACATCTAAAATAAAAACATTCAGCTCAGACAGGATGGCCCTACTGCCGCATCTAATGGATTATTGTGATCGCTGGTCCTGTATATGCTGGAATTATGACACACAATAGACTTTGTTTGACGCACATTACAGCTGGTTAAGTGCTAATTCTACCCTCTTCATGGACTGACCACACTCACTCTAAAATCAAGCATTTGGAAACCCCCCTCTAGAAATCCTGCGTTTGCCACTGCTGCGGGGACACTGGCAGGGGGTTACAGTGATGGGACTGTGGGTACACTGGCAGAGGGGTACAGAAGAGAGGGCTGTTGGACACTAACAAGCTCACCTCCGCTGCTTCTGTCTGCTGCGGCTTCTTTCCTCAGTGGATCACCATCGTTGCCTCAGTCTATCCTCCCCGCCAAGCTCCCCAACACACACTATGGCCACTTCAACAGCAGAGCACACAGTCTGGCCTCATAACACTTGCTGTGTAATTAAATATGTATTTAAAGTGTGTGTATATATATATATATATATATATATGTTATATAATATATACTTTTTAAATATACAATTCACTGTACTGCAAGTGTGTGGTCAGACTAATCAGCGCATGCGCAGTGTAATGTAGTCCTTACAGACACCTCAGCTGCAGAGTAAAAGGATATTTTTTTACAAAAAGCTGTCTTCTGAAAAATAGCAGGTTTTCAGAAGTGATACTTTTCTCAAAGAGGCATGATGATAAGTGATAATTATGTAATGATGAATGCCTCCAAAAAAATGTTTAAACTCGCAGCGAGTTTAAAACATAATTATCACAAGTGATAATTATGTAATGATGAATAGGCCCCTGTGAACCATATCCCAGTAGTAATTATCCAACAACGCCATTGGCAACAATTCAGCAACATCTGAGATCAACATTAGGAGGTATCATATCTACTCAATTTGGGGAATGTTACCATCTTTCATTTTTCTAGAATGTCTCCTTTATTTTTGTTAAAATCAAGTTTGTTGTTTTTGTTTTTTTTACAATTTCCTTCCCCATGTCTACTCTCCTAGGGTGGGACCTACAGTATGTCTTATTTCAGTTCATGTCAGTTCAGAGTAGGGACAAGTGATTCCAGGAATGCAGCAGCACAGTCAGCGCTGCTGCAAAGAGCGCAGAGCAGCTCCTGAAGCCCGACATCAGTGATCAGCGTCATGGACATAATGTGTCACGTGATGCTGATGAGGGGACTCAGGAGCTGCGCTGCGCTCTATGCAACAGTGCTGGCTGTGCTGTTGCATTCAGAACACAGATCAACGCCAGCTTAGCCCCCATCCAGGAACAGGGTCCACATACACATACTGTATATACACATAAACACATACATACACATAAACACATACATACACATATATACACAACATATATACGCATAAACACATACAGTCAGGTCCATAAATATTGGGACATTGACAGAATATTCATATTTTGGCCTCTATTCACCACCACAATGGCTTTGAAATGAAACAAACAAGATGTGCTTTAACTGCAGACTTTCAGATTTAATTTGAGGGTAAATGTGTTGCATTTGTAGAAATTCATATAGTCTGAGGGTACATGAAAGACATTTTGGTTGGTGGTCTTCCAAGGAAAGCAACTGAACTTGTTTGGTAAAACCAACAGGAAAACCAAGACCTGATCGGATCCAGCAATAGGATCCACTAGGGAGTTCACAGTGTCACGTCTGAGGTTAGGAGTTGGTCGGAACAGGCGTGGGAGGCTGAAGAGGAGACTTGGGAGGCGTGGATAAAACTAGTTGGCTTGAGTCAGGACTTCCTCATGTATGATATGAGGAATAATATTAACTGTAGAGAATGATGGGTCCAAAGGCGAGGAGGGTAAAGTAAATGTCTTTATAGAGCAGCAGGTTAGAATGGGAACTAAATATATAATACTGAAGAGATGGGCAGAATCGGATTGTAACCGATGATTTTGGTTTGAGAGCTGGATCTGTTTGAGACCGATATTGATAAATAGAAAAAATTGATTGGTTGGATACCGATGTTGATGAATTGAAGAACTTGATTGGTTTTAGACCAATGTTGATATATATGCAGTACTGGATCGGTTTTGGACAGATGATAATTTGAAGTACTGGGTCGGTTAGGAACTGATGATGGAAGTATCGAATGGGACCGATGGTTGGAGGTATCGGCTGGAACCGATAGAGGTTAATGTTAACAAGTGTCTGTGGTAAAACTAGACTGGAATGTTAGTGGAATAGGAGATCCACACTTGGAACTGGAATATAACGGACTGGGACCTTACAGAAGGGGTCATTCAGACCCTCTCGCGAGCAAAGGATGCTCGCGAGCGGGTCGATGTTTGCCGAATGCGCATGCGCACGACGGAGGGAGCTCCGTCGTGTGCAAGCGCGAGACCCGGCGAGCGACGAGGAATACGTCGCTCGGGGTCTCGCACCAAAGGGGGCGTGCTGTCGATGGTGACTGAAATCACGCCCCCTTTGGTGGGCGTGCCAGGGGCCTGGCTGCCAGACGGAGGCGTTCCCATAGGAACGCCTCTATTAGAGCCAAAATCTCTCCTGGGCTTGCGGCAGCGAGACCCTACCGCAGGGTCTCATCGCAAGCCCGATGGTCGCGATGGTCAAAGACCATCATGACCATCTTCATGGCCGCTCGCTATAGCTGTGGGTGGTCACCCACAGCTATACGACTCCATGTTTAGGGAGGAGGGCCCTGATTCAGAGCGAGCACTCTGGTCAGAGCGTTCGGCTCTGAATCAGGCCCAGAGTACCTGGGAGCTCAGCACAGAGCTGTAATTTCAGCAGAAGCGACAATGTACAGGTAACAGAGGCCAGTCAGGAAATTGAATTTATAGGGGAGGATCCCCAGGGATTGGATCCTGCAATCAGCTGGTCTGGGAGCAGCACTCTGAGTGGAGGAAGAGCGTCAGGTAACAGAGCCCAACAGGGGCGGATTGGGATGGAAATCCAGCCCGGGAAATTTATGGAAGCAGCCCTAATAGGAGCGGGGTCTGTTGAGGGGGTGGGGTCTGTCTAGGGAGCCGGTATCCCTTCTCATAGGGTCTGATTCTGAGATGGACACAGTAGCAGCTGTCCTTGTATCTTTTGCTGCAGTTTCGTCAGTGACTTTAGGCCATAAACACAATGCCCTTCCCTGGTGTATAGCCATGCGTTAGAATATGCAAGTACTGAGACGCCCACTGTCAGTGTCTAAGGTGTCTATGTACTAATAATCGCGGTACTGCCACGACTGTTATTGGTTCAACTCGCATGGGGATATTTTCATCTTTAATGAAAATATTCCCGCTATGTACCTAGGGGAGCTCTCAGGGACAGAGGTTGTGGTAACCACTGACCCTGCAAGTTGTATCCCCAGCAAATTTTAGAAGTCTTTCACAGAAGTGAAAGACTTCACCGGGGGAAGCTGACATTGCGCATGTGTACAGCATAAGCTTTCAGAGCTGGCTGGAGTCTGCGGGGAAGAGATCAAAATATCTCTCTCCTGCCCCTGGAGCCCCCATTGACTTACAGTAGTTTACACCATCTGAAGATGGTATGAACTACCGGGGCTAAACTCTGAGTAGCATTGCTTTTTGGAGTTTAGTACACACTGTAGGGCTCAGATCGTAGTCCCCATTGATAATAATGAGGACTGCGATCTGCAGTGCTAATTAGCACATTGCTGGAGATTTCTGTGAAATCACCTGCATTGTGCTTTTAGTACAATACATGAAATTATGCAGAAACTGCAGTTTTTGCATAATATTATGCATCAAACAGCTTGATACATAGGCCCCTAAGTCTTAGACAACCTCCTGTAACTAACTACCTAGGAATACCCAACACATTTCTAAAACACTTCTTGGTGCCTGCATCTAAATCTGCACTGCAACTCAGGCCCTGATTCAGAGCCGCTCGTAAGCGGCCGCTCGTTCGCTCCGAGTGATGTTCGCACAACTGCGCATGCGTATGGTTTGTAATACGCAGGCGCAAAAAAATTCATTGCGGTCGGAAATTGTGTGCTCGGAAAATAGCGAATGCCTGCTAAATTGAGTGACAGAATGAGGCGTTTGTGGGTGGTAACAGGGGAAGGTGCTTGAAAACGGGGAGTGGAGATCCGAACGCAGGCGTGCCAAACGGTCAAAACGGGCGTTTTAAGGGTGTGCATAATTAACAAAGCAGCGTCATCGACCACGTCACTTGGTTGTTTCTTAGACTGAACTGTTCGCATGATTGCGGTAGGAAAATCCAACCACAAGCACTGCGAGCAGTTCATACGCCTTTCGATGTACTCGATTAATCTAATAAATAGCGGAGATGACGTAGGATGCGAGCGGCCAGGGGGCATTTTATAAAAAATAGCGAGTGCATGTTTCGTTAGCTCGTTCAGACATAGAGGCGTCAACAGACCGCAAAGAGCGAGCGCTCTATTTAAATATCCGGCCCCTTTTTCTGAACGAGCAAGCGCAAATAGCGTACGGCTCTGAATCAGGCCCTCAGACCCATGCGCAGATTACAAACAATGCACAAGAAAAAAAATAAAAACAACACTTTGGCCCCCACAGGAAAACAATAAAAAACACATTAGTCTCCACAGGAAAAAAACAAAACACATTGCCCCCACAAGAAATACATAAAAACACAGCCTCAATAATAAAAAAATAAAATACACTCCGGCCCCCCCTCCAAAAAAAAACATTTACCCGCACAAAAAAAAATAAGACACCATTATCCCCAATGGATAAACAAGTACACTGGCACCTACCAAAATGGTAGTGTCTAGATGCCCTTCACACAGAGGACCCTGACATCATCAGTTTCTGTCCAATGTACAGTAATTCCCTACTATTCACGTGGACATAGAGGGAGAATATAATCCTGTGGCGAGCAAAGCGCACCCAGTGTGGCGAGCAAACCGAGCCCACGAGGGGACACATTTCTTTGTTTGGTGACCTTTATGGGCATGGGACCTCACTTCCGCCCTCACCTCACCTTACAATGAAGGGGAAATAAACTCAACCCTACAGAAATCAATAAAACACAATGGCCACTACAGGGGAAAAAAATGCATTGACCCCTGACAGGTTAAAAAAAAAAAAACCATTGTCCCCCCAGGAGAAAAATAAAAACACAGATCAGGTGCAAGCTTGTAGTAGTAGTAGTGTGGGGACAGGCAGCGAGTAGAAGTAGTGTGGGGGTAGGCAGGGAGTAGTAGTGTGGGGCAGGTGGGGAGTAGTAGTAGTGTGGGGCAGGTGGGAAGTAGTAGTAGTGTGGGGCAGGCAAGGAGTATTAGTAGTGTGAGCAGGGAGTAGTAGTAGTGTGGGGCAGGTGGGGAGTAGTAGTAGTGTGGGGCAGGCAAGGAGTATTAGTAGTGTGGGCAGGGAGTAGTAGTAGAATGGGGCAGGCAGGGAGTAGTAGTAGTGTGGGGCAGGCAAGGAGTATTAGTAGTGTGGGCAGGGAGTAGTAGTAGTACGGGGCAGGCAGGGAGTAGTAGTAGTGTGGGGCAGGCAGGGAGTAGTAGTAGTGTGGGGCAGGCAGGGAGTAGTAGTATTTTAAAACGGGAATGGGAGTAATAATGGAAAGCAGAGCAGGATGGGAGTAGTAGATTGGAGTAGTGTGCATCTTTGGAGTAGTGGGCAGCATTGGAGAAGTGAGCAGGAATGGAGTAGTGGTGGAAATCTGGTAAGATAGGAGTAGGTCACCTCAGCTCATGGGTCCTGGCTGCCGTCCCTTTCTCTGCACTGACAGCTGCCTCACACAGCCAGAGTAAGCCCCTGCCATCCATGTCCTGCACCGCTCCTCCGGCTGCCATTCGTGTCCTGCTGTCTACTCCTCCATCCCAGGTTGACTGACAACTGCATACACCCCGCCCCCCCTGCATGGTCCCGCCCCCTGCCTCATCTCCCGCAGCCTTGCTCCGACATCCCACGGAGCTGACGGCGGGAAGCGGAGGATGAGGGAGGGGGTGTGGACACCAGCACCGCACAGTCATTGCGGTGCCGGGAGGTTCACGTTTGCGTTCCATAGCGAAACGTAAACCCCGGAAGCACTGCAGCCGACAGTCAGTGCAAGCCTGACCGGCAGAATCGGCCAGCCCAGCAAAGGGGTTTAGGGGTCGGCCCAGCGGGAACTTTCCCTCTGTCCCGGCGGCCCAATCCGCCCCTGGAGTCCAACATAGCTACGTCAATACTGTGGTTTAGGAAGAAACTCTGGCGTGCAACTTGTGTGCCATCATGCTGGCTAGGAGCTTGAGGGAGTTGGAGAAGAACAGGTCATGGGTGGGGACCAGTTTGTTACAGACAGATCTGGCATTTCAGAGGGCACAGGAGAAGGGGACTGACCTTGTGGGAGAGATGTGGATGAGATTATCAGGATTGCTGTAGCATGGAGGTGAGATTAATCTGGAGGAAAGAGATGGAGAGAGTGTAGTGATGGTGCGGGATCCTGGGCTAGGAAGGAAATCTGCAGATGGTGGGCAGGGAGGGAGTTTGGTGTGATGTGGATGGAGATGAGGAGGGAAGAGAGGGAGCAGGTGTTACTGGTGGGGTAGCAGGACCATGATGGTGAAGTGAATGAAAATGGAGAAATGGGAGAGGTGGGAAATGGAAGCAGATTAGTGGAAGGGAGACAGAGGAGAGGAGAGAGGAGGAGGTGGAGGATACTAGAAGGGGAAGGATAGAGGTGAGAACAGGGGTAGAATAAAAGAATAAAAGATAATGTTGATAATGAGTGAAGGGGGATTAGATGAGGTAAATAGGGGAAGGTAAACTGGAAATAGAAATTGAGATAGCGACAGTGCAGCTAATTTATAGAAATGTAAAGTGACAGTGAATATGTGCACACTGCACAACAACAAAAGGTTATTATATGAAGCTGAATAATGATGGAAATGTTATGAGTGTAGAAAGTAGATACTAAAGTAGACAATGTTAGAAGTGAAAGGATGTGAGACAAGGCTGAAAAGCAATGGTAATTCAGACAGGGCTAACAGGGTATAAAGGCAAATCGGCATTGGTACAGATATGCAGTCTGATGTATATGTATGTATACATAACAAATCATTTCAAGCAAGTTCTTGCAGTGTCTAAGCAGGGAGGTGAGTGTGCAGTGAGCAGGTTATGCAGACAGCAGGTGTTTGTTTTGTCAGTTAACTCACAGATGTTATTGATCAGTTGATTGACTTCTGGTGATACTGACCCTTGAAAAGTCAGAAAAGTTTCGCCTGTCCGACTTTCCGCCTCCTTTGCCTGTTTTCAGAGGTGAAATCTTTACGTGCGCGTCCCCGCTTTTCGCCCTATTCAATTCCTAAACAGGTGAAAACGGAAAGCGGCGAATGCGGAACAGGCGGAAAGTATTGTCAGAATTGGGGAAATCAGTCTGTACCCCAAAAAGAGATGGGATTCAATGTAGATGTGTACTAATAGCCCTAATAAAAGTGTTTGGGGTACTTAAATTGTTTAAATTGCTTCTTATTAGCGTCTTTGCAAAAGTGGTGAAGAATGGCATTATGCAGTATCTTTTGGTGACAATAAGTAGTCCAGTCAAATTTTCGGTACTAGGAAATGGGTGCTAGCATATTTTTATGTCTCTAAAGTGAACTTTGAAAAAACATGAAAAACCACCCTCACACATGCACCTGCAATCCCAAAAAAACACTTGGTCCCTCCTTAAAGCACCCCAAGAACCCTATTTAGCTAGATTTTATAGTTGTGCCCCACTTTTTACATTTTCGTGTTCTGAAGTCATTTTTTTTTTGCTGATTTGTCCTTTGGGGGGGCTGTCCCAAGGGTTCTGAGACGTTTCCCCACGTTTGCACCCCAAAATAGCTATTTTGCACTTTTTTCACCTGCTATTCATTGGAGATACTTTTCCACCAAGTACAATGCTTTGAGTTTCCGCTTAGGCGAAATCTTCCTGGAATTGAATAAGGAGATACTTTGAAAACAGGCGGAAAGTCCGAATTCGCGGAAACTTATCTCCAAACGGCACTTTTCACCTCTTATTGAATCCGGCCCTTAGACGGTAAGCTCTAATAGTGCGGGATGTAAACATTCTCTGCAAAGCACTTTATAATATCTTGTCTCTAAACAAAACTAATTGAAGAGTAATCCATGTGTAGGATCCTTTAGACATCAAGAAGCAGACTGTGCCAGACTACTGATGAATATACTACAACAGCTAATAGCAAAGAGTCCAGATTTGCTGTAACACAAGAACTACAGACACACACAGGAGGAAACGGATCATCCCAATGTAAGAAGGAGGGACTTCAGCAGATAACTCCGACAGCTACTGCCCCCATATATGTATCTGCTATTTGGGATGCAATGCTGTCAGATTTACTAAGTTTCACATTGCGAAACACTCTGGAGTTGGTCCCCGCAGCTAACGCATACTTCCTAACTCTCCCACAATGACCAGGAGGCTGCCAAAACTCGGGTGGCACTCCCAGCCTCCTCTGCAAGAGAGGGGAAGTCTCCCGGACTGGCCGCCACCCCTGCAAACTCCCCTTTTCCCCCGCACTTCCCCCCTTTTTGCCCCACACTTACATGATGAAAGTGGGCAGTCCAGAGGAGTCCGATGACACAATTTGCGTTGAATCACATCATCATAGCCCCGCCCCCTGCTTTACAATGCCGGAAATTTTACATTGTATTGCGGGGGCAGGGCCACAATGACACGATCGCACGCCATGCCCTACGCATTGCCCACCATTGCCGCCAGCACGCCACCTGCAGATAGCGTTGTGCTGCTGTAGCCTATGGGCTACACCTCATAAATTTACCAGAATTTACACTTCGCAAAATTCAGTAGACCGCACAAGCACAGGAGTCCCAACAGAAGAGCGAAGAGACTGCTGAAGCTGCTGCTTTCCTTTCAGAGCCCCTCTCCCTGCGTGTACAGTACTATTTACTACATCTCGATATTGGGTGCTAATATCGCGCCCAGATTGCATTGCAAATGCAATAACTAATAAATGGGCCACTAAGTATCATTGGGGATACAGTGAATATACCGATGGACGGGAATCCCGCTGTCTAAATCTCGACACGGGACTAAAGACACAGGACTAAATCCAGACGCCTATCTTTAGCCGGATGATGGAATCCCAACAGGACAGTTTCCTGTACGAAGGTAAGCGGGGACACATAGTTGTGTTGCAGGGGGGGGGTCTAGGCACCCCCAGGGGGATTTAGGGTTAGGCACCCCCACGGGGAGGATTAGGCTAGGGGAAGTGGGGGTTAGGGTTAGGCGCCATTGGGGGAGGTTAGGGTTAGGTACCTCCCCCGGGAGTTTTAGGGTGCGGGGAGTGGGTTAGGTATAGGTCCCCCCAAGGAGGGGCTTAGGGTTAGGCACCACCCTAAGAGTTTCAGGGTTAGGCACCCTTAAGGGAGGGTTAGGGAGGGAGAAGAGTAGAGTTATGGTGCTTACCTGCTCCGTCGGGATTAAGCATGTTCGGGCTTCTGCCGTCGGCTATTAATCGTCGGTCTGAGGACCAATCAGCTATTTTTCTGAATAAAGTTGGTAACTGAAGTGTAAATATGGTTGGATGTTTATGTGTATTGTTTAGTGCTATTGACGGTGTAAAAAATAAATACAACAATGTCGTCCAGGCAAAGTGGTGACTGGTCAGCCAGGAAGAGATCCAGGATTGTGGTGTTACGTGAAAATGGTCTTTCGTATGCAGCAATTGCGAGAGAAGTTTGTTGGGAATGTGACAACATCAGGAGTACGAAAGTCTTGTTTACGCTATATGGAAACACAATCTATACAAAATAAAGAAGGAAAAGGCCGGAAAAAGTGCACAACGGCTGTTGATGATAGGAGAATAAAACGAATTTGCATCAGGGACAGATGGATGTAATCTGCGGCCATTAGCAGTAAACTGAGTGCAACTGGTGTTTTTGTCAGTACAAGAACGGTACGGAGAAGACTAAGGGAGGTTGGCCTAAAGGGTAGGATTCCTCAAAAAAAGCCATTGCTGAATAAAAAGCAGCGACAGAAATGAATACAGTGGGTAAAAGAACACATTGCATGGACAGAAGGTCAGTGGAAACTAGTGATATGGAGTGATGAAACTAAGATATCGATATTAGGCAGTGATGGGAGAAAATATCGGAGACGTCGCATCGGGGATGAGGTACATCCATATTGCATTCAAGCGACAACAAAGAATCCTACAAGTGTGTATAATCTGGGCATGTATGGCAGCAGATGCTGGAGGCCGCCTTTATGTCATAGATGGCACACTGAACAGCAGAAAGTACATTGACATCATCCTACAACCAAAACTTCTACCTTCCATCAGGGATCTTTTATCAGATAATGCCCCATTTTTTTCCCATCAGGATTTTGCTCCCTGCCACACTGCATGGACATACAAAAAGGGGTTCACGGAGAATGACATACAGGTGCTGGGATGGCCAGGAAACAGCCCAGACCTGAACCCCATAGAACATTTGTGGTTCAGTTTAAAAAAAACTGGTCCATCTGAGGCGTCCATCCAATAAAAGACAATTAATTGAGGCTATAATTGTCTCATGGCACCACATAATAAAGAAGGAAGAGCTCCAAACATTGGATGGCTCAATGCCACGTCTCTGTGCTGCTGCCTTGAAAAATAAAGGATACCCAATGAAATACTGATAGGACAGTAACATCATAAGTACACAGGGATTTTCACTGCACAACTTCCCTTGTAATGCAAATATTTGACCTCAGTTTATTGTGTTTAATTCAGCATTAAATTTCCTTTCATTTGATATATGAATCATTGCACTGCATGAAGTGTAACAGTTTTTATAAGCATTCGAAGTTGAAATACATTAAAATTTCAAAACGTGTCCGCAATTTTGGCCACCACTGTTTATTGCATCACATCGATGCGATATATAAAGGTCTATTCATGAAGCAAAGAAGAGCCCTGTTTAGTTGAAATCTGGGCTCTTTTCTACTTCGTGCTACTCATTGAGCTAATTTACCATGGAGAAGTGTATAGCTTCTACAGAGGCACCCCTGCTCCATGTCTGCATCGCATCACCATACTTCAGTATGGTGAGTGTGATTCATGAAGGAACGGAAAGCTCAGCTGTGGTACAGATTCGCCATCTGAGGATGGCAGAATCTGTACCGCAAGCCAAACAGAGCAGGGAAGTTGCATACTTCCCAGCTCTCTACCTGGCACCTGGCGTTGGCTCCACCCCCTTTTCCCAGCGTCCACTGCAGCAGGTCTGACGTGACCTGCTGCTCTCGGATGCCGGGGCATGCACAGTGAGAAGCAGGCTTATCGGGCTCCCAATATGTCTGTCTTCTCACTGCATACAGGGATCTCGGAGGGGCCGGATAGCGCCCGAAGATGCAGGACAGGTAAAAATACATGGTTTTATGGATGTAACAGCGCATGCGCAGCACTGATTACAGCTGCGGTAAGGTAGAGTAGAGAGGGAAAAGTATCTATTTCCTGAAAAGCTGTCATCGGAAAAATTACAGCTTTTTGAAATAGTTATGTAGAGGAGGAATGATGAATTCCTCCGGTAATTAGGTAGAACTCCATGTGAGTTCTACCTAATTACCTCCAGGGAAGTTTTATTTATGGTGAATAGGCCCATCAGTATGAGGGAGAAGAGAATAGAAGAGAGATAGTGGGGAATACATGTAGAAAGATTTGTCAAGGAAGATTGAGAAGAGAGACAGGTAAAATTAGGCTATTCATCAAATTCCGAAAATTATGTATTTTTATTTTCGGAATTTGATGGTGTTACTATATGCCACTCTCAGGAGGCATATAGCGGGTTACACTTACCTGCTTTCAGCTGGGCAGGTCCTCCTCCGGCTCGCTCCGTCGCTCCCTTGTTCCTCCTCCGGCTCCGGCTGCTGCTCTGACTGTGTTCTCCCGACAGAACACAGTAAAGTTTAAAAAAATATTAATAATAATATTATTTTTAACTTTACTGTTTTCTCATCTTCAGACGGGAGGTCGGGGTCCGCGTTTGCAGCTGCCACGTAGGTGGGGGACAGGGAGGTGAGCAGAGGGAAGGAAGGGGTTACAGAATTACCGCAGCTGTAGGTAGTGGTGTGCATGCGCTGATTTTGTGAATGTAACGGTGCATGCACAGCACTGATTACAGCTGCGGTAAGTTAGAGCAGGGAGGGAAAAGTATCTATTTCCTGAAAAGCTGTCATTGCAAAAATGACAGCTTTTCGGAATAGATAGTGATGGAGAGGAGGAATGATGAATTTCTCCGGTAATTAGGTAGGACTCCATGCGAGTTCTAAACCTAATTACCTCCATCTACTTTTTAGTTATGATGAATAAGCCCCATAGTCCAGATTTTCCCTTCACTTATATATTGGGGCACTCTGTACAACATTGCCTTATAGTTCTTTTTCTTCATTATTCTCTTTTTTTTTACTGAAAGTTCATGTAAATCCAGTTATAATTGATGTATATGTATGATAGCTGTAACTCAGCAGCATTGCTATGGTTACTGTGACATCATACACCTATCCTGTGACATCACAGACAGTGCCTCCTCCTGTAACATTCTGTCTACAGTTGCTGCAGATTACAGTCACTGGCCAGGAAGGTAAGTCCTACATAGCAGGGTATGATGGAGGTGGGTAAGTCCTACATAGCAGGGTATGATGGAGGTGGGTAAGTCCTACATAGCAGGGTATGATGGAGGTGGGTAAGGAAAGCAGGGTGCAGTGTATTAGGGTGAAAGATAGGATAATATAGAACAGGGAATATATGTACAAGGAAACATAATTAGGAGAAGTACAGGAAGGAATAACACATTTAGGAATGAATATTCATAATGTAGTATTAGAGAAATCAAGAGGGCAGTATGGATGATAAACACACATAAAGTAGCTGGAAGAACAGGAACGTATAGCATGGACGAGGAGACAGGAGATTTTGTGGTGTGTTGGTGAAACCGGGCGCTCCTGTTGAGGGAAAGCGGGCCGTGAATGGTAATGGGTTTTCCCTAGTGAAAACCAAAGTCTGAATTGTGTGTCTAAAGGTAGGTGTTACCATGTATTTAGGCTCTCCTCAACATAAATGCTGTGACGGAGTCGACCGTATAGATGACATAGGTCAGTGTAGACATAAAATAAAATGTATTCATGAATACAAGGCGATGCATGGAATATAAATGCAAACAGTAAAAACGTGCTGTTGATTAAAAATTCTCAGAATCAGTTGATAAATACTGGGTGA
The DNA here is from genome assembly GCA_031769625.1 of Taudactylus pleione. Taxonomy (NCBI): domain Eukaryota; kingdom Metazoa; phylum Chordata; class Amphibia; order Anura; family Myobatrachidae; genus Taudactylus; species Taudactylus pleione. Next base: position 25,393,610 of record JAUIMM010000555.1, read on the forward strand.
GGCAGAAAAATGGTATCTGCCATGGACATTAGACATATGCAATAGGTGAATTATATATATTGTGGATGAATAAAGGTATGAAACATAAAACAAATGACAGGTCTGGTGAGTTCTGATTGCATCAGGAAATGTGACTCCTGAGTTTAAAATAAGCACTATCGTGCAATGTACAAATAAATGGTAATAATTGTACACTTGGTAGTAGGCAAAAAAGTACAGGATATCATACCCGGTGGGTGATGGGGAGTCAGCGGGTGTTGAATTGCAGGGTGCCTGGGTTGCCCTGCAAGGCCCCTTTCGCTTTACCCAAACGGAAATCAGATCCTGTGGAAAAAGTCCAGAGTCCCTGGAAGTGATTACAGGTGTAGCTAGCCAATGCGTTTCGAGATACTGGGTCTCTTCTTCAAGGCTGACAGGAGGAGACAGGAGAACTATCCACGTGAGACAGTAACAGAGGACGGTGCAGAGGGATCATTAGTAATACAGTGGGATGTGAGGGGGACAGGGTGATGGAGTGAGAGACAGACAGGGGAAGATAAATGTATTTGTATTGGTGGGGTGTGGGGGTGTGATGAGAGCACAGTATAAAACATAGAGACTCAGGTGGGGGAGAGAGGACAATATAAAACATGTAGATGGGTAAATGGGGGCCAGCACATATAGATGTGGGGGCACAATGCAAAAACATAAATGGGGGAATTAAACAGGGAAGCACAATACAGGATACACAGATTGGAGGGGGGGGGGGCACAATATTGGACATACAGGATAGGGGTGCATAAAGCAGGACAAACAGATCGGGAGCATATGGGGCATCTGATAGACCTTTATAAGGACCACATGAGAAGCACCTGGACCTGGGGAGACTATTTTTCCCTGTTCGCTCCCCCTAAGCCACTGATCTGGAGATAGTGACAGGCCTGACCTTTATAGAAATGTACAAAGTATATCCAAATGATGAAATGGGACAAAATAGTATAGACTAAAATTATAAAATAGAGCTGTAACAAGTGATTGTATCTTTGGCTATGCAAATATTAAGGGCCACATTTATCAATAATACAGAACCCTTTTAGCACTCCCTATTTAACAATCTATCTAAAATGATCAATATTTATCACTGTTGGCTCATGACCTCTTTAGATGACGCATGTGCAGACTGACCATCGCACATGCGCATGACATAGAAGCCCGTTGCTCGCAGCGTTAGGCTGCCAGCAGCTAAGCAGGGGGACATTGCTGGACCTCACCGGCGAGTGAACCTATTTATATAATCCACACATTAGGGAGAATAAAATTGGCCCTTTTGGCAATTGTTCATATGTTAGGCATTTTCAATGTCATCAATAGTTGGAAAATCGGATTAAACTATTTACATAGAAAGATTTTTCCTCTTCACAACCACATCAACGTTTTCAGTTTGTTACTCAGCGTGTTCTTACACTAACAATGTCTTCTCCTCTCTTTCCCCTTACTCTACTCAACAACTGCTGATCTTTGGTAAGTATTGGAAAGTATTGATCCTCTCCCTTTATCTATTAATACACCTCTTAATGCCCAGAGGGAAGGGCAATCCTGAAGCCATGGTTCCCCAGAGGTTTCCTCCACAGGGGGTTTTTCCTCTCCTGAGTGCTGAAGGATGACTCTTCGTGAGTCCAGAGGTTGCCCAAGTATATGGCTGTTATGCCATTATGATCACCATCATTCACCTATCTCTCCAGCTAACATCCCTGCATCTCTCCGGCTCACACCCCTGCGTCTCTCCAGCTCAAACCCCTGCGTCTCTCCAGCTCAAATCCCTGCGTCTCTCCAGCTCACACCCCTGCGTCTCTCTGGCTCACACCCCTGCGTGTCTCCACCTCAAATCCCTGCGTCTCTCCCCTCTCCGGCTCACACCTCTGCATATCTCCATATCACACCCCTGCGTCTCTCCAGCTCACACCCCTGTGTCTTTTTAGCTCACACCCTGTGTTTCTTTAGTTCACGTCCCTGTGCACCTCAGGCAGGGTGCGACCCTTCAGGGTGCTTTGAGAATAGCTAGGGTCGGCGCGTCCCAGGCAAGGTGCAGCCACACTGGGTGCTACGAGAGTAGCTAAAGCTGGTGCTTCCCAGGCAGGGTGCGGCCACTCTGGGTGCTGCGAGACTAGCTAGGGCCGGTGTGTCCCAGGCAGGGTGTGGCCACTCTGGGTGCAGCAAGACTAGCTAGGGCCAGCACGTCTTTCCAGCATACACTTCTGCGTTTATTTAGCTCACACCCCTGCGTCTCTCCAGCTCATGCCCCTGCATCTCTCCAACTTAGCTCCCTGCGTCTCTCCAGTTCACACTTCTGTGTCATTCCGCAAAATAAATTGTTTTTATAGATTAACAAATAATAAAAAAATTTTTATGTATTCATTGACAGAGTCTATTCTTTACTACCACTTTCACAGAGTTCACAAATTACTACTGATATGATTGATACTCTACTGTGCTGCTGGTGCTCCTGAGCAGCTATATAACAGCCAGACACATTTATAGGTATACAATCGGGAAGCCGGCGGATCTAATCCCGACAGCCGGCTTCCCGACTGCTTAATCCCGGAGAGGGTTAAATGACAGGCGTCTAAATGTAGACGCCTGTCATTTTGCTGATGCCGGGAGACCGGCGCCCGACATCCCGATCGAAAGGGACGCCGAGCGCGTATTGCCGTGGCGGGGGAGGGTTAGGTTTAGGGTTCCCGGGGGGGATTAGGGTTAGCCACCCCCAATGGGAGGTTAGGTTTAGGCTAGGGGAAGGGAGGGCTAGGCACCCCGGGCGTGACTTAGGTTTAGGCGGCGAGGAAGGAGGGGTTAGGTTTAGGCACTTAGATGGGGGATTAGGGTTAGGCACTGGGGAGAAGGTTAGAGTTAGGCACCCCTAAGGGAGGGTTAGGGTTAGGGGGTAGAAATAGGTTAGTCAATACTTACCTTACGACGATTGGGATTTCCTTCTCTGTCGGGATGCCGCTGTCGGGATTCCAACCGCCGGGCATGGGTCATAGCGATCCCCTGCTGCTGATGCTCCCGAGTAGCTATATAACAGCCAGACACATTTATATTCTATATTTAACAGCCTTGGGGGTTTATTTAATAAGTGTCAGGTTGTACCTACACTTCTGTTCATGCTTATACCCGATATTTAAAAGTTCAGTGCCCTTTTACTTATCGGGCATAAACAGGAAGAGAAGTGTCGGAGTGTAAACTTCGCAAATAAACCCCTTGAAGAGAGATAAAGTGGAGAAGTTGTCCAAAGCAACCAATCAGCTTCTGTCATTTATCTAGCTGATTGGTTGCTTGGACAACTGAACCATTTTATCTCTCTCCAACAGTTTTAGCAAGTTCAAATATTATTAGGAACAATGTCATTGTCTTGGGAAATTCACAGTATAAAATAATGTAAAAATAATAATAAATAATAATAATTTTATTTATATAGCACTGTTCTTCAGTAGGTCTCAAGGTGCTTAAATAGGGGTTTCCATCTTCAGATAACTTTGCTTTATGATTCAGGGGCCTATTCATCATCACTTAATTTAAACAAAAGCTGGTGCAAATTAACATTTTCACCTACTTTTGTATAAATTAAGTGTCAGGGCCATTCATCATTGCTGTAACGCAGAAGGTATCACTCATATCTCATGGTTACAAATCTGCCCGATAATTTCCACAGTCCCCATACTACAATATGGGGATATAGAAATTATGTAATTCATCAAGTTTCGAAAATGCTTTTTTTCCTGAATTTGACAGTGAAGCTGTATGTCACCCAGAGATGGCGTACAGCCCCCGAATCTCTTCACAAGTTGCCGTGTACGCAGCAACTTATGCAGCAGAGGGATCTTTTCAGATCCCTCCCTGCCGTGTTCCCACTGCCTCCGGCTCAACGCACACTCCACTGGCTGCCACTGCCCCCCTCCCTGCTGCCCAGCAAAGTGCAGACGGGCAGGTAGTCAAGCGGTCCAAGGGTGCACAGGGTGCCCAGAGTCTTCTGCTCACCTGTGCCCACCCTACCTCCTGCCCACAGCCTTCATCCCCCACTGCACACAGCATCTCACCTGAACGAAGACCCTTCAGGACACTCCCTCCAGCCAGCACACACCAAGCAGCAGCCGCAGACAGGAGCCCAGACTCCGCCGGCTATTATCATCCCTCCCCGCTGTCTTCGGCTCTACCGGCACCACCTCAGTCCCTTATTCCCTGCGTCTTTGGTACCCGCAGCCTGTATGCCGAATGAAACACTGGCAGGCTAGGAGGAGAGGGCTGCGCACAGGCAAGCGCAGGGGGGGTTTCCGTCTGCCTGGAAACCCGCCTCCCCAGCCCACACCATGACCACAATAGAAATAGTAGTGTAATAGAATTTTACTAGTTCTGCATGTTCTTCTCAGTATCACAAATGAAATAATTAGCACCACCTGTAGATCTTTTACCATGTATCAGTAAGTAATAAATAACCTGTGCACCAACTAGGAGATCTGGAAAACATGCACTGTTATGGATGTGCTGCTCTAGAGCCCAATATGTACATATATGTCTAGGGCAGTTCTAGGTTCTGCTGCTCCCCCAGACTCCCGGACTTGCTCCCATGCTCTGGAATGGTGCTCACATCTAAAATAAAAACATTCAGCTCAGACAGGATGGCCCTACTGCCGCATCTAATGGATTATTGTGATCGCTGGTCCTGTATATGCTGGAATTATGACACACAATAGACTTTGTTTGACGCACATTACAGTTGGTTAAGTGCTAATTCTACCCTCTTCATGGACTGACCACACTCACTCTAAAATCAAGCATTTGGAAACCCCCCTCTAGAAATCCTGCGTTTGCCACTGCTGCGGGGACACTGGCAGGGGGTTACAGTGATGGGACTGTGTGTACACTGGCAGAGGGGTACAGGAGAGAGGGCTGTTGGACACTAACAAGCTCACCTCCCCTGCTTCTGTCCGGCGTCTGCTGCGGCTTCTCTCCTCAGTGGATCACCATCGTTGCCTCGGTCTATCCTCTCCGCCAAGCTCCCCAACACACACTATGGCCACTTCAACAGCAGAGCACACAGTCTGGCCTCATGACACTTGCTGTGTAATGAAATGTGTATTTAAAGTGTGTATATATATATATATATATATATATATATGTTCTTATATAATATATACATTTTAAATATACAATTCACTATACTGCAAGTGTGTGGTCAGAATAATCAGCGCATGTGCAGTGTAATGTAGTCCTTACAGACACCTCAGCTGCAGAGGAAAAGGATATTTTTTTATAAAAAGCTGACTTCTAAAAAATAGCAGCTCTTCGAAAGTGATACTTTTCTCAAAGAGGCATGATGATAAGTGATAATTAAGTAATGATGAATAGGCCCTGTGAACCATATCCCAGTAGTAATTATCCAACAACGCCATTGGCAACAATTCAGCAACATCTGGGATCAACATTAGGAGGTATCCTATCTACTCAATTTGGGGAATGTTACCATCTTTCATTTTTATAGAATGTCTCCTTTATTTTTGTTAAAATCAAGTTTGTTGTTTTTGTTTTTTTTTACAATTTCCTTCCCCATGTCTACTCTCCTAGGGTGGGACCTACAGTATGTCTTATTTCAGTTCATGTCAGTTCAGAGTAGGGACAAGTGATTCTAGGAATGCAGCAGCACAGTCAGCGCTGCTGCAATGAGCGCAGAGCAGCTCCTGAAGCCCGACATCGGTGATCAGCGTCATGGACATAATGTGTCACGTGATGCTGATGAGGGGACTCAGGAGCTGCGCTGCGCTCTATGCAACAGTGCTGGCTGTGCTGTTGCATTCAGAACACAGATCAGCGGCAGCTTAGCCCCCATCCAGGAACAGGGTCCACATACACATACACATACTGTATATACACATAAACACATACATACACATATATACACAACATATATACGCATAAACACATACATACACATATATAAACAATAAAACAGTACACATACACTTACATTTTATGCAGCTGCTGTTCCCTTCATTAGACTCTGCCCCCTCATGCCGTAATCCCGCGATTCGTGAGTCATATGGGGGCGGGGCTTACCGTATTGGCTCCGCCCCAACTTCGGCCATGATAGCTGCAGGGGAAGTTGTTGCTCCGTCAGTGTGCGCTAGTTGTGGGTCCCCTCTGTGTGTGGGGGCCCCAGGGGGACCACCCCTGCCGCCCCCCCCTTAATCCAGCCCTGCGTAACCCCATGATTTCACAACTATCTATAGCAAGATAATTAGGTTATAGCTCACATTACTTTGGTGTGTGGTGCAAAGGTATAAAGTGTTGCATTTGTAGAAATTCATACAGTCTGAGGGTACGTGAAAGACATTGTGGTTGGTGGTCTTCCAAGGAAAGCAACTGAACTTGTTTGGTAAAACCAACAGGAAAACCAAGACCTGATCGGATCCAGCAATAGGATCCACTAGGGAGTTCACAGTGTCACGTCTGAGGTTAGGAGTTGGTTGGAACAGGCGTGGGAGGCTGAAGAGGAGACTTGGGAGGCGTGGATAAAACTAGTTGGCTTGAGTCAGGACTTCCTCATGTATGATATGAGGAATAATATTAACTGTAGAGAATGATGGGTCCAAAGGCGAGGAGGCTAAAGTAAATGTCTTTATAGAGCAGCAGCTTAGAATGGGAACTAAATATATAATACTGAAGAGATGGGCAGAATCGGATTGTAACCGATGATTTTGGTTTGAGAGCTGGATCTGTTTGAGACTGATATTGATAAATAGAAGAAATTGATTGGTTGGATACCGATGTTGATGAATTGAAGAACTTGATTGGTTTTAGACCAATGTTGATATATTTGAAGTACTGGATCGGTTTTGGACAGATGATAATTTGAAGTACTGGGTCGGTTAGGAACTGATGATGGAAGTATCGGATGGGACCGATGGTTGGAGGTATCGGCTGGAACCGATAGAGGTTAATGTTAACAAGTGTCTGTGGTAAAACTAGACTGCAATGTTAGTGGAATAGAAGATCCAGACTTGGAACTGGAATATAACGGACTGGGACCTTTCAGACACAGAGGGGATCATTCAGACCCCCTCTACAGGGGAAGTTGTTGCTCCGTCAGTGTGCGCTAGTGGTGGGGGCCCCTCTGTGTGTGGGTGCCCCAGGACGACCGCCCCTGCCGCCCCCCCTTAATCCAGCCCTGCGTAACCCCATGATTTCACAACAATCTATAGCAAGATAATTAGGTTATAGCTCACATTACTTTGGTGTGTGGTGCAAAGGTATAAAGTGTTGCATTTGTAGAAATTCATATAGTCTGAGGGTACGTGAAAGAAATTTTGGTTGGTGGTCTTCCAAGGAAAGCAATTGAACTTGTTTGGTAAAACCAACAGGAAAACCAAGACCTGATCGGATCCAGCAATAGGATCCACTAGGGAGTTCACAGTGTCACGTCTGAGGTTAGGAGTTGGTTGGAACAGGCGTGGGAGGCTGAAGAGGAGACTTGGGAGACGTGGATAAAACTAGTTGGCTTGAGTCAGGACTTCCTCATGTATGAGATTAGGAATAATATTAACTGTAGAGAATGATGGGTCCAAAGGCGAGGAGGGTAAAGTAAATGTCTTTATAGAGCAGCAGCTTAGAATAGGAACTAAATATATAATACTGACGAGATGGGCAGAATTGGATTGTAACCGATGATTTTGGTTTGAGAGCTGGATCTGTTTGAGACCGATATTGATAAATAGAAGAAATTGATTGGTTGGATACCGATGTTGATGAATTGAAGAATTTGATTGGTTTTAGACCAATGTTGATATTTTTGAAGTACTGGATCGGTTTTGGACAGATGATAATTTGAAGTACTGGGTCGGTTAGGAACTGATGATGGAAGTATCGGATGGGACCGATGGTTGGAGGTATCGGCTGGAACCGATAGAGGTTAATGTTAACAAGTGTCTGTGGTAAAACTAGACTGGAATGTTAGTGGAATAGGAGATCCAGACTTGGAACTGGAATATAACGGACTGGGACCTTTCAGACACAGAGGGGGTCATTCAGACCCGCTCGCGAGCAAAGGACGCTCGCAAGCTCGTCGATGTTTGCCGAATGCGCATGCGCACGACGGAGGGAGCTCCGTCGTGCTCATGTGCGAGACCCGGCGAGTGACGAGGAATACGCCACTCGGGGTCTCGCACCAAAGGGGGCGTGCTGTCGATGGTGACTGACACCACGCTCCCTTTGGTGGGCGTGCCGGGGGCGTGGCTGCCAGACAGAGGCGTTCCCATGGGAACGCCTACCGTCTGAGCCCGGCCTCACTGACATCAGTAATGATGTCAGTGGAAGTGATTTTGGCTCTGATAGTGCCAAAATCACTCCTGGGCTTGCGGCAGCGAGACCCTACCGCAGGGTCTCGTCGCAAGCCCGATGGTCAAAGACCATCGTGACCATCATCATGGCCGCTCGCTATAGCTGTGGGTGGTCACCCACAGTTATACGAGCGGCCAGGAGGCCGCTCCATTTTTAGGGAGGAGGGCCCTGATTCAGAGCGAGCGCTCTGGTCAGAGCGTTTGGCTCTGAATCAGACCCAGAGTACCTGGGAGCTCTGCACAGAGCTGTAATTTCAGCAGAAGCGACAATGTGCAGGCAACAGAGGCCAGTCAGGAAATTGAATTTATAGGGGACGATCCCAAGGGATTGGATCCTGCAATCAGCTGGTCTGGGAGCAGCACTCTGAGTGGAGGAAGAGCGTCAGGTAACAGAGCCCAACAGGGGATGATTGGGATGGAAAACCAGCCCGGGAAATTTATGGAAGCAGCCCTAATAGGTGCGGGGTCTGTTGAGGGGGTGGGGTCTGTCTAGGGAGCCGGTATCCCTTCTCATAGAGTCTGATTCTGAGATGGACACAGTAGCAGCTGTCCTTATATGTTTTGCTGCAGTTTCGTCAGTGACTTTAGGCCATAAACACAATGCCCTTCCCTGGTGTATAGCCATTCGTTCGAATATGCAAGTACTGAGATGCCCACTGTCAGTGTCTAAGGTGTCTATGTACTAATAATCGTGGTACTGTCACGATTGTTATTGGTTCAACTCGCATGGGGATATTTTCATCTTTAATGAAAAAATTCCCGCTATGTACCTAGGGGAGCTCGCAGGGACAGAGGTTGTGGTAACCACTGACCCTGCAAGCTGTAAACCCAGCAAATTTTAGAAGTCTTTCACAGAAGTGAAAGACTTCACCGGGGGAAGCTGACATTGCGCATGCGTACAGCGTAAGCTTCCAGAGCTGGCTGGAGTCTGCGGGGAAGAGATCAAAATATCTCTCTCCTGCCCCTGGAGCCCCCATTGGCTTACAGTAGTTTACACCATCTGAAGATGGTATGAACTACCGGGGCTAAACTCTGAGTCGCATTGCTTTTTGGAGTTTAGTACATACTGTAGGGCTCAGATCGTAGTCCCCATTGATAATAATGGGGACTGCAATCTGCAGTGCTAATTAGCACATTGGTGGAGATTTCTGTGAAATCACCTGCATTGTGCTTTTAGTACAATACATGAAATTATGCAGAAACTGCAGTTTTTGCATAATATTATGCATCAAACAGCTTGATACATAGGCCCCTAAGTCTTTAGACAACCTCCTGTAACTAAGGGGGTCATTCAGACCCGCTCGCGAGCGCAGGATGCTCGCAAGCGGGTCGATTTCCCCCCACTGCGCATGCGCACGACGGAGGGTCAACAGACCGCAAATAGCGAGCGCTCTATTTAAATATCCGGCCCCTTTTTCTGAACGAGCGAGCGCAAATAGCGTCCGGCTCTGAATCAGGCCCTCAGACCCATGCGCAGATGACAAACAATGCACAAGAAAAAAAATAAAAACAACACTTTGGCCCCTACAGGAAAACAATAAAAAACACATTAGCCTCCACAGGAAAAAAACAAAACACATTGCCCCCACAAGAAATACATTAAAAAAAAACAGCCTCAATAATAAAAAAATAAAATACACACCGCCCCCCCCCCAAAAAAAAAACATTTACCCGCACAAAAAAAATAAGACACCATTGTCCCCACTGGATAAACAAGCACACTGGCACCTACCAAAATGGTAGTGTCTAGATGCCCTTCACAGAGAGGACATCATCAGTTACTGTGCAATGTACAGTAATTCCCTACCATTCACGTGGACATAGAGGGAGAATATAAACCTGTGGCAAGCAAAGCGCGCCCAGTGTGGCGAGCGAACCGAGCCCACGAGGGGACACATTTCTTTGTTTGGTGACCTTTATGGGCATGCGACCTCACTTCCGCTCTCACCTCACCTTACAATGAAGTGGAAATAAACTCAACCCTACAGAAATCAATAAAACACAATGGCCCCTACAGGGAAAAAAAATGCATTGACCCCTGACAGGTTAAAAAAAAAAAAAACATTGGCCCCCACAGGAGAAAAATAAAAACTCAGGTGCAAGCTTGTAGTAGTAGTGTGGGGACAGGCAGCGAGTAGAAGTAGTGTGGGGGCAGGCAGGGAGTAGTAGTGTGGGGCAGGCAGGAAGTAGTAGTAGTGTGGGGCAAGTGGGGAGTAGTAGTAGTGTGGGGCAGGCAAGGAGTATTAGTAGTGTGAGCAGGGAGTAGTAGTAGTGTGGGGCAGGTGGGGAGTAGTAGTAGTGTGGGGCAGGCAAGGAGTATTAGTAATGTGGGCAGGGAGTAGTAGTAGTATGGGGCAGGCAGGGAATAGTAGTAGTGTGGGGCAGGCAGGGAGTAGTAGTAGAGTGGGGCAGACAGGGAGTAGTAGTATTTTAAAACGGGACAGAATGGGAGTAATAATGGAAAGCAGAGCAGGATGGGAGTAGTAGATTGGAGTAGTTGGCAGCATTGGAGTAGTGGGTAGCATTGGAGAAGTGAGCAGGAATGGAGTAGTGGTGGAAAGCTGGTAAGATAGGAGTAGGTCACCTCAGCTCATGGGTCCTGGCTGCCGTCCCTTTCTCTGCACTGACAGCTGCCTCACACAGCCAGAGTAAGGCCCTGCCATCCGTGTCCTGCACCGCTCCTCCGGCTGCCATTCGTGTCCTGCTGTTTACTCCTCCATCCAAGGCTGACTGACAACTGCATACACCCCGCCCCCCCTGCATGGTCCTGCCCCCTGCCTCATCTCCCGCAGCCTTGCTCCGACATCCCACGGAGCTGACGGCGGGAAGCGGAGGATGAGAGAGGGGGTGTGGACACCAGCACCGGGAGGTTGATGTTTCCGTTCCATAGCGAAACGTAAACCCCGGAAGCACTGCAGCCGAAAGTCAGTGCAAGCCTGACCGGCAGAATCGGCCAGCCCAGCAAAGGGGTTTAGGGGTCGGCCCAGCGGGAACTTTCCCTCTGTCCCGGCGGCCCAATCCGCCCCTGGAGTCCAACATAGCTGCATCAATACTGTGGTTTAGGAAGAAACTCTGGCGTGCAACTTGTGTGCCATCATGCTGGCTAGGAGTTTGAGGGAGTTGGAGAAGAACAGGTCATGGGTGGGGACCAGTTTGTTACAGACAGATCTGGCATTTCAGAGGGCACAGGAGAAGGGGACTGACCTTGTGGGAGAGATGTGGATGAGATTATCAGGATTGCTGTAGCATGGAGGTGAGATTAATCTGGAGGAAAGAGATGGAGAGAGTGTAGTGATGGTGCGGGATCCTGGGCTAGGAAGGAAATCTGCAGATGGTGGGCAGGGAGGGAGTTTGGTGTGATGTGGATGGAGATGAGGAGGGAAGAGAGGGAGCAGGTGTTACTGGTGGGTTAGCAGGACCATGATGGTGAAGTGAATGAAAATGGAGAAATGGGAGAGGTGGGAAATGGAAGCAGATTAGTGGAAGGGAGACAGAGGAGAGGAGAGAGGAGGAGGTGGAGGATACTAGAAGGGGAAGGATAGAGGTGAGAACAGGGGTAGAATAAAAGAATAAAAGATAATGTTGATAATGAGTGAAGGGGGATTAGATGAGGTAAATAGGGGAAGGTAAACTGGAAATAGAAATTGAGATAGCGACAGTGCAGCTAATTTATAGAAATGTAAAGTGACAGTGAATATGTGCACACTGCACAACAACAAAAGGTTATTATATGAAGCTGAATAATGATGGAAATGTTATGAGTGTAGAAAGTAGATACTAAAGTAGACAATGTTAGAAGTGAAAGGATGTGAGACAAGGCTGAAAAGCAATGGTAATTCAGACAGGGCTAACAGGGTATAAAGGCAAATCGGCATTGGTACAGATATGCAGTCTGATGTATATGTATGTATACATAACAAATCATTTCAAGCAAGTTCTTGCAGTGTCTAAGCAGGGAGGTGAGTGTGCAGTGAGCAGGTTATGCAGACAGCAGGTGTTTGTTTTGTCAGTTAACTCACAGATGTTATTGATCAGTTGATAGACTTCTGGTGATACTGACCCTTGAAAAATCAGAAAAGTTTCGCCTGTCCGACTTTCCGCCTCCTTTGCCTGTTTTCAGAGGTGAAATCTTTACGTGCGCGTCCCCGCTTTTCGCCCTATTCAATTCCTAAACAGGTGAAAACGGAAAGCGGCGAATGCGGAACAGGCGGAAAGTATTGTCAGAATTGGGGAAATCAGTCTGTACCCCAAAAAGAGATGGGATTCAATGTAGATGTGTACTAATAGCCCTAATAAAAGTGTTTGGGGTACTTAAGTTGTTTAAATTGCTTCTTATTAGCGTCTTTGCAAAAGTGGTGAAGAATGGCATTATGCAGTATCTTTTGGTGATAATAAGTAGTCCAGTCAAATTTTCGGTACTAGGAAATGGGTGCTAGCATATTTTTATGTCTCTAAAGTGAACTTTGAAAAAACATGAAAAACCACCCTCACACATGTACCTGCAATCCCAAAAAACACTTGGCCCCTCCTTAAAGCACCCCAAGAACTCAATTTCGCTACTTTTTACATTTTTGTGTTCTGAAGTCATTTTTTTTTGCTGATTTGTCCTTTGGGGGGGCTGTCCCAAGGGTTTTGAGACGTTTCCCCACTTTTGCACCCCAAAATAGCTATTTTGCACTTTTTCCACCTGCTATTCATTCATTCATTGGAGATACTTTTCTGCCAAGTACAATGCTTTGAGTTTCCGCTTAGGCGAAATCTTCCTGGAATTGAATAAGGAGATACTTTGAAAACAGGCGGAAAGTCCGAATTCGCAGAAACCTATCTCCAAACGGCACTTTTCACCTCTTATTGAATCCGGCCCTTAGACGGTAAGCTCTAATAGTGCGGGATGTAAACATTCTCTGGAAAGCACTTTATAATATCTTGTCTCTAAACAAAACTAATTGAAGAGTAATCCATGTGTAGGATCCTTTAGACATCAAGATGCAGACTGTGCCAGACTACTGATGAATATACTACAACAGCTAATAGCAAAGACTCCAGATTTGCTGTAACACAGGAACTACAGACACACACATGAGGAAACGGATCATCCCAATGTATGAAGGAGGGACTTCAGCAGATATCTCCGACAGCTACAGCCCCCATATATGTATCTGCTATTTGGGATGCAATGCTGTCAGATTTACTAAGTTCCACATTGCGAAACACTCTGGAGTTGGTCCCCGCAGCTAACGCATACTTCCTAACTCTCCCACAATGACCAGGAGGCTGCCAAAACTCGGGTGGCGCTCCCAGCCCCCCCTGCAGGAGAGGGGAAGTCTCCCGGACAGGACGCCACCCCTGCAAACCCCCCTTTTCCCCCGCACTTCCCCCCCTTTTGCCCCACACTTACATGATGAAAGTGGGCAGTCCAGAGGAGTCCGGAAATTTTACATTGTATTGCGGGGGCAGGGCCACAATGACACGATCGCATGCCATGCCCCACACATTGCCCACCATTGCCGCCAGCAAACCACCTGCAGATAGCGTTGTGCTGCTGTAGCCTATGGGCTACACCTCATAAATTTACCAGAATTTACACTTCGCAAAATTCAGTAGACCGCACAAGCACAAGAGTCCCAACAGAAGAGCGAAGAGACTGCTGAAGCTGCTGCTTTCCTTTCAGAGCCCCTCTCCCTGCGTGTACAGTACTATTTACTACATCTCGATATTGGGTGCTAATATCGCGCCCAGATTGCATTGCAAATGCAATAACTAATAAATGGGCCACTAAGTATCATTGGGGATACAGTGAATATACCGATGGACGGGAATCCCGCTGTCTAAATCTCGACACGGGACTAAAGACACAGGACTAAATCCAGACGCCTATCTTTAGCCGGACGATGGAATCCCAAGAGGACGGTTTCTTGTATGAAGGTAAGCGGGGACACATAGTTGTGTCGCAGGGGGGGTCTAGGCACCACCAGGGGGACTTAGGGTTAGACACCCCCCGGGGAGGATTAGGCTAGGGGAAGTGGGGGTTAGGGTTAGGCGCCACTGGGGGAGGTTAGGGTTAGGTACCCCCCTCGGGAGGTTTAGGGTGCGGGGGGAGGGTTAGGTATAGGCCCCCCCAAGGAGGGGCTTAGGGTTAGGCACCACCCTAAGAGTTTCAGGGTTAGGCACCCCTAAGGGAGGGTTAGGGGGGGAGAAGGGTAGAGTTATGGGACTTACCTGCTCCATCGGGATTATGCATGTTCGGGCTTCCGCCGTCGGCTATTAATCCACCGGGATTTCATACCCAACCCGTATCATTGTGAGATGCAGAGATACTAAACAATATATACCACCATCTATGATTATTTATTTGTTTAGCTCTATTTTTATTTTCAAATTTTAACAGAACAGAGGGCCTGATTCAGAGATCTGTGCAATGCAGACATTTACGCAGATTGAGCGATATTTAGCCATTGCGCATGCATGAAAGCCGTACTGCGCACTCAAAGCGTTTGGTTTGCGATTACACTTGCACCGAGGATTCATTTGCATAGTAAGTGACAGGTAGTCAGCGCTTGGAGGAGGTAACAGGGGGGTGGTTAGGGAAACACAGGCGTGTCTTGCGGGTTACACACCATTTCATGGGTGTGTATAAATTAGCCATTGCGATCTCCTTCACTGCGTGTCAGTGTTTGAGACAGGTCAGGCTTCACTTAGAGGCTGCGTGGCTGCTCGATCTGCGTCAGTGTTCCTGATGTTTCCACATATATGAGAAGGCAGCAGTGGGCGTCCCTATGCTCTGGTCACTTAGAAGAGACATTAGCATTTTTTCGCTAATGCAAACCGTGAGAGTTCGCAGTTGCGATTGCATTTGAGTAAATCTCGGAATCAGGTTAAGAGTCACCTTTACAGAGAAGGCAATATGCAACAACGTAAAGAAGAGCGAGAAATTAATTCACGTTATGATTTTTAATGGTAAACAAAGCCCTAAATGGTGGTTAATAGGTCATGTGAGTAGGAGCCACAATTTCTTGTTTCTTCCACTTGTACCGTAGTTTTCACCTGGGGCTGGATATCCTGACAGCATCAGGTAAGTATCCCTACCCTAACCCTCCCTCTAAGCCTAACCCAACTTTCCCACAGCCTAACCCTAACCATCCCCCCTCCCCCACACAGCCTAACCCTCCCCCCGCAGCCTAACCTTAACCCTTCCCCCGCAGCCTATTCCTAACCCTCCCTTATTGCCTAACCCTAAACCCTAACCCTATAACTTACCATTGAGATGCCTGCAGTGGGGATTCAGACACTGGGATTCCGATTGCTGTCGGGATTCCGGTGACGGTATTCTGAGCGCTGACATCCCGACCGTCGGGATGGTAACTACATTTTGACATATAGGGGTCTATTCATGTAGAACATGAAGTGGCTATTGAAAGATATCACTATACACTAGTGGCCAAAATTGCGGACACATTTTGAAATGTGAATGTTTTTCATCTTTGAATGCTTATAAAAACTATTTCACTTCATTCAGTGCAATGATTCATATATCAAATGAAAGGAAATTCAATGCTGAATTCAACACAATAAACAGAGGTCAAATATTTACATTACAAGGGAAGTTATGCTACCTTTAGTCAGACAAAGAAGCACAGATACGTGAGATTCAAGAAGCGGATTGTAGTAACAGCTACTACCAGCCAATCGAAATCGTCGGTCTGAGGACCAATCAGCTATTTTGCAGAATAAAGTTGGTTACTGAAGTGTAATTATGGTGGATGTTTGTGTGTATTGTTTAGTGCTATTGACAGTGTAAAAAATAAATACAACAATGTCGTCCAAGCAAAGTGGTGACTGGTCAGCCAGGAAGAGATCCAGGATTGTGGTGTTACGTGAAAATGGTCTTTCGTATGCAGCAATTGCGAGAGAAGTTGGTGGGAAAGTGAGTACGAAAGTCTTGTTTACGCTATATGGAAACACAATCTATACAAAACAAAGAAGGAAAAGGCCGGAAAAAGTGCACAACAGCTGTTGATGTTAGGAGAATAAAACGAATTTGCATCAGGGACAGATGGATGTAATCTGCGGCCATTAGCAGTGAACTGAGTGCAACTGGTGTTTTTGTCAGTACAAGAATGGTACGGAGAAGACTAAGGGCTCTATTTACTACAATCCGCATATTGAATGCGGATTGTAGTGTGATATTACCGAGTGAATTTGCATTGCGAATTCAGGCAATATCACAGGGATTTACTATAAATCCCTTGCAGGGACAGAGCTTGCGATAAAGCTCTGTCCCTGCGGATCCCATCCGCACTCTAGTCGCGGTATTTTCGGAAAAAATACCGCGACTAAGAGCCCGCGCATACGCCAACCGACCACCGTTACTACCCCCCACCGATGCTAAGCCCCGCCCCCGGCGCTAAGCCCCGCCCCGGTGCTAAGCCACGCCCCCCGCGATCGCGGTCCCCCGCGACCCCCCCTCCCTTCATTACACTTACCTGCATCCTCCTGGCCTCCTGTGATCTTCTCCGGGCTTCCCGATCAGGTGATCTCCCATACTGCACTGGGGCCCGATCACCTGATGACCGGGCCCCAGTGTACTATGGGAGGCCAGCTGACCGGAGAGGAGCCATCACCGGAGGCCCGATCACCGGTCCCTATTTATTAACATTATTTTTACTAAAATAAAGTGAAAAAGGGTGTTTTCACACCCTTTTCACATTATTTTAGTTTCACCTGTAGTTACTATAGGGCAATTGTAGTAGAATTAGTAAAATTCTACTCCAACTCCTAGTATCACTTATTTTTAGTAAAGCAGATCGCATTTCCCATAATTGTAATGGGAAATGTGATCCGACCATAGTTACTAAAAATAAATTGTAAAAAAATACCGGGGGAAGCCCTGTGATAATAACGCCACCTGGAGGTGGCGTTATCCAGGGTCTCCCCCGGTTACCGGGCTCCCACTCTGCTCTAACGGGGAGAGCAGAGGCGGGAGCCGGTACCAGTAATCAGCTATGTGGTCTAAATAGACCGCAAGCTGATTGCTGTAAAAAAAAGAAAAAAAAAATGAAACATTTTTTTTTTACTTACCTGACTCCAGGGACCGGTGATCGGGTCTCCGGTGATGGCTCCTCTCCGGTCAGCTGGTCTCCCACAGTGCACTGCTGCCCGGTCATCAGGTGATCGGGCCCCAGTGCAGTATGGGAGATCACCTGATCGGGAAGCCCGGAGAAGATCACCGGAGGACAGGAGGATGCAGGTAAGTGTAATGAAGGGAGGGGGGGTCGCGGGGGTCCACGATCGCGGGGGCGGGGCTTAGCGCGGGGGGGCTTAGCGCTGGTGGGGGGGCAGCAGCGACGGAGGGTCAGCGCATGCGCGGGCTCTTAGTCGCGGTATTTTTTCTGAAAAAAACGCGACTAGAGTGCGGATGGGATCCGCAAGGACAGAGCTTTATCGCAAGCTCTGTCCCTGCAAGGGATTTATAGTAAATCCCTGTGATATTGCCTGAATTCGCAATGCGAATTCACTCGGTGATATCACACTACAATCCGCATTCAATATGTGGATTGTAGTAAATAGAGCCCATGGAGTGATGAAACTAAGATATCGATATTAGGCAGTGATGGGAGAAAATATCGGAGACGTCGCATCGGGGATGAGGTACATCCATATTGCATTCAAGCGACAACAAAGAATCCTATAAGTGTGTATAATCTGGGCATGTATAACAGCAGATGCTGTAGGCCGCCTTTATGTCATAGATGGCACACTGAACAGCAGAAAGTACATTGACATCATCCTACAACCAAAACTTCTACCTTCCATCAGGGATCTTTTATCAGATAATGCCCCATTTTTTTTCCCATCAGGATTTTGCTCCCTGCCACACTGCATGGACATACAAAAAGGGGTTCACGGAGAATGACATACAGGTGCTGGGATGGCCAGGAAACAGCCCAGACCTCAACCCCATAGAACATTTGTGGTTCAGTTTAAAAAAAACTGGTCCATCTGAGGCGTCCATCCAATAAAAGACAATTAATTGAGGCTATAATTGTCTCATGGCACCACATAATAAAGAAGGAATAGCTCCAAACATTGGATGGCTCAATGCCACGTCTCTGTGCTGCTGTCTTGAAAAATAAAGGATACCCAATGAAATACTGATAGGACAGTAACATCATAAGTACACAGGGATTTTCACTGCACAACTTCCCTTGTAATGCAAATATTTGACCTTGGTTTATTGTGTTTAATTCAGCATTAAATTTCCTTTCATTTGATATATGAATCATTGCACTGCATGAAGTGTAACAGTTTTTATAAGCATTCGAAGTTGAAATACATTCAAATTTCAAAGGGCTCTATTTACTACAATCCGCATATTGAATGCGGATTGTAGTGTGATATTACCGAGTGAATTCGCATTGCGAATTCAGGCAATATCACAGGGATTTACTATAAATCCCTTGCAGGGACAGAGCTTGCGATAAAGTTCTGTCCCTGCGGATCCCATCCGCACTCTAGTCACGGTATTTTCGGAAAAAATACCGCGACTAAGAGCCCGCGCATGCGCCGACCACCACTACTACCCCCCACTGACGCTAAGCCCCGCCCCCGGTGCTAAGCCCCGCCCCCTGCGATCGCGGACCCCCGCGACCCCCCCCTTAATTACACTTACCTGCATCCTCCTGGCCTCCGGTGATCTTCTCCGGGCTTCCCGATCAGGTGATCTCCCATACTGCACTGGGGCCCGATCACCTGATGACCGGGCCCCAATGTACTATGGGAGACCAGCTGACCAGAGAGGAGCCATCATCGGAGGCCCGATCACCGGTCCCTGGATTCAGGTAAGGAAAAAAAAAAAAGTTTACTTTTTTTTTATTTTTTGTACAGCAATCAGCTTGCGGTCTGCTTAGACCACATAGCTGATTACTGGTACCGGCTCCTGCCTCTGCTCTCCCCGTTACAGCAGAGTGGGAGCCCGGTAACCGGGGGAGACCCTGGATAACGCCACATCCAGGTGGCGTTATTATCACAGGGCTTCCCCCGGTATTTTTTTACAATTTATTTTTAGTAACTATGGTCGGATCACATTTCCCATTACAATTATGGGAAATGCGATCTGCTTTACTAAAAATAAGTGATACTGGGGGTTGGAGTAGAATTTTACTAATTCTACTCCAATTGCTCTGTAATAACTACAGGTGAAACTAAAATAATGTGAAAAGGGTGTGAAAACACCCTTTTTCACTTTATTTTAGTAAAAATAATGTTAATAAATAGAGCCCAAAGTGTCCGCAATTTTGGCCACCACTGTATATTGCATCACATCGATGCGATATATAAAGGTCTATTCATGAAGCAGAGAAGAGCCCTGTTTAGTTGAAATCTGGGCTCTTTTCTGCTTTGTGCTATTCATGGAGCTAATTTACCATGGAGAAGTGTATTGCTTCTACAGAGGCACCCATGCTCCATGCCTGCATCGCATCACCATACTTCAGTCTGGTGAGTGTGATTCATGAAGGAACGGAAAGCTCAGCTGTGGTACAGATTCGCCATCTGAGGATGGCAGAATCTGCACCGCAAGCCAAACAGAGGAGGGAAGTTGCATACTTCCCAGCTCTCTGCCCGCCACCTGGCGCTGGCTCCACCCCCTTTTCCCAGCGTCCTCTGCAGCAGGTCTGACGTGACCTGCTGCTCTCGGATGCCGGGGCATGCACAGTGAGAAGCAGGCATATCGGGCTCCCAATATGTCTGTCTTCTCACTGCATACAGGGATCGCGGAGGGGCCGGATAGCGCCCGAAGATGCAGGACAGGTAAATATTAGGGGTGAGCGGGTTCGGATTTCTGAAATCCGAACCCCCCCGAGCCCCCCCGATCCGAGTCCGATCCGAGTCAGGCTCGACTTTTCCCGCCTGACTCGGATCTGAAATCGAGGCAAAATGTCATCATCCCGCCTTCCGAGTCTCGCGGGTTTTGGATCCTATATAAGGTACCCGCGTCGGCGCCATTTTCTCACTCGGCTGTGGACAGTGAAGAGGGAGGGTGGGAGTTAGGGCTGGCTGGGCTTTGTAGTGTAGTGTAGTGTAGTGCAGAGTAGTGTTGTGCTGTGCTGTGCTGCGCTGTGCTGCTGTTGTCCACTACTTCAAAGTCCATAGGGGCTGGCTGTGTTGTGCTGTGCTGCTGTTGTTAATAGGGGCTGTGTCCACTACTTCAAAAGTCCATAGGGGCTGGCTGGACTGTGTTGTGCAGTCAGTTCTCCGTAGGGGCTGTGTCCACTCCAAAGTCCTGTGCAGTGTCCCAGTCCTAAAGGGGTGCTGTAGTGTTGTCCAGGGGGTGCTCTGTCCATCAGGGGTGCTCCCCCCCAGTGCTAAAACAATAATATATTTTCTGTGTTTGTGAATTGTGTGCGCAGCAGCCGCACGTGCATCAACAAAGTAGTGCCAAGCGTGCGCCTGTGTCATAAGTAAAGGGCCGGCTGGCTTGACCGTTAAAGGGTGCTGTAACCCCCAAAGTACACTCCAGTCCAAACTAAAAAAAAAAATATTTTCTGTGTTTGTGAATTTTGTGCGCAGTAGCCGCACGTGCATCAACAAAGTAGTGCCAAGCGTGCGCCTGAGTCATAAGTAAAGGGCCGGCTGGCTTGACCGTTAAGGGTGCTGTAACCCCCGAAAGTACACTCCAGTCCAAACCAAAAAAAATATTATTTTCTGTGTTTGTGAATTGTGTACGCAGTAGCCGCACGTGCATCAACAAAGTAGTGCCAAGCGTGCGCCTGTGTCATAAGTAAAGGGCCGGCTAGCTTGACCGTTAAAGGGTGCTGTAACCCCCAAAGTACACTCCAGTCCAAACCAAAAAAAAAATATTTTCTGTGTTTGTGGATTGTGTGCGCAGTAGCCGCACGTGCATCAACAAAGTAGTGCCAAGAGTGCGCCTGTGTCATAAGTAAAGGGCCGGCTGGCTTGACCATTAAAGGGTGCTGTAACCCCCAAAGTACACTCCAGTCCAAACTAAAAAAAAATTATTTTCTGTGTTTGTGAATTGTGTGCGCAGTAGCCGCACGTGCATCAACAAAGTAGTGCCAAGCGTGCGCCTGTGTCATAAGTAAAGGGCCGGCTGGCTTGACCGTTAAAGGGTGCTGTAACCCCCAAAGTACACTCCAGTCCAAACCAAAAAAAAATTATTTTCTGTGTTTGTGAATTGTGTGCGCAGTAGCCGCACGTGCATCAACAAAGTAGTGCCAAGCGTGCGCCTGTGTCATAAGTAAAGGGCCGGCTGGCTTGACCGTTAAAGTGTGCTGTAACCCCCAAAGTACACTCCAGTCCGAACTAAAAAAAAAATTATTTTCTGTGTTTGTGAATTGTGTGTGCAGTAGCCGCACGTGCATCAACAAAGTAGTGCCAAGCGTGCGCCTGTGTCATAAGTAAAGGGCCGGCTGGCTTGACCGTTAAGGGTGCTGTAACCCCCGAAAGTACACTCCAGTCCAAACCAAAAAAAAAATACTTTCTGTGTTTGTGACTTGTGTGCACTGTGGCTGCACGTGCATCAACAAAGGAGCAGCGCGAAGCGTGCGCCTGTGTTCCATAAGTAAAGAGCCGGCTGGCTCATTTCTTAAAGGGTGGTGTAACCCACAAAGTGCACTACTCTCCAGCAAAAATAAAAAAATATTTTCTGTGTTTGTGTGCGCTTTAGCCGCACGTATATATCAATATAACATAAATGGAGGACCAAACTTTCTCCGATAAAAATAAAATAGGGAAAGATCAAGAACCACTTCCTCCTAGTGCTGTTGCTGCTGCTGGGAGTTGTTCATCATCCCAGAGAGGAAGTAGGAACATCACTACTTTTACTAAACAATTGACCCTCCAACAGTCCCTAGCGATGAGGATGAAGTACGACAGCAGTCATCCTGAAGCAAAACGTATAACTGAGGCCTTGACTGCTATGTTGGTGTTAGACGTGCGTCCGGTATCCGCCATTAGTGCAGTGGGATTTAGACAATTGATGGAGGTAGTGTGTCCCCGGTTCCAAATCCCGTCTAGATTCCACCTGCATCCTCAAAGCAGCAGCAACAAGCGTGCGTCTGTCTGTTAAAGGGTGGTGACACCCTCAAAGTGTGCTACACAAACAATAAAAATATTGTTCTTTTTTTTCTGTCTTTGTGAAATGTGTGGGCTGTAGCCGCACCTGCATCCTCAAAGCAGCAGCGACAAGCGTGCGTCTGTCTGTTAAAGGGTGGTGACACCCTCAAAGTGTGCTACACAAACAATAAAAATATTCTTCTTTTTTCTGTCTTTGTGAATTGTGTGTGCTGTAGCCGCACTTGCATCCTCAAAGCAGCAGCGACAAGCGTGCGTCTGTCTGTTAAAGGGTGGTGTAACCTCAAAGTGCTCCAAAAACTAAAAAACTATTTTTTTAATGTGTTTGTGACTTGTGTGCGATGTAGCCGCACGTGCATCAACATAGTAGCAGCGCCAAGTGTGCGCCTGTGTCATAAGTCAAGGGCTGGTTTGGACATCTGGTCCGGACTGAAGGACGTGCCAACAATTTCTGACAAGTCTACTGTCACTGCATATGATACTGTCCTCAAAGCAGCAGCGACAAGCGTGCGTCTGTCTGTTAAAGGGTGGTGACACCCTCAAAGTGTGCTACACAAACAATAAAAATATTGTTCTTTTTTTTCTGTCTTTGTGAATTGTGTGGGCTGTAGCCGCACTTGCATCCTCAAAGCAGGAGCGACAAGCGTGCGTCTGTCTGTTAAAGGGTGGTGTAACCCTCAAAGTGCTCCAAAAAATAAAAAACTATTTTTTTAATGTGTTTGTGACTTGTGTGCGATGTAGCCGCACGTGCATCAACATAGTAGCAGTGCCAAGCGTGCGCCTGTGTCATAAGTCAAGGGCTGGTTTGGACATCTGGTCCAGACTGAAGGACGTGCCAACAATTTCTGACAAGTCTACTGTCACTGCATATGATACTGTCCTCAAAGCAGCAGCGACAAGCGTGCGTCTGTCTGTTAAAGGGTGGTGACACCCTCAAAGTGTGCTACACAAACAATAAAAATATTGTTCTTTTTTTTTCTGTCTTTGTGAATTGTATGGGCTGTAGCCGCACTTGCATCCTCAAAGCAGCAGCGACAAGCGTGCGTCTGTCTGTTAAAGGGTGGTGTAACTCTCAAAGTGCTCCAAAAAATAAAAAACTATTTTTTTAACGTGTTTGTGACTTGTGTGCGATGTAGCCGCACTTGCATCCTCAAAGCAGCAGTGACAAGCGTGCGTCTGTCTGTTAAAGGGTGGTGACACCCTCAAAGTGTGCTACACAAACAATAAAAATATTCTTCTTTTTTTTTCTGTCTTTGTGAAATGTGTGGGCTGTAGCCGCACCTGCATCCTTAAAGCAGCAGCGACAAGCGTGCGTCTGTCTGTTAAAGGGTGGTGACACCCTCAAAGTGTGCTACACAAACAATTAAAATATTGTTCTTTTTTTTCGGTCTTTGTGAAATGTGTGGGCTGTAGCCGCACTTGCATCCTCAAAGCAGCAGCGACAAGCGTGCGTCTGTCTGTTTAAGGATTACATCGGTGACAGCATCCAAGTAGGCATGTCAGACAGTCCGTACCTGTACTGGCAGGAAAAAGAAGCAATTTGGAGGTCCCTGTACAAACTGGCTCTATTTTACCTGAGTTGCCCCCCCTCCAGTGTGTACTCCGAAAGAGTGTTTGGTGCAGCCGGGAACCTTGTCAGCGAAAGGCGTAGGAGGTTGCTTCCACAAAATGTGGAGAAGATGTTCATAAAATGAATTATCAACTCTTCCAGGGAGACCAGCCTCCAGAACGTACAGAGGGACCTGTGGTTCCAGCAGGGACGAATTAATACTCTGTGAGGATGAGGATGTACACACTGAAGAGGGTGAGGAATCGGTGGATGAGGAGGATGAGGATGACATCTTGCCTCCGTAGAGCCAGTTTGTGCAGGGACAGATTAATTGCCAGCTTGTTTTGTGGGGGCCCAAACGAACCAATCATTTCAGCCACAGTTGTGTGGCAGACCCTGGCGCTGAAATGATTGGTTTGTTAGTGTGCATGTCCTGTTTATACAACATAAGGGTGGGTGGGAGGGCCCAAGGACAATTCCACCTTGCACCTCTTTTTTTTCTTTGCATTATGTACAGTTTGGGGCCTAGTTTTTCAAACTACCATTCTGTCTGCCTCTGCAGTTTCATGCCTAGATGGGTCACGTGTTTGTGCCGCCCACTCGTGTCGCTTAGCATAGTCATCCAGCTACCTCGGTGCAACCTTTTGGACATAAAAACACTATTGTGAGGTGTGAGGTGTTCAGAATAGACTGGAAATGAGTGGAAATTAAGGTTATTGAGGTTAATAATAGCATAGGAGCAGAAAAACCTACAAATTCTGTGATTTTAGCTGTTTTTATGCTTTTTTTCAAAAAAATACAGATCCAAAACACAAAACCCAGAACCCAAAACACGGAAGGGTGGTTTTGGCAAAACCAATCCAGATCCAAAACACGAAGAAAGATCCAGATCCAAAACCAAAACACAAAACACGAAAAGTGGCCGGTGCACACCCCTAGTAAATATACATGGTTTTATGGATGTAACAGCGCATGCGCAGCACTGATTACAGTTGCGGTAAGGTAGAGTAGAGAGGGAAAAGTATCTATTTCCTGAAAAGCTGTCATCACAAAAATTACAGCTTTTTGAAATAGTTATGTAGAGGAGGAATGATGAATTCCTTCTGTAATTAGGTAGAACTCCATGTGAGTTCTACCTAATTACCTCAAGGGAAGTTTTAGTTATGGTGAATAGGCCCACCAGTATGAGGGAGAAGAGAATAGAAGAGAGATAGTGGGGAATACATGTAGAAAGATTTGTCAAGGAAGATTGAGAAGAGAGACAGGTAAAATTAGGCTATTCATCAAATTCCAAAAATTATGTATTTTCGGAATTTGATGGTGTTACTATATGCCACTCTCAGGAGGCGTATAGCGGGTTACACTTACCTGCTGTCAGCTGGGCAGGTCCTCCTCCGGCTCGCTCTGTCGCTCCCTTGTTCCTCCTCCGGCTCCGGCTGCTGCTCTGACTGTGTTCTCCCAGCAGAACACAGTAAAGTTTAAAAAAATATTAATAATAATATTTATTTTTAACTTTACTGTTTTCTCATCTTCAGACGGGAGGTCGGGGTCCGTGTTTGCAGCGGCCAGATAGGTGGGGGACAGGGAGGTGAGCAGAGGGAAGGAAGGGGTTACAGAATTACCGCAGCTGTAGGTAGTGCTGTGCATGCGCTGATTTTGTGAATGTAACGGTGCATGCACAGCACTGATTACAGCTGCGGTAAGTTAGAGCAGGGAGGGAAAAGTATCTATTTCCTGAAAAGCTGTCATTGCAAAAATGACAGCTTTTCGGAATAGATAGTGATGGAGAGGAGGAATGATGAATTTCTCCGGTAATTAGGTAGGACTCCATGCGAGTTCTAAACCTAATTACCTCCATCTACTTTTTAGTTATGATGAATAGGCCCCATAGTCCAGATTTTACTATCACTTAGATTTTCCCTTCACTTATATATTGGGGTACTCTGTACAACATTGCCTTATAGTTCTTTTTCTACTTTATTCTCTTTTTTTTTACTGAAAGTTCATGTAAATCCAGTTATAATTGATGTATATGTATGATAGCTGTAACTCAGCAGCATTGCTATGGTTACTGTGACATCATACACCTATCCTGTGACATCACAGACAGTGCCTCCTCCTGTAACATTCTGTCTGCAGTTGCTGCAGATTACAGTCACTGGCCAGGAAGGAGGAAGGTAAGTCCTACATAGCAGGGTATGATGGAGGTGGGTAAGTCCTACATAGCAGGGTATGATGGAGGTGGGTAAGGAAAGCAGGGTGCAGTGTATTAGGGTGAAAGATAGGATAATATAGAACAGGGAATATATGTACAAGGAAACATAATTAGGATAAGTACAGGAAGGAATAACACATTTAGGAATGAATATTCATAATGTAGTATTAGAGAAATCAAGAGGGCAGTATGGATGATAAACACACATAAAGTAGCTGGTAGAACAGGAACTTATAGCATGGACGAGGAGACAGGAGAACTATCCACGTGAGACAGTAACAGAGGACGGTGCAGAGTGAGGAGGGCTGGCAGAGGGATCACTAGTAATACAATGGGATGTGAGGGGGGACAGGGTGATGGAGTGAGAGACAGACAGGGGAAGATAAATGTATTTGTATCGGTGGGGTGTGGGGGTGTGATGAGAGCACAGTATAAAACATAGAGACTCAGGTGGGGGAGAGTGGACAATGTAAAACATGTAGATGGGTAGATGGGGGCCAGCACATATAGATGTGGGGGCACAATGCAAAAACATAAATGGGGGAATTAAAAACCGAAGCACAATACAGGATACACAGATTGGGGGGAGGGGGACACAATATTGGACATACAGGATAGGGGTGCATAAAGCAGGACATACAGATTGGGAGCATATGGGGCATCTGATAGGCCTTTATAAGGACCACATGAGAAGCACCTGTACCTGGGGAGACTATTTTTCTCTGTTCGCTCCCCCTAAGCCACTGATCTGTCTTCTCCTCTCTTTCCCCTAACTCTACTCAACAACTGCTGATCTTTGGTAAGTATTGGAAAATATTGAACCTCTCCCTTTATCTATTAATACACCTCTTAATGCCCAGAGGGAAGGGCAATCCTGAAGCCATGGTTCCCCATAGGTTTCCTCCACAGGGGTTTTTTCCTCTCCTGAGTGCTGAAGGATGACTCTTCGTGAGTCCAGAGGTTGCCCAAGTATGTGGCTGTTATGCCATTATGATCACCATCATTCACCTATCTCTCCAGCTCACACCCCTGCATCTCTCTGGCTCACATCCCTGTGTCTCTCCAGCTCACACTCCTGCGTCCCTCCACTTCACACCCCTGCGTCCCTCCACCTCGCACCCCTGCGTCCCTCCACCTCGCACCCCTGCGTCTCTCCACCTCAAATCCCTGCATCTCTCCCCTCTCCGGCTCACACCTCTGCATATCTCAATTTCACACCTCTGTGTCTCCCCAGCTCACACCCCTGTGTCTTTTTAGCTCACACCCTGCGTTTCTTTAGTTCACGTCCCAGGGCGTCCCAGGCAGGGTGCGACCCTTCTGGGTGCTTCGAGAATAGCTAGGGTCGGCGCGTCCCAGGCAAGGTGCAACCATGCTGGGTGCTACGAGAGTAGCTAAAGCTTATGCGTCCCAGGCAGGGTGCAGCCACTCTGGGTGCTGCGAGACTAGCTAGGGCCGGCGCATCCCAGGCAGGGTGCGGCCACTCTGGGTGCTGTGAGACTAGCTAGGGCCGGCACGTCTTTCCAGCGTACACTTCTGCGTTTCTTCAGCTCACACACCTTCATCTCTCCAGCTCAGGCCCCTGCATCTCTCCAGCTTAGCCCTCTGCATCTCTCCAGTTCACACTTCTGTGTCATAATAAATTGTTTTTATAGATTAACAAATGATAAAAAATGTTTTATGTATTCATTGACAGAGTCTCTATTCTTTACTACCACTTTCACAGAGTTCACAAATTACTACTGATATGATTGATATTCTACTGTGCTGCTGGTGCTCCTGAGCTGATATATAACAGCCAGACACATTTATATTCTATATTTAGCAGCCTTGTGGGTTCATTTAATAAGTGTCAGGTTGTACCTACACTTTTGTTCATGCTTATACCCGATATATATAAGATCAGTGCCCTTTTACTTATCGGACATAAACAGGAACAGAATTGTCGGATTGTAAAATTCGCAAATAAACCCCTTGAACAGAGATACAGTGTAGAAGTTGTCCAAAGCAACCAATCAGCTTCTGTCATTTATCTAGCACAATATTTGAAAAGACAGTTAAAAGCTGATTGGTTGCTTTGGATAAGTGAACCATTTTATCTCTCTCCAAGGCTTGATGCATCTCCCCGACAGTTTGACGTCCCTCTGTCACTTAATTAGCAAGTTCAAATATTATTATTAACAATGTCATTGTCCTGGGAAATTCACAGTATAAAATAATGTAAACATAATAATAATAATAATTTTATTTATACAGCTCTGTTCTTCAATAGGTCTCAAGGAGCTTAAATAGGGGTTTCCATCTTCAGATAACTTTGCTTTATGATTCAGGGGCCTATTCATCATCACTTTATTTAAACAAAAGCTGGTGCAAATTAACATTTTCACCTACTTTTGTAAAATTAAGTGTCAGGGCCATTCATCATTGCTGTAACGCAGAAGATATCACTCATATCTCGTGGTTACAAATCTGCCCCTATAATTTCCACAGTCCCCATACTATAATATGGGGATATAGAAATTATGTCATTCATCAAGTTTCGAAAATGCATTTTTTTTCTGAATTTTACAGTGAAGCTGTATGTCACCCAGAGATGGCGTACAGCCCCCGAATCTCTTCACAAGTTGCAGTGTACGTGGCAACTTATGCAGCAGAGGGATCTTTTCAGATCCCTCCCTGCTGTGTCCCCACTGCCTCCGGCTCAGTGCACACTCCGCTGGCTGCCGCTGCTGCCCCCCTCCCTGCTGCCCAGCAAACTGCGGCCGGGCAGGTAGTCAAGCGGTACAAGATAGCAGTGAGTGCCCAGAGTCTGCTCATCTGTGCCCACCCTACTTCCTGCCCACAGCCTTCATTCCCCACTGCACACAGCATCTCACCTGGATGAAGACCCTGCAGGACACTCCTCCAGCTGGCACACACCAAGCAGCAGCCGCAGACAGGAGCCAGGACCCCGCCGGCTATTATCATCCCTCCCCGCTGTCTTCGATTCTCCAGCACCACCTCAGTCCCTTCTTCCCTACGTCCTTGGTACCCGCAGCCTGCATGCCGAATTAAACACTGGCAGGCTAGGAAGAGAGGGCTATGGTCACACTGGTAGGGGGGTACAGTGATGGGACTGTGGGGACACTGGCAGGGGGATACGGGAGAGAGGGCTGTGGGACTCTAAGAAGCTCCCCTCCACTGCTTCTGTCCGGCGTCCGCAGCGGCTCCTCTCCTCGGTGGATCACCAACATTGGTCTATCCTCCCCTCCAAGCTCCCCAACACACATTATGGCCACTTGAACAGCATAGCACACACTCTGGCCTCATAACACTTGCTGTGTAATGAAATGTGTATTTAAAGTGTATATATATATATATATATATATATGTTCTTATATAATATATATATTTTAAATACACCATTCACTGTACTGCAAGTGTGTAGTCAGACTAATCAGCTCATGCGCAGTGTGATGTAGTCCTTACAGACACCTCAGCTGCAGAGGAAAAGGATCATTTTTATGAAAAGCTGAATTCGGAAAAATAGCTCTTCGGAAGTGATACTTTTCTCAAAGAGGCATGATGATAAGTGATAATTATGTAATGATGAATGCCTCCAAAAAAATTTTTAAACTCGCAGCGAGTTTAAAACATAATTATCACAAGTGATCATTATGTAATGATAAATAGGCCCCTATGAACCATATCCCAGTAGTAATTATCCAACAACGCCATCGGCCACAATTCAGCAACATCTAGGATCAGCATTAGGAAGTATCCTATTTACTGAATTTGGGGAATGTTACCATCTTTCATTTTTATAGAAGGTATCCTTTATTTTAGTTAAAATCAAGTTGTTTTTTTACAATTTCCTTCCCCATGTCTACTCTTCTAGGGTAGGGACAAGTGATTCCAGGAATAGGCCGCTTAGTCCTTACATAAGCCCATGATTTCACAACTATCTATAGCAAGATAATTAGGTTATAACTCACATCAATTTGGTGTGTGGTGCAAAGGTATAAAGTGTTGAATTTATATAAATTCAGATAGTCTGAGGGTATGTGAAAGACATTTTGGTTGGTGGTCTTCCAAAGAAAGCAACTGATCTTGTTTGGCAAAACCAACAGGAAGACCAAGACCTGATCGGATCCAGCAATAGGATCCACTAGGGAGTTCACAGTGTCACATCTGAGGTTAGGAGTTGGTTGGAACAGGCGTAGGAGGCTCAAGAGGAGACTTTGGAGGCGTGGATAAAACTAGTTGGCTTGAGCCAGGACTTCCTCATGTATGATATGAGGAGTAATATTAACTGTAGAGGATGATGGGTCCAAAGGCGAGGAGGGTAAAGTAAATGTCTATTGAGGAGCAGGTTGGAATGGGAACTAAATACAGTATATAATGCTGAAGAGATGGGCAGAATCGGCTTTCAAACTGGATCTGTTTGAGACCGATATTGATAAATTGAAGAACTTGATTGGTTTGATACCGATGTTGATGAATTGAAGAATCTGATGGGTAAGAGACCGATGTTGATTAATTGCAGTACTGGATCAGTTTTGGACCGATGATAATTTGCAGTACTGGGTCGGTTAGGAACTGATGATGGAAGTATGGAAGTATCGTAGGGGACCGATGGTTGGATGTATCGGCTGGAACCGATAGAGGTTAATGTTAACAAGTGTCTGTGGTAAAACTAGACTGGAATGTTAGATGGACTAGGAGACTCAATAACCAGACTTGGAACTGGAATATAACGGACTGGGACCTGGGAGCTCAGCACAGAGCTGTAACTTCAGCAGAAGCGACGATGTACAGGCAGCAGAGGCCAGTTAAGAAAATTTAATTTATAGGGGAGGATCCCCAGGGATTGGACATTGGCATAGAGAGCCCTGACGGGCCCAGGTAAAGATGAGGCATGGCCTAATCGTGGGAGACACGGCAAAAAAAAAAGCACGCATTTGCAGCGCCGCAAAGGGAGGGGGCGCTATAAGCCTCTCAGCCCGGCGCAAAGCCAGGGGGTGTGCGATCAGTGTGATCGCTCCCCCCACAGGCATAGGAGACTGCTGTGGCTGCTTCTCAGCAGCTGTGAGCAGTCTCCCACTGCAGCTCAGTACACGCTGTGTGCTGGGCTGCTGTGAGGGGGGTGGGGGCAGCGCCGGACCCGGGCCCCTGCCGGGTCCCTCAGGAAACCCTGGCCCTGGTAAATAGTACCCGCTTCCCCCCCCCCCCTCTTGGCGCCCCTGGGATTGGATCCTGAGTTTGGTCTGATGCGGATGTAGACGAGGTGGGAAGAGAGGGAGCAGGTGTTGATGGCGGGGTAGCAGGATCATGATGGTGAAGTGAATGAAAATAGAGTAATTGGAGGGGTGGGAGATGGAAGCCGATTAGTGGAAGGGAGGCAAGGAGAGGAGAGAGGAGGAGGTGGAGGATACTAGAAGGGGGAGGATAGAGGTGAGAACAGGGGTAGAATAAAAGATAATGTTGATAATGAGTGAAGGGGGATTAGAAGAAATGTTTAGTAGCCATTCATGTACACTTACCTCTCCGACGTCTTCGGGCGCTGTCTGTCCCCTCCGCAATGCCTGTATGCAGCAACTATACAGACATATTGAGAGCCTGATTTGCCTGCTCCTCACTGTGCATACGCCGGCGTCCAAGAGCAGCTGGTCAGACCTTCTGCAATGGATGCTGGCGCCGGGTGCCGGAGAGCAAGGAAGTATGCAGCTTCTCTGCTCTGTACAGCTTGCGGTACAGATTACGCCATCCTCAGATGGTGAATCTGTACCACAGCTGAGCTTTACGTTCCTTCATGAATCACACTCACCATACAGAAGTATGGTGATGCGATGCAGGCCTGGAGCATGGGTGCCTGTGGAGAAGTAATACACTTCTCCATGGTAAACTAGGTCCATGAGTAGCACAAAGTAGAGAAGACCCCAGATTTCAGCTACACAGGGCTCTTCTCTACTTCATGAATAGACCCCATAATATAATTACATTTATTGTCAACATTATACACATTTTTATTTACGTTTTTATTATAGGGCAGTTATAATAGGCACACACTAGTTAAGTCTACAGTAGGTGGTGAAGCAACAGATAATTAATGAATATGAAAGTTAGGCCTCTGTATTGTATGTTAAAATGTACCTGGCACCTATTCACATTCACAGTAACTGCAAGCATTGTGTGGCCTAAATTTCAGGATACAGGATGTCACCAGATACTAGAATTGTTGCCTGAAATGTGTCTATATGTACACAACCGTTATACTACTGTATAACACGGTGTTTTCCAAACTCTAGGGTCTATTTATCAAGCAGTGAAAAGAGTAGAGAAGTGGACCAGTGGACCAGTGGAGAAGTTGCCCATAGCAACCAATCAGCTTTGAAGTAGGGGTGAGTGGTTTCGGTTTTGCTCGGATTTACTCGGATCTTTAAACGGCATTTTATTGGCTATCGCCTATCATGTGTTTTGGATAGCCAATATAATAAATCCGAATTTGCGGTAAAGTGGCGATAAGAACCAAGTAAATCCAAGTAAAACCGAGCCTGCACATCCCTACTTTGAAGTAGCATTTATCAAGTACAGTCTATAAAATAATAGGTAGGAGCTGATTGGCCGCTATGGGCAACTTCTCCACTGGTCCACTTCTCCACGCTTTTCACTGCTTGATAAATAGTCCCTAGAGTTTAAATAAATAGTTTGATAAATAGACCCTAGAGTCCTCACAGCTCACTTAGCAGGGGCGTATTTATAATGGGTGCAGGGTGTGCGGTGCACACGGGCCCCTGTGTCCAGGGGTGCCAATACCGCACACGCTGCACCCATATTATACATACCACTCTGGAGTCGGCGCCGGTGTCAGCGCTGTAAAAAACTCCTGGAAACTGGCCACCGCAGCCATTTTCCCGCATTTTGCGCATGCAAAGTATGGAACACACTGGCAAAATGGCTGTGCCATTTTCCCGGTGTCCTACACATGTGCTGTAGACTCTGGGCACAGACTAGTGCCCAGAGTCTACCACTGCGGCGCTGCGCTCAGTGCGCTGCTGGCTGCCAGAGAGAGAGGAGGGGGCCCCGGGCGGAGACTGCACACGGGTCCCCTCCTCTCTTGTGCAGGTGTATTTACTAATGTTTTTAGAAGTGGAGATGTTGCCCATAGCAACCAATCAGATTGACTTAGTACCAACCAATGGAGGTGTGATGCAGCATTGCATCATTGTGACTCCTCCCCCACTACACAATGCCTCTATTACTGGCATTGTGTAGTAAAGGGCGGATCCACAATGACGCAATGCAGTGCAAATTGATTCATTGGCTACCCAGACCGCCAGCATCACTCGGGAAGGGGGCTAGAATAATTGCACAACTTATGAAATAGATGCATTTTGTATACACAGTCTTAACCTACCAGCTGATCTGCATTTTATGAAAATTGCTCATGACTCAATAAGCCATTATAAGGCTTGTACAAGATGTTTCATTGTACTTAAATATTTATTTATTTATTTATAGTTGAGATTTTTTTTTTTTGATGTCCAAAATGTTAACGTTTGAGAGAGAGAATTTTTATAGTAAAAGAATGCAGGCACTATTTATCAAACCCTATCAATGCGATAAAACATCTATCAGAGCCATTTCTTTGCTCTTTTTATTCGACCTGTTATCACAATCGAATGGTCCTCCTGCAAGGGAGACATTATTTGTCAAGTAGTGTGGCAGTAATATCACTGCTGCCCTACTTGGTTACTGCTGCTCCCTTCAGCCCTGTTACACTATGCAGCCTCTGGCAGCATGCCTTCCGTACACAGGGCCTGATTCAGACACGCTCGCGAGCGCTGAGCGATCGCAAGCGGGTCAATGGTGGCCCAGTGTGCATGCACACGACGGAGCCGGCTCCGTTGTGCGCATGCGTGAGACCCGGATAGCAACGGGCAAACCGTCGCTCCAGGTCTCGTACCAAAGGGGGCATGCTGTCGATGTTGAGTGACAGCATGCCCCCTTTGGTGGGTGTGCCGGGGGCGTGGCTGCCCAGACAGAGGCGTTCCCTACCACAAGGGTCTCGTCGCAAGCCCAATGGTCGCGATGGTCTTGACCATCGTGACCATCTTCCTGGCCTCTCGCTATAGCTATGTGTGGTCACCCATAGCTATACGAGGCCGCTCTAAAAATCAAGAAGGACGGCCCTGATTCAGAGCGAGCGCTCTGTCAGAGCGTCCGGTTCTGAATCAGGGCCACAGACCCCCCCCTGGTGGTATATTGCGCACAGAACTATGGGTTCCAACTGGTGGTGCTGGATACATAGTAGTACTTGCGTAAGGTGCCTGAAATTATTTTAGGCTAGTAGGCTTTTACATATCTGTGGCAATTTTCAATTAAATTATTATTATTATTAGTGCTTTTTGTATGACAAAAAGATACCAATACTACTACCAATAAAAATAATAATAATAGGTACTGACACTCTCCTAAAGTTACACTTTAATACAAGATCTATATGAGCCTCCATAGGCTGGACAAATCTTGACACTCACTTTGTTCACTTCCGAAATTATTTCACAGATTTTTTTCTTGTTTGTGACACTAGTTAGAAGAATTATAAATTATACCAAAAGAAGGTGCCGGTACAGTGTAATGCTGGGTCCACACTGGCAGATATATTGGCCAATCAATTAATCGGCCAATATATCTCGTGTATATCGGCCAGTGTGTACCAGCGAAATGTCTGTGAATCAGTGGCGGATCTAGACTTTACTTTTATGGGGGGTGGTTTAAGAAATATTACTGACTCCTCCCCTCTCTATTAGTTACTCCTCCCACTTACAGATCTGCCCCTCCCACTGTCAACAAATGTAAAAAATAAAACAGAATATTCATTAACAAGAAAAATATTATTTCTTGTAAATATTATGCACCAGAGACAGCCCCCAGTAATAACATGCTCCAGCCCCCCCAATATATGCTCCACACCCCTCCCCCCTAACATAATATGCTCCAGACCCCCCTTGTAATAATATGCTCCACACACCAGACCCTCTCCCCCGCCCAACCCCGCACAGTAATAATATGCTCCAGACCCTCCGTACCATGCTACGTTGTTGATAATTGCGCAAGTGGATGGGCTTTGTGTACGGGTGGGGGGTATTGCCCCCCCCGGATCCGCCACTGCTGTGGATGACGACGTTCATAGACATATCGCGTTGGCTATGCTGCACAGCTGATGCCAAATATATCTGCAGATATATTGGGGCAACATGCTGTGTGTACGGACGGTCAGACGACCGTCCGTACACTTAAATCAGAGGTCACGGGGAGGGGGCGTGACAGATGATGGTTATTCAGTGTGTATGAACAACCATCATCTGCAGATATATCTGTTAGGTGTGTACCCAGCTTAAGTTGAACACCAAACGTTTATTACCAGCTATTTATATAGCGCACACATATTCCGCAGCGCTTTACAGAGAATATTTGGCCATTCACATCAGTCCCTGCCCCAGTAGAGTTTACAATCAGTTAAAAACGTTTCGGCCAATCCAATTAGGTATGAATTGCGAGTAGCGAGTTTGTTTCATGAAACTCGACGGCTGAATGCGCGCACCCGAGAATTCTCCAATTTAATTAAAAATGCCTATTCGCGGTACTCGCAGCGGAGGTTTGCAAAATGACTGCCAAATGCGATGTGAGAGAAGTGCATGAAAAAGTGGGGATCCCCTCCTGGACCCCCCAAAATTTATAATTTCGTTAGCAGGACCGTAAAGAAGGTTGTTTGTGGGCATTAGGAAAGTACTGAAGGTTTTTAATTAGTGTCAAACGTGCTTTTTTTAAAAAAAAGGAAAAATAAAATTATAAAAAGCTAATTTTTTTCATTTAATCTCAAACGAATTAAACGAAAAATGCAAAAAAAAAAGTAGGAAAAAGTTATTTTGGGGTACTATGAGGGCACTTTGAAATTTAAAAAAAAAAAGTGATAAAAAAATACAATATTTTTAAATTGAAAAATTATTTTAATTACATTTGGGGTGTCTAAACTAACGAAAAAGTTGAGTTTGGGATAATTTGAGGTGAACTTTTTTTTTACCCCCAAAAATTACATGTAATCATTACACTAATTAAGCTAATTGGATACTTCCAATGACCTAATTATTCATTTGGGGGGTGTCCAAGGAGTTCAGCACGGTGTCTCGACATTTTAACCTTAAAATTCAGGGAGGTGTGAATGGAAAAATACGAATTCAGTCTAGTTCAGTGCGAGTCACTAATTAGATTGCAAAATTAATTTGCTATGTGAATTCACAAAGAAAATAGCAACTCGCACCTAATTAGATTGAAGCCTTTGATTATGATGATGATTATTATTATTATTATTATTAATAATAATAATAATAATAATAATAATAATAATAATAATAACACAATAATGTTGCCAGTCTTGGCACCAGATGGCGCTGTTACCCTAACTATACCTCGGCTTGTCTACACGCCCCTGCCACACTCTGTTGTAGAAGACGGAATGACGTCACTTCGCGCTGTGATTGGCTGAATTTAAAAAATACACTGCGCGGGAAGGGGAAGTCCAACAGCTGCCGTGCTTGATTGACCGACACCGGAGACAGTGGTCCGGGAGTTACGGGCCCGGAGCGGGCAGAGGCTGAGCCACCCGAGCAGCAGCAGCAGCAAGCGGTCCAGACATGATGAAGCCGGCGTAAGTGCATGGGGTCACCCGGAGCCCTGCTCCTAGCCCATGGGGTGTCATGGATGGGACTGCAGCTTTCAGGGGGCTCAGCTATGGGTGCGGGACCTGGAGAAGGTGCCTGTGGATTCTGGGGAGGGGGGCGCTGTTTTTGATGCGGTTGGGTGGGGGGCTCTGACGGAGATAGAGGAAATCATAGGTTGGGGGACAGGTATCCAGGGAGCTGCAGGTGCCTGGGCATGGCAGCGTGATGTCCTGCAGAAGCACCTACAATCCCATTTGAATGAAAACTGTTTGGTTGCAGTCATCTGTGAAGTAAATCTTATTTATTTAAAACTCAATTTGTGAGTCATGGAGATGCCCCCCACCTCCCCTAACTAGTGGCCCAGGCTGGAGCAGGTTAATGCCACCTCAGTGCCAGCATTAGGTAATGGATCTTCATGTCACCTGGTGGGGCAGATGGAGCAGGTTAATGCCACTTCAGTGCCAGCATTAGGTAATGGATCTGCATGTCACCTGGTGGGGCAGATGGAGCAGGTTAATGCCACTTCAGTGCCAGCATTAGGTAATGGATCTGCATGTCACCTGGTGGGGCAGATGGAGCAGGTTAGTGCCACCTCAGTGCCAGCATTAGGTAATGGATCTTCATGTCACCTGGTGGGGCAGAGGGAGCAGGTTAATGCCACTTCAGTGCCAGCATTAGGTAATGGATCTGCATTTCACCTGGTGGGGCAGATGGAGCTTTTAGGAAGATATTGTAGTGATTGTCTTATCCAGCTCATTTCTGCTACTATGTATCTCATATCGCATTGTAGCCACTAGTGTTACTCCAATGTAAGCTTTGACGCAGGGGATGGATTGTTGGGTTCTAGGAAAATACTGAGTGGCATGAGGTTTTATTTAGTTTTTTTTTCAGATTTGAGTTTATTTTGGCTATTTGCAGTACAAGATTAACTTCTGCTATTGTTAAGTGTTCTTAATCCTTTCTAAACAACTTTGGCCTGTATTCAATTGCCGGCAAAAATCCCAGACTTTTCTCCGTCATCGCCAGTTTTGCCTCCGGAAAAGTGTTGTGCTCGTCCCAACGATTCGCCCTGTTCAATTGCAAAGGATGCAAAAACGCGTCTCGGCGCAAAGTCCTGTCAGATTTCGGGAAATCAACCTGACACCCCCAAAAAGATGCGCTGACATGGGGGATCACTATGGATGCCCCTGAATAGCCCTGCTGAAGGTATTTGGGGTACTTAAATGGTCTCAATAGGTGCTATTTAGTGTATTTGCATATGGGATGAAGAATAGCATTTAGCAATATTTTTTCCTCAAAATAACTAGTCCCTGCAAATTTGGGGTACCTGAAATGGGGGCTAGCATATTTAAAAGTTACTAAAGTGAAGTTTTAAAAATCATGGATAAACCACCTGCTGCAAAGAAAAAAACACCTGGGGCATACTTGGGGACCCCCCTGGAGTCTATTTTGCTAGTTTGTTTGTCCCCCAACTTTACACTTTTTTGCTTTGATGCAGTTTATCTTTGGGCGACTGCCCTAACACTGCATGGGGGTTCCCGCAACTTAGCACCCCAAAACTGTACTTTTTTTCCGCCTCCATTCAGATGCGAATCTTTTCCGCCTAACTGACTGCATTGACTTTCCGCTTAGGCGAAAAGTCATTGCAGTTGAATTGGGCGGAAAGTTTCTGACAGGCGAAATTATGTCATTGGCGAAAACTTTTTGCTGAGAACGGTTTTTCGCCTGCAAATGAATAATCTGTCTGGAGAACTGTTATGGGCCTAATTATTAAAATATCAAGTACTCCCCTGGAAACTGGCAGTCCTTATAACCGCAAATTGCAGCGATAAGGAATATTTTGGGGGTTATTTACCATTGTGAAGTTGCCGAGACATGGGCTCAGATAAGAGCACGTCCCTGCGATCAATAAGACTTAAACTGATAACCTACACTATCCCTTTATATCTTGGTTCAGCCACAGCAGTCCATGTGCAGAGAACATAACTTACACTGGCTATAGCAGTCACTCCAAACCACCGGAAAGGGACCACAAGATCTCACTCCAGCCTGACTTCCTCCATAGGAAATGGCATAGCTTAAGTTGCGCTCCCATAGAAAACTATGGGGATGATTGTTGATTGAAAAACAAGGGAAATCCCTTTATAGCTCAGATCTGTCTGTGTGAAACTAACTTCTTACATGCGGCAACATATGTTATTGCGTGTTTTAAGGTCAGAATTAGTTTGATGAATAGACCCCTTTAGGCTGGTTAGTCACTGGCATTAAGGAAACACCAATGACGTAAAGTTTGGAATGAAACCAGACCTTTTTGATGTAATTGATGGTATGCCATTAACCCTCTTGTGAGTAAACTGAGCAGGAAGGGTCTTGAAGGTGCCAACATGTTTCCTCTGCTCCTGATGGAAATGAATTGTGGGCATTTGAAGCAATAGTGATTAAAAACATTGTTTTATATGGGATAGTTGCAATGGGGTAGATGTATTATAGCAGCACTTAACGTGCCGCTGTAACGCTTCCCGCTTTGCCTCTTTACCGAGCGTTAACTTCCCCCTCCGTCGCTACCCGTTAGAGACCACAGCGCATCAGCCTAGTACTGATGCGCTGTGTCTCTTCTACAAGATAGCAGCGCCGATAATGACAAAGGCACATAGCGCCTCTGTCATTTACCGCCCAGACCCCTGATCATACATCGGGGAGAAGCGGTGTCAGCGCACATAACGTGCGCTTATACTGCTTCTGGGCTTCATACATCTACCCCATTGTATCCTGCCAACCACACATCCATTCATTTGATTCTCAGCAACTGGGTCTATCCATGAGCTGTCAGATTTAGGCTTGATTTTTTTTTTCTTTTTTTTTTTTTAATGGGGGGGTGCATCTCAGCCAAAAGGGAACCAATGAATGGTATTTTTCTATGTAATTCATGAACTGATTGTTCATCACAACCTTTGTCTAAATCTAGTTTCAATAGGTGGAAGTGATTTTGCACTTTAACATGACAGAAGGACAGTAAATTTGACATCGCCATATCCCCCAAAGTAATGACAGATCTGCATGTTAACTTCTCATTTTAGTAACTGTTAATGGACCTTTCTAATCAAGGAAATCTTTCAATCTAAACAATGTATTTAATTGGCTTCTTATGTAAAGAGAACTTTTAGTACATGCAGAAAATTTGTCTTGTCTGTAATGAGTTTTGTTTTCACAATCAAATACTGTAATGTGTCTGGATCAAAGGTCCTTATGTTTTAAAACCTCCAAGACTATCGATCTGGTGTGGAGCAATATATTTACTGTGTAACAGACTGGCAAATCCTTTGCATCTATTTCCAGTAGAGGAATTTTGGCAGACTGCCCATTCTCTGATGCGCACACAAAGCATTTGTCTCTGAACTGTAAAGTAAACCTATCTTGTGTGCAATAGATGGTTTATGAAGTGGTATACTGTTCAGAGCACACTCCTACACCCCTGTCGTTAGAGGTAATGAAGGTATTTGTTTTGTAACCAGTTGTCTCATGGCACAGGAATGTGCTGTCTATGGGTGTATACAGGGAAAAATCCTTTACGGCTCTTTTGATTTGACTTAAAACATGTTCCAAGTCAGTTTTTGCACAAGAAAAAGCAGTGTCCTGGATATTCAGCGGAGGCTTTGCCTGTTCTTGTGGCACACAGTTGCTCTCATACTTGATACTTGTCAATGGTCCATGTTTGCAGGCTTTTACTGGTACTTTATCACGTCTTATCCTTTAGAGCAAAGGAAATGACTCCATACCTCTTTTACCAGGGAGGTATAGTTTCTGGTTGCAGACAAAATGGGGGATATGCAGGTGCACACTATAATCACTAAGAATTCCAATGATCAAATGTTTATAATAAACCCCAACAACTGACATGGTTTTTAAAGTAAGGTTTCTTAGTACATGTTTGGCCAAAGATGTTTGCCCATCTACCACATCACGGTGAACCTTATAAGGTGTCCCTAACGTTCTTAATACTGACACTTTAATGTGTCAGTATTAGGGATGTTAAGGACCCACCTTATAAGGTTCACTGTGACTTGGTAGGTGGGCAAACATCTTTGGCCAAACAGTTTCTAATTGAGCAGTGTAGCTTTCTGTATGAGTGTCTTAACATTTGTAGCAAAGTCGCATCTGTACACTCGGGACAAATTTGAGACCAATTGTATAGTTTAACTGTCACTTGATGAACTACATGACGCTTAAGCTGTTGATACACTGGACGATTGTTTAGATCTGGTTGATGCACAACTGTTCCAAACGATTATCTGTCAGTGTATGCACACAAATGATCATTCAGTTTGATCCTTGTTGCCAAATCTGTGCAGTGAACTGCCATTTATGTCCATACATCGCTCAGTAAATCGAGGCTCGGGGATATTGTTGAATCTTGTAGTGTACAGGTTCTCAAACTCTGTCCTCAGGAACCCAGACAGTGCATGTTTTCCAGGTGGTCTCACATAATCACAAGTGAAATAATTAGCTCCACCTGTGAATCTTTT
This sequence comes from Taudactylus pleione, assembly GCA_031769625.1. Lineage (NCBI taxonomy): Eukaryota > Metazoa > Chordata > Amphibia > Anura > Myobatrachidae > Taudactylus > Taudactylus pleione. Next base: position 25,435,054 of record JAUIMM010000555.1, read on the forward strand.
AAAATGTGTCAGTGGGTAATGAATACACCTGTGCACCTGCTGGGTGACCTGGAAAATGTGAACGTGACCTGTGTGGGTTCCTGAGTACCGAGTTTGAGAACCACTGCTGTAGTGTAAGGGCAGCATGAGTATCAAGACTCATTCAGCCTTTCGCCCACAACTACTTGTCTATTTCTGTTTTAATTGCTGAAGCTAAATTAAAAAACATATTGGCTTGTGATGGTCTATGGCAGTGTTTCCCAACCTTGCTCTTCAAGGCACACTTAAGGGGGCGATTAATTTGTTTTACTGCACCCTAGCTCCCATCTAAAGTGACGGGAGATTGAGGGGCGATCTTCAATTGTCTTTGGGTTTAGCCATGTAAAGTGGCTAAACTCGTCTAAAGTCCTGGTTACGGCGCCCAAAACCAGGACTTATCGCACATTTTCTGCTCGCCACCTCAGGAGGGTGCGAGCAGAAACGTCAGCGCCGGCGGCTATCTCGTCCGAAAGGATCAGCAATTGAATTGCTTTATCGAGTTCCCACTAGGGAGAGACTCTGTCGAAAGTATTTGAATTTCCCTAACAGTCCAGGGGCTCCATTCAATTTAGCGCAATTCTGGATAGCCCCTGGAGGGAGCTCCTGGAGCTTTTCAATTCAGCGCGCTGTTTAGTTTGGCAGTTTTGTCGGAGAATGCCGGCTTTAGTGACTCAAGTGCCGGCCGCAATGCTGTTGGCGCTGTGCTAAGCCAGAAAACAGCCTCGCGACCTGCACTTTATTCGGATTTCTCCTAATCTCAGGAGGGTGCAAGAAGAAATCCTTTTAGTCAGGCCAAACTGCGCTGAATTGAATAGCTCCAGGAGCTCCCTCCCGGGGCTATTCAGTATCTTGCTGAACCCAGCCCCAGGTTTTTAGGACATGCATGCTTGAGCACAGATGGCTAAGTCAAAATAACTGAGGTTAAGTCATCTGTGCTCAAGTATGGCTGTCCTTAAAACCTTGACTATTAGTGTTCCTTGAGGACTGAGGTTGGTAAACACTGGTCTACTGGATTGGAATTTGACACATATTTTTATTTTTTTTACCTGCTCTCATTTTTAACGTATTTCTTGATTTATAGGTGTCTATTTAACAAGACCCTGCGGTATCGGTTATTCTATATCGCTGTATAATACAGCGATGTCCTGCTGCAATTTAACAAGCCAGGGCTCCCAAATCCTGCTTCTCAAGGAGGGTTTCTTTCTCAATGGCAGCTTAACAATGCAAGAGAAGGGCTAAAGGGATATTCACAGCTATCATCCATGCCATTGCATTGTGACTGTACCCAGAGGGGATCCAGCACAGCCGGTCAGGCTTCCCTGGGTCCTAATCGCCAGATATAGTTAATCCTGAGATTGTGTCATCTGGAGTCTGCTAAATTAGTGTGGATGCCATCCTCTGGAGACGTTTGGGGTCGGAAATATGTACCAGTGCTCTTTACCTCTTGGTAGTGAAGCAAAGATAAACCTCTATTTGCCCAAGTGGCCCTGATGTGTAGATCTTGTTGATCTTTTTATCAGTCAACCTTGGTGTGTCTCTCGTCAGTGGAACCTGTCATTTTGGCTCCTCTTTGGACTTGTGCTCACAATGTGGTTCTAAGCCATAGTGCTTATGCTGAAGAGCTGTGGTGGATGTTATTGGTAAACTCCATATTTGTTTGCGTTTCTCAAACTTGTCAGCTTCTCTCACTAAAGTCCTTGGCACATGGTATTCCTAATCTATCTAATGAGCGATCTGGAGATTTCACCTCACCTAACCTGGGCAAGGGAGTTTGAAGACATAAGCTGAGCCTTTGCATCATGCAATGATCAAACAGGATATACTTTGCAGTGCGTCTTAAGGCCCCTACACACTAGATGATATTTTGAAACATTTGACCGATTCCGACGCATCGGAAAAACAAATAATCGTCAAGTGTGTATGCCGGTGGTTCCCAAATTTTTTTCTAATCTAGAGTATCAGCATATTTTCCACGGCACCCCTGGGCCAAAAATTTTAATGAGAAATGCAGCAAAAATTAAATTAAGTAAAGTGTGCTTATGTCACCCTGAGGTTCAGTTATGTGCTGGTGCACAGGGCTGTGCTTCTTTTTGTCTTTTTTTTTTTTTCGATAAGCAAACCAGTGCTAATGACTGCCCATCATACTGACTAAAAATGATTTCGTCTGGTACTGGACCACCAACCCGAAGCACCCCTGCAAGTGCCCTGATGCACCCAGTTTGGGAACCACTGGTGTATGCCACTTCAGCTGCGTCGTTTGTCACAACTTTTGTACATGCAGGAAGATCTCTCAATCTCTTTAACAAATCCCCACAGATTGTGTAGTGTGTCTATCAAACGACCAGACAATATGGTTACATTATATAGTTAACAATCTATTGTTTGGTCGTTTTAGATTGCACAATGTGTATGCACTAGATCGTTTGACCGGGAGCTCATGGGAAATCATTGACTATAGTGTTCACTCTAAGAAGACTGGACCTAGAGAAAGGGCACATTGGCGCGCGCTTCCGAAAAGGTGGTGTGGCCAATGAAAAGGGGCCTGTCTTTATGAAGCGTGCCCATTTTCGCCAGTCTTAAGGGCATGCCCGGCACTTAGAGAGGCCGGCAGCCGCCAAGTGCTGCTGTCACTGTGAATGGATCCAGTGGTGCATCCATTCACTGGCGGTGACCGCTGCACCGCCGTTTTCCCCACCCACGGGACACTGCAGCCCGCGGGAGGGGACAAAACCCACAGGCTGTTCCAAACTACCCTTGTGCACACCACCGTCTTGTAGTGAATGGGAAATGGAGAGGGTTGCAGAAGTACGCACTATTATAATACTGTGACGTATGTCGGCTAGAATGTGCATATCAGTAAATGTAGGTAACCTCTTTCTATTCAGCGTATTAAGCAGGTTGAAGTGTTCTTATGTAATATTTAGATCTTTACAAATACATCTGTAGAGGCCTAGTAATGCCGTCACACATGGACAAGTGCCCTTAGGTATTTCCTATGTCGAAATCTGTCGGTAAGCATAACGTCATAGAGGGCGATTGAATTGTTTTCACCCACAGTTGTGACTAATAGTCGGCCGATAGAGCCATTCAATTGTTACTCCATATGGCAGCGAATAGCTGCAGGTGGACACATTTCTGTTGGCACCCTCCTGAGATGGCGAGCAGGAATGTGCAATAAATCTGTGGTTTGGGCATCTTACCTGCAGTGTGGGCACACTAACCAGGACTTGAGTGGTTTTATGTGTGACATATGTGATAAGGCACGGGCGCCAAAATCAATTGAATTTCGCACCCTGATCTCATATCATTTTAGACGGATCAGGTGCAATAAATGAATTCTCTTCCCCATAGAGCTAATCTCATGGGGAATGATGGCAATGGGCTTGATTCAAATGAATGCAAATTAAATGGCACCCGGAGGGAGCTCCCAGAGCTATTCAATTCAGCGTGCTGTTAGGTCGGAGAATGCCTGTTCTCTCTCCTTGAACAGGGTGTTAAGTCGCGAAAATGGGCATTCTCAGACTAAACTGCTGGGTGCGTTGCTGTTTTCGTGGCGCTAAGGGCAGAAAACAGCATCGCGCCTGTACTTTAGTTGGATTTCTGCACGCACCGAAATCCTTAACAGCGCGCTGAGTTCAATAGCTTCGGGAGTTTATCCCATTTAGCCCATTCTTGATTTGGTGTTTTCTTGTGTTTCATATTAACTTTGTTCCACTTTATACTAAAGTACTTATTTGTTCATTGTGTTATAGAAATTGTGCTTCAGTTTTCATATAGTGTCACTTTTTTTTTTTTTTATATATATATATATATATATATATATATATATATATATATATATCTATATATATATATATATCTATCATTTAAATACCTATTGTTTTTGTCTGTGTAGCAGAAGCAGAGCTCCATGGAGACCGCCTCCCAAGAAGCCAAACACCGGTCAGAAGGAGCCAGTTGGAGTAAGATTTTCTTTTAATCTTATAGATAGTGTACATAATTTTCGGCCCCTCCATCTACAAAACTTTAGGACTCCCTAGTCAGAGCCCCTATGCCTGTTACATGCAGCCATTTTTCCTGAGGCTCTGCTAAGCTATTAATCACTGAATGGAGGAGAAAGTGTGAGTGGGAAAACTAGTCACCAGAAAAATGGCAGAATGTAGCAGTCCCCTGTGCCTATGGCTGTGGGGAGGGGGGAACGTTAGCAAAATAATTCAAAATATTACAAGTTTTTTTTTTTTGTTTTTTTTTCTGTTTACTAGCAGAGGCTTTATCGTTGGTGCACTTGGGAGCTAATAGTTTCCTGCCCCGGTCATCTCTGCCTTTGACCCGGTCATACTCAATATTACTACGTTTTGCAGTTTTGCTAATGAGTGTCTCACTGATCACTAAAATAGGTTTGAAGACCCAGATTCCCAAACTGATCGGTTCTGATGTGACTGTTTCCCCAGGTTTACTGTAGGGTGCGACCCCTCAGCCCCCCAGACCAGGAATGCTGCATTGAGGTGATCAATGAGACCACTGTTCAACTGCACCCTCCAGACGGCTGTAAAGTCACCAGGAACGGAGAATATAAAGAGGTGAGAGCGTAATCGATGTTGGATGTGTAACAGTTCTAAATAGCTTTACCATGCCCTCATATGAGGTATTGCATACAGCCTATAAATGATGTAGTTTGTAGGTACTCTATTAATCTTTCATCAGTTGATTAAGCTTTATTCCCTACCATTCTTTCTAATGTGAGATGTTCTCAACTGACATGACCGCACTATTTCACCGATAGTTATATTATTTATAACAGATGGTAACAAATTGTGTACTATTTGTAACAAGCATGCCTTGTTCCTAGATATGAGTTTTTCTATGTGTATCTTTATACATGTGCATAAACTTAAATTCCAAACCTATATTATCAAATGATATTTGGTTACTGACCCCCTTAATAAAACAATATGAATAGTTGAGACTTTATTTGAGCTACTATCTATTGACAATATTTATCTTCCTGCATTGTAACAGCAGCCACTTAAAAATATTTGCTGCCTTCGTAGTCTGAAAAGTCCCATTACAGCAACCAGATATCAAGGGATTATAATCTTAAAAAAAACCTGTTTACCTGTGTCTTGCAGAAACATTATATTTGCTGACATACCCGTTTGTATTTGCCAAGTTATACTGATTATTTTCCTTTAATCCTGCTGTAGACCCAGTATTCCTTTAAACAAGTCTTTGGGATGCTGGTAACACAAAAAGACCTATTTGATGATGTTGCTAAGCCCTTGGTGGAAGATCTCATTCGTGGTAAAAATGGTAAGGGTGTTTTTTTTTTTTGTTTGTTTTTTTGTGGGTGGCCACATTCCCTTCAATATCCAATACTAGCTGGTTGCCCGGGATTTTAAGAATGTTTGTTTGCACATCATCCTCCAACCAACCTCTCCTTAGGCAAGCCTCACGAAAAGTGTGACAAACTTCCCCATCAACAGTCCTAAGGTCTTCAAAGGAAGTAGGACTTGTAACGGTGTAAAGCAAACTTCGGAGATAGAAGCATTCAAAATTTGTAGGCTGTACAGTGTAAACACGGCCAAGAGCTTCTGTTGCTCTGATACCAGGATGACCATCTACAGCGATTCCCTATTTTCTGCGTAGAAAAACTGTGTGAAGCATTACATGTGTAAGATTTTGGCAGCTCACAGTACAGCAGGGTCCTTGCAAAGTTATCATTTTGACACAGTTGGAAGAAGGAAGTGAATGTTGCCTAATTTGGTAGAGTCAGAGAGCTGAGAATGCTGGCAAGGCCTGCTAAAGCTCTCTTCGATAATAAAACATTAAGATCATGACAACACAAAATGTTTGCTCCGAGGCCCTACCTATATGCCGTGAGGCCTCACAATGATCGTCCAGCAAAAATTGTGGTTTTAAATTAATTAAAAATGAACAGTAATTTCGATTTTAAAAAAATGTTAGTTTCCTCCGCCGTGTTTTAATACGCTCGTATGTAAAATGTCTCTATATTTGCTTGTAAACTGTGAATTTGTATAGAAAGACAGAAGGACAAATTTACGCTTTTATATAGTAGACAATGTACTGCTGTTCCTGAGTTCTGAGCTTTTTGCTTTTTTTTTTTTTCCTGTTAGGATTGCTCTTTACCTATGGAGTGACCGGCAGTGGGAAGACTTACACAATGACTGGATCTCCTGGGCAAGGAGGACTTTTACCTCGATGTCTCAACATGATCTTTAACAGCATCAGTGCCTTCCAGGCCAAGAGATACGTAAGTCTTCAGTACCCAGTAAGGCAGGGCTTCACAATTTTTTTCGAAAGTGTAGGAGCCAGTTCACTGTCCCTATCTCCCTTGTGTTTATATAGTTTGTTTGGCTCTCTGACATTAAATTGCTTTATAAATTGGAAAGATATTTTTTTTAGTAGCAGGTACTTTTTTATTTTTTTAGAAAAAAAAATAAAAATGTATGTTTAATGTAGCCTGAATATGATCACTTCACCCAGCGGCCATATGACATGCAAGTACGTTCTATTTGATCTTGTATTTCCTGTCATCTGCAGGTATTTAGGACTGATGATAAGAATGGTATAGAAGTACAGAATGAGGTAGATGCTCTATTAGAGCGCCAGAAGAGAGAGGCGCAGCCACAGGTTATCTCCAGGACGCCTCTCAGCAGGTAGGTTATACTGCTATATGTATATGACCCTTTCCCCTGTCCCAATTAGTGTCACTCATACATGTGTGTCCTGCAGGCATAGAATAGAACCTGAATTTGCAGATATGATTAATATAGAAGATCACTGCAAAGTGGAGGATGTGGATGAAGACAGTGTGTACAGCATCTTTGTGTCCTACATAGAAATCTACAATAACTATATCTATGATCTTCTGGAGGAGTCGCCTATAGATCCCATTAAACCAAAGTGAGTGAACAGCTTGAATGCGGAGCCTAAACTACTTCCACGTTTTGTTTTAATAACAAAAGCGCCTTTCTGTTTTAAGATATAATACAAGGTGATGGTTTTGAAGCGCTTGGCTTTTTTTTTTACATGGTTTACTGTATGCTTGTATAGTGTGGTAAAAGTAACCTCTCCCCTGCTGCTTTCTGAGGGGCTATTTTATGTGTTTGTTATTCTGACCCATACTTCTACAGTTATTTAAAGTGTTGCAACATAGATTGTAACTTGTTGCTATTCCTTCATCAGGTGGAACACGCCGGGAAAGAATGCAGAGTTTATGTATGTTTACATTACATAGCTTGTGCCTTATTACCCAGATTTCTGCCTGATTCTAGTGTTGTACATCATCATCATCATCTTTCTGCTCTTCCATCCATCTAATTTATACATGTGGCATAATCCTGCATGTTTGCTTTGCTCAGCAAGCTTTTATATAAAGTGTGTATATGCACCAGCTTATCGTGCCACAATCTTCTAGTATCCCAATCCCTCTGACTCCACCCCCTATTTTTAAATGTTTTAGACCACCACAATCTAGGATCTTACGTGAGGACCAGAACCACAACATGTACATTGCCGGTTGCACAGAAGTTGAAGTTAAAACCACAGAAGAAGCCTTTGATGTCTTTTGGAGAGGTGAGAGCCTTAGTTTAAGTGGAAATGCTGATCCTAGAGAGATGTTCTTCATTTTTGACGTCTGTATGAGAATGACCAATGTATCTTTCTTTGTCACGGTCCATAGGGCTCCACAGGGAGACCTTGGGGTGTAGGTGGTGGTTGAGGACCGGGCACCACGCAATTAAAGCTCTAGCTCACGGATGCATCGGTCCATCCCCTATACGCTGCCCCCGAGGCACCTCAGTTTCATCAGTGCCTGGCCGGCGTTGGGTCACCTTTATGCAGTGGGCTGCTTTGGAAGCCCAAATACATTTTTATTTTTATTTTTTTTAATTCTTCAGAGTCCATAGGGGATCCACAGGGATGACCTTGGGGTATAGCTGGATCTGGATACATGGGCACCACGCAGTTAAAGCTTTAGCTCCCAGGATGCACTGAGTCCATCCTCCTCTAGACCCCGTGCCACAGGCACCTCAGTTTAAGTTGGTGCCCGGCCGGAGTCGGGTCACCGTTTGCGCAGGGGGAGCTGATTAGCAGCCCCATAGCTTTATTTTAGTTGTTTGTTTTTTTTTATTTATTTTTACTTTTGAACTCATCAGAACGACAGTGTTGGACTGTCCAGTGGACGTCCAAGCTGCCGCCCCTCCACACCGCGACGCCAGTACAGATCTGGGGATCACGGTGGGCTGCCAGGACTGCTGCCAGATCGACGGGGACAGGTAAGGACCCGCGTGTTCATGCAGTTTTATTGTCTCTGGGGACAGACCGGAGGCACTGGCAGTGTCGGCGCCGCGGCCTCCTCTATCTATCTATCTATATATATATATATATATATATATATATATATATATATATATATATATATATATATTTATTGTATATGTAGAGGGGCACTCGCTATTCCAGTGCGATAATGCCGGGGTGCCTTCCTTAAAATAATGTAGAGATGCGAAATCTGTTTAAAAAAACAGCAACAGGCGGCACTCCACGGACTTTATAGAGTGCCGCCTGTTGCTGTTTTTTAAACAGATTTCGCATATATATATATAATTTATTGTGTGTATAAAAAATATCCCGCACTCACAGACCACCAGGGATTTTAGGCGGCAAGCGGGAGCCGGAGGTTAAGCGCCAGCCTTCCCTGTTTAGCAGCACCTCAGCTCAGCAAGCCTTTCTGCTCGGGTCTGGTGTCACTGAGCTGCTCTCCTTCTACGGCCACTCCCTCTCGCAGCCATCTTTTCTCATAGTGGCAGCGCAGACATCTCATGCTTCACATGGACCGGTGCCCCTGTATATCTCTCCCCTGCAGGGACAGTGTATGCATCACTATAGCTCTCCCAGACTCTGAATCTGGGCAGGTTGATTGTAGTGTCAAGGTGCAGTGAGTGTTACTTCTGCATGGTATGTGACTTTTGTTAGCGCTGACTCTGTGTTCTTTTCTAAATAACTGTCAGTCTATGCCTATCCTTTTCCTTCTATAGCCCTGACAGGTGTGTGTGGGAAGGGCTTTTCTTTGATCTCACTTATATAAATTCATGTATTTGTGAGGTATGTCACATACAGTTGTGTGCTACACGCTTCCATATCCACGGAGCTGCGTGTTGCATGCTCGAGGGTCCCCCAGTTGTGTGCTGTTGGACTTCCAGATAGCTAGATAGATATAATATCTATCTCACAGCCATGTCTGACAAGGAAATTGAGAGCTCCGCTGCTCCCACTCTGCTCTCCTGCAGGGGTTGGTAAGGAGGATTTATCACAGGATGGGCTGTGTGTGAGGTGCCATCAGTTGCCTTGTCCCTCCAAACCCCCAACTTGCTTGAAATCAATCTATTCTCTGTAAGGGGCTGTAGCCTGTCCGTCTATGGCTATGTCCTGGGTGGATAAGGCCATTGAGAGCTGGGCCAATGTGCTGGAAGATACCTTTTCTGAGGTTCAGAAAGCTTTAGTAAGACAGATGAGAGATGCCGCTTCCTATATTGGTGAGGCGGCTTTGGATGCCAGTCTACTGACCTCCAGAGTCTTGGCCACAGCTGTGTCTGCTCGCCGCTCTTTGTGGTTACGCTCTTGGAGGGCGGATGCGAATTCCAAGAAGGGCCTGGAGGCCTTGCCCTTCAATGTAGAGATATTGTTTGGCCCCAGACCTGGACAAAATTGTAGACACCCTGGCAAAGTGTAAGTCGGCTTTTCTGTGCCTTCTAAGGCTAGAACCTCCTGCTTTTTCGGTCTTTTCGTTCTCAAGGGCCAGTCCTTCCCGAGGCAATCGGCGGCCAAGGCCGCCTCTAAACCTAAGAAGCAAGCTTGGCGTGCTAGACATCCTACTTCCAAGCCGGAGGATAAAACTTCCGCCTGTTGGGACGGGCCTTCCTCTGGGGGATCCCGGAGTGGGAGGCAGACTACTTCAATTCGCCCAGTGCAGGTGCAACACCACCGCGGATGTTTGGGTACGAGAAGTGGTCTCTCAGGGGTACGTCCTCTAGTGTGCACTCTAGGTCCGGCAGCAGGCAGGACACCGGAGCTAGGAAACTTCTGCGCGCGGCCGAAAAGGGGGCGTGCCCGGCACTTACGAACATGCCGGGCAGCCCCCAAGCGCTGTGGTCACTGAATGTATGCCGGGCGCATGCTCTCACTTCCGGGCCGTTGGACAGTGGAAGAAGCAATTCTCCCGATCAATATTCTGGAACTTCGGGCCGTGTACAGGGCCTTCCAGTTGTCAAGTCACGTTCTTCAGGGAAAAGCCATGTTCAGTCCGACAACGTCACCATGGTGGCGTACATCAACTATCAAGGGGGCACTCGCAGTCGAGCAGCGATGACAGAGGTACTTATTCGCCCTCTCTGGATTTCACAAGAGGGTATGGCCAGCCAACAAACAAACTTTGGCTAGATGGCTTCGTTTGGCTATTTCTGAGGCTTATGTCACGAACTGAGATGCCTCTGGCTCGAGGGTGGGGTATAGGGGGAAGGACCGATGCAACCTGGGAGCTGAAGCTTTAACTGCATGATGCCCGGTCCTCAACCACCACCTACGCCCCAAGGTCTCCCTGTGGACCCTATGGACTTCGAAGAAACACTTAAAGGTAAGTTTTACCAAAAGTCTCATTGTTTGTAGGAAACTAGGGTCGATGTCTCAATGAGTTGCTACTTATCTTAATGGGGACTGGTTTTGGTTGAGTATTTAGAATCAAATATTAGGGGGGGGAGGCGGCTTGCAAGGTGGATATATCAAATAGAGCTGCGGCAACTCTAACCTGCTACAAGAGTTTGTTCCTTCCAGACTTAACAATATTTAGTGCTTCATTAGAATGTCCATGATTTAAAGTGATGGTCATAAGAAGGCCACTTCTGCCTTGAACACCTGATTTACATGTACAGCCTATTTGTTGGCAAAGTTAGCATTTAATGCTTTATTTCTACTTCAGGGTCCATAGGGTGACCTTGGGGTATAGCTGGATCCTCGGGCACCACAGAGTTAAAGCTTTTAGCTGCTCCCAGGATGCACTTGGGTCCAACCTCCCCTATACCCCGAGCCACAGGCACCTCAGTTTAAGATGGTGCCCGGCCGGAGTCGGGTCACCCTGCGGGGGGGGGCTGCAGGAGCAGCCCCCTAAAGCTTTTTATTTAACTAGGTTAAATTTATTTTTACATTAGTTCTTTTTCCAGAACGGCAGCGCTGGGCTGTCTGTAAGACGCCCACGCTGCCGCTCCTTCTCCCTGCTGGCGCCGCGACGCCAGCACTGAACTGGGGATCGCGGCGGGGGAAGCCAGAGTCTGTACTAGCGGGACTCTGGCTTCCCCCGAGACTGCTGCCGGAAGACGCCGGGGAGATCAGGTAAGCCGCGCACCGCTGATTAGCGGCGGTGCGCGGGTAATGCGTTTTTATATGCAGTCCCATGCCCCCGGTCTAGGGGACAGACCGGGGGCGCTAGCGGTGGCGGCGGGCCCCCCCTCCATCGGAGGCATACCCCGCCAGACCACTAGACCACCAGGGTAATTAAGCGGCAAGCGGGATGCCGCAACCTTGGGGGTTAAATATGCTAGCCAGGGGAGGAAGCCTTCCCTGTCAGCGGCTCCTCCCCTCAGCTCAGCGCGCCTTTCAGCTCGGAGTCTGGCGTCGCTGAGCTGCAGCTACTCGGGCCACTCCTCCTCTGAGGTCTCCAGCGGCCATTTTCTTACTGGCAGCGTGGATACTCTCAGGGAGCACGCGGACCGGTCCCCCTGTGTACCTCTCCCCCGACAAGGACAGTGTACACAGCACTATAGCCCTCCCAGACACTGAATCTGGGAGGTTGATTGTAGTGGAAAGGTGCAGTGAGTATATCTTCCTGCATGGTATGTGACTTTTGCTAGTGCTGCCTGTCTGTGTCTTTTTTCTACTTACTGTCAGCCTGTACCTATCCCTTTCCTTCTCCTACAAGCCCTACAGGTGTGCGGAGGAAGGGTGTTTCTACTGACCATCTATATAGATCACGTATTTGTGAGGTCCGTCACATACAGTTGTGTGCTACACGGTGCCATATTGTGAGCTGTTGTTCAGCACACTGGTGAGGGCGCACGTTTTCTTCCTAAGTCATGTCTGAGGAGGAGATTGAGCACTCCGGGGCTCCGGCATTGTTCTCCTGCAGGCGCTGTTCTGCAGGAGTGGATAGGGAGGATTTGTCACAGGACGGCCTGTGCGGACGGTGCCAGGCGGTCCCTGGTACGTCTAAACCTCCCATGTTGCAGGAGCCACCATGGGCGATGTTTTCCCAGGTGCTGGTGTCCATCGCGGACCGTCTGTCGGTCCCAACTGCCGCCCCTACTAGGGCGTTGCCCCAGCCTGCCATCCCCCATTCCCCGGGTGTCCCACAATTATTGCAGACTCCCCCGGGGTCTCAGCCTGTTGGTCCCTATGCGGGGTTGCCAATGTATATTCAGTCCACCCCTGTGGCACAGCCGGCTGTGGTGCCGTTTCAGGCTCCTGTGACAGCTCCTCCACCCTGGGTGGATGCGCTTTCCCACACTGTCCAAGATTTGGCGGCAGCATCTTCGGCTTTTCAGTCGATGTTGCGCAGTGACGTGCCCTCCAGGGCGTCTAAACGCTCAGTCATGGCACAGGCTGCGCATCTTTCGGATTCTGAGGGGTCCTCGGATGATGGTGAGGTGCAGGATGACTCAGCCTCAGATGCCTCAGTCCAGGAGGTAGACACTAAGTCTTCCATCAATGTGCGGGCTCTGGTTAAGGCGGTGCGGGCTATTCTTCTGATTGAGGATGAGGCACCCGCTCCCAAGTCAAGGTATCCTAGTTTTAAAAAAGCTAAGGTTACTTCTACAGCGTTCCCCTTGTCTGATCAGTTGACTGATCACATGGCGGTGGCCTGGCAGACGCCCAGTAAGGGTTTCCTGCCACAGATACGCTTGGCGTCCAATTATCCATTCCCGGAAGCGCATTGTAAGAAATGGGAAACTCCGCCTGCAGTCGATTCCCATGTAACACGCCTCATCAGGAGTGCTACTTTGCCATTGCCGTCTATATCCTCGCTGAAGGATCCTACGGACAGGAAGGTGGAGACTTGTCTAAAGTCTATTTATTCTCTCTCAGGGGCTGTAGCCCGGCCGTCCATGGCCATCTCCTGGGTGGCCAAGGCCATTGAGGGGTGGGCCAACGCCTTGGAGGACACGTTTACGGATGAATCTCCGGACGTCCAGAGGGCGTTGTTAGGACAGATGAGAGATGCCGCCTCCTACATTGGAGAAGCATCTTTGGATGCTAGCCTGTTGACCTCTAGGGTTTCGGCGGCAGCAGTGTCTGCTCGTAGATCCTTGTGGTTGCGGTCTTGGAGAGCAGACGCGGTTTCAAAGAAAGGCTTGGAGGCCTTACCTTTTAATGGGGAATTACTATTTGGTCCGGACCTGGACAAAATAGTAGATACCCTGGCAAAATCCAAGTCAGCCTTCCTCCCTTCAGCTACTACACCTGCTAAGGTCCGGAGCTCGGCGTTTCGTTCCTTTCGGGTTCAGGGCAAGGCAAAGGGTCAGTCCTTCCCGAGGCAGTCCGCACCCAAGACCGCCTCAAAGCCAAAGAAGCAAGCCTGGAGTGCTAGGCGCCCTTCTTCCAAGCCAGAAGATAAGCCTTCTGCGTGATGGGACGGGCCTCCCTCTGGGGGACCCCAGAGTGGGAGGCCGACTTCTTCAATTCGCCCAGTGCTGGCACAATACCACCACGGATGCCTGGGTGCGAGAAGTGGTCTCCCAGGGGTACGCCCTGTCTTTTCGGCACAGGCCGCCTTGCCAGTTTTTTTGCACAAGTCCTTCTCAGGACAAAACCAAGGCCTTGCAGGTTCAGGAAGCCATAGAGGCCTTGCTGACGGCGGGGGTCATTATACCCGTACCACAGTCTCAACGTGGGATGGGGTATTACTCTACGCTGTTTCTGGTGCAGAAACCCAATGGCTCTCATCGCCCCATCCTCAATTTGAAGTCCCTGAACAGGTTTCTCAGGGTTCCCAAATTCAGGATGGAAACTTTGCGTTCCATCATACTGGCGATGGAACCGGGGGATTATATGGTCTCCCTGGATATCCAGGACGCCTACCTCCATGTGCCTATAGCAACATCGCACCAACGGTTTCTGCGGTTTGCTATTCTCCACAACCGATACCAATTCAGGGCTCTACCCTTTGGTCTCTCCACGGCACCAAGGGTATTTACCAAGGTGATGGCGGTCATGGCGGCTCACCTTCGGAGCCAGGGGATACGGTTGCTACCGTATCTAGACGACCTCCTCTTGCTGGCAAGCTCCCCGGAGGTACTGATCCAGCATCTCCACCTGACGGTCGCTTGTCTACAGGCGCACGGCTGGTTGATCAACTGGAAGAAATCCTCCCTCATCCCATCACAACGGATGGTTCATTTGGGGGCCCTGCTGGACTCTCGTCAGCAACGGATTTTTCTGACTCCAGAGAAGGTCTCCTCCTTTACAGCTGCGGATTCACAGTTGTCTGAGCAGTGGCAGAGTGTCGGTGCACTCAGCGATGAGAGTTTTGGGGTCCATGGCGTCGGCATTCGACATGGTGGAGTTTGCCCAGTTCCATTCCAGGTGCGTCTGTCCCTAGCCTGGTGGCTGCAGACAGCGCATCTCCTGGAGGGGCGCCCCTTTTGGATCCCGGAATGGGTTCTGCTCACGACAGATGCCAGTCTCCGGGGTTGGGGGGCGGTGACAGGCTCCTTGTCACTTCAGGGTCGTTGGTCGGCGGAGGAAGCGATTTCTTCCCATCAACATCCTGGAACTGCGGGCAGTATACAGAGCCCTGCAGTCGTCCGGCACCGCTCTTCACGGAAGGGCCGTTCAGGTGCAGTCAGACAACGCCACCACGGTGGCGTACATCAATCACCAGGGAGGGACTCTCAGTCGAGCTGCGATGTCGGAGGTGTCCCGCGTCCTGGCTTGGGCGGAGCGCTATCTTACAGCTCTCTCGGCAGTTTTCATCCCAGGAGTCCTCAATTGGGAGGCAGACTTCCTCAGCCGTTACGATGTGCATCCCGGGGAATGGTCGCTTCATCCAGAGGTATTCCAACTACTCGTGGACAAGTGGGGGCTGCCAGAGCTGGACCTGATGGCGTCCCGTCACAATCACAAGCTGCCTGTGTACGGGTCAAGGACAAGGGACGCAGGCGCAAGTCTGATAGACGCGCTGTCGGTGAAATGGCTGTTTCAACTGGCTTACTTGTTCCCTCCGATATCTCTGCTGCCTCGGGTCCTACGCAAGTTCGAACAGGACGGAGGCACACTGATCCTGGTGGCCCAGAAGGCCGTGGTACTCCGATCTGCGGAGCCTGTCCATCGACACTCCGTACCTCCTACCTCAACGGCGGGACCTGTTGTCTCAGGGGCCCTGTCTTCAACCGGATCTGGGTCGACTATCTTTGACGGCGTGGCTCTTGAGACAGCCGTCCTGAGGTCTCGGGGCTTTCTAGCTCCGTTATTACCACCATGCTGAGGGCGCGCAAGCCTGCTTCCGCGAGGATCTATCACAGAGTGTGGCACACTTACTTTCAGTGGTGCGAGGCCAGAAACTATGATCCCCAGGTGTTCCGGGTTTCGCGTATTCTGGCTTTCCTTCAGTCGGGTTTGGATTTAGGATTACGTCTTTCTTCGCTGAAGGTACACGTGTCTGCTCTGTCGGTGTGGTTCCAGCGCAGGATCGCTGTTATGCAGGACGTACACACCTTTTTCCAGGGTGTTTTGAGAATCCAGCCTCCCTTTGTGCCACCTGTGGGATTTGGCGGTGGTTCTTAGGGCCTTACAGGGTCCTCCTTTTGAGCCCTTGGAGTCAGTGGAGCTCAAGTGGCTAACTTTTAAAACTGTTTTCCTCTTGGCAATTGCTTCTGCCAGGAGGGTTTCAGATTTGGGGGCGCTTTCTTGTCGTCCCCCTTTTCTGATTTTTCATCAGGACAGAGCGGTGCTTCGCACTCGTCCTGATTTCCTGCCTAAGGTGGTTTCCAGGTTCCACATTTATCAGGAAATTGTTGTACCAGCCTTTCAGTCACCTGATCTTTCGGCTGGGGAGACTTCCTTAGACGTTGTAAGGGCACTCCAGGTTTATGTGGACCGGACTAGTTCTGTGAGGAAGTCGGATTCTTTGTTTATCCTCTTTGGTTTTCACAAGAGGGGTTGGCCTGCCAACAAACAGACTCTAGCCCGTTGGCTTCGTTCTGTTATTATTGAGGCTTATATGCAGGAGGGTTTACCTGTTCCAGCCTCTGTTAAGGCTTATTCCACTCGGTCCGTGGGCCCTTCTTGGGCTGCTAGCCGTGGCGCCTCTGCTGTTCAGCTCTGTAAGGCGGCCACCTGGTCTTCCATTCAGACCTTTTTGAGGTTCTATGCGTTTGACACCTTTGCCTCTCAGGATGCATCCTTTGGGCGCCGGGTTCTCCTATCCGCACAGGAGCGTCCCCGCCCTTAGTTGGACTGCTTTGGGACATCCCCAAGGTCACCCTGTGGACCCCTATGGACCCTGAAGTAGAAAACAAGAGAGATGGTAAGAACTTACATTTGTTATCTGTTTCTACGAAGTCCATAGGGTCCACAGGGCACCCGCCCTGACGCACCTGGCTTCATATGGGCTCTGTGACTGGTCACCGGTTTTCCGTCTCCCATTTCTGTGAGTATGGTTCTTGTGTGTTCCAGTCTTCCTTCTCTCTGTTTCGTCTCCTCCTCCGGCCTGGGCTGCTTACCAACTGAGGTGCCTGTGGCTCGGGGGCGGGGTATAGGGGAGGTTGGACCCAAGTGCATCCTGGGAGCAGCTAAAAGCTTTAACTCCGTGGTGCCCGAGGATCCAGGATCCAGCTATACCCCAAGGTCACCCTGTGGACCCTATGGACTTCGTAGAAACAGAGATAACAAAGGTAAGTCCTTACCATATCTCTTGTTTTTGATCTAAGTTGTGAATGAGGAAGGACTACATATCTATTTTCCAGGTCAGAAGAGGAGGAGAATCGCCAACACGCAGCTGAACCGCGAGTCCAGCCGATCCCACAGTGTGTTCATGATTAAACTGGCCCAAGCCCCACTTGATGCCGATGGGGATAATGTCCTGCAGGTAGCTGCCATTTTTGTGTTAACTTGGATAATACTAACTGTTCTCTATGGTGAATGTGTTGCACAATGCTACAACTTGGGGGCATTATGTTAACAGGTTAATTTTTCAAAAACTGCAAAAGCTCAATTTTTTTTTTTTTTACACGTAATTAAGCTTAGAAAGTTTTAACAAATATTTCACCAGAGTTCCACGGTTGTGACCCCCTTCATCGCCCCACCCCCACACCTTTCCAATAGATGTTCATAGGCCCCAACTGTTTTATCACACTTTAGCAGGAATGTGGTCCCCTCTGCTCACTCAGGGCATGCGCCACAGAGTGCTGGTGACCCAATCATCAGTCCTTTTTTAAATGTGGCTTTTGCAGGAGAAGGAGCAAATCACCGTGAGCCAGCTCTCCCTTGTAGATTTGGCTGGAAGTGAAAGAACAAATCGCACAAAGGCTGAAGGCAACAGACTACGGGAAGCAGGTAAGGTCTGAACAGTTACATTGCTTTTTAGTTTTGGAGAATTACTTATTGGACATGTGGAAAAAAAAGAAGCAAACACTTAAGCTGCATACACATAACGATTTTTTTAATGATTATCGTTAAACGATATCGTTTAACGATAATTGATGGCAAAAATCGTTCACTTTCTCAGTCAAACGATGAACGATTATCGTTCATGCGCGTTCACGTTTGTAGTTTGTCGTTCAGTCAGACTTGTCAACTCAACGATTTTCATTAAGGGAATATGCAAAAATCGTTTGTAGTTCATAAAAATCGTTCATGACATTTAGTAAATGAACAACTTTAGTAAACGATTTTAGTAAATTTTTTCAAGGGAAAAAATCGTTTACTCAAATCGTTCATTAAAAAAATCGTTGTGTGTGTATGCAGCTTTACTCTTACGTTATGTCATGGAACATTGTCACTTACTACAGGGAACATTAACCAGTCACTGATGACCTTACGAACCTGTATAGAAATTCTACGGGAGAACCAGATGTGTGGTACCAATAAGGTGAGGAGCTCCTATGAATCAGAATTGCTATGTAGTAAGGGGTGTATAAAATAAATATGATATATATAATCTCATCATTATATACAACTATGTTGCAGCTCACTGTCACTGCTTACTTAATTCCAACTATATTTTTATTTATTCCAATGTTGTGTCAGTTAAAAGGTATTTATACACTATATTACTTCAGCACATTTTCCTCACCAGGACGTCTTTAGTATCTCTGCTATTGGACCTTCATCATTTGTTTTGATTTAAGTGTTCTGCTCCTTAATTTGTGGTGCCCTCTACTGGCCATCCTCTGTAATGGTTAGTGGTGTAAAAGGGAGGAAAGCAACACAAAGACAATGCTGTTTTTCCCTGCTGGGTGCCTGCTATGCCCTAGTCTATCCCTGTTTGGGCTGTTGACGCTGAGAAATGATCTCCTAGGCAGAATTCTACAGTAATTAGCTAAACAAATAGTGAAAGTTCTAATAAGGCTGAAGTAAGGGTCAAGGGAGAATATTTGCAAATTTTGGTATGGAAAACCCCTTTAGTAGTCCTAATTTGTCTGTTTCCCAGATGGTGCCTTACCGAGACTCCAAATTAACTCACCTCTTCAAGAACTACTTTGATGGAGAAGGGAAAGTTCGAATGATAGTGTGTGTGAACCCCAAGGCTGATGATCACGAGGAGAGTCTGGTGAGTAGTCAGGGCAATATTCTGTGTAAAGTCCCCAGGAGGGGGTTCCATTATAATGTGTCTGGAAATGTTATGTATTACAGCAAGTTATGCGGTTTGCTGAGATGACTCAGGAAGTTGAAGTTGCGCGACCTGTGGACAAACCAATCTGTGGCCTCACCCCTGGGCGCCGCTACAGGAACCAAGCCTTCAAAGACGAGCTTACTCGTAGGCTTGAGGATCGTGGCGGTCCTGTAAATGGAGGCAAGTGCAGAGATACCTTTTTGATACTGTTGTCTGTCTGATTTTCTCCTCCCTCTGAATTTCTTACTTCTGTTTCTCATAGAGCCTGATGACCAGTCAGTAGTGGAGGTGCTTATTCAAAGTTTCCCTCCCATCTCATCCTGTGAGCTGCTGGATGCCAACGATGATCAGACTCTTCCACGGCTTATTGATGCCCTGGAGAAACGACGCAGGATCCGCCAGATGATGGCTGAAGAATTCAACAAAAATGGTTGGTTGTAATTCAAGACCTCACTTTGTGACCCTTATTCTGCTTTAGTCCTTACAGCCTCTCATGCTTTGCCTGTGTGCTAGATGAGCTCTGACATCACTAACAATTCAGATCCTAAACGCAGTGCCATTGACCTCCTACTAACAGCAATTATCTTCTCCTATCTCTCTTCTTCTCTCTGCACTTGCTTGGGTGCCTTCTGCTCACAATGAACAATATCCCCCAAAAAATGCAGAGGCACTCCAAGACTTGTAAATAAATCAAGCTTGTATTGTACACATATAATTCTAGATTTGTCGGACACTGACACTCCTCAAGTAGGGGCAGAGGCTAAGTCTAGTATTTACATTCCAGGCTTCATACGGGCAGTCCGTGCGGCCATGTTAATTACTGATGACAACTTACCTGCAGCGCCTACTCATGTTTATTTTAAAGGGGTTAAAGGAGCTGCAGCAGTATTCCCTCTATCTGGTCAGCTAGTTGATCACATGGAGGAGGCCTGGAAATCTCCGGAAAAAGATTTCAACCTCACAAGCGTCTGGCTCGTACATATCCCTTTGCGGAAGATTACTTCACTAAATGGTAGTCTCCGCCTCAGGTGGATTCTCACGTGACGCGCTTAGTAAAGAGCGCAACTTTGCCAATGCCGTCTATGTCTTCCCTGACGGATACTACAGACCGTAAAGTGGAGGTGTGCCTAAAGTCTATCTATTCCCTTGCTGGAGGAGCATCTAGACCGGCTATGGCTGTCTGCTGGGTGGCTCAGGCTATGGAAAGGTGGGCGGACGCTTTGGAAGCATCATTTGCTTCTGAGGGTACCAGCGAACAGGTTGTGTTAGTGGGTAACCTTCGGGATTCCGCTACGTATATTAACGAAGCAGCTTTGGATTTGAGCCTGCTTACTTCTAGGATTTCTGCGGCGGCTGTGGCCGCTCGACGCTCCTTGTGGTTATGTTCTTGGAGGGCCTACGCTGAATCCAAGAAAGGCTTGGAATGCTTACCCTACAATGGGCAGGTCCTGTTTGGACCAGCTTTGGATAAAATAGTGGACACGTTGGCAGCTGCCAAATCGGCATGTCTACCTTCAGCCCCGACTCCGTCTGGGTCTAAAAATCCGTCCTTTCGGCCCTATCGCCCTCCGGGAAAACCTAGGGTTCAGTTTTTTTCCGAGTCCTTCAGGTCCCAAAAAGACCGCTAAGACCAAGAAGCAAGTTTGCAGTACCAGACGTCCAGCTGCCAAGCCGGACGACAAACCCTCAGCCTGACGGGTTGGGCCTCCCCTTGGGGGATCCCAAGGTGGGAGGCAGACTTCTGCAATACGCCCAGTGTTGGTTCAAAACCACCACAGACACTTGGGTAAGGGAGGTGGTATCTCAGGGATATGCCCTCTCCTTCCGCAGAAGGCCTCATCATCAGTTCTTTGTAACAGCACGTCCTTCAGAGTCGGTGCGTTCTATGCTTCAGATGGGAGTAATAGAACCTGTTCCGTTATCCCTGAGAGGGACCGGATATTACTCCAACCTTTTTCTGGTTCAAAAGCCAAATGGATCATACCGACCTATACTCAACCTCAAGTCCCTGAACAAGTTTTTAAGGGTCACTCGGTTCCGAATGGAGACTCTGCGTTCTAGCTATGCAGCCTGGGGATTTTATGGTGTCCCTGGATATTCAGGATGCTTACCTGCATATCCCCATTGCCAGGGTTCATCAGCGTTACCTCAGATTTACAGTGTCGGACCTCCATTACCAGTTTCAGGCTCTACCGTTTGGCCTTTCCACGGCTCCTCGGGTGTTCACAAAAGTAATGGCGGTCATGACAGCACACCTGCGGTTGCAGGGAGTTCGCCTGTTACCTTACTTGGACGACCTTCTGTTGTTGGCAGGGTCGCCACAAGTCCTTTGCAGTCATCTACAACTGACAATATCAGTATTGCAGGCTCACGGCTGGATAGGGGACTGGAAGAAATCCTCTCTAATTCCTTCTCAGAGAATGGTCCATCTCGGGGCATTGTTGGACTCTCAGCAACAGAGGATGATCTTGACGGAGGAAAAGAGAGTCCTGTTGCAGTCCAAGATAAGCAATGTTCTAAGCAGTCGCCTAGTGTCTCTTCTCTCAGCGATGAAGTTACTGGGGTCCATGGTGTCAACGTTCGACATGGTGTAGTATGCCCAGTTCCATTCCAGGCCTCTACAAATGTTGATCCTGTCCAGATGGGACAGAAATCTCCGTCGAATAAAGACACAGATGATCAGGCTCACTCCGGAAGTGCGCCTGTCTTTGACGTGGTGGTTACAAAAGTCTCATCTCAGCAGGGGACGTCCGTTTTGGATTTCGGATTGGGTCCTTCTAACATTGGATGCCTGCCTTCGGGGCTGGGGCGCTGTGACAGGCCCACACGTCTTCCAGGGCAGGTGGACGTCAGAGGAATCGGACCTGCCAATCAATATATTGGAAATTCGAGCAGTGTTCAGGGCGCTGCAGCATGCAAGACCGTTCCTGCTGGGGAAACCTGTGCAGGTTCAGTCAGACAACGCCACCACTGTGGCTTACCTAAATCGTCAGGGAGGAACTCGAAGCCAAGCGGCTCTAAGGGAGGTGTCCCGTATTCTGACTTGGTCAGAAGGCAATCTGCCGGCCATTTCGGCCATCTTCATTCCGGGTGTGCTCAACTGGGAGGCGGACTTCCTCAGCCGCCACGATGTACACCCGGGGGAATGGTCTCTTCACCAGGAGGTGTTCCAACTCCTGGTGGACAAGTGGGGTCTTCCCGAAATAGACCTCATGGCCTCCAGACACAACCGCAAGATATGGGCGTACGGATCCCGAACAAGAGACGCAGGAGCTCTCCTGGGGGAACGCTCTGTCGGCACGATGGAACTTCCAATTCGCGTACCTGTTTCCTCCGTTCTCCCTGCTGCCTCGAGTAATTCGAAAGTTCAGGCAGGAAGGAGGCAAGATCCTGCTGGTGGCCCAGAAGGAGTTGGTACTCGGATCTCCAGTGTCTATCCATCGACACTCCTTGGCTGTTACCTCAGAGGCCGGACCTATTGTCTCAGGGTCCTTGTCTCTACCCGGACCTGAGTCGGCTATCTTTGACGGCGTGGCTCTTGAGACTTCCCTTTTGAGGTCCAAGGGTTTCTCTAGAGCGGTGGTAAATACCATGTTACATGCTCGTAAGCCGGCTTCAGATAGAATTTACCACAGGGTGTGGCATACCTATTTTGAGTGGTGTCGCCCTAAAGCGTACGATCCTCACGAGTTTAGAATATCGAGAGTGTTGGCTTTCCTTCAGGCAGGCTTGGATTTAGGTCTACGCCTTGCTTCACTGAAGGTGCATGTTTCTGCCCTGTCTGTTTTGTTTCAACGAAGGATTGCTACGCGGCCTGATATCCGTACCTTTATGCAGGGTGTCCTTCGCATCCAGCCTCCCTATGTCCATCCGGTAGCTCCATGGGATCTGGCTGTGGTCCTGAAGGCGCTACAGGATCCTCCATTTGAACCTTTGGGTTCGGTGGATCTGAAATGGCTTATGGCAAAAAGTGTTCCTTTTGGCTATTGCTTCAGCCAGAAGGGTGTCGGATTTGGGGGCTCTTTCGTGTCGTCCCCTTTTCTAATTTTTCATTCGGATAGGGCGGTACTTCGTACCCGTCCTGAATTCCTTCCTAAAGTGGTGTCTAGTTTCCACATTAACAAGGAAATTGTGGTCCCAACCTTTAATTCATCTGATCTCTCAGCTGGTGAGGCGGCTTTGGATGTGGTACGGGCTCTGCGGATTTACGTGGACCGTACCAGTTCTTTGAGAAAATCGGACTCTTTGTTTGTCCTATATGGATTTCATAAGAGGGGTTGGCCTGCCAATAAACAGACTTTGGCACGCTGGATCTGCATGGCGATCTGAGGCATACACTCATGAAGGACTTCCAGTGCCACCCTCTGTGAAAGCTCATTCTACAAGATCTGTGGGACCTTCGTGGGCAGCTCGACGTGGCGCCTCAGCTCTTCAGCTTTGTAAGGTGGCCACGTGGTCCTCTGTCCATACTTTCGTCAAGCATTACGCCTTTGACACATTTTGCTTCTCAGGATGCTTCCTTCGGGCGGCGGATTCTCCTCTCGGTACAGGAGCGGCCCCTCCCTTGAATGATACTGCTTTGGGACATCCCCAATGTATCCCTGTGGATCTCTAAGGACCCTGAGGTAGAAAACAGGAGATATGGTAAGAACTTGCCTTCGCTATCTCCGTTTCTACGAAGTCCTTAGGTTCCACAGGGCGCCCGCCCTGACGCCCTGTGCTTCCGTAGGGTGGTGTTCTGGTCACCAGTTTCTGTCTCCCTTTTCTATGAGAATGTGAATCTTGTGTGTTCCAGACTTTCTTCTTCCTTTTTCCTCTCTCCCGGCCTATGGTGCCTTGGCCTGGGGGCGGGGTATAGGAGGGGGCCCGATGCATCCTGGGAAGGACATCTTTAACTCTGTGGTGCCCATGGCTGGAGCCAAGCCCTATACCCCAAGGTATCCCTGTGGACCCTAAGGACTTCGTAGAAACGGAGATAACAAAGGTAAGTTCTTACCATATCTCCTGTTATTTCTACCTCTGGGTCCATAGGGCTCCACAGGAGACCTTGGGATACAGGCGATGGCGGAGACATCGGGCACCCCACAGTTAAACTTGTCATCCCAGGATGCATCGGGGACCCTCTCCTATACCCCGCCCCCAGGCCAAGGCACCTTCAGTTTCTTCAAGAGCGGTCAGCTCGGACAGTCCAGCAGGCGTCCGTGCTTCCGCTCTGCCGGCGCCGAGATGCCTGTATTGATCCGGGGATTTCGGCGGGATTCTGGGGGGTCCGATTTCTGGACTGTGGCCGGAATCGACGGGGACACAGGTAAGCAGCAGGCGTCTGCGGTGGGTTTAGCCTCTGGGTCGGGGACTCCCTGGGGATGGCAGAGCGTGGAGCCGGGCACTAAGCCTGTGCTGCCACTAGACCACCAGGAATGTCAGGCTGGAGTTTTTCAGAATGCTACAGCGTCCCGGGGGTTAATGGCAGGCCAGGGGAGGGCACCTTCCCTGTAGCACAGCCGGCTCCTCCCCCACTGCTCTCAGCGCCTTTTCTCTGCGGTCTGGTGGGCTGGGACAGCGCTCCTCCGTTTCTGCCTCCTCTGCTCTCTCCGGCAGCAATTTTCTAATGGGCTTAACGCTGGTCTCCGTGGCGGTATGGAACCAGGTCCCCCCTGCAGACCTCTCCTTCTGTAAGGTCCGTGTATTAGCACTATTCCTACCAGACTTTAGGTCTGCGTAGTTGATAGTAATGCCAGAAGTGCAGGTGGATACAATTTAGAGCGAGACGTAATTTCGCCAGGCAGAAAAGAATCGCTGTATTCAATTTCAAAGACTTTCTGCCCAGGTGGAAAGTCAATGCAATGTAATAGGCTAAAAACTTTCGCCTGTGAATTGCAGACGGAAAAATTTGCAGTATTGGAGTTTGGGGGTGCAACGTTGCGGGAACCCCCGTGCAGGCTTAAGACAGTCCCCAAAAGGTAAACTGTGTAAAAAAAAAAACAAAAAAAACTTTACAAGACCCCAAAAAACTTAACTTTTACTTTAGCAACTTTGTAAATATGCTACCCCCTCTTTCAGGTACCCCAAATTTGCTGAGACTGGTTATTTTCACAAAAAAAACTTCTAAATGCTGTTCTTCACCCCTTATGTAAAGACGCAAAACTGCACCTATTGAGACCATTTAAAAACCCCAAATACCTTCAGCAAATCGGGGGGTATCCAAAGTGAACCCCCATGTCAGTGCATCTTTTGGGGGGTGTCAGACTGATTCCCCAAAATCTGACAGGACTTTCCGCCCGTTTCAGTTTCGCAGGGTCCCATTTTCGCGTCCTTTCAAATTGAATACTCAGGGAGGCGAACGATACTTTTTCGCCTATATCGCCTGTTTTGCGTGCGGAAAAGTATCGCGGGTGCGACTCAAATTGAATGTGGGCCGATTATCATATAAGGTTGTCCATCTAATTTGTCTTTCACAATGAAACCCCTGGCTGAGATGACGGAGCTCCCAAGTTTGTTCAGGACCTTTCCTTACATGGTATCTCATGACCTTATTCTGCCTTGTTCTGACTAGCCTGGCGGCTTCCTGATGTGGTTTCTTGTTCTTAACACTACAAAGTATGAAACGCTGACCTTCCTCCTAAGATGCATTCTTCTCTTAAACCAGAGGTCTTCAACCTTTACCCTCCAGCTGCTGTGGAACTACGCATGCCCTGCCACTGTTACTGATATAATGGCATGCTAAAACTGTGATCTGTAGTTCCACAGCAGCTGGAGAGAAATCAATTATCTGGCACTATCCAGTGAATCTCAAATACCTATACTAAATGTTTAATATTTACTCTTGATACATATTGATAGCTCATGGCTGTATAGTCTCTGCTCACTTAGAAGCCTCCTGCTCCAATCTATCCAGCATGTTCTCCCTATACTAGCATTCTTTTCTGGTCTCCTGAATAACTGGTAATTAAGAGACACCAACCACCCATCTAAGTACAGTGGAGAAGTATCATTTTGCTTCACTCTAGATCATGGAAACTGGTCTGATAAGAAAAAACATTCAAAGTCGTCTATTATATAAATTGTGTTGAGATGCTATATAAACTAATATACGTTGTCCCAGCTAGTTTGGACAAAATGAACACCAGTATCTCTTTTTGCTGGAGGTTGTAACCCAACAGGATCACCTCAACTGCTACATTTGTTATGTTTACAAATGTCTATCTTTAAAAAAATAAAAATGTACCACCCCCCCCACCACCCAAATCAGTCTTCTCACTGGTCTGCCATTTTCTTTGCAATTGAATATAAACACATCTAACGTGACCCTGTTTTCCCAGCTGCCACATTCAGAGCCATGCTGCAAGACCTTAATGGCTTAGTAAACGCCAAAGAGACCATTGCCCAGGGGAAGATGACTGAGAAGGAGAGAACAATAATGTCTCAGAAATCTGAAATCGAGCGGATGGAGAAGAAGATCAAAACTCTAGAGTACAAGGTGACTATCCAATCACCAGCAACCTTTCACTCATCAGCTTGCTTCCAAAGGAGTTCTGAAATTGTCCATTTGCTTCCACCGTTATAGATTGATATCTTGGAGAAGACGACGACTATTTATGAGGAGGAAAAGCGTACCTTGCAGCATGACCTGGAGAACCAGAATCAAAAACTGCAGCGGCAGCTATCGGACAAAAGGCGGCTGGAGGCACGGCTGCAGGGAGCGGTGAATGAGAACGCAATGAAGTGGGAGAAAGAGTGTGTAAGTGCCTATACACAGGGCAGGTGACCCAGTAACTTGTCTTCATTTAACTGTACGAAATAGAATACTTTGCTGCTGACATTAATGCCTGAGATATAAAAAGGGACCTTAGGAAAATGGTTCCAGACGAAACTATCCTGAAAATGTTCTAAGTTTCCCTATTTGCCCCTTACAGGAGAGGCGCGTGGCTGCCAAACAGATAGAGATGCAGAACAAGCTGTGGGTGAAAGATGAGAAGCTGAAACAGCTCAAAGCAATTGTAACAGAGACCAAAGGCGAGAGGCCACAGAGGCCATCTAGAGAAAAGGACCGGGAGCCGAAGGTTCCCATCAGATCAATCTCTCCTTCTCCTGTACCTGTATGTGTCACATGGTGTTTACAAGGTGTTGGGTGGTGAAGGAGTTATGAGCATGCCCCTTATTTGGGAGACTTTAGCATGTGGAGGGGGGAATTGTCACCTTATGTCTGGCTGTTTGTGTGGGACACTGGGTTTCTCTGCCAATCAACATTTTGAACATCTGGTTCTACTGATTTCATATTTGTTTCTCTTCTATGGAACAACAGTTGTTAACACACACACACACACACACACACACCGAGCGTTATTGTGTAGCGTACCATGTTGAATACAGTCCATGACCTTTATCAGATCAGACAGTGACTCGCTGCTACAGTGTCCTTTTATAGGTACAAGAACTATTCTGTATCTGCAGAGGTGAGTAGTGCATTCAGCACTGCCCAAAATATCCCGAAACTGCAGTGTAACTACAGAGGCTCAGACTCCTTCAGCTGGTCATTACATTTTCATGCTGGATTTTTAGTCTTGCAAGTCTTTCTTTTTCGCATTCAGATGTTTGTTCTGTTTTTTGGTTTCTATAGCTCCCTGGTAACCCTGTTTCCCAGACGCCCCAGAGCGTTCCCACCCATACTGCGCTTCAACTGCACAGGCGTTCAAACTCCTGCAGCAGCATATCCGTGGCCTCCTGCGTGTCACACTGGGAGCAGAAAACACCACAGCGCAACCCAGAGAGCAGGATGGGCCCTCACCGCAAGCGGTGGGAGCCTGAGGCAGCTAGGAAGTGTAATACAGCAGAGAACAGGCCAGGTTATCACGAATCCAACTTCCAGACAGAGCTAGAAGAGGTTCAGCGTCTCAGGGTTAGTGAGTCAGTGCCTCTGGAACAGTGACAAATGCTTGCTGGTCAGTAGAGGCGCATTTGCTTTTTAAAACAGACATCTGTGATGGCTGCAACGCTGCTTTCATGTGCTCAATCTTTATATTCCTGCTACATAGCAGTAACTAAACGTGATGTAACCGGTCTTATCCTGTGACAACATCACAAGAAGCAGCAGTCATCAAGGTTTGCTTTGTTGCTGTAAAGAAATGGATTTGTGAAATTGCAGTCAGTATATCGGAACAGTAGTCCTGGAAAGGAATTGGGTGTCCATGGATAAAATACCAAATTGTAAGTGTCTATAGTTGTCAGTACAGTCAAACCACTTATGATTTTATCCAGTACAAGTCATCCTTTACATAGATTTGCTTGCTGTTCATAAATCCATTTCATCTCCAGTCCGTTAATTAGTAGTTTATATTATATACCACCTCTTTTCAAGCTTGCCATATGGTGACCATTTGATAGCATGTTGTGACACCTGACAAATCTGTTTAATTTTTGTATCTCTCCTTGGAAATGACAGACCAACCTTAATGGCTTTTCTAGGTTTTGGCACTTTTTGTCCACATTGTATCATGTTATCACTTGAGCCCAATATGTTTTGCGCAGTGGTGTGACTGGGCGTGTTTGCTGCACTACTGTAGGTCTGTTTGTCTTAATTGCTATGTAGTTTAGTGAGCTGTAGATAGTTTCCGCTCCTGCAGAGGGTTCTAGTACACTGCACTGCTGATGACTAGTGCGACCTGCAGAGGGCTCTAGTACACTGCACTGCTGATGACTAGTGCGACCTGCAGAGGGCTCTAGTACACTGCACTGCCAATGACTGGTGCGACCTGTAGAGGGCTCTAGTACACACTGCACTGCCAATGACTGGTGCGACCTGTAGAGGGCTCTAGTACACACTGCACTGCCAATGACTGGTGCGACCTGTAGAGGGCTCTAGTACACTGCACTGCCAATGACTGGTGCGACCTGTAGAGGGCTCTAGTACACTGCACTGCCAATGACTGGTGCGACCTGTAGAGGGCTCTAGTACACTGCACTGCCAATGACTGGTGCGACCTGTAGAGGGCTCTAGTACACTGCACTGCCAATGACTGGTGCGACCTGTAGAGGGCTCTAGTACACACTGCACTGCCAATGACTGGTGCGACCTGTAGAGGGCTCTAGTATACTGCACTGCCAATGACTGGTGCGACAGGTGTAACAGTGATTTTAGGGTATTCTGTAACCACTTTGCATTCTGCGAGGTGTCTGCAATCCCATTGACTTGCACTTAGATTGTGAACACTGTTTGCAGTAAAAGTGCTACTTTCCGCCTTGTGGTCGTGCAACTATAACTGCTCTTCAGAACTTTCAGCAATTATGTTTGTGGGACATATATATATATATATATATATATATATATATATATATATATATATGTATATGTAATCTCGTGAGCTGTTAGTGTTGATAGGCTGGAAATTTCTACTTTACCATTCAGTTCCCACTAGAACTTCCTTGTCATCTACGTACCTGTATACAGGGAGGAGACTGTGTTAAAGCTTCTGCATTGTGCATGTTGCTTTGCTTTGTGACTGGCTTTAAGTTGCAGGAATTGGGCTGTAGAGCTTTTTAAATGCAGAGCTGCATAAGAGCCGCAGTCTTGCTTTACTTCAATGAATGAAATGCTGCATGCCAATTCTGTTACTATAAATGCTAGTTTGACAGTGCTGCTCAATAGGCCTGGTAACCTTAGATTCTTAAAGGACCTATATTAGAGGAGGAGGGAGGAATCCTTTAGGAAACACCAGTCACCCAACACTGAGGAGGCAGACGTTTTTGGGCTGAAACAGTAATTCATGATATTGCGACATGTTCACTAGTCTGCGGTTACACAAATGACCAGTATTTCTGTGCTGCTAATTTCTAGTGCGTTAGATTGCATTATTATAAATATCTCTTCCTCCCACAAAATGAGTTTCCACCATGCTTAGATGACTGGTACAGATGATTGCAGCTTGCAGGGGTTTTGTGCTCATTAAAAATCACTTGTACTGTGGGATTCCTAAATCTACTAAGATTTAGGCATTTAAGGCCTCTATGTTCAGTGTATCAACAGCATGCCACCACATGAGTGCTGATTTTATGTCCCTTCATTAAATGCCCTAAAGGATTAGTTATATTCCCTAGGTACAGATGAGGATCTGAGACTCCTAATGAATATACCAGGCCTATTGACTGCTACTGTCTGCACACTGAGTAATTTGGTCACTGATTCTTGTTTGTCTTGATTTGATTTCTGGTCCTGCTCAGACTGTTCCCCCGGTGCATGCCAGGCACCGTCGCTCTCGCTCGGCAGGGGCGGAGAGATGGGTAGACCATAAGCCGCCTGGTAATGTGGAGACTGACACCGTCATGCAGCCTCAGGTCCCCAACGCCATCAAAGTAGTGGTTGCCAGTGAAAAGGCGCTGGCAAAGTGTGACAAGTACATGCTGACACACCAGCAGCTGGCCTCGGATGGGGAGATTGAGACTAAGCTTATTAAGGTAACAGAGCCCATGTTTGGGGGGGAGGCGGACCGTGGGCATTTACCCTTCACTGTTAGACACAGGGCAGGATTTTCTAATAGATCCTAAAGCTTCTTGTTAGCTTTGATGTTTCCTGTACAATTATGCCAGTCCTGTGTACATGTCTTGCCATACCTATAAATATTTAACATTTTGCTGCATTAGTCAAAATTAATAGAAGAGAATCCTTTACTGCCCGCTACTCCTGATTGTCACATTGTCGGTGAGCACATGTGGTGTATTTCAATTAAGTCTCCTAATATCTGGGTAAATACGGATTCATCGCATTTCTAGGGTGACGTGTTCCGGACTCGAGGTGGTGGTCAGTCTGTTCAGTTCACGGACATTGAAACACTGCGGCAAGAATCCCCCCCAGGTAGTAGGTAAGTTGTGGTCTCTCTCAACCACAAAGGCCAAACTTGCACATGTTAGTGAAACAAATAAGGAAATACATTTTCATTTTATTTTTATAGCCGCAAACGTAGATCCTCAGGATCTAATCAGCCTCCACAGGCCGAGACCACACAATCAGAATGGACAGATGTTGAAACCAGGGTAAGTATGATGCTTGCAGACTAGCTCTATAGCATGCTACCTTCAGGGCTTGGAGATTCCATGTATACACAGTAATGATTTTTGACACCAAAGTCACTGATAAAACAAAGTAGAATATTTATCACCACAACCTTTTGCATATTAAATATAACAAAAAATTCATATACAAAGGGCCATATTCAATTAGACGCGAAAAGCCTAAATCGGCGAAAAAGTTTTGCCTGTTTGTGTCTTATCTCCAAATTCAATTCTAGGACCAATTCGCCTAAGGGGAAACTCAATACACTGAAACAAAGTGGGGGGACAAGGATAAAAAGTAGCGAAATGGGTTTCTTGGGGGGCTGTATGGATGAGGCAGGATTTTAGGATTGCAGGTGCTTGCAGAAGGTGGATTTTTCACATGTTTTTAAAAGTACACTTTAGAAACACAAATATGCTAGCACCCTTTTTCAAGTACCCCACATTTGACAGGGCTATTTTCCACAATTTTTATAATTTTTCACCACTTCTAGAAATATGCTTCTAGAAAGCATTTAATGCAAATTAAGGGCACAAAGTACTTTTATTAGGACTAATAGTACACATCTGTAATGATTTCCAGTGTTGTCTTATTGGGGTAATCAGTCTGTACCCCAAATCTGTTCAGTACTTTCCACCTGTTATGCATTCACCTATCTGCGTTTTCGCCTGTTCTGCAACTGAATAGGGTGACTCATGGGGACGCGCATGCTGCAAATTCGTGTCTCAGACAGGCGAATGCAGCAAAAAGTTTCTGACCTTTTTGTGTTTAATTGAATGCGGCCAAAGCTGGAACTTGGGTCAAACAGTGGTATCAAACCCATAAGCACAAATGAAGGGTGGTTTCCTGCCAAGCGTTTTGTTACAGGTTATTTGCAGGTGCTGACTATTCTCCTTCTTGCCTTTGCATTTACAGTGTTCTGTTGCTGTGGAAATGAGACCTGGATCCAACTTGGGGCCTAGTTACCAACATCATGCTATTCCGAAGTATGTCACTATTACATCCTTATTTTCTTCTTCCTGACTAATTTCATTTTATCCCAGAGACAATATCACAGTGCTAAATCAGGTCATTTTTATGGAATTTGAAATAAAGCACAAAACAGATTACGTCATTGTAGAATGGCATAAAAAAATACAGGACATATACATGGATCTTGGCTATGTACATGGTTGAATAATAGACTTAACATTTGTAAGTGGTAAAATGGAAAATTTGTCAGACCTAGTGAAACATAATAAATATCCACCATATATATATCTAGTCGGTTGTAAGAAAAAAAGAGAGAGAGACTGTCAGGGGAAAAAAAGTAAATGAGGAAACCCCTTTCACAATCCAAATATTATTTGAGGAGAGTTTAATAGTTCAGGGTACGAGTTATTAAACCATAATGGAGATTATTCGTCTTAATCAGACCTTTCAAATGAAGTGTGGGCAAAACGCCAGACTTATACAGTCTGACTAATGTTGGCCATACATGCTACAATTATCGGGGCGATCCGCCTGATATCGGCGGATCGCCCCGATAATTGTAGCATGTGTGCGGGCGACCGAGGGTTAAATATTGCTCGGTTGGGCATGCTGGATTGTCCAGCATGCCCGTCCGATGCAATATTTACCCGGTAACCATCGGCCGCATCGGGCAGTGTATGCCCAGCGCGGCCGACAGACAGACATTTTCCTGTGTTCCTTCCTACGGAAGGAACAGGGAAATGTCTCCTCCCCCGGGGACGGAGCGCGGATGTCGGGCTATACACTGTGAGATTTCTCTCAGTGTATGCCGGCGACATCTGCGGCTGGCAGCCGGCCAGATAAAATGTCTGTCGGTCTGACAGACATTTTATCTGGCTGTGTATGCCCAGCATAAGTAAAGTAGGGAAACTAGAAGCAGTAGAAATTGCAAAGGAAAAAGAGGTGGCCCCACCCTCTCTGCTATACAAACCAATCCGAGTGTGATTCCCATCAGAGGCCCATCCTGATAGGTGGGCCAATTGAGAAGCCATATAGCACAAATGGAGAGTGGGGAGGCCTAAACCATTAGAAGCCTTAAATCTATATAGAGTTTTTAAGGCCACTCAAGCAGTCTCCCCATTATAAAAGATCATCTAATGTTCTCGATCCCTGAAAACTTAATTGGGGATATATACTGGAGAATGCTGTAGAAGATACTATTATTTGGGTTGAATTTTTCATTTTAATAAGTTTAATGTGTCCCATAACTGTAAGGGTCAGTTTCTTCCAAGTAAGCATACATCTTTTATCCGGTTCATAGGCTTGAGTTGAGTTTAGCCTTCAGTTGCTTATATGAAGCTTGCAGTGCTATACAGCAAAGGGGAATGTTAGTGATCTCTGTGATATGTGATCTCCCACAGTTCTCCATGCATTGTACACATAACAGGCATGTATATATTGTTTAGTTGGAAGGGGAAATGGATCTGGTGCAGAGGTTTAAGGCCTGGAAAGCAAACATGGGCTCTAGGAAATTTGTTGGTGCTTTTACCATTCTCGAGAGGTCACAGACGTGGGAAGTGTGGTAGTGGTCAGTGTTTCTCACCCATGCTATCTGACACTGGGTTACAGCACTTGGCTATGTGTAAGTGTGTTATGCAGCCCTCCAGCAGGCAGTGCTTTCTCATAACTGCCCTCGTGCAGATCTTCCTTGTGCACCTCTGTACTTTACAGGCACTGAATTGGGGCAGCAATAAACCTTGTAGACCTTTTTACACCGTGAGATGAATGACATTTGTTATCCTTGTGGCATAGCCTGTTTTCCTCATTGCCCCTAGAAGCTGTGATTTAATACTTTTGTGTTTTCTTTCCTCTCAGGCGCAGAAAACCTTAAGCAGCCTTTAAAAGCTGATGCTAGTCTCTGTTCCTCTGCATCACTCCACACTTGTGTGTAATATATGTACATAAAACACAGAACACCGTTTAGTGACATCCCGTCTGTGTGAAGGACTCAAGCTGTTACGCTGCCTGCCGACCCAATGTTTTATTCCTGGCAGGCTTTATAAATTGTTTTACACTATTTTGCTGTGTGTATTTTATGCATCCTTCCCTAAGGTCCAATGCGATATCCTAGCACCAGTTGCTTTGAGGGTATTGACCTAAACTGTATTCTCCTTTCTAAATTTGATTATGAAAGGGTTTTTATTATGTATATTTTTTTTCTTTTCATTTTTGTTTATACTGTTTAGAAAACAACTGCTGCTATTCTTTAAGTAGCATTAATGCACTTTACCAAAGCTTTTCATCTTGACACACTATTTAATCTGTCCCAATTATAGTACAGGAAGTGAATATATAGACATTTACTAACCTCAATGAGAGCTAAGAACCAGTTTGCAATGTACTGGCTGGTTTAAGGGCTTTAATAAACTTTCAAAAGCTGTCATGACATTTTCTGGCCTTCATAGGTTTGGTTTTGTGTTTCACAGCTGAGGGAAGACCAATCAAGTGTGTGTTCCGTACATTGATTTAAAAGTATTTTACATCTCCAAATAAAAAAAAAAAGATATCAAGGCCACATGTGGCTGAATCCAGGTTATGTTCTATCGATTTGCCAAGTAACTTGGACCAATGTTTTTAAGCCGAATCACAGTACTTTCCATTGGAAATGAGAGAGGCTACACTTCAGCCTTGAATACCCTCCTACCCCAGGGAATATAGGACTCCTGAGATCTCCAACTTGGTGTCTTTGTTGCTTACACCAAGTGTATGTTTATATTTCTTATTACCCTGCTTGATGGTGATATTCACCTACTGTCACATGTTTTGATATGTCCTCCAATCCCACTTTCATTGCAAGTTTTTAAACTAGTGATACAGACCTATATGGATTTGCACTGTTTGTGTATCACTTGTTTAAAATGTTTTAATAATGATGACCTGATTTAACACAAACTAAGGTGAATACTCCAAGCTGCACTCACACTTTTACACCAGTACGGATTTGACTGATTAATAACTTCAAAGGTTTGTCCGAGGACTGTCAACAAAATTTACCCTCAAGGTGTGAAACGTGTTGGTTATTATCTGGGATGCTGACATTTGTGGAATTGAAGATTAAATGTTTAGAATTGGAGCCGGGATGTTGACCACATGAATACCATGACAATGAAAGTTATTTGTAGGGCACTCACATGCTATGCCCAATTGCCCATCAATATGAATTCATAGTTATATGCCTATGAGGCTGATTCACGCTCTATAATGCAAAAAGCACACAAGATCTGTAAATCATGGTAGCCTATAATAGAACGGTAATAAAGCTGTGTCTTTTTGTAAACCCTTCAGGTGTTTTGGACTTTTTTAGTTTATTCTCCAGTTAATGTGTCTTATCATAATAGAGCTGAGTAAATGTAGTTTTGTTTTTGAGCATCATTATCCATGTTTCTTTGCTCTGTGACCACTGGTCTATTCTGTGCTGATATTCTATCCTGGAATTTGCTTCAGCGGCACCAGGCAGGAGCTGAGGTGACAAAGTTGTCACCAATGACACAAATAATCCCAGTGGGTTTGAAAGGCAAATTGTTGCTACATGGGTGGTCGGATTAGCTGCGGGTAGGAATAGGCTGAAGTAGTTAAAATGGTTTATGATCAAAGAGTATTTTGAGCTAAATACACCACTGTGTGGATGCTAAATATATCATTTATTCCCAGACAGCCCAAATTCAGGTTCAGGAGACACTGACCCTCTGCTGTCTACCACTGCGGCACTGACAACACTGTACAGTAAATTCAGAGTGATGCCCCTGCCAAGTTCTGTTACTGGACTGTCCGGGCTGTAGAGACCAATGCTTGGAATGCAAAACCTTTTTGTCTCCCACATTATAATAGGACTATGGCCCATATTCAAGTAGACTCAAAGTCTGAATCCGTGGAAAAGTATCACGAATGGCGACATTTCGCCAGGTGGAAACTTTACACAGTATTCAGTAGCAAAGACTTTTACCGTACGCGGAATGTCAGTGCAATGTAATAGGCGGAAAAGATTTTTCCTTTGAAAGTAGGCTGAAAAAAGTGCAGAATTGCGGATTTGGGGTGCAAAGGTGGGGAAACCACTCAGCACCCTTGGGACAGCCCCCCAAAGCATAACTGTGTAAAAAAAAGGAACACCCCCAAAAATGACAGAGAGGGGATGAAAATGTACAAACCTAAAAAGTAGCGAAATAGATTTATTTTTTTTTAGGGGTCTGCAAGTATGAGGGAGGTGTCTTTTTTTGGTTGCAGGTGCTTGCTGAAGGTGTGTGTTTTTTTTTTTTGTTTTTTTTTTACAATTTGTAAAACCACAATTTAGCGACTTAACTATGCGTGCATCCATTTTCCAGTATCCCAAATTTAACAGGACTAATTTTCATTAAAAAAAAAAAAAGGCAAAATGCGATTCTTCACCACTTGTGCAAAGACACTATTTTGAAGCAATTGATAGCACTTAAGTACCCCAAATAGGTTCTGTAAGCCTAATTGGGGGAATCTATATTGATCCCCAATGTTAGTGTATATTTTGGGGGGGGGGGGGGGCGGGCATCTGGCTCATTACCCCATTTTTTACAGCATTTTCTGCTTGTTTGTGTTTCACCGGGACGTGTTTACGCGTCCTACACTTTCTATATATAGTAAGCTGAGGTCTACCTGGGGACCCTATGGACTTCGAAGAAAGGGTTAACAAAGGTAAGGATTTACCATAACTAATTTTTAAGATGAAAATAAGTAGTCCTGTCAAAATCTGGGTACTTGAAAATGGGTGCAAGCAAATTTTAAAGTCTCAAGTGAAGTTGTGAAAAACGCACCTGGTGCGATCACCTGACCCATCCTTGCAGACCCCCAAGAAGTGTCTCTTGCTAGTTTTTATGCTTGTACCCCCACGTTGTGCTTTTTCACCCCCAAATCTAAAGTACTTTTTTGGGGTCTGTCCCAAGGGTTCTGAGTGGTTTCCCCACGTTTGCACCTCAACATGTTTGCTTTTCTCCTGCTATTCTCAGGCGAATCTTTTTTGCCTATTACATTGCATTGACTTTCCGTGTAAGCGAAAAACCGTATGGAATTGAATTTGGAGACCAGTTCTGACCACGCAAAAAGCCGCCATTGATACTTTTTCGCGGAAAAAATAGCGCTTCGCTTCTAATTGAATAGGGACCATAGTTCAGCTGATTGGCAAATGGTTTATACAAGAGGGATAAGGGGAGACGCCGTATCCAATCTTAGAAGCAGATTGGTTTGTACTTTCTCTGTCACTTTTTAAATACAGCCTGTTTAAATGGAAGTTTGAAGCTGATTGGTACTTTTCCTCCAAGGTTTGATACATCTGCTAAAGTGGGATAGATCTGCTTTTCATTTTGAGATGTTACCCACCTTCTGTAGTAAATATGGTTGCTGTACAACATCACAGTTGGTGTATTTTGCCTCTAGTGTAAGTGACCCCTTAAATTCAAATTTCCATGCATCTTGCAACAGCCACAGGCAGTTATTATCCTTCCCATGCATCATTTTGCTTGCCTTCCCTTTTGCTAATGTATCCAAATGGCTGTGCCATCTTATCTTGTGTTCTGTGCTTGAGCACATTTTATTATGTTATTTGCTTAGATTAGTTTTGATTTGTGTCTTTCGAGCGTATTCTTAGCACTTTCTTGGAATACTTGCTGTCATTTGTTTTCTTGAGAAAAAAATTGTTCCTGAAGAAAGATAGATATATGTTTGTAACTTTAGTTATTAGTGCTCACTAAGGCTGCATAGATGTAGGCTGTTAGATGAAAAGTGTCAGATTATAAGTGTAATTACAATTTGATAACTAAGTCGGAGTTACGCCGGAGTTAAACTGGAGGAAAACTGAGGGAAAACAAACTCAAAACCAGATCACTTTCTGACCGACAACAAGCAACTTATTTATGTGAATTACCAAAATCACCATCTTCTGCTGTATGCATATCCAGGAAACTCCTTACTGCACTCACTGCTTGGACATGGCAAGTGCTCCCCTGTCTGTGTGCTGCTCTTGTTGATTGATCTTTGTTGATCATAACACTTTGGACTGGATCGGCTCTGTACATTGTAATTTTGCCCTCATACTACATAAATTCTTGTTTGTATTGCCTTTTCCCATTGCGTCACATCTATCCACTTTAATCATTTGTTTAATAACTAATTCCTGCACCCACTACTCACACACCTCTTTATATGTCACTTTTGGAGCTGCACTCATACATTAGCAGCACTGATCTTTTATCTCTTTTTGAACAGTTAACTTTAATCCACACAGCCTCTATATCACACAGCCTCCACTCCAGTTTTCATCTCACTTATTACCTCGTCCACAGCATGAACACTCTTACTTCAAACACCCCCCTTAAACAGTGCCCACATAATTCTCTACTTTATCCATCCCTATCCTCCCCCTCTTGTCTCCTCCGCTTGCTGTTCCCCCTTTTTTCTCTCATCAGTCTGCTTTCCAACCCTCTGCTTCTTTCCCTGCCTTGCCTGTTCCTCCATTCTCAACCACCTCCTCCCTCCATGGCCTTGCTACCCCACCCCTATGCCCACCTGGTTCTGCCTGTCACCTCCAGGGCTACCAAGAGAAATTCTGGGCCCGGGTACTGCAACATCCTGTGGGACCACAGCATGTTGGGCATGGCTGCACCCATTTGTGGGTGGGTCTAGCATGTGAGACGCACCCACTCATTGGAGCATGGCATAGCATCCAGCAGCTGGGATTAAAGTAGTCACTACTGTATTAGGATGGCGGGACAGTCCCATAATATATCCATTTTTTATCAGCATGTATTTAGATGCTAAAATGTAACACACAATAATTAAAGTGCTACAACTTTATTTTGTACATCTCATGTAAATAACACATAAAATCTATTTTCTGTAACAGACAGATGAATGAAGGACTTAATCTTGACATATCAGGTCATCTTAAACACATACATACCGCAGCACATATCCTAACCCACTGCTCCATGCTCCTTCCTCACTATCTACCCCATCTGTATTGCCCCTGTCTGTCTGCCCTTCCCCTTTAGAATGTTAGCTCTCACGAGCAGGGCCCTTGTCCCTCATGTGCTTCTCCTCCCCCTACTTATAGTATCATTTACTCCTAACTCCCCACAATGACACCTAACACCTGGTTGCTCATGTCCTGCTGCTTGTGTTATGCAGCTATGTTTATAAACTATGTCCTTGTCCTACATTGTTTTGTATTACTGTTAACTGTTTTTCTTGTGTGCTCATCTATGTACTGTGTAAGGCGCTGCGGAATCTTTGTGGCGCCATATAAATAAAGGCTAATAATAATATTGCCTTTTTGTGTTTAGAGCTTGTTTGAGGCTCAATTTTGCATGTGATATAAATGGATTTCACTGGTCGTTATCACCAGTCTAATCTATTAGTCACATCAATTTCTCATTTACCAAAATTCAGCCTAAAATCTAGAAGCTTTTGTTTTGCTGCTGTTCTGATTGGGATGTAGTTAGCAGACCGGCGAAAAGCCAGCATTACACACCGATTCCATGTAGTTAGACTTGCAGATGGGATGCCGCCGGTCTGAATCCTGACTCTGGAGGTCCGACACTGGACTTAGGAATCGAAGTACCGACTCCTATCTTATCTTAATCCTGACCTCGGAACACACCGTCGCCAGCCCGAACCAGGTTGGTGTGGGGAGTGTTAGCTGTGTGGGGGGGGGAGGTGTAAGTATACTTACCAGACCCCTGTTGGGATACCAGCCATCGGAATGCCACTGTCGGTATTTTGACAGGAGACATCCTGACTCCAGGTATTACATACTGATTCCGTTCTGATTTACTGCTGGCTGTAGATTAAACCACTCACTTTTGTTAATAGTTTGGCTCTTGTGAAGCTAAGTGTTTGTGTTCTTATGTATTGTTACATATCCCTTTTTTTTTTTTTTTTAATACATAAAATCAGTGGCACTAACTCATGATTATATGCAATAGAAATATATAAAATGTTTTTGTTCTGTTGCAAGCTTGTATCAGAGTGCATTGATTAGTGCCAGGGCCAGGAATGTATCCTCATGCTTTATTGTTTATGTACAAAGATAGAAGCTTAATCCCGACCTCTGGATGAGCTGAGGCCAGCTAATTACTATGGCTGGATATACAAAGGGGCCTGCAGGTCACATGCTGCCCATACCACTGTCTGCTCTGTGTTATGATGAGTCTTAGCTAATTATGGGGCAGGTTTCCAGTCTGGGTCTGTAGATAGCATAGTTATTTACACAGGCTTTACACTGCCAGCTTCTGAGTTACAGACCTATCCAGGAATGATATATTCAGCAGTGTTTACACTAACGCTCTAGTTGTGTTTCAGTCACATGGCAGAGCTTTAATGCAATACATGGTCATTTATTTTATGGCTGTAAAAATAAGCAGTACAGTACATGTAACAGTGCCTGCAAGTCCTGTGCCTGCATTGTATTCACACAAGCTCCTGCTAACTGAGACATTTTCTATAGACTGGTGTGTTCTACCTTGCTGCCCATGTGCATAACACATGTATGTATCCCTGATGGGTTTATAAAAATTTTATTTTTGATTGAATATTAAAAGCAGCATACATGTAAAAGGGGTATTTAAGGTTAGCGGTACTTATTTCATACCTTAAATGGAATGTGTGGGTGGAGCTTAATTACACAATTTGCATATCAAGTGGATGTGAAAAGGTGTAGGATGCTGCAGACCACTTTCTCAGGTCTCTGATCGGACTTTACCAAGGTGGGTTGATCACCTCCCACGCCACTGTTGGGATAGCCAGAATCATTCTGATTTGTTATTTTTTTTGCCGTTGTTACCTGCCTTGGTGTGTAAGCATTGTTTTATCCTTTGATGGCTTGAACCATTGATTGTGTGCTCATGCACAATGGACAGACATAGCGGGGCTGATTCTGAGTTGCATGAAGCCATGGTTGCATCTTTATGCTAATTCCGGGGTTTTTGTGAATACTGAGATGCCCACTTGCAGCGGTGCATATATACCTTGTTGCATCATTGGAACGCCACAGACCGGGCATCCAATTCTGTACTGTCTCTGAGCGCTTACAATCGGTATGCATGCGCAGACTTAAAGCATCGGCCAATTGCCTGCTGAATGGACACTGCGCTCCTCAGAATCGGGACCACTGGGCGCTTGCGCACAAAGGAACTCTGCTATGGACCCAGTGTAAGCAGCATCTTCACAAAGCATCTGGAACTCCCCATGAGAGCAAAGCGGGCGATGGTTGCAACCATTACACGCACACAATGACAGAAAATGTTGCCATCAGATCAGGAGCCGATATGGTTGCCATTTCTGTTTCCGATGGCCATCGCTACTTCACAGGCCCGTGTGTGGCTTGCTTTCTGTCCAAGGGGGTCTGGGTGTTCTCCCACTTTCCAGTAATCCTGGAAATGCAGCTGGAGATTGGGCCCCATGAGGTGGGTACACATTAGACGGTATGTCGCACTGTCTGGCGGATCGGGCCAACATTGGCATGTATGTACTATGTCGGCCCATGCACGCTCACGCAGGGTTGTTCGTCGAATCGACAGATCTGCCGTAAATGCTGCTCAATCAGTCAATGTGAAGAACGACCCCAGGCATTT
This sequence comes from Taudactylus pleione, assembly GCA_031769625.1. Lineage (NCBI taxonomy): Eukaryota > Metazoa > Chordata > Amphibia > Anura > Myobatrachidae > Taudactylus > Taudactylus pleione. The sequence goes on from JAUIMM010000555.1 coordinate 25,476,620, forward strand.
GGATGCGGCTGGTGAACGACCTATCGTGAAGGTCATGTGGTGTGTACGGACCGCATGATATGTCTTCACCAAACTGAGTGTCAATCCTTTCTCCAGTTATTTCCACTTACTGCTTGGCAGTAGGCTATGCACACAAGCTATTGTATTGTGAGAGGATTATCGCACCTAAAACCAAAGGAGTGCACTGGTAGAAGGTAAAGAAGGAGCTCTCCTAAATGGAGCGCTCTGCAATAGCAGACTTACTGGTGCCCTCATAGCATCTAGGTAACGTCTAACATGTATATTATAACGCCTCCTATTTTTTTTCAGCTTTTGTATAATGTAAATATAATGTTCAAGAGGTAAAGCATTTCCTATCAGCAGCAAAGAGGAGTAATAATGATCATGTAACATGACCGTGGGGGCTCTGTATCATTCCTGGAGAGAGGCGTATCATATTTTACAGAACGAATACTTCCAGCGCTGTTAAACACATTCTTTACTTATTGTGATAATATTTTGACAGCAGCTCATCAATTTAAAGAGTGTCATTTGTATTTAATGCTTTGCAGAGGAAGCTGTTAATATAAAATCTTAACTATTTTTTTGTACAGCTGACATGATTCTACTATATTTATTATGTATACACCAATCTGTTATAATTCTACATTTTTGGTGTAAAGCTTATTTATGGTTTTTTTTGTTTGTTTTTTTGTTTTAAATGCCTTCTGTATTTTTATTTTTTGGGGGGATACAGTTTGGTTCTATGTATTTTATGTCATATTTACATAATATGGGTGCTAGATTTTGTTGTACCAGTTTATAATATTCACCATCTGGACCAGTAGCCTTGTGTTCGCTTAGGCCAATATTTTGGCATTCATTACTGTTTTTGTGGTATCCTTGATAAGAATATTTATTTCTGTTTTGCTTTGGAAGATGAGCATCCATGATGCAGTTAAGAGTAGTATGTATGGTATTGGGCCTGTATCTCAGCTGCTTTGGTAGGTTGTTGGTTTATCGCTGGGTTTTTGATGTTTATTTTTCCAAGGTCTTGTTATTTGAAAAAATCCCAATTTTATTTTCCATTCTATACGATTTGTCATATAATTTAAAGCAAAGGTTCCCAAACGCGGTCCTCAAGGCACCCTAACAGTCCAGGTTTTAAGGATATCCATGCTTGACCACAGGTGGCTTAAATTAAATTGACTGAGTTAATAATTAACGAGATGTGCTCAACCATGGATATCTCTAAACCCTGAACTGTTGGGGTGCCTTGATGACCGCGTTTAGGAACCTCTGATCTAAAGCATTTTATTAGGGTTGAATGAAAGCTATCCAATAGTATTTTTTTCCTGGAGAGTCTGTAAATATCAACCTAATGACCACATCCCATTTTTTCACTGTCGACATTCGGGTTAAGCACAAGGTTGACTGATTAGCAATAGAAGAACAATACTTACTGGAACACTGGAGGATAACAGGTCTGACCCGGAAGTGACTGTCACATGACCACCGGGACCAGGGAGCTGCAGTAGAGCTGCTGCAGGTAAGTAACCCCTGCGCCATCAGGAATGATATTACAAAAGTAGACACATCGTACCACACCCTCTCACAATCAAAATATTGGTGTGAGATATTAGGAGTATAAATGTTTATTATACAGCTTTCAGACCTAAAGTCCTGGCTCGGACCTAGGACACAGCATGGGTTGAAGCCAGGTGACCGGTCAACCCGGATCGGTCTGTCAGACATATGCCAGACCCGGGTTGATGAGCGTTCATGTGCAAAAACATGGTTTTCAGCTGCATCTTTTCAGAGCGATTTGTGTTATATAGGAGTCTATGTACTAAGCCTTGGAGAGAGAGAAAGTATCAACCAAATAGCTACTTAATTGTGCAAAGACCCCGTTTTAAAACTTTAAAGGAATATTATTTAAAGTGTAGGTCTTAATCAAATTGTGCATCCTGTATACAGGGGTTTACACAACGGGCATCACTAATGGAGGGAACATTTCTCTGCTCTTACTGAAGCTGTTATTCTCCGTACACTGCAGTATGCGCTCTGTTACCAGTTATAGGGGCCTATGTATTAATAATTGCAGCAGTATCGAGATTAACGATCGAACTCGTTGGGCATATTTTCATTTTTAATAAAAAATATCCTGGCTATATGTACTACCGGGAACTCATAGGGACAGCGTGAGTTATATCCCCAGTATTTAGTGAAAGACTTCTCTGGGGGAAGCTGACACTGGGCATGCGCACAGCGTCAGCTTCCGAGGCTGCACCGCGACTCCCCATAGACAAAGTAGTTTATACCATCTTCAGATGGTGTGAACTACCAGTGCTAAACGCCGGAGTTTAGTACATAGGGGTCAGATCGTAGTTCCCATTGATAATAATGCTTTGCAGGAGATTTCTGTAAAAATTCCTGCATTGTGCTATTAGTACATAGGATGGATACATAAAATTAGTACATAAAAGACTGCAGTTTCTGTATAATCGGCTGGATACATAGGCCCCATACAGAAATGTTCTCGAGTATTTTATAGAGGATATTTACAGTATCTCCTACATGATGTCACCCTATTAGACTTACTGACTCCTCCTAAGTCTGAGGCATCTCTATACCATTGTTTTTGGGAGTGTTGTGCTATTAACCCCTGCATGTCTTTTCCTCACAGCTTCAGGAGCTAAAGTCCACCTCTGGTATAGCGCATGAGGTAAATCCCTCTAATAAAATCTCCTGGTGTTTGTAATTAGGGTTCCCCCTAATATGTTCAATTATCTTTGAGGTTATTAACATGCAAAACAAAATGTAGTTATTTCATATACCTGAGCTAAATAACCAATACTTTAGAGCTACCATATGTACAATTTCTAATATTACTTTATTAATAACTTGAGACAATTTTTGCTAATGAGAACTTGGTTATACAACTATTTGTGTATTTCACCAGTTGTCTTACAAAGCAGGAAAGGCTTTAGAATGTGAGTTAGAATCCTCTGATACTTCTGCTGCATGTTGATCATATGTATGAAGACAACCTTTAAAATAAAGTAAAATGTTAATCGGAGCATGTAGGCTGCATCCTAATGGCCATTGCCTGCCAGCTTCTCTCTGAACAATGTCTCCCTGCAGTTTTCAGGCACATAGCAACCACAGCGCTCTACAGAGCAAAGACTTTCCTCCCTATAAGCCAGCAGGACAATGCAAAGGCACTGGGAGAAATCTTTCCAGTTGAGATTGCAAATAGTCACTGTGTGATCCTGATGCTTATTGCACCGGTTCCAAACCAGGCACCATTGTTCATGTGCCCTATCGAATACATTTATCACCTCCTGTGAGGACTATATGGTTACAGTGCCACCCCCACCCCCTTCCCCCAATGTGAAAAATAAATCACATATTCTAAGTGACTAAAGTCGTAAACTTCCTTAAGCCAGTACAAAGTGAGACTTACCCATAAATCTCTTATCCCCACAAATTCTATAATGCACCACAAATGATTGCACAGCGTTTGTTACGAATACCCCTTTTCCATTAGAATGGCGGGTCGCGCACAGGATTTTGTACACGCATGCGGCCCAGCTGATACCCCATACAGGCATACAGCCCAACCGTCACTAATGGTGGGTCGATGATGCCATCAGCATCACATGTGGAGCCGGCGCTTGGTGATGATCTCATCTCCGAGTGCGACTCTCTTCCTATACAGAGAACGGGACCCGGGTCGCATCGACCAGGGTTACCCATTCACACTGCTTCACGAGCCGGGTTGAACACTCGTTCAACCCTTCTCGTGACAAGGGTTGAAATGCCGGGTCATGCGACCCGGCTTATTTCAACCCTGCCCTTTCACTCTGCACAAGAACCCGGGTTGCTGCACGCTCACATGCTCAATAGCAGCCAGTTCAAATACTGACACCAGAAGCCCGGATTGGGAAGATCCCGACAGGAGAGGTAAGTACCCTCTCCCTACCCTAACCCTCCCTCAGTGGTGCCTAACACTAAATTCCCCCCCCCCTCCCCACCAAGGGTGTCTAATCCTAACCCCACTGTCTGTATGTTCGGGATGCCAACGCCGGTATCCTCATCCAATTTGGGATAGCAGCATCGGCTTTTTGCCAGCAGTCAGGATTCTAGCATCGGTATATCGGTTCCCGGACTCCCATCTGCCAGTATTTTAACTAGATCCTGTTTCAAAGCAATATTGTAATGGGAGTACGTCGCTCTAGGGGAATATGGATCGTGTCCTTAGCAGCTCCTCATAAAGAGTTATCCCTGCCTCTATTTTGGTTGAATAACATATATAATGTGGTGTGCTCTGGGGCACTGATATATATGGAGTGCTATTTCGATCCCATTGCCTCTGTATTATGTCAGTTGCAATAATGTAAGACTGAAATTTCCACACTAGTTGTGAGGACAAATGGTGAATAGTCCTTGTGTGTAGCGGTTAGGACCTGATTGCTGGTCTATGAGAGGGGTGTTTTTTTGAAGCACCAATCTATACACACACAGGCCCTCATTCAGAGGCGGTCGCAAGAAGCGAGCACTCATTCTGAATGAGGGCGGCCACTTCATTTTTGAAGTGCGGCCTCCTGGTCGTGGTAACCCACAGCTTAACGACCGACCAGGTTGATGGTCGCGATGGTAATCACCATCGTGGCTTACGACGAGACCCTAAGGTTGGGTCTCGGCACTCGTAAGCTTCCTGCTCTGTTTGAGCAGGAAGCTCCCCCACTGCCATCATTGATTGTCAGTTCGGCCGCCCAGAAAACGGTAGGCGTTCGCATGGGAACGCCTCCGTTTGTACTGCCACCCCGGCCCGCCTACCAAATGGGGCGAGCTGTCGATCAACATCGACAGCCGCCCCTTTGGTAACGAGCTGCGGACGCATGCGCAGGACTAACCATTGAGTCGGTTGCGAGCGCATGGCGCTTGCGACCGACTCTGAATGAGGTCCATAGTCCCAAAGTACTGTTTTAGAGTGATGTCCTAAGAAATGCTCATAAAATACTGTGAGGGTGTTCATAAGTGGTCCCAAAATTGTTAAACACAGTAAGCTGTAGGGTGGTTGTTCTTGTACACAACAATGGCCCTCTTCATCTTTTATCCACCTCAAATACAACATTATGCACAGTATCAGGAAACAGGAACTTGGCAGAACATTAGTTGCAGGATAGGTAAGATGGTAGGTACGTACTTACCCGGATCTCTCCCTGCTGGTCCAGTCAGTTCCGGTGCTTCATGAGGTGGTGTAGGTTTATTTATTCATGTGTGGTGTGGTGAGTCCTGCAGTGTTAAACAAATAGGAATAGTCCAATAATACTTAAGCAGGCTGTAAGTGACTCTTTGCTAATAAAAGTCCACTGCTGTTTGAAGTTGAAAGTGGTTAGTGAATAGAGGAAGTCACCCAACGCGTTTCATCCAGTTCTGGACTCTTTAATTTTCTTTTAATTTTTTTTTCCCTTGCTCTGTGTGAGACTGCCCGATGTTTTAAAGTAGCAATCATTTAAAAGGCAAAACCAAGTTGATTTTGCCTGTTAAATGACTACCCGATGTTTTAAAGTAATAGTCTCACACACAACACGCCAATGTCTGCAGTCTGCACCCCTTTACATTTACCCCAGTGTCTAATTTATAGTCAAATACATTATTTTCAGTAAAGTAACTGCATTTGTCTGGATATGAGTTTTGCAGATAAATTGTCAACGCTTGTACAGAGCATTTATCATTGCAATCTGTCTGCATATAAGTTTTGGAGCCTGGTTTATAATCCAATGTTAACTGCACAGAAAAGGCTTTTTCTGGAATGTCTTTTAAAATACCGCTGATGTATATTGACTTTTCCACCAAGCTTCATGATTTAATTTATAACCATATGGGAATCCTGTGATTGGATATGACAGGTAGAAAAGAATGACTGTATTCTGCCCGTCACACAGCAGTGTAAATGCATCTAATGGACAAGTTCAGAGTTAGCCAACATGTGACTCTTCAGCTGTTGTTTGTACATGAGGACCCTGTCTCCAGCTATTCCGCTGTCTGGCTGAAAAGATGGATAGTGCCCATATAGGGACAACATTGACTGTGACACTCAGTACAGCCGGATGGTGTTCACATGTTACTGACGGAAACCTCTGCTGAATAATGTCAGCATCAGAAGAACCTTTGTGCGCTGTAGAATATCAGTATGGGGTATCAGTATGTTGTCCACTGTGTAATCTCAGGGCCTGTGAAAGATCATGAGAATATATGTGGGTGAGTAATAGACTTCTTTTGTGAATGCCAATACTGAAGTTTTCTCTCCTGATATTGGCCACACTAAAATGTGCATCTGGGTTGGTTACGGGATGTTGGCGGTCAGAATCCCAACACTGGCATCCTGACAGGGTTTGGATACAGACACCTGTCAGTCAGTATCCTAACACTCCCTCCCTGCTGCCTAAACCTAGCCTCCACCATTAGTGCCTAAACATAACCTTCCCCCCCCCCCCCCTCTCCCAAGTGCCTAACTCCAGTACTTACGACCGGGGTGCTGGTGTCGGCATTCTGTGCATCTTATTTTCTTACCTGTTTGTGCTGGTGACACATTTTCCCATGTGCGGCTCTGCTTGTCTCCAGCCTCCCTACCATGGCAATGTGTTTTTTTATGACAGTTTTCGATTTGTATATCTTGATTTGGCAATATGAGACATGTGATTAAAAGGGCTGGTAACCATAGGTGATTCGCATTCATTACAGAGACCTTAGGTCTTTTGAGGTATCCGGTCTACTTGCCGACATTCAAGAGGACACCAACACAATGTCTACAGTTTCTGAATGTCAACAGGGTCACTAGGTCGACAACCAATAGGTCAACATGCATATTGGTTGACAAGATTCAAATGTCAACACGTTCAGAATGTCAACATATGTTTGTTTTTTATCATGTTATTTAGGGTTAGGATAAAATAAGCAAAAAACCGTGTCAACATTTTGGTGTCGACATGTTAAATGATGGCTATTTACATCTGTCAACATTTTAAACATGTTGACCTAAATGCATGTCGACATGGTTGTTAAGACGACAACCACTGACTGTCAACATTCTGGTGTCAACATACCGAATATCGACAAGTCATATCACACCTGCCTATTGGTGTTTGTTTGAGAGAGAAATTGGCACACCGTTGTTGCCATGTGGTAGTGACAACTGGAATCTAGTTATTCAGGGAGCAGTATAAATATATATATATATATATATTTTTAACTAAATAAAAATATTTATTTAAAATTAAAAAACCTGTAACTGAAAGGGGTCCTTGGACCATGTACAGTATGTGGTTATCAATGACTGCTAAAGCTTGGAACTAGGCCAGTGCCTACCGTGTCTGTGGTTATCGAATGCCTGATACCTGGAATTAGCACTGTACCTTTTATCACCAGCAGCCGTGAATGGCAACAAAGTGCTGTACCTGTGTCATTATCATCTACCAGGAGTCAGGAACTAGCACATGTCTGTATTCATAAACCGCTAGTAACTGTTATATCTCTGCTTTGTATATTAGATGTTTCAAGCAACGTACTGATTGTTAGCTCATTTGCCCAGGACAATCATTACTTTCTGTTTCACGTCATTATATACTAGCTGGGTTACTTGGCGTTGCCTGGGTTGAAGACTGGTCCCTGAAGTACACCTGCAGACTTATTTGTTTACATTGTCCTCGTGTATAACCCCATTCCGTTGATCTTGATTAATACCCTACTGTTTGCTAATATGCATGCAAACAGTGACGTAAATACTGTGGGTGCAAGGGGGACTGCTGCTATGGTGCCTGAGCTGCCCCTCTGGCCTGCCGCTCCCCCTGCACCTAGTCACACACAAGGTGGGCCGGTCCAGTAACGGCCAACAAGGAGGGCCCGGGCCATGTGACAGTGATGCTGATTTGGTGCCGGCCCACCGATTGGCTCATGACCGGCACCAGATTCAAATTGCACCGTCGCTGTTTGTCCATTTTACTGCCTGGTGGTGTGCCAGCTGTAATTAGCCGGTGGCCTGGCCCCAGGGGCCCCCCCCCCCTTTTAAGTCATCATGATTGCTCAGATTGAGATAAAAATTATACTTTTGTAGCTATCTCACAGGTTTTTGGCAGACTGCCAATTTCAACTGGAGCCAGCCCTGGAACCTGTGGAATTTAAGAGTGTCCCCATTTTTAGGTATTGTGTGACTTTGACAAAGTTCAGACCTATGCAAAAACCTAATATTAGTCAAACTACACCACGTCAAATTTGGCGGCGCTAGGTCCAAAACTATACCCATGCATAAGGGCTAATTATTTCACTTGTGATTCTGAGAGAATACCTGGAAAACATGCACTGTTTGGGGTCCTGCGGACCGAGTTTGAGATATAGATAAATGGTATGTAGCATCACTCCTTCAGTGTACAGTGCTGCATAATATGTTGGCATTTTATAATAAAAATTCAGGTTTTGGGACAGCGCTGAACTCTCACATTAACCGTTCAGGAAAGGACAGGAGCTTTGAGCTTAATACATTGAAATGTGCAGCATTCACTTGGGAAAATATACTTTTATCCACAGCCAGAATAACAGCAGGGTCTGAAGATGCAGCATCGGATCAACTGCCTGTACAACGGACATCTGAGCAACCCTCAGGTTATTTAGGATGGCTGGTGAAATAATGCTGCTAGGGCCAGTGAAGCCGCATCTGAGGACACAGCCACTGGCTTCTGCATGGCCATAAAATGGAAGAATAGTGTCTGTGGATGCTGCATAAAACCCAAGAAGATGGTGGAATTGCAATATAATAGTGATCCTTACTTTTATAGTTGGTTGGTCTAGTAGTTTAACCCCTTTCATACTCAAGAAACTACTACCATACTCAGTATTCCGGTAATGTCCCCATCCCTTTACCTGGAAGGGGGCTTCCTCAAGAACCAGCATCTTAATTCAGTGGATACCTCTATGGCCATAATGGGAACATGGGGTACATACATGAAAAAAAAAAGATAAAATGGTTAAGAACATAATACTGATCAAAGAATAATAAAAATATGATTTAAAATAAAAAGGTTCCAAGCTTTTTTAAGAAGTTCTGTATGGCCAGAAAACAAGGCCAACGCCCCCCTTTTCTGGAAAGTTGCCCGTAGCCACATCCAAATGCCTGCAGCATGGCAATCATACAGTGGCTTGGCAGAGACAGATCTGCAAACATTGGAGATGTACTGTACATAAAAATTTAATTTATGTACATCTTTATATTGGGCCCTATGTTAGGAGCTTGCTGTCTAATCCAGCAGCTATTGCCTGGTGGCAATCCAGAAAACAAGGCCAATGTCCTTGATTGGCCAGGGTCCCTCACAGACTGGGGGGCCCCCACATATAGCTACATCACCAACGTGGGGGCACTACAGTGTTTAATACATTTGTGGATCTGGGAGTATTTACACAGAAGGTAGTCAGCATCTCAGCGGTGGAGATATAGGCAGTCAGACTACTGGCTCCAGAATCCCAACCGCTGACATCCTGACGGTAAGTATTAGGTGAGGGTTAAAGGGGCAAAAGCAGGATTTTGACAAGGGGGTTTCCACACACATACAGATATATAGTGTGTGTGTGTGTATATATATATATATATATATATATATATATATATATATACACATGTGTATGTCAAATGGCTGGCACTCCACATAAATGCAAAATAAATTGCTTGCCTTGGTGCCTTCCTGGAAGTTCAATAGAACACCCACTTACATATATAGAAAGGGAAAGGCGGCACTCACAGGTCTGATCAGACCTGTGAGTGCCGCCTTTCCATCTATCATATATATATATATATATATACACATACATACATTGTGTGTGTGTGTGTATATATATATATATATATATATATTATATATACATATACACACACACTTACCTTGCAGCAGCTGAGGGTTGTAGACTGATAAGGATGGGACCTGGCAGACTGACACCATGTCATTAGGCCCCTCCCCTTAGTGACAAAATGCTACAATCCGCGGGTCATTCAGGAGGGGGCGGAGCCAAATGATGCAATTCTAATGGAATCACGTCATATTGGCTCCGGCTCCTCCCGATTGACCTGCAAATCGCGACACTTTGCCATGACGAGGCTAATGAAGATGGTTCCTGTTCTCCAGTCTGTCAGGAAGGGGTTCTGGGTACTCAGAGACCCCCCCTGAGTGTGCTAATGGGTTAGGTTTAGGCACTAGGTGGGGTTAGGCTTAGGCTGCGGGACAGATTTGGTTAGGGTTAGGGTACTTACCTGCAGGCATTGGGATTCTGACAGCCGGGATCCCATACCCAACCCAGTTACACATTATACTTTTTAATAACATCGCCAGTATATCTTATTGGCAGTTTTATTGGTACGGGTCCCCACAAACCTTAATCTAGACCTGTTTTTATCAGAAAAAGGTATAATTTGTTGAGTTTTTATTACAAACAGAAATATACAAACATAGGTAGAATATCAAATCACATAGACCAGATTTCTGTTAATAATAATAATGCTTTAATAATGTCTTGTCCCAACAACATACGTATTGTCTAGAGCATTTACCACATTTATTCCCCCAGCCAGTAGCCTATCACTGCCTCCAGACTAGTCCTGTAGTTGCCATTAATAGAGTTTAAATAGTTATTAATAACTGAATATCCGCACATTAGAATTGATGTAGTTTACTTCAAGTATTCATAAGAAAAACATAACAATAATTCTACATGCAGGCCAGCCCTTATGTGTCACAGCACAAATTGTAACTGACATTTACTGAGGATTTATTAAGCTTCTCTAACATCTCTTATATGATTCTGCTGTTTATTCCCTTCAGACTACCAAGGCTAATGCATATTAATCATATTCATAATCATATATAGTATGTCATTTCAAATTAGTTTCCCGGTGATTGGTCTCTGTGTCCGTCATACTTAGCTCATCACATCAATCAAGTTATTTCTCTGTAACTGTCAACTTCAAGATTCCCAACCTTGGTCTTATCGCCACCTGCGTGAGCCAACAATCATCATTTCAGTAACTACATGAGAAAAGGATAAAGATTTAATTGGTTGGAGAAAAATACCTTGTTAAAATTCCATAATGTTTATGTCACCTGTTACACAGAAAATCATTTCCAGTATATCTGTTTTATCAGTTCAAGTCATATTTTCTATATACTTAATAATCTCTCTCTCTGTTTTCTTTTTATAAATATAATACATTGATTTTATGCAAATGCCACTCAATTAATGTTTATACCTTAATCATACAAAGGGAGGATTCAATTATACCCATTTATTTAACGGGTGTGAAAAAGGCTTTATCGTCCAGAGCTATTTAATTAGAGACTCATGTTTTTCCGCCCGAGACCCTTTTTAACGCCTGTTTAACGTTAATTTAACAGGCATTAAGACATAGAGGGCCTGATTCAGACCCGGTTGCACGGCTGCGTTCGCACACAGCCTACCGATGTTTGCAATCTGCGCATGCGTACAATACGCAGTGCGCGAACCAGTCACCGCGATCGTGAAGCATTCGCAGCCAGTACACAGACACTCCGTAAGAATGAGTGACAGGACGTGACGTTTGTGGGTGGTGCCGGGGTGGTCGATGGTAACGGATCGTCAGCATACAGGTCATATGGCTGAATTAAACGCAACAGGACTCGCAGTATGGTATGGTCAATCACAAGTGGTGTGTATGAGTCCGATGTTACCGATTGTTTAATACACTTTCTGGAGATGACGTATGTTACAAAGGTGAAGTGGGCGTCTTGTGTCAGGCTGGTGGGCGTCTAACTTCATAATGCGATTGCACGGCAAAACAGTGGGCATGCTAATGTCTTGCTAGCGATCATGGCCATCTCTTCCATTGGGCAGTTGCCCAAGGCCCAGAAGCTTGTAGGGGTCCGCCAACCCACCAGCCTGCAGCCAGTTGGTAAATATGTGATATTTTTTTATAAGCCAGCCGCCGATGCACTGTATTCTGATCTACCCTCCCCCTGTCTGACCCTTATTGGCTACAGTGCTAAAACAAACACAGTCATCGGCGGCGCTGCGTTTGCTTTAATGTGTAGTGCCGTGGTTCGCACGTGCCCTGTACACTACCCTGCATACGCGACACCGGGTCCGATGGCTCCTAGGGCATGTGCCCTGCTCAAACCCCCCCATGTTACGCCACTGCTCTTTGATAGTATTTTTCTCAAGAACAGTAGTTAAATATAAGCTTGAAAATACAAGGACAAAAAACCTGCTATTGATGGGCTTGATTCAGCAAGGACCACAGTTGCTAATATGCATGCAATCGGCCGATTGTTGCGTTATGTGCATGCGCAAAACGGCCAGTTACTACACAGACCCATCGCAGAGTGATTGACAGGAAGTACAGGCGTGTCATTGCGTGTTAACACTGTTACAAGTGCGTGCATAAATTAGCCACTGCGATGCCCTTTGCAGCCTGAGGCTTCATAGCCTGCGGGGAAGTCAGCAATTCCTGAGTAAGGTCAGAGCTTGTGCAAGTGTGCGTGAGGCTGCGATGGTACTCAATGTTACCGATGGTTTTGCAGTCTTACTAAGGATTATGGATGTGTGTAAGGTAAAGTGGGCGTCCTTATGTTGTGCTGCGTCGGCATAGCGATCGCAATGGATTAGCATACTATCACAGTTGAACTGCGTGCGTAATCGCTATTGCATTCACAGTTGCGTTCTGTAGTGAACCAGGCCCGATACCAGCAATTCGGAGCAGATAATTATGTGAACGCAATGAGAAATATGACTAACAACATTTAATTGTGTTATTAAAATATGTTATGTTCGACACAATCTATTTTCAATTAACTAGAACAAAAACAGTCTTGCAACTAGCAGAATATGTGGCGCAAAGGTAGTTTAGACATATGAAAAACAAGATGGAATCTATAAGGTTTAAAACCCTTTTGTATTCAACCATACATAATTAATGTTTATTTTCTATTTTTATAATGACCCATATCAGACATAGATTGTTTAATTACTAAGAATAAATAGGTATTGCAGGTAATAGGTAAAATATTAATTGTGCACTCAGCAGGCTCTAAACCAGGCATGTTAAAATAACGAATATTCAAGGTCTTAACGCCGTATACACACTAGACGACTTTTTAGGACGATAACAATATCGTTTAATGATATATCGTTCAGTGTGTATGAACGACCAACGATGCGCGCTCCCGGGAGTCGTTAGCGATTTCTTTTGTCGTCCGTATATGCAGGCCAATCTGACGATATCGTCAACAATTGCCTGTTCAGAGATGTGGCAGGATGACTTAACTGAAAGATATCTGTAAAGACATCTCTGTGTGTACACCCAATATCGTTTGTCCTGCACTACAGAAAGTTCAAGGGAAATCTTTCTCCAATATCGTTTATACAGCACATCGTCTAGTGCAGTGGTTCTCAAACTCTGTCCTCGAGACCCCACACAGTTCACATTTTGCAGGTCACCCAGCAGGTGCACAGGTGTATTCATTACTCATTGACAGATTTTAAAAGATCCACAGGTGCAGCTAATATCTCACTTGTGATTCTGAGGAGAACTGGAAAACATGCGCTGTTTGGGGTCCTGAAGACGAGTTTGAGAACCTGTGGTCTAGTCAGTGAATCCCAACCTCGGTCCTCAAGGCACACTAATAGTCCAGGTTTTAGTGATATTCATGCCTGGACTGTTAGTGTGCCTTGAGGACCGTGGTTGGGAACCCCTGGTCTAGTGTGTATGAGCCTAAAAGGCGCACATCCACTTGCCGATTTATCGTTCCATCGTTCATTAATCGTGCACTTTTATGTCAGAAACGACCAGCGATGTGCGCTCTCGCTGGTCGTTTCCGACATCAATCATCGGGTGAACATGCCGGTCAATCTGCCGATAATGACAGGTTGGACATGTTCACAGATGATGGAGGATACCTACACTGAACGATCAATCAGCACAGACTGGGAAACAACTGCACTATTACTATGCCGTAATCGTGCAGTCATTTTCTGGTCTGCTAGTGGATGTGCCCCTTAAGAGTGTGTGGGCCGCAAGAAGAAAAAAAAAGTGTTATATTCAATTTTTAAATGTTTATTATTAATAAAATAAAATTCAGTGCCCCCTACAGTAGTGCCTCTTATGCAATGCCCCCCTGTATTAGAGCCCCTTATGCAATGCCCCCTGAACTTGTGCCTATTATGCAATGCCCCCTGTTTTAGAGCCCATTATGCAGTGACCCCAGTAATGCGCCTACTAGTGCTACTTATGCAGTGCCCCAGTAATGCCCCTAGTAGTGCCCATTATGCAGTGCCCCTATTAATGTCCCTAGTAGTACCCATTATGCAGTGCCCCCAGTAATGCCCCTAGTAGTACCCATTATGCAGTGCCCCCAGTAATGCCCCTACTAGTGCTCCTTATGCAGTGCCCCAGTAATGTCCCTAGTAGTGCCCCTTATGCACTGCTCCTTATGTTGTGCCCCCAGTAATGCCCCTATTAGAGCCCCTTAGACTGTGCCCCCAGTAATGCCCCTTATGTTGTGCCCCCAGTAGTGCCCCATGTAATGCTTCTAGTAGTGCCCCTCATGCTGTGCCACCTCCCAGTGAAGAACCACTCCCCTGTTCATCGTGGGTGACCGCACCCGCGCACTGTATCACGGGGAACGCTGGCCTCTGTAGTCTCTGATCGCTTCAGAGACCAGCGTTCCCAATGTTAAATACAGTAAACACTGCCCGATCGGAGCTGAGCTCCGGTCTCAGGAGGGTCTGGTCCCTGTAATATATGTAAACAAAAAGAGGGGTTTGGGGAGGCATAATGGCGCATCAGAAACGCCTTCAGCCCGTCCACACCTAAAAGACTCCAAGGCCCATATTCAATTCGTTTCGCACCTGCCTTTTTTTGCCTGCCGTACTTTTTGCCTACATCGCATATTTTAGTTGCGGAAACTTATTGCGCGCATCCTCGCGATTCGCCCTATTCAATTCCAAAAGATGCAAAAACTCAACCCGGCAAATGCAAACCAGGCGAAAAGTGCTGTCAGAATTGGGCAAATCAGCCTGACACCCCCTAAAAGATGCACTAACAAGTTTTACAAAACACACCTGAAGCAAGCACCTGCAATAAAAAAAAACACCTCACCCAAACTTGCAGACCCCCCCCCCCAAAAAAAAAGTCTACTTCGCTCATTTTGAAGTTTGTACCCCCACTTTGCACTTTTTCGCCCACATCTTCAAAGTGCTTTTTTTTAGGGTGTTCCTCTTTTTTTTTTACTCAGTTATCCTTTAGGGGGCTGTCCCAAGGGCGATTTTGCACTTTTTTGCTCCACCTACTCATAGGCTAATCTTTTTCACCTATTACATTGCATTGCGTTTTCGTGTACGCGAAAAGTGTTGGCAATTGAATACGGAGATGTTTCCGGCTGGCGAAAAGTCGCAATCGTCAATACTTTTTTGCGGATTCCGACTTTTTACGGCTAATTGAATACGGGCCCAAGTCTGAAAGTACTGGACAGCTTGTGGTGAAGTGTGGTGAAAAACAGCGATGCCTATTATGCATATTTGCCTACTTTTAAAAAAGCATTTCAGGGAGATTGTGAAAGCAGCACCTATGAGCGCGTGTTACAGTGGGCGTGTACTGATGAATGAGAGGCGTGTCCTAAACCTGACTTACATCCAAATGTAAACCAGGCCAAAAGCATTTAGTAAGATCTGTTTGTTGATGAAAACACACTAATACTTTTCAGAAATTCATAGGGATCATTGGCCCTCATTCAGAGCCGCTCGCTATTTGCGGTCGTTCGTTTTCTAAAAAGGGGTGGCTATTCAAATGAATCGTTCGCACTTTGCGGTCTGTTCACGCCTCTAAGTCTGAACGAGCGAGCAAGACTTGCTTTTGTAATTTAAAAAAATACGCCCCCTTGCCGCTCGCACCATACGTCATGTCCGCTATTTAATAGATTAATCGAGTACATCGTACAGCGTATGAACTGCTCGCTATTCTTGTGGTTGATTTTTCAACCGCTATTTTGCGAGCAGTTCTGAGTTAAAAATAACCAAGTGACGTGGTCAATGACACTGCTGGATTAATTATGCACTCCCTTAAAACGCCCGTTTTGACCTTTAAGCACGCCTGCGTTCTGAATTTCACTCCCCGTTTTCAAACACCTTCCACTGTTACCACCCACATACGCCTCCTTCTGTCACACAAAGTAGCAGGCATTCGCTATATAGCGAACAAACCATTTTCGGCCACACTGACTGGTTCGCGCATGCGTATTACAATCCGTATGCATGCGCAGATGTGCGAACATCGGTCAGAACGAACGAGCGGCCGCTTACGAGCGGCTCTGAATCAGGCCCATTGTGCCTTATAATAACCAATGCAAGGAAATGACACTAATGATCCCATTTGAATGTATATATTTCTGTTTTTTAATATAACAGCTTCATAATGGGGGTAAGGATGAAATGAGGGAGATTGCTAGGCTCTTCAGGGAGACAGGGAGATTGCTGCTATTTCAGGGAGTCTCCCTGACAATGAGGGAGAGTTGGCAAGTATGCTATTATGTCACAATGAGAGTACAAAAGAAAAATACTTATCTTGTAATATGGTGTATTGTATTTTTCTTTGTACCGTAGCTGTTCTCTGTGGTATTTCTCTTTATATCCACCCAATCCAGATTTTTCAAGCATATATAAAAATGAACACAATGTGACATACTCAATTGGGTGAGAGAATAGCAAAGAAAACCCACACCTGCGAGGTTTTTCTTGCAGGTGCTGTTTTTTGCTATTCAATTAGGTGCGTGTTTTTCTTTTTTGTGTGCGCCGGGAGTTTTTTATTCACACACCTCCAGAGCAAGCGTGATTTTTCCAAAATACTTTAATTTTAGGAAAAAACAGTGGGACTTGCTCTGGCACCCCCCAACTCCCCCCTTAAGTAATCCAATTAGCTTAATTAGTCACCTTCCGAAGTGATATCTTCTTCATCCAGCGTCGGGAGACGGCTCTTCTGCAGCAGGGTGAGTATGTCAGTGTGTGTGGTGTTTGTAAGTGTGTGTGTGTGCCCCCCTAGTGACTGTGTGGCCCTCAGAATGGGCACTGGGAGAACTACATCTCCAAGAAGCCCTTGCCCCTCCCACCAGCCCCTGGAACCTCCCAGGAGCCCCCGGTACTCCCAGCAGCCCCTCTCCAGTAAGAAGATACAGGGGAGGCCACTGGAAGTCGTGGAGACCCCCGGGAAGGTGATGATTTTTTTTTCTTACGCGGCAAGGGGTTTTCATAGCTGAAAACCCTGCGATGACTATTGTTTTTAATTGGATGCTGCGGGTATCGGGAGCACACATACCCGCGGTATACCTAAATTGGGTACGAGGTTTTTTCCTCGCTAAACCTTGCGCCCAATTGTATATGCCCCAATGTGTAGTATCTTCTAAACCAGTGTTGGCTAACCTTGACACTCCAGCTGTTATGGAACTACATAACCCAGCATGCACTGCTACAGTTTTGCTATTAAGGCATGCTAAAACTGTGGCAGGGCATGCTGGGATATATAGTTCCACAACAGCTGGAGTGTCAAGGTTAGCCAACACTGTTCTAAACCATTTCTCAGCTATACAACCAGACGAGCCAAAAGCGATGCCGGGCCTGGATGAAGGCGGTGTGGCCTAATTGTGGGAGGCGTGGTCACATCCCCTTAGGGAAAAAAAAAATAATAGTTTTGTGGTGAGCCCCGTGCATAGCCAGTGGGGGGCGCGATCAGTAAGATCGCTCCCTCCACAGGCATGGGAGTCTGCTGCGGCTGTCCAGGAACCCTGGGCAATTAGTAAACGCTCTCAAACTCAGTCCTCAGGACCCCACACAGTTCACATTTTCCAGGTGACCTAGCAGGTGCACAGGTGTGTCCATTTCTCACTGACACATTTTAAAAGATCCACTGGTGGATCTAATTATTTCACTTGTGATTTTGTTAGGAGACATGGAAAACATGCACTGTTTTGGGTCCTGAGGACCGAGTTTGAGAACCTGTGCTTTAGAAGATACTACACATTCTGTTATCTTTATGTATGCTTGAAAAATCTGGATTGGGTGGATATAAAGAGAACACCACACAGAACGTCTACGGTGCAAAGAAAAATACGGTACACCATATTGGTAAATAAGTATTTTACTTTTGTACTCTCCTTGTGGCATAACAGGCATCGCCGTTTTTCTCCACATTTCACCACAAGTCGCATAATATATGTATTTGGGCCCACACTGTCGGGCCACATAAAATGTTTATTTGGCCCGCATGTTTGACATGCTTGTTCTAGACCTATTGATAAATTGTGGAGCTCAGTTTACCTGACAGATACTTTATATCAGTGTTTCCCAAACTCATTCCTCAAAAAGCACTACAGTGCATGTTTTCCATGTCTCCTCCCAGAATGACAAGTGAAATAATTACCTCCACCTGTGGATCTTTTAAAATTTGTCAGCCAGTAATGAATACACCTGTGCTCCAACTAGGAAAATGGAAACCATACACTGTTATACCCCTTTTCCACCTAAATTCCGGGTCTGACCGGGAGTTGGAACAAAGTTCCTATCCGGATCAGACCCGGAATTTTGCCCGCGCCGACTCGGGATATTCCCGAGTCAGCGCCGCCCACACCGCAGTCGGGTCTGCATAGACCCGACTTTTGCGGAGTGAAAGTGGTCGCTTGGAGATGACGTCATCTCCAAGCGCCACTGAAGCCGGACCAATCGGCCGGCTAGCAGCGCACTCCAGGTCATCGTGACCCAGAGTGCGCTGTTCTCACAGCAGGGTTTCTCGGGCTACGCCAGTGTTAAACCCTGCTAGTTACCTGGGTTGGATTGCCGGGTCACTCGACCTGGCGATCCAACCCTCTCCCCTTTTACACCAGGGAGTTGCCCGGGTTAACCCTTCAAAAACCCGGGTTTTAGCTCCGGTGTAAAAGGGGTATAAGTGTTCCCTGAGAAGTGGGTTTGGGAAACACTGGTCTATTAAGAAGGGCTACTAATTAAAGTGATGTACGTTGTAATGTAAAGCTGGGTCCAGCTAATATACGGTTAAATGTGCCTAGCATATAGTTTCATAGCATAGTACTTATTCTGGCTGAAGCTGGTAGCAAAAAGGGTCCCACAGATAGCATAAGTGGACACTGCACCACAAAGAGTGTCTGTCCATCAGGCTCCTCTTACATTGCAGAATGGATGTCCCAGGAGACAAGAACCTCCTCCTCATCCAAAAGAGGCAAACCTAGGGAGGTTCAAATGGCTGTGGTGGCCTTAGCAGATAAAGCACCACCTGCACAACTACATGGTATACAATGGGGTCCGAGTTACAGCTGGACCTCAGCACCACGAAGATGAACTGGTGAAATGATACATCATTGTTACCAGATGTCCCAGCGCTCTTCATTCAAAATATTAACCTAGTTTTAGCCTCCTTCATCAATGTATAAATATGTAAGAGGGGTGACGGATGACCACCTGGGGGGGGGGGGGGTTGTTAAGAGTGTGGCCATACTGCATTGCATTACTCACGATATACCCAGATTGGGCTACTTGTACAGCCGCCTAGGGATATTGTAAACGACCAGCGGGAGTGGCGCATCTCTGGTCGTTTTCCGCTTACACACTGACCAATAGTGTGAACGATAATGATATTGTTATAGTTCCAAATATCGGCAAGTGTGTACGCGGCTGTACATAGTGGTTCCCAAACTCAGTCCTCAAGGCACCCTAACAGTCCAGGCTTTAAGGCTATCCATGCTTGACCGCAGGTGCTTAATTAGTACCTCAGTTAATTTGCTTTAACCACCTGCACTCAGCCACAGATATCTCTAACACCTTAACTGTTGGGGTGCCTTAAGGGCCGCATTTGGGAACCTCTGCTTCTTTCAGTCGATATATAGATCTTTCCCTTAAATCTCTGGATTTTTCTAATTTGGTAGGTTCATATATTATACAACTGAAATGTATTTTTCTAACCTCAAGAACAGCCAATTAAGAAGCCCTTCCATCAAGGTGGTGGATTTACAAATCCAGGGTCCAACCAAAATTATCAAGGCTGTGAAGGTCCAACATAAAATATGGACACAGACACAACAACAAAGAGAGGGGCAGTGTTAAGCACCTGGACTACCAGAAAAAAAGCAATAGAAAAAAAAAAAAAAAAATGTAAAGGCGCATATCCACTACACGATAAAAATGAACGATTGAGCAATTACGACAGTTATGGTTCAATCGTTCATTAATCATGCAGTGAATATGCTGGCAACGACGCCGATGGCATCCGTCATCGCCTGAACATGCAGGGCAACCTGCCAATATCGACCAGTTGTGCATGGTCGGTGATGAGGGAGGGTGCCTGCACTGAATGATATATCGTTCAGTGTGGGCACATTATCCACTGCACAGGATGAACGATTACGATGTTGTAATCGTACAGTCCTTCTACACTTGTGTAGTGGATATGCACCTTAACACTCAGGAACAATGCCTATATGATAGCAGATGAACACAAACAAGTGGTAGCCATGGGTAATTGAAAATTGTGTCCATGGCAGATTATTCTAGGTTTAAGGAATTCCAGCCATCTGCTAGATGAGGTCCTGATTTTAGCTATGGTTCAAGGAAACCTACAACATCCAGCAGTGGTTACAATACACTTTGTGGAATGTGTGTTCTTCCATGCTTGAGGGGTTACCTGCTTTCCCTTCTCTATGGTGGATTGCCATTAGTAAGCTTCCGAAAAACCTAACTGCAATCCAAACATGAATGTAACCACAAACCGCATGTGGCAGATAAGTTACAATTTCTTCTCACTTCTACCCCTGCTACAGCACTATGGCTCTGATTCAGAGATGGAATGGACATGCACAGCCGGGGCCTCTTTGTAAGCAGCAGCTGAGCTAAAATACCCAAATGCCTCAGGAGGTGTCTTGTGTTAAAAAACACCCGCTGCCAGCTTCTCCGATCCGATGCTGCGCCCGAAGGGGCAGCATCGGATCAACTGCGTGACCATCGGACATCTGAGTAACCCTCAGATAACTCAGGATGTCCGCTGAGATAATGCTCCGGGGCCAGTGAAGCTACATCCGGGGACGCAGCCACTGGCTCCCGCATGGCCAGAAAACAGGGCCAACGTCCCAGTTTTCTGGAGAGCTGCTAGTCACCACCAAACGCCAGTCTGTATAGGGTGTATTAGATGTACGCCAGCAGCGTTTGGGGCACTGCCTGTGACATCACAGAGACAGATCTGCAAACATTGGAGATGTGCGTAGATATGGGATTTCTGTACATCCTATGTCGGGAGGCTCACGGTGTAATCCAGCAGCTATCGCTCGGTGGCAATCCACTTTCCTTGGAACACAGCAAGTTTGCAGGTGTTTTTCTCTGTGCAATGTCAAAGTGTATGAAAACTGTAACAGTGCTATGTTAGTAGGATCGTGCATTTGTTGTTGCTGTATATAATGATATATCTGATCTGAATATGAAGCTAAATTGTATCTTTCATCCACATAATTGACTACGAGCTTTTACTTCCCATCTCAGGATTCTGTTTGCGTCATTTCACGCTGATCGCAATGCCAACTCACGCATGCGCACTTCGTTGAATACGCCGTATGCACCATCAGACGATCTGCGTACCGCTCTTGCGATCCGTAATGAGAAGTAAAGATTGAATGGCCTGATCTCCTCTCTGGTCTGGATGGGCCAACTCCCTTGTACCAAGCTTGATGTACAGACTAGGACTAGATCTACTGGTGGATTTGCACTACATACTTTTTAATTATATTATTACGCATCACAGCTAGCATATATTTGATCTTGGCTTCAAGAGACCTCTTCAGACACTTTGCACGCACTGTTAGTTTCCAAAGTGTCACGTGAGCACTCAACTCTGCAGCCCTTAATTGGTGGAGAGATCTCTAGGTCAAGACCCCATTGAATATGCAGGAAGTGAAGATTTGGAATGCTGTGACGGTCTTGTTGCAATTTCAGGGAATTGACCTTGACACTTCCCTGTGGAACTCTAGATCATTCGCTGAGCTTGTTCCCCTTCAGGTGAGGGAAGTGTGGGGAGCTAGAGGTATAGCTACATTAGGTCAATTGTATGATTATCTTCTCCTAAAATCCTTCATCCAGTTACACGAGGAGTATAGGCTCTCCCCTGCATATTTTTTTTTATAGATACCTGCAGCTTAGGCATGCTTTATAAGCACAGTTTCTAGATGGGCCTCCACCAATTCAAGACTGCCCGTTAAAATATTTATTTCCTCACTAGGTTCATGTCGGTCCCTCTCTGTCCTTTCTGAGATCAACCAATCATGCTTTCAATATGCCTCATCTTAAGTTTAAGCTGAAAATCTTATGTGGGCCCCCGTGAATGATGAAGAGTGGCCAAAACACTTGACTGTCCCTGAGAATCTACTACTTCTATACGATTTCAGCAGATACAATTGTATATTCTACAGAGAACGTATGTAACCCCTGTGAGATTAAAGAAGTTTGGTGGGAGGCAGTCTGAGTACCTTCTGGCATCTCCTTTGGGAATGTCCGTTAGTTAGTGCTTTTTGGGACAACTGAAAGGTGTATTATCTAATACTGGTATTTCCCCTTCAGTTCTTACACCAATGTCACGCTGTTTGGGGGCTATAGGTGACGGTATTTTACCAGACAGTATGTCATCAATATTCACACTTTAGCCAATGTATGTGTTGCTCACGCTTGGATGGCTCCCTCTGCATCCGATTATGACTCGTGGTTAATATCACTGTTAAACATGAGCAATACTTATATACTACTCGAAAAGTTGAAACAAATGTAACCGTATTTGTTATAGATGGCTGAGCTCTACGTGTGCCCTCCCTAGGGTCCAGAGTTAACAGGTTCACCGGTTAATGGGTTATAAGTATGAGCTCAAGAGACTTCACTTGAGGAAGGTCTGTTACAAGGCATATAATAAACACAATAAAAGTGTGTAGGCTCAGAGAAGCTGATTCAGACCTGCTTGCTAGGATGCGGTTGGTCGTAGCTGGATGATTTTCGCAGTGCGAGAGATCGGGAAGCGTTCACTCGCTGCACATAGTAAGCCCAGCAGAGTGTGTGACAGGAGAATCCGTTTGTGGCTGGTGACAGGGGCTGGCCATTAAAAATGGAGAAGTGGAGGTGCGAACGCAGGCGTGCCTGAGCGTCTTAACGCTGTTAGAGGTGTGCATAATTAACAGCCAGCGTCATAGTACATGTCACCTGGTTATATTTCACACTGAAGTGATCACAGTGCTTGCGGTAGGGTATAGTTAACCAGAAGCGCTGCGTTTGCTTCCGATGATCCTCGATACCAATGGTTACATACACTTCCTGAAGATGACATGCACAAGTGGGCATCTTTAGACAGGCTTGTGGGCATCTGCATACACAAAGCGATCACACGCCAAGACATAGTGGGCGTGCTAATGCCTTGCCGTGCGATCGCCTGCCATGCTGGGTGTGTGCTAGATTTGCATCCACTGGGTGAGTGCGAACGCATCTAACGAGCGGGTCTGAATCGAGCCCAGAGTTTCAGGATTTGTATTTGCAATTGTGAAGTGTGGCTTTTTGTATTTTCTTTTTTTTTTTTCTTCTTTGTTTATATGCTCAATGTTAGCATGAAGACTGTTGGACAAGACAAGTTCATGCGTAACCTTGTTACATTTTGTGTATAATTTTTTTAATGACCCTAACTCCAAATATACAGACATTTGGGGACGAATTCAAGATATCTGTTAGCTGCATGATCTCGAAAAAAAATAATCACTGATCATTGAAAACCTTTTTAAAAAATACTACACTAAAAATACTCCACTCTTTTCACTAAAAGTGGTAAAGTGAAGAGTGATAAATAACTAAGCAACCAGCTCCTAAATATCACTTTTCAAACACAGCCTGTAAAGTGACAGAAGCTGATTGGTTGGTACTTTATCACTTTTCAAGGCTTAGTACATCTCCCCCATACTGTATTGTGTTCTCTTTCATTACTTAAGCCTGGAAAGATTCTAAAATGGGTACAATGAGGTCAATCTGGAGCTAGAATCAAAAATAAGCCCCAAATATATAGCACTCTGGTGTATATAACTTTAAGGTGGCAGTCCTGGGAGGTGGCCAAGCAGATGTGGGTGGCTGCATCTAAAGACCACAGCCACTCACTCAGGAGGCCATGGTCAGACGGAGAAACTGCACCTGCCACAGTGCTGGTGCAACCGATGGTGCGCCCAAAAATGCACCGAGATGCACTGCCGCAAAAATACACTGCAAGTGAAGGTCTCAGTATTAATGAAATCGGCCATGGCATAAGCCACAGGCGCGTCTGCGTGTTGCTCAGAGTCAGGCCCACTATGTCTAGAAGACACCAGGAACCTTTGTCAGCAAGGAACAAATAGTACCCCCTTCCTTTGGGCTGTAAGCCCTCATGGATGGGGCCACCTTCCCTTGTTCTCTACTCCTAGCACTATACCAGTCACCAGTGCCCCTCAGTTCCCGACTCCCATCCCCCAACAGTGATTCTGAACCTGTGTGTCCACCCACTTGCTGGGTACAGGATCATTTAATGCTAATTTACATCCGACTCCTCACCCCTAACATACTTAGTCGCTGTACCCTGCTCCTCACTTCCCCCATCCCTTGAACCCAGTGTTTATATTGTTTTGTTATAGTTGCCCTATGTATTGATGTACAACTTTATTATTAATCCCTGTTCGCCGCGCTGAAGACACCTTGTGGCACCATATAAATGAATACCTTGAGAATATGTTAAACAGATCAGCTTGATATATTTTACCTTAGTTATACATGCACTTAGCACAGAGTAATTGCTATACTAGTAGTGACAGATACAGCACACAGGATGCACCATCTCGTGAACTAATGGACAGCAGCCACCTAAATATTATAGGGAATGGGTTTATTTTCTACACATGGATTTATCTTTTGGTTCACTTACAGATGCGTCCTCATATATGAAGCCTCAATAGGTCATGCAGCGCGACTTGCCTGGCATGGGTGAGCCGCCAGGTCCTGTGATACCCTGCTAGAGTCAGATGCATTTTCGGCAAAAGAAAGACGCCCAAGTCGCAATGCAATGCTACTAGGACGCACCAGCAGACTGTGCTGATTAATTAGATATGCAACACTTGTATATCGGTGTGCGAATGAGTCTGCATATGAAGCACAACGGAGCTTGGAATGAAAAAAAAGCTGCGGCCACAACATTGTAGCACTTCGTATACAGATTCAGAGACTCAGTCGCACACAGATATGCAGGTGTCACATATCAAATTAATCAGCACAGTCTAAAGGGGCGTCCTAGTCGCATAGCATTGCGACTTAGATGCATTTTCGGCAAACAGACGCACAAAAAAAAAAAAAAAAAAAAGACGCCCGGCACTAACAGAGTCTCACGGGAACTGGGGCACAGAGAGGGGCTTTTGTCGCGACTGCAAAGATATATAAAGAAACATCTGTATTTATGTTTATTCTGTTGCACATTCACTATGTGTTTTGACTTGTAGTTAATCAGAAAACAAGGTCAAGTGGAAGAGCCACATTTCTCTATACAGAAGTTACATATAATCTAGAGCAAGGGTATTCAACATGTGGCCCTCCAGCTGTTGTGGGACTACATATCTCTGCATGCCCTGTCACAGTTTTGCTGTTAGGGCATGCTGAAACTGTGGTATAGCATGCTGGGATGTATAGTTCCACAGCAGCTGAAGGGCAGCTTGTTGAATACCCCTGAGCTAAGGGAAATATATATATTATATATACATACACATATACGGACCAACATGTCCATCCCAGGCAAACACATTTGCAATACACACACGGAATGAAAACAAAGTAACAAGAAATTGCGCACAATCTATATTTATTTTAGTTTATATTAATCCAGTTCAGAAGCTGTGGACGTGCAGCCCCTCAGCCCATAGTATAATGTAACTCAAAGGGGTACAGACAAGAGAGCTACGAATTTGTCCAGACGATTCCCAACACTCCAAAAGCTAATGCCATTGAGTAAAGATATATGAAGCTACATAAATGACTTTGTTATTACCTAGGACAAGAAAGTAAAACGGGTACATAAACCAAACCTATAGGACTACAGGAATATTGTAGAGTTCTTCCACCTGTAGGTCTATGCACTATTTAATTAGCTCATATGGAACTTGTTTCAGACCAGCTGATCAATTCCACAGAATCGGTAAATTAATCAAAATTTCCATACAAAATATATATATATTTATAAATATAGATCTCTATCTATGTACTGGGAGTGTAAACTTGTATTTGAAAGTGTAAACTGGTGTAAAGATAATCTAAAGTCTCTTAAAAAAAAAAAAATTACAAAAACATTGCCAGCCAAGTCCATAACTCGGGCGACATAGGGTTAATTGGATTAGGGTGCCGCATTGTTTGTTAGTCTTTGTCTCTTCACAATTCTCCCCTCTGAGGACTCCATGATATCATCAGTTTTGCCTGGTTTCATTGGTTCACACTCAAATGTTTCTCCCTCTATTGGCAGAGCAAGATGACAATCATGGTAGCTGGATGAGATCCACTAGTCCAATCGGCATAAGCCACTCCCTCCAAACCTAAAAACGGCTGAAACGCTCATCTGAGTACAAGGTTTTCAATATCAATTGTGATTGTCAGGAGTCCTGCAGGGCCCAGAAGCAACATGGTAGAGCCCCGTAGCCCCCAACCAAGCAGCTAGCCTATGCACAAATACACACAAATAACCTTGCGACTAAGTCAGTACTTCTCAGTCAGTGCTTCTCAAACCCAGTCCTCACGGCACACTTACAGCCCAGTTTTAAGGATGTACATGCTTGAGCACAGATGGTTAAATCTTAAATGACGGAGTTATTAATTAAGTCACCTAAGCATGGATATACTTAAAACCTGGACTGTTAAAGTGCCTTGAATACGGAGTTTGAGTAGCACTGCTCTTAGCTGGGTACACACTAGGTCGACTTGACGGCCGATTCAGGTAAGTATACACACTTCCCGATTGGCTACTCAAAATGTCGTGGTAACGTCACAGCTGGGCGGGCATTTGAATTTGCCCCCCGAGCTGTGATGTAAGTCCCTGCAGCAAATGTAGCAAGATCGCCCGTACACACAGCCAGATACTGCGCTGCACAGCTAACGCGATATGTCCGTGAACGATGTCATTCACAGACCTATCAGGAGTACACACCTGCCGACGTGCTCGTGATATATCGGCCATTCGACTCAACGGCCGATATATAGCCCATTGTGTACCCGGCATAAGATATGGAACACCTGGTACTTAACGGAAAAGCAGCCTAAACCAATAAGCAGCTGGCAGAGACCATGCTCTACCCAATCAGTGATTCTACTAGCAGGAAAAAATAACCCACTTGCTGGGCATGCTATGTGAGCTCATAGTTAGCGACACCTAATGGACTAGAAAATCCAACCCATGGATCTGACAAATAATTGAAGTTTATAAAACCAAATGTTCTGGATTTCAATGGGAACCTCCATTGTTCATTTCATAGGTCCCTTAGCAGTTTCTCTTCTAATAGAGGTCACCTTCATCCCATCACTGTATAATAACATTACTATGGTCTTGTATTTTCTTTGAAGATCAGACACTTCCAGAACATTTCTGCAAAACACCTTCTACATCATTCACCCAGGTCCAGGCTCTTTCCCCTGTCCCCCTCACTACCGCTCTGTTACACCTCCATCACACCTTTCTTCTCAGGGTTCCCTCCTTGTCACTTGCTTGTCTTTCTTCACATCCACATTTCATCTCCTCTCCTTGATAATCTTATCTTGTCCTCCTCCCTCAGATCAACTCCGACTTTCCTATTGTTTTCTCAAAACCAAATTGTCACGTACTCAAATCTCATATCACAATTGATTATATATATTATATATATCATCACTTTCTTTTCCCATCCTTATTGGCCACTTCCTATCCCATCTCTATCACATTCCGCACTCTTTCTTTCTTTGCACGGGGTGTACTGGCTGTGTATGTATGTACTGTAGAGTTTACGTCATTGCCCGCTGTCATAGTTGCACTGCTTACTACCCCACCGGTTTCTATATTTCTATATTCCGTTGCAGTAAAAATCAGCAGACAAGTTCCTGCCGCATGTGGATGATCTGGAGCAATGCGTCTTGTACATCTGCATCCATGTGGCCCTGTGAAGACACATTATATTAGAAGATGTAATTCAAGAACTTATATTTAAAAAGATTGAGGACCTCATTCAGAGTCGGTCGTTGCGGCCGCACGGACGTACGCCACCGATGTTCGCTAAACTGCACATGCGTAAAATTCGCAATGCGCGTGCGCAAACTAGCTATTACGATCAGAAATTGCTCTCCTCTTCAACTTGGCCAGGTCGCTAGTTTGAGTGACAGGATGAGGCGTTTGTGAACGGGGGAGTGGAGATCCGAACGCAGGCGTGCCTGACTATGCAAACGGCTTTTTATGGGAGTGCATAATTAACTAAGCAGTGTCATGGCACATGTGACATGGGAGGTTTTTACACTGACTTGATCGTAGTGCTTCAGAGAGGGTATGGTCAACCTTAAGCTCTACGACCAGCTCCGATGGTTCCCGATGGTCTCGATTAATCCTTATATGCCCGGAGATGACGTGTAATGGGAACGAGAAGGGGGCGTATTTTTAGTCTTACGGCCGCATCCTCCCCTCGCTCGTCCAGCTTACGATCCCATCTTAACGACCAACTTGCGAGCGCTTCATTTGCATATCCGTTCCCTTTTACCTTACGACCGCAACGACCGACTCTGAATGAGGTCCTGAATTACTAAAAAAAGGCAACTAGAAACAATTCAGTTTCAGATCACCAATACCTCCAGGTCCTTCAATGTATGGTGCAAAATTACAATGGTGATTTGTGTATAGTGACAGAATTCGTATGCTTACAGCTATAAAGGAAAATAAATTCCCTGTGGAAATTTTCGATTCAATTCCATATTTCTATGCAGTAAAATCCAAAACTATAGAATATTCTGTATGCCGCAGTACAGAAGTGGTAACTCATTATTTTACATAAATAAAGACATTGTGAGAAAGATACAAATATACTCTCCCTACCTGCACGGCGCTCAGCAGGTGTGACCGATATATGGAGATGATCTCCTGGTGTCTGCGCTGAGTCTCCTGTGACAAAGCAGAGGCCAGAGTGACAAATAGCACAGAAAGTAAGGGGCTGAAATGTCATAGCAGTTTTGGTAATGTTTACTAAATGGGAGAGAATAGCAGATCATGACTATCAGCCTATTTGTGACAAGATCCCCACTCATGACAAGATGGGTAGCCAAGAAAACATTCAGCGCAGGTCTCAGAGTAAATCACTTGTCCATGGCTTAGTTATAGAGGAGTCATGTGATCGTACTTACATCCAATTGGCACTGTAGTGATTTGATCTGATTCTGTAGAACCTCTGTTGATTGGCTCTTCCCAGGATGCTGGGACAAAGTACGCTTCAGCCTGTCCACATCAGTCAGAAGAGAACGGATCTTGCCAAGAGAAAAAGGACATGAATCAGACAAATGTCGTAGATGAAGATTCACATAGCACACACACAGGGTAACAGTGTGGAAGAATGCAATTGTTATAGGGTTTAAAAGAAACAGGAATTAGCAAGTTATAAGACAGAAAATAATTTCATATAGGAGTGTTCTGACACCACAGTATTCTGGTATCAGTCTAAAATAGCGGTTTCCAAACTGCGTCTCGCTGCCTGCTGCATCCCCTGTGTTCTAGCAGGTCACTTACTTTTTTGAAAAACTGTGAGAATCGCCCTGTGTGGCATGCCGAGCGCAGGCAGCACTGATGTGTGGTTTATGAATTTGGTGCACAGATGTGTTGCATAGTATGAATTGGGGGCACTTCTGTGTGGCATATTATGAAATGGGGGTACAAATGTTGGCATATGAATTGGGGACACTGCTATGAGGCATATTATGAACTGGGGGCACTATTGTGTGGCATATTATGAATGAATTGGGGGCACTACTGTGTGGCATATTATGAATTGGGGGTACACTGTGTGGCATATGAATTGGGGACACTGCTTTGTGCCATATAATGCATCTCAGCACAGTGAGTAAAACTGAAATCTAAATTCATTGATAAGCAGTTTAAATCTAGAATTTTATTAGGTTTATTATTGCTTAGAATAAGGCTCACTCAGCAAAGAACCCTTTCCTAATTGCTGGGAGGTGAACGGTGAGAAAAAAAAAATTATGTGGCCCTCAGTTCAAAAACATTTTCTTAATATGGCACGGCAAGAAAAAAAAAGTTTGGACGCTCCCGTTATAAATGAAGCCTCACGTCGCTACTCTGTGGCTTTCTACTTCCCCCACCTCCTTGCTTGCCTCACCCACACTGCGCTATCCTTACTCACACTCACTCAAATCAGTACAAAGCTCCTAAAATTCTTTGTGCCGCTGTGTAGATTTGAATTATATAATCGACAGTCTACTCTAGCACCACACACTTTATATTTGGTAGAATAAAGGAAAAGTGAGAGCTGATGGTTGATAATAAAAAAAGATTCCTTAAGCCCAGTGAAACACACCATAAATGGAGGTGATAACACAATACTGACACACTGCATATCATTAGTTCAGAAGGGAATATGAGGTGTGTATAAGGTTACATTCCCCCCCCCAAAAAAACTCACCTGCTTTTCTTTACTTTCTAAGTTTCTGGAAGATCTCTGAATGTTTTGCTGCAGTTCTTCTATGGTAGACCGTGACTGTTCATGCCTACCCATAAGTTGAGTGATCTCTTGTTCTTGACCGTTGCTCTTCTGCCTTAGTTTCTCGCTCTGCTTCAGTGTCTCTTGCAGTTCTTGGGCCACCCGTTTGCCATCTTCTATATACCTATTGCTGGTTTCCTCTAGTTGGGCCACTTGTGCTTCTAGAGCAGTCTTCACAGCACTGAAATCTGATTTTTCCCTTTCTCTGGTGTTCTGCAGTTCCTGTAGGTTTAGCTGTGCCCTGTTCAATTCCTCTCGGAGTCTATCCATCTCCTTTCCAGCTGCCTGCAAAGCCGCCTCTTTTTCTCTTAATATCTTTTTAGTTGCAGCCTCTCTCCTCTCCCAGGCATCCTTTTCCTCAGCATGCTGTGTGCTAGGGACAGAACAACCTTTCTGCTTCTCCAGTTCCTGTTGCAAGTTCCGGACTCTATCCTGCATCTTCTCACTCAAGTTAACCTGGGCCTTCAGCTCTGCCTCTAAAGTAGCGGTGGTGTTCTTCAGTGTGGTCTTCAACTCATTGTGATTTTCTATGGGGATGTACTGACTGTTGAGGCATTCCTGAAGGTTCTTCAAATTCTTAGTGGTCTGGAGATTCTCTTCCTGCAACAAACAGTGTTTCTCTTTGGCCTCTACCTCAGACTTCCGCAACTCATCCATGCAGCTGCGTAATTCCTCCAATTCTCTAAGCATTGCACCCTCTTCCTGCTTTCGAGCTGCTCGTTCATCTTGAAGGCTACGCTCTGCAAACTCCAGTTTTTCCCTCAGGTTCAAAGTTTCCTGCTGCTGCTTCAACAGAGTGTCTTGTGTCTCCCGAGTTACACAACACTGTTTCTGCAGCTCTGACTCCATTTCTTTTCGTATTGCCTGAAAGCTGTTTTCCTTTTCTTCCATGCTGGTAAGCGGAGCATATTTTTCAGTGATACATCGCTGCAATGTGTCCAGTTCTGCTCTCTGTTCTCTGACAGCTGCCTGTAGTCTCTGCACCTCATCTTTTTCGCTCTGGTAATTAGCCTGTGCCTTTAAATACTCTTGCTTCATCTGTTCTTCGCATTTCTGCACCTCTGACACTTTCTCCTCGTGCTCCTTCCGTGTCACATAGTCAGAACGCATCTGTTCATTCAATTTCTGCAGCTGCGACTTCCACTCTGCACGTGCAGCAGATTCTTTCGTTATGTCAGACCGCAATTCTGCATTTATTGCAACCTCGCTATTCAGCCTTTCTTGCAATTCTGCCTGGTCTGCAACCTTACCCTGCAGCTGTGACTGCAATTCTGACTTTAGTGCCAGCTCGCTGACCAGCTGTGCTTGCAGGGCTGCTTGCTTAGTGACCTCTCTCTGTAACTCTTCCCGTATCTCTGTAAGGCCTTTTGTCTCACTATCCAGTTGATTCCTGGTGATGACCATCTCAGCTTTAGCTTTCTCCAGCTCAGTGGTCAGTGAGGCAGAAGCCTGCAGGTGTGTCGTCAGTGGTATGTGGTTTTCCCGCAGGCTGGCATTTTCTGAGAGGAGAGAACAAGCTCTCTTTGCCTCCTCTTCACATTTCTTTGATGCCTCTGCCAATTGTTTCTCCAGTTGTTTGATCTTTAACTGCAGATCCTTCATATCTTTTTCATGCTCCTGACGAGGAGTGGTGGATGTTTGGAGGAGCATCATACCCTCCTTTAAGGTCTTTCTCTCCTCCAACAACTTGCCCTGCTCCATCTCAGCCTTCCTGTGATTCTGCTCGGACTCTGCTAATTTTTGGCTTAGATGGGCAATGGTCTCCTCACAGGCTCTCTTGGTCTCTGCATGAAGCTGTACTGGGACATGCTTACTTCTCATCTGCCCCTTTAACTCCTCAATCTGCCTTTGGAGCAGGACTTTTTCCGCCTGTAGCTTCTCATTTTCCCGAGTGAGAGTGCTGCTCTTTACTTTCATTTCATCCAACTCCTTTTTTAGCGTGTCCCACTTTGCATCTGTCCTCTTCTTCTCCCTGTTGGCAGTCGCTAGCTCATCTCTAAGCCGTGTCAAAGCAGTCTCTGCCTCTTCCAGGCTCCGTGACTTTTCATTTACCTCATTGGTCAGGAGACATCTCATGTTCTCAAACTTGTCTGTTGTTACGGCCAGAGCCAGATGCTCACTAGCTTCCTGGGCCCTTCGCTCTGCATTCTCCTTGTCCTCCTCGCATACTGCTAGCTCGTCCTGCAGCCGACGGTTCTCCTTGCGCAAGCGGACATCCTCTCTGCGCAGCTCCTGCACCAACAGCTCGTTGTGACGCAGCTGGTTGCGTAGCTTCCCAACTTCGGCAGATGCGCCTTCATATTTCCCCTTTATCTCCCTCAGCTGCTCCTGCAGTTCCTCCGCGCGAGAGCTGCCACTCAGAGCTTCCTGTGTCAGGTGATCCTTGAGGGCCAGGAAATGTGACTGCATCTGCTTCACTTTGCTCTCGGAGTCTAGCATGCGCTTCTGCACGTCACGCAGAGCTTCTTCCAGCTGTCTGATCTGCTGGTCTGACTCCAACTTGCTCCGGTCTCTCTCAGAGGCCAATGCCAAACACTCAGAAGATCTCCTTGACAGCTCCTGCTGAAGCCTCAATCCTTCCTCCCTGGCCACCTCATAGTATCTGCGAACAGTCTCCAACTCTTGACGCTGTTCAGCATTCTCCCCAAGAAGCTCCAAAGGTCGCAGCTGAGACCTGGCCGGCAGGTTAGCTGCAAGCTGGAGGATAGAAGAACATATTGATCATACTTCAGATACAAAAGGTTGCAGTTTTGTAAAACTAGTCATAGGATATTACCACATTACTTTTTTTGTTTTCCAGTATGCAGATTTCAACTGCAATATTTAACACAATAGCTAAATATATTAAATTCAGAAATCATGTTCAGAGAAAAGGGACATGCAAGAAGAAAATGTATATTAATAAAAGTTTTTAATGACGCTTTCTCTATGATTTGTAAACATTTGATTGCAGCTCTGAAATTACATCCATAACTACCACTTGAGGGCGCCAAATACAGCAGGACAGTTACAAATTTGCATTTTTTTCCACCCATACACACTTTACCTGTGGATCAATGCTAAGAACAAGATTCTGCTTCATTACAACCTCTTCTTTTCCTAGAAGCAAGAGATAGAATCAGAGCTCTCCTAATAACAGCTGTAATGTCAGTATGGTGCGTACACTCACACTCACCAGGGCTGAATGGGCTGCTTGTAGCAGAGGGATTCTTCTGCTGGAAAACAAAATGTGAAACTGGTTTACATTGTGGTCAGAACTTTCACCCTGAGGCACAGTGGATAACAGTATATTTATCTTTTGGTTCTGACAAAATACTTTAAATCTGAATCAGCAAGGACCCACTAGACTGATGCATGCATTGCACCCTCGGCGTGCTGCTAATCTGATACTGGATTTGCCAGCCATACATGCAGCTCGGTATTATTAAAGTCAATCAGGTTAACTGTATTATTTGAGATGAGTGAGTTGTTTGTGAGAACTTTGTTGCCTACAGAAATGCGCTTCACACAACATTTGCAAAACGCATCTTAAAAAAAAGCTTTTAGCAATATAATCTGAAACACTAATGGCAATATTTTAAGACTTGCACCTAACAGTCTCATGCATACAAGACCATCTTAAGGATACAAACTATACATTAACCACACAGAGCTCATATCACCATACTATTGTGCATGCTTACTGTTGATACTAAGGGATCTATGTACTAAGCATTGGAGAGTGATAAAGTGGACGGAGATAAACTACCAAACAACCAGCTCCTGTCATTTTTCAAACACAGCCTGTAACATGACAGGAGCTGATTGGTTAATACTTTATCTCTATCCAATTTAGCTCTCTCCAAGGCTTAGAACATAGGACCTCATTCAGAGGCACTCGCAGAAAGCGAGCACTCGCTCCGAATCAGGGCGGCCGCTTTTTTTTTTTCTAACCCGGCCTCCTAGCCGTTCGCTAAGCTGTGGGTGACCACCCACAGCTTTTGTGAGCGGCCAGGTAATGGTCGCGATTATCGGGCTTGCGACGAGACCCTTGTGATAGGGTCTCGTCTGCCGCAAGCCCCAGTGAGCTTCCTGCTCAAACAGAGCAGGAAGCTCACTACTGACATCACGAGTGATGTCAGTAGGGCCGCCCACAAACGGCGGGCGTTCCTTCAGGAACGCCTCCGTTTGTCCAGCCACCCCCCCCTCCCCGCCTACAAAATGGTGCGAGCTGTTGATTAACATCGACAGCCGCCCCGTTTGTAGCAAGACCCGGAGCGAGTGAATTTCTCACCCGCTACGGGGCTTGCGTGCTCGGCGCATGCGCAGTGCCCCACCATCGACCCGCTTGCGAGCATAGACCATAGACCCTTAACAACCAGCCAGCACATGTTCAATGTTACTCCAAGACACAGGATAACCCAGAGAAGGATGAGCTATAGACTGTATGATCAGGAGGGTCAGATCATTTACACAGGAGCTAAAAACGCACTTCAGGTAAAAATGTAAAAATAAAATAACAAGTGCAGCTTTTCAGACCCACATGAGAAAATATTCTTCTCCTATTCAGTTGTTTTTGTTCCTCATTCCACTTCTCAACCGGGAAAACTCCCTCTTCTTTAGTCCCCATTTCTATCACTGTCCCACTATCCAGCCCGCAATCTCCTCACAATTCCGAATCCTTTCTCCTCCATCTCCCTCACTTACCTCATAATACCTCACTTTTCCTCGCAGGTTCTCCATAGTTCTCAGACTCTCTTCCAATTCTTTTTCTTTTGCTTCTAGCAGTGATTTCAGCTCCTCCTTCTGTGATTGAACAATAGGGGGAAACAAACAAAAAAAAAAAGTGTTTCCGTGAGACCCACATAAAGCACAGATGTGCACTGCACCCCAGAGGTGAGGAAGGCCTGGATTTTACCTCGCTCTCCAGGTCATCAGTCATCATCTGCTCCTGCAATATGAACACAGCGTAAGTTCCCCTGTCTAATACAGCAGCAAAATCCAATGCTCTATTACTCACAGTTACTAACACACAAACCCTTCTGGAAACCCCACCTAGTTCCCCCACATACAAAAACACAGCCTACCACACCCCGACTTTCTGAAGCTGCAGAAATAAGCTA
Source organism: Taudactylus pleione (assembly GCA_031769625.1). Classification (NCBI taxonomy): domain Eukaryota; kingdom Metazoa; phylum Chordata; class Amphibia; order Anura; family Myobatrachidae; genus Taudactylus; species Taudactylus pleione. Next base: position 25,512,561 of record JAUIMM010000555.1, read on the forward strand.
CTTCCTGTATTCTGTGCACAAGGTCAGGGCTAATTTTCCCATTTGTTTTTGCAAAGGGGATGGTGGGCGAGTTCGAAATTCCTCATTTTAAGTAGAGCTTTAAAAAAAAAATTTTTAAATAAAAGTGATCAATCATCATGATAACACGTGGAACACATTATGTGTTTGTGCTATCCCTTTCATCCTTGCCACACCTCAGTCAATATCTACACAAATAATTTAATGACCTATACATATAAAACGCTTGCATATTAACTATAGTGACATATTGCACGCCTTATTCAGATCTCTCTCTATACAATGGGTAATATCATTATTAAACAATGGATTCCACCTGGTTCAGTTGCAGCTGTAAGCCCCCCACTTTATCTAGCAGGTTGCGCTGCTCGTGCTGTATCTTCCTCAGTCTCTCCCGCAGATCTTCGTTTTCAGCTTCCAATTCCTGAATGAGAACGGAACAAGAGGACGGTGTGTGAGCACACAGGTGTGACAGCAGCACTCTCCCGTCTCACCATAGAAGCACATACACATGCACACACCTGAGACTGGTCCTTAGACTTTGCGTGCGTCTCCTCCTTTGAATTATGCTTTGCCCATTTCTGTATGGAGGTAAAAGAAATAAAAGTATTGGCCATCGTTGCTTGCATACGGAGCAGAGGAGTAAACTGTGTGGCAATAGGAAGTATAGCCAGAAGGCACATTAATAATTCCATTACTTATGTTAGAAATATAAACTAAGGCGCCTCGGACTAAACTGCTGTCGCATCACTGCTAGGGCCCTGATTATGGGTTTGTGGAGTTGCATGGCAGGGGTACAATATACACAGATTTGTTAGTTTACATTAAGCAAATAAAAGGAACAATAGAATTTTTACAATACACACTAATTGGAATGTAACTGGCAGGATGTAGCTTTTATATTCAGCAAACAAACTGCAGGCTGGGCAGGGGACAGCTGTACACATAGCACCTTCTCCTGTGTATAGCACTGCGTACATTGTGGGATGCTACATATAAATGCTTGTCATGGGAAAGCCAAACTGTATCTATGGGTAGCCATTAAATTCTAATGATATTTATCTGTAACATCTTACCACAATTAACTTCCACAAGGACTAATTATAACTAAAAAAAACTATTTTGGAAATTTTTAGTTAGATCAGTTGAGGCCTAAGTTTACGTAACGCCCCACCCATGATCATATACTTATATCCAATCTGTACATATATTTCTAATATTTGACATTTTTATATTCTTTACTTTTAATAACAGATGTGTCCACATACACATATCCTGAAATCTCGCAGCAAATACAGTAGCCCCATTTAGCGCACCACGGACATTGCTACTTAGCAGCGGCAAAACACTAATGCTAAGTTTCTAGTACACTATAAGCGAACTAAAGGGCTAATTCAGAGGTGGATGCTAATGGCGCAGCTGCTGCGACTTTGTACTCGAGGACTGGCTTTGGCATGCCCAGAAAACGGGACTGACATGCCCCCTTTTTCTGGAACGCTGTCCATCACCTCCCTCAAACGCCAGCAGCATGTCAATTCACGCTGCGGCTTTTGGGGCACTACGAACGGCATTGCAGGACCTGATCTGAATATGCGCGGTGCGGCTCCTGCACAGGTCTTCAATCATCAGAGATTTACGTGAACATCGGAGCTCTGTAAATCTCTGACTCATGCCCTAAGACACGAAACTGAGGAAAAAGCAGCACAATCCTGGCTAATCAGGCAAAAGGCAGATCCGATACGAGTGACCCACGCCATGCAGCATTATGCTTAATCTGCGACTTTATCCCAATTCCTCTGCAAACAATAAGTAATCCTAACTACCTAGGTCTACTGCTACTACTAAATCACAAACCTGAGTAAAAAGAAGCACAAAAAGGGATATGTGTATAAGGACAAATCTGTATAGGGTGACATACGGTGTTATAAGTAATATGATTTTATATATATATATATATATATATATATATATATATATATACACATATATATATATATATACACACACATACATATAGGATAACCAAAGACAATGTGAATGGCTAAATAAAGGGAATCGGTATGTAATGCCGGCGGCTGTATAGCCGCCGATCAAATACCGCCAGCGGCAGCCAGACGGATCGAAATCCCTCCCTTAAGGGTGCCTAATCCCAACCTCCCCCCCTAGTGCCTAATCCTAACCTCTCCCCGTTAGTGCCTAAACCTAACCCCTCCCCTCGCTGCACCCTAAACCTCCCAGGGGATGGAGGGGGGCCTAACCCTAACCCCCCCTAGTGGTGCCTAACTCCTCCCTTCCCCTACTCTAACCCTTCGGGGGAGGTGCCTACCCCTAAATCCCCCCGGGGGGTCCCGAAACCTAACCCTCCCCCCCGCGGCTAAACATTAAGACACTCTGTTTACCTTCGTGCGGTATGCCAGCTGTCGGGATTTTGTAGTGGGACTAATGATAAGCGCAGGATTTCGACGCCTATCTTTAGTCCCATGTCGGGATATCAGTGTTGGGATAGCGTCAGCCGGGATAGCGCCCGCCGGTATCCTAACTGCATCCCAAATAATGGGTAGGGTAGCGCTGAGTAAATAAACTTAAATTATATGGCTAATCTTAACATTATCCAAAACCTCTGCCATTACCCACAAAATACTTCTAGGTAGCTGGTCGTTCTACATGCACATTACTGATTAGGTCTGACTCCTGTAATTACAAAGACACACACTCACTGAGCGTAAAGACACCATGCTTCGTACAGGTTCCGTCCCTGTGGGAAGATACAACCGGTTAAACATTGTTTTTCTTGAGATGCATCCACTGAAAATATGAATCACTCTACAGAAAATAAAGACGGGCACCTCGTGGAGAGCTCTCAACCGCTGTCCTGATCAGGGACAGGATATCAAGGTTATCTCCGATTCTGCTATAATAGGCACAGTCATGTCCCAAGGAGTCAACCAGGCCAACATCAGCCCCTGCTCTCAGCAGCACTTCTACTGTCTCTCTGCATCCGTATTCACAGCCCAGCATCAGAGCCGTCCTGCGTAACATAAATAGTAATATATCTTCTCAGCAATGCTTAGTATCAAATAATATAGAAGAAACGGATTCCATATTAGTATAAAGTCCATAGAGCATACTTCTCTCCATCACTTACTTATTCTGCTTGTCTCTGGCATTGAAATCGGCTCCTTTCTCTATGAGGAGCTGACATATAGCTGGGCGACACATCTGTGTGGCCAAAGCGAGCGGGGTTCTTCCATCCTTAGAGGAAAGAAGAGGATACAGTGAAGGGTAAGTATTTAATCAACCTCTGGCTCAAAAGCGGATTTCAGAGCAAACAGATGGGAGCCTGGTGCTGGCAATGGAGAGAAAAGGTCTAGAAAAGGATCAGGGTGGGGGTGAAGGGAATGTGACTCTCTGGAATTCTCACCAGGTCTTTTGCATTTACGGAAGCCCCGTGATCGCACAGAAGCTGCACACTGGAACAGCAGTCCGACATGGCTGCGCAAGAGGAAGAAAGATGAATATAGATTCAGAAGTGGGAGACTAATAGCTTTTATTTCACTGTCTGTTTATAAAGCGAACAATAAAATAATGAATGACTTATCCGGGGAGCCCCTGCATGCTAGGGGACCTGCTCTCTCACCTGCGTCATGCAGCGCTGTCCTCCCCTGCAGATCCACATTCTCGGTCGGGCAGTTAAACTGAACGAAAAAAAAAAAAAAACACATGAGATCTCAATATAGATTTCCATGAAAATAAATAAAATAAAAATGTTCACGCATTAATTATTTGAACTGGAAGAGTTTCTTTCTATGTGGTGTCTAAGAGACAAGCAAAGTAAGGAATTGTCTGCTCTGTAGCATCACCCACCCATACGATTACCAAGTGCTTCCTTCTACAGTCACTGGGCGAGATACACTACGCAGAGAAATACGGCCATACCTCCGAACATGCTGTTTTCTGTGGTTTACCTGCATTTCCCACAAACACCAAGCTTGGTCCCAATAGGCAATGCTATACGGGCTTCTTTCTGAGTCGCCCCCCCCCTCCCCGAGAGGGATCCAATAAGATCCCACTCAGGGTCCTCTGTGACTCGTGCATGCGCAGAGGGACTCCTAGGCCATAAACCCAGAAGTCTTCACACCGCAAAGTACAGTTCTTATCGGGAGAGCTGTCCTTTGCTTAAATCATCATGCATACTGCGTTACTAAACGCTGGTATGCATGCGATGATTGGTGGGATGCGTCGCATACAAAATGCCCACTGTGAGGAGCACTGCTACACACATTTATGAGGGAGAAAATGACAGGGGTAGTGCACGGAAAAGAATGCGGTCACTGTCATCTCTTATCCAGAACCATGTCACCAGCAGTCTGGATAAAACATCCCGTAGCTTTAATTTCCTTTCACCGACTGTTCAATAATCCAAATCACAGCAGTAGCAATAGCCATGTTGTAAAGGAGACCCTTAATGAAAATAGGTGGCTAGGTATTTTTGTGATGTAATATTAGGGATCGCTCATGTTACTGTATAGGTTCTACCCATGGGCAGAAGTACAGGGAGAAGATACTGCGCTTCAGGAAACTGCGCTTCAGGAAACTGCAGACTAACACTGATGTGGTTAATGTAAAATGTACACCTAAATGAAGTATTAGAAAATAATCCCTAATGACTGTAGAACAATGTGCCTGACATTATCACAGAGAACCCTGTCTTTTTTTTTTTTTGCACTCTGCTTTTATTAGAGGTTTCAAACAAAGAACATACAACATACAGAAGAATAAAATTATCAACGTGTACGTGTCAAAATGTATACAAATTAGAAACCACTTTTATACATTTCAATAAAACACAAATATCTCACAGTATAAGGGAGATAAAATATAAGGAGTAACAAAAATAGGGGAGTAACAAAAATGGGGGGAACAGGGGAGGGTCGTCGTGTTTTAAAAGTAAATAGTTTAGCCAAATATAAAGAAGCTGCAGTATATATTACAGGGTAATAACGGTTGGAAACATATAGTTTTTATACTCCATAGAGAGAACCCTGTCTTAATAAAAGAATACTGCCACATAAAATAACCAATACTCACACAGCCTTATAATTTTCTGCTGAAATTGGATTTGCAGGTCTCAAATACACAGACCTCCACAATAGAGACAGCGCCACCTACCTGCAGGAGCTTCTGCAGACATAGGGAGTGGCCATACTTCGCTGACAGATGCAACGCATTTCTCCCTGTCATTGGAAAACGCACATTTATATTTTAGAATATCAAACCCACCTGGAAATTTTATCTTTAAAACACATCAAGGTGTACGGACAATTTTGAGGAAGCCGTTTACAGTCTTCATTTCAATAATTCTGCACCCACCAATTCAGAATTATTCTTCCTCCTAATACACATTTTGTTCTGAAAGTGTTTGTGCACATAGAGATCACTGAAGCGAAACAGTTTTGTCATCAGATGCACACATATTCTCACCAGAGATAGAGGTATATTTTGAGTTCTTCTTGGCAGTAAAAGCTAAACGAGTTGGTGATCCAATGAATGGGACGACTGTCAAATGACATCTAACCATGAGACTGCACTGAGTAACAGATCTTGCAGAAAGCTCAATTGAGGTGAAAGGAAACTTGTGAGGGGGACTAACTACACAGCCTGTGGGGGAAATTCATCAAAGCTTGAAGAGAGATAAAGTCATATTACAGGCTGTGTTTGAAAATTGACAATTAAAAGCTGATTAGTCAGTACCTTATCTCCCTCCAAGCTTTGATAAATCTCCCTCTGAATCTATTCCTAAACTGTTGTGTCCATGACATTCACCATAAGCAATGAACATACCAGCAGCATCAGGAGCTGTGAGATCCACCCCATGTAATAAGATGGCATTCAGACACTCCAGGTGACCCTTTGAAGCAACAACGTGGAATCTGAATGTGAAGAAAAAAAAAAAATCTAATTTAAATTAGGTACATAAAAAAAATAATAATAAAAATATTCAGTGAATAAATTCCATGGTATGTATTAAACAAGGCACCATATAATTAGATAACAATGTATGCATCAGTGTGCTTACGTTTTACTAGGCTTCCTGTAACACAAAGTGCATAAGGTTTATAGGCAGCTCCATCCCATGTGCTGATGACCTATAAATGACTAATGGATGCTGAGCGTCCCTATGAAATAATGGTTTACAAATAAACAGGTCGCCTGTCTTTTAAATCATTCATAAAAATAAATATAAGGTCAGCATGCGGGACTCTGGCTTGGATTCACCACACCTGCCCGTAACAAGACTTATGTCACTTCCATACCATACCCGTGTCAGAGAGGAATGGGGTGGGGGGCAGGGCTGCAGGCTACACAGCGCACCATGTCACCCGGGTGTATAAAGCAGTATAATCCCTGCGTGTGATAGTGTTTATAGGTTTTGTGCTCATGAGTTAAATCATTGGCCCCTTTGCCTTCTGCTGCCACTGCCAGATATTCCTGTCTCCATAAATGGAGAAGATATTTAGTGTGCGAAAACAAACACCGACACCATCAGAGAACACAACATACTTGCAGGAGGGCTGGAGAATTCCTGGCAGGAAGATATAATCTGGATTATGATAGAATTTAGTCTATAAAACAAATATTACATTTCACCAGTGTCTTAAGGAGACTCCAAATGCCATACCTCCCAGAGCATTGAATGGCAATGCTATATAACCTCCCCACAGCTCGCTCCGATTACACAGTGTGTACGTGTGTTTCCCAAGGCTCTCTATAAGGCAATAGAGAGACAGAGCATTCTGCATAGCCTCCCCTGTCCGTAATGTCTACACAGTCCCTGGTTTTTATAGAGATGTCGATGGGAGTTCCTGGCCGTACTAAAAGACTGGCCAACAGCTGGTAGCATTGTTTATTATACCGTATATTCTACAGGCAACAACTTAACGTTCCTAATAAAATGTCAATCTCATCTTCAACGGAGCGAGAGTTAGCCTTTTACACACCATTGTTAATGTCACACGTGCTGCCCAGAGTTTCTATATCCTTGTTGCATGTTGATTTGTGACCAATTTACAATGCGAGGAAGATTTTTTTTTTTCCCTGTACCACTCTGCTATAAATTGTATTATGTTCTAATCCTTGTTCCAGGCCTATGTGCATTACAATAAACATCCTATAGTATAAATTTTAATTCATATCCTGACTTGCAGTAGACCCTAGGGTCTCTATAGGTCATGGAACTCACGCTGAGCGTCCCTCCAAGTCCAGCCTGCTGGGATTCACACCCTTCTTAGTGAGCGTAGATGAAATCTTCTCTACATCTCCCCTCTCTGCTCCTCTCATCAAACGTTCATCGTATTTGCTCCAGTCCGCTGTTTGCTGGCAAAATAATAATAGTAATTTTAGTGATGGGAAAGGAATTGCAATAATATAGTCCTGTACTAAAAGGAATATAGTTATGTGCAACAGCCAGTTAGCCAGAGTGATGGCAACTACAATATTACTCGATGGACCAGGTTTGGTAATCAGGAATATTTATTACAAAACTAGCTGTCGCCTGCAACTTCGCCAACTATGAAAACAATTGTCAACTTTATTTTATTTGAGGTGTTCTAGTTGTATTGCTTTGCATACAACAAAGCAATACAATTAGAATGGCCCATGTGACCAGCAGCACTATACAGCCTGGTGGCCGCAGCGCCTACACCCAGCACTCACACCAATGTCACTGTGTGCCCTGTGCACAGACTGCTATGTATCTAGCCTATCCTATTTAAGTGAATATGGGCCCAAAGCACCTGTCCCCCAACCCTTGCCGGCCGCACGCATGGTGCCACACCTACAGTATCTCTTACATTGATGTCAATACATATTGGTTTTGTTACTGCTCAGCTTTAACTTGACGGATTGAGATGAAACAATGTACAGGTTATATTCTAGGAGTTTTCTCTGCAAAATGATGCAGTTTTCATGAAAATCGGTTCAGTCGTCTTTTCTCCAACTTGGAACAAACAGGCAGACACAACATTCTTATAATATTAGTAAAGATAGGTCATTATTTACTCCTCTTAACAAGAACAATCAGGAACTTACAACGCTTGCTTAAATTGTTGTCCTATGCTTCTAATGGTCCTGTTTTGTCCCTCAATGTTGAGCTGCAGTAGAGTAGCACATTACTAAATGCACTCTGCACAATGTCATATAAACTATTCAGATTCATGATTAATTAAAGCCATAAAATGGGAATACCAGAAGGTTTTCTATTTATTGAAAGCTTCGTCTAATGTGGTATGAAGTTGGATTTTGAGGTGATGATTTCACTTTTGCACCTTGCACCCCTTGAGACATTTAAGCTGGTCAGAGCCCAGAGATGCGCATCAAGGTTAACCCAGGGTTCCCCGAGAGCAGGAGTCACCTTAATGTGCACAAGGCGGATCCATTCAGAAAGGTCACAGTAATGCTACCGACTAGGAGCTAAGGGCTTGTATCAGAGCTGTACGCCGATGTTTTCGCAGTGTAGCCATAATCATCAATCTGCGCATGCGCTATACATAGTTGCCCGCAGCCACTACTAATGCTGGCCATACACGCTGCAATTATCGGGACGATCCGACCGATATCGCCGCGATAATTGTAGCGTAGGGGGGGGCGACCGAGGGTTAAATATTGCTCGGTCGGGCATGCTGGATTGTCCAGCATGCCCGTCCGATGCGATATTTACCCGGTAACTGACGGCCGCATCGGGCAGTGTATGCCCAGCGCGGCCGACAGACAGACATTTCCTGTGTTCCTTCCTACGGAAGGAACAGGGAAATGTCTCCTCCCCCGGGGGCAGAGCGCAGATGTCGGGCTATACACTGTGAGATTTTTCTCACAGTGTATGCCGCGGACATCTGCGGGTGGCAGCCGGCCAGATAAAATGTCTGTCTGTCTGACAGACATTTTATCTTGCCGTGTATGCCCAGCATTACTTGCAGTGTAATTGACAAATTTAAGCGGAACAGTAAAAAAAACAAAAACAAAAAAATAAAAAAAGAAAATTGGATTTGCAGGTCTGAAAAAGAAGAAACGTTAGCACACAATAGTCATGGAGCGCTTGGGAGAGGTAACAGTGGCGGCAAAGAACACAGGTGTGTAGCGACCGTTTTGGCGGGGGTTCACGTCCTGCGACTGTGATCCTGTACACAAGAAATATGGCTCTGGGGTCTCAGTTCCCACATTACAATGGCCTAGTGAAACATCCCACATCACCAACCTCTGTGGAACAACGACATCTATAACACACGTTCATTGCTGTGGAAAATGAACGACTAAAAACTTAAGAGTTTACTATGTGCTACCAATCTAATGATTCATCAATGACAATCATCTCCCATGACCGGATAATAATCATGTGCAGTTGTGTAAAAGCCCACTGTAAAGAAAGATGCACCAAGTCTATTTTAGGATTCAGTAAGATTGGAGAACTTGTTTAAAAAGGAATGTAGCAATTAACAGAATCCAACAGCTAATTAGCATATGCAAATTGAGCAGGAGGAGCTTGAATGATTACAAATTGCTTGTAATTATAATTGCTAGAAGCAATAACTTTTCTGCTGGCTATAACTGCAGGAAATTAGGTTTTGGATGCATTGCATGCATATTGTAAAAGATCAACCCACGGATGCTGAATTTGGTGCCAGTTTTATAATGGTGGCATGTTTTATCCAACTCATGTATATGACCTGTCACATAAGGTACATGTTGGGACCAGCACATCACACACAGTGTGCATCTTCTACACGGACAATGACATTACATTGAAGACTGAATGTCTCAGGTCTGATGAGTTCCACTTCCTATAGCCAATTTTGTAAATTTTACCCAATTTTCATTAGTTCATAGAATGAGTACAAGTAACCACATTCTATCACTTTCTTTCCCATATGTCCATAAGCTCTTCACACCATATCTCTGAAATTAGGATCTGATGAAATATAGTGCATCTGTAATGTGGCAACTAGTAAGACACTATACAATATTAGCAATATTGGTCATGTTAGAGGGCAAGAACAGGTGCATAGCACAGTATTAGGTATAATAGAGGTGCTATAGTGTAATGTGCCAGTATTTACCAGTATTATTATCATCATTTATTTATATGGCGCCACAAGCGTTCCGCAGCGCCTTACATAGTACATAAACAAATAGGTCGACCAGTGACTTACAGTACACTACAGTGCAGGACAAGGACATGGATAATATACATTGCTACGTTAGCGACCATAACACCCAGATAAGCAACAGAGCAAAGTAACCAAGTGTTAGGTGCCCTAGTGGAGAGGAAAAGTAGAGTAAGGAGAAGCACAAGAGGGTAGAGGGCCCTGCTCGTAAGAGCTTACATTCTAAAGGGGAGGGGCAGACAAACAGGTGTGACACAGATGGTATAGGCAGGGAGGAAGGAATATGTAGCAGCAAGTTAAGATGAGAGCTGGAAGGCTTTGATGAAGTAGTGGGTCATGAGAGCATTAATGGATGTATACTGTATTTGTCAATTTAGATTTATGCATATTCACAGCTTTATTTAAAGCCCCATTAATTAGCTGTCGATAGCTCATGAGGTTGCTCTGTGCTAAGTTGTTCATCAAAACTATTGCTGAAAACCAGGACTTTGTGACACTGTGCTGGAGGCAGGAGGTGTTGTGTGAACTAGAAATATAAACAAAGCTCCACTAGACAGACTAATGTGACAGCGTAAAAACACTCTGTAAAGCACGGGCGCTGTGTCACCAAGGTTAATAACAATAACAGAAAAAACCTCACGCATTATTTTCGTCTATGGCGCTAATAGCCTCTTGGTAAACAGGATCAATACCGACTAAGGGGTATACTTACTAAAGTGCAGATTTTTAGATTCTAGTTATCTTCTAGAAAGTGCTAAATAAATAAGTATAATCTGATTGGTTGCTATTGGCAACAACTCCACTTCTAAAAACCTGCACTCTAGTAAATATATCCCCAAGTGTCTTAATGAAAGGAGCCTTCTAAATAGGGGTACTGCCTTCCCCTTCTCTAAAAAAAAAAAAAAATACACACGCACAGACAGCGCTAATACTTTTCCAGATTAATCTAGGGAAGAAGGGATTTAAACACATAGTGATTGACTATAATAAAAATAATAATCAACCAAACTGTTTACACAGCCTATATACCAAGTACAAAACACTATTTCAGGCAGTTTTATACAGAAGCATTACACTCACACAAGTTATTCAGTTGCAGTAGACCTGTATTCCACAAGCACTTTAGTAAAAAGTTCAGAGCAGACAAGTGCAGGTGCACAGCTGTATAATGGACAGTGTGTACATACAGGTACCTACAGGTTACTTGTTCTGGTAGGAACAGGTGAAGATGTAAAATCTGTACAGCAGGCTCAGGCTGGTGGAATTAAATAACATTTACACATAAAATAATTAGTAAACATTAATTAACGTTAAGTAGGGAGGAGTGGACAAAACCATTAAATAAAACATAAAATATATATAGGATTTTTTTTTACTCACAGGCAATCAGTTTTCCCCAGACATACATATACACTAGATGCAGCACAGTAAGATAATAACTACACACAAAGTACAGTAGTTAATAAACGATATCTACGTAATAAAAAAAGCATTCAGTTGCTAAGTGTCCCAGAAGGGAACAATTTGGAAAGAAAACTGACAGACAAGCGGTGTTCACAGACCAGTTAGTAAGTATGTAGAACATACCTTGTGCTTGGAAGAACAGGTAAACCAGGGTGTCATCCTGCCTCTCCCCAGGCTTCCTGGCACAGACACCAGGTTTTATGGGGAGTCCTAGGAGACCTCACTGGAATATGGCAGAGTCAGCACATGTTTTGGCACTGGACACTCAATGCCAACAGCCATCTGCCCTAGAGATGGGTGCTCCTTTCCTGTCCTAGGACAGGGGAGCGCAGGCAGTCATATCCAATTCATTGCCTGCCTTCTTCCTTCTCTATGTGAGACTTGGCTCCTTTGTGAGGTTGAGTCCCCTCCTCTTAAAAAGAGCACTGTTCCCCTCTCTCTCTCCCTCTGAGGCTTTGCTCCTCACACAAATAGTGGCTTCTCTCATATCGCCTCCCTTGTAAACACAGCGTCTCTGGCCTCTTTCCCAGGAGGGGGCTGCTCTATTTTTTGCCCAGGAGGAGGTTAACAGCTGAGATAGTGGGAAGGATCTGTACACACATGCCCTGCATTCCCATGCACTGAGCCATCCGGCCTGCCTCATAACTCAGGGACAGGAGCATATAATAACAATTACAGCATTGACACCACGCGTTGCTTCTGTAACACTTCTTTGGCACTTCCCCTATCCATTTCTGAGTAACATAACCATATCATTGAAAACTGAGCAGTGATGCACTTGGTCATCTGACTGCAATAATTCAATGGAAAGTGGTCATCTTTGACAAAAGGTCTTGGGATTCAGCTTACTGTACATTACACAGACTTAGTGTACTTGCAGTGTACTCCAATGTGATTACTGACAGGAAGTCTACTCTTTGCAAAAAAAGAAAACCTCATACCTTCCATTCAGATAAGCTCCTGAAACATTTATATTGGCCACAAACACTAAAATATTGGGCAGCTGGCCTAATTCTGCAGCATGTGGTTCTAACTAGAAGACACAAGGGCGATAAGAATTCAGCCAAAATCAACTGGACCATTATTGTTACCTCTGCTGGCCTGTGTGCAGCCAATTTTCAACACAAGAGATCTGTTTGTTTGACAAGAGCACTGAATGAGTGGCTGTCATCTAAGGCAGGGGCATGTCATGTGTGGCTGCCATTACAATTATATGTGTAGATGTAATCAGTAGTTGCAGAGTTGCAGTGTTCTTCCCAGGATCAATTTCATGGGCGCGCCACACAGTTTTTGTTTTACATGCCACCCAGCTCTATCCTGCTCCAGAGGTCTGACAGACCAAGGGGCGATGATTCAAAGCAGCACGATTATGAATAGCCGTGGGAAATAGTTCCTGAAGCTTTTCAATTGACTGTGCTGTTAAGTCTGACTACAGGATTTCTTCTGTCACCCACCTGAGGTGCGAGCAGAAATCTGACTTACGGCCTGGCCGCGATGCTGTTTTCCGGCTTAGTGCATAGCTAACAGCCTTGGGGCCAGCACTTTAGTCAGCAAAATGGCGGTTACCGCGACTCCACACCCATCTTACGGTGCAGTAACCAGTATTTTCCTACTTAAGTGGGTTCTAGTCAGACTTAACAGCGTGGTCAATTGACTAGATCCAGGAACTCCTTCCCAGGGCTATTCTACATTGCGCAGAATCGAATCACCCCCTTAGAGGCAGGGTGCAGTTACATGGTGGAAACACTGCAGAAAGGGTAGATGGAGAGTGCAGACAGTATGCATTGCAGGGCACAATTCTATCTGCGAGTAAGTGGGCAATATCTGCAAGAGTCTTTAACAATGTAGTAAATTTTTTTATTTTAAATTGTTAATCTCAAGTTCAGATAAGTTTTGTGATTATGTTATGGATCATGGAGATATTAGCCAACATGTAACCCTTTTTGTTTAAGGGGTGACCTGCAAATGACCTTTGATGTGTAAAGTCCAGCTGCAGGGTTAATTATTTGGCTAAGAAGATGCCAGGTAAGAAGGGGGAAGCTGGCAGATTTATGTATTGCCCATTAGGACTGCCAGCAAAGGCTCCAACAGACAGATTATGGTAAAATGATGGGGTCTTATACATTCTGGACTTGCTCTTCTCACCAACGTGAGGTTAGCCTGGAGAGTGTTATACACACCACCACCAAAAGAATGTTGTGCTGACAAGCGGGATCTGGGCTTATTTGTATTGACACAGAAAGCCAAGGTAAGGGAGGGGGTAATCAGACACAGAGATAGGGATAAAGACCATGGGCCTGATTCAGACCCACTCGCGAGCGGCTGTCCGCTCGCAAGTGGGTCGATGGTGTGCACTGCGCATGCGCACGACGGAGGGAGCTCCGTCGTGCGCATGAGCGAGACGCGACGAGCGAAGGACTTTTCTTCGCTCGTTGTGTCTGATCAAAGGGGGCGTGCTGTCGATGTTGATTGACAGCACGCCCCCTTTGGTGGGCGTGCCGGGGGCGTGCCTGCCAGACGGAGGCGTTCCCAAGGGAATGCCTACCGTCAGAAGCCGGCCCCACTGACATCACTCCGGGCCTTGCGGTTGAGAAACTCAACCACAGGCTTCGGCTCGCAGTGGCGATGGTCGCGATGGTCAAGACCATCGCGACCATCATCCTGCACGCTCGTATATGCTGTGGGTGGTGACCCACAGCTATACGAGCGTCCAGGAGGACGCTCCATAATTATAGAGGTGGGCCCTGATTCAGAGCGAGCGCTCTGGTCAGAGCGTCCGGCTCTGAATCAGGGCCCATATCCCTTATGGAGAACTTTGTACAATTCTTGGGAACCAATCTGACTTTGGGAATTGCTCCAACTTTTTACGTCTCCCTGCAAACAGAATCCTGTTAGAAAGACTTTTATTCAGTTTTTCCCCCCGTTTTGATTAAATGAAACCTATTTGATAAGATTATTGTCGTAGGTCATTCTTATTGATGTTGTATATACTTAAAACACTCTCTCATATTAAACTTAATTTAATAAGATTGGTTTCTGTGATTCTTATCTGATCCATTTTGCCTGTAGATTCAGCTAATCCATGCTACAGATCTGTACAACAGGTTATTATGTGGATAATATTGTTTATTTTGATTAAAATACCTCCCACTAAATTTGTTTTATTATTATTATTGTTATTTATTTGCTACAGTATGGTGTCTATTTGTTAGCCGGATCAGAGCCGGATTAACAACATGTCCTCTGGGGGCCCCTCCACACATAGTGACACCACCAGCATGGGGGCCACTGTGGCATATGCGAACTGAGGTTTCTGTATGGCATAATGTGAAATGGAGTCACTAGTGTCTGTGTAATACACTTGTGGTGCTAGGAGTATTTACACATTACACTTTTTAATAACATCACCGGCATATCTGATTGACAATTGTATTGGTAGGGCCCCTCACAAATTAATTGCCCTGTGGACACCACATACCTTAATCTGGTCTTGAGCTGGAATATCTTAATCCATCATGAAACAGAAACGGCATGAATGTATTTAAAGCTCCTTTTTCGTTCTCCACTTGCGGAAATGGTTGTGAGGGTGCCCTCGATTTGCCCATCCTGCTCACCCCTCTATGCTGCAGGAAGTGAAAGGGGCTGTGCTAATATCTGTAGATGGCAGAGCATCTTTGAGGATTTTCACGTTTTACCATGGATTACAAACAGAATGGAACATTTGTAATTGTAAAACTAAAGTTATCATATGGCTCCAACAGCATAGGGATACAAGAAATGTAGACATCCACTATCAGCAATTGGGGACACTGGTGGCAAAGGTCAGCTCTGCTGCATTTTCGAATACAGATGCTTCATATACAGCCACTAAATATTACATATACTGTAATTTTGCTAAGCTCTCTGTACACCAGTAGATCTGATGACCACACTAACATCAGTGATGGCAGAAACCTACGAACATCTGGACCATGACCACAATGGACAATGATTCTGCAGCAACGACGGCCTGAATGGCTAGATTGAGTCCTTTTGTAGAAGGGCATACTAAAAAGACGGGATGTAGTTATTATTCTGATACTAGTCAGAATCTAAGCACCAGCATCCCGAGTTAAGTATTGGGGTTAGAGGGAGGGTTACAATTAGGGTTTAGGCACAAGGGGAAGGGTAAGGCACTAGGGAGAGGGTTAGACTGCTGGGGGGGGGGGTAGGTTTAGGCTACAGGGAGGGAAGGTTAGGGGGAAGGGTAGGATACTTACCTCCTTCTGTCGGGATTGTGACCCAGTTGGGATGCCGGCATCGGGATTCTGACCGCTGTGATCCTGAGTGCCGGCATCCCGTACCCAACCCAAAAAGACATAGGGATGCATTTGATGGGAAACAGTAATCAGAGATTCTAGAGAGCATTCAAGCATTTCTTCTACTCTTTATCAATGTTTTCCGAGGACACACACCGTTGACCATTACAATGTTGACAAAGTTATATTGTAGTCAGTGGTGTTGTTGTTAGGGATTCCAATCCCAGTATCATTTTGTAATCCCAGGATTTCAGGACTACCGGGCTCCAATCTTGGGATGCTGGTATTAATCTCAGGATTAGGACTAAGAGGGTAAAGTAGTGTAGAATAAAACAAGCATTATATTTTTAAATATTATATTTTTATTTTTTCACAACAAAAATAATAATGCTGGTATTTTTTTTGTTAAAGACTCTTTCTACACTGGTTTTACAGTGCTATCCTCCCCCTCCTCCTGTCCTCCCTGCCATTCATCCCATCTCCCGGTCACTTACCTTAGCAATATAGTGGCGCTCAGAAGATGCTCCTCTCATTGGCGGGTGCGCTGTCCGGTCCTCTCTCAGGGCCAGCTGTAGTAGAGGAGCTAGAGTCCTGTGATGCAGCTGCTCTCAGGCACTGATTGGCCAGGAGAGTAGAGCGCAGTGTGCTCCCAGTGTACCAGTGGCTGAGCAGTTGCATCACAGGACTCCATGTATTCTACTGTGGGCAGCTGAGCCTGAAAGGACGGGACAAAGCATCAGCAACTGAGAACGTAAAGTATTATCCTACTGCCCTTCAGTCCAGTCTGTGTGTTCGGAATCCCGTAATATCTGGTATTTAAATAATTACAATCACTGTATTTTTGGAACCCAAGAACTGTCTGGAATCGGATTCACTAGTCATTGCCCACCATATCATATGCATCTAATGAAACCAATGCTGTACTCTGCTGACTGCTACAGTCTCTCTGTTACTCCATACAAGATACACTTATCTCTGTCAACCCCTTCCATCATCATTATTATTTTCATCATTTTTTTATATGGCTCCATAAGTGTTCCGCAGCGCCTTACAAAGTATATAAACAAATAGGTGACCAAAGACTTACAGTACAATACAATACAATGCAGGATGAGGACATGGATAATATACATTTCTACTTTGGTTTCCTCCGTACTGAGATTTTCACTCTGGTGTCAGTTTACGCTCCTAACCAAGACCAGCCCCAATTTTTCGACTCACTGTTTCGGCGTATTAGTAGAGTGGCACAGGGCCATATTATTATGGCTGGGGATTTTAATACCATTCTTGATCCCTTGTTGGATAGATCTAATCCCCCTGCAAATTCCCCCGGGATGTCTCTTCCTAGAGCTTCTCGCACTCTACTGGCCTCCCTTAAACATTATGGCCTTTGTGATACCTGGCGTCTTAAACATCCCCATGCCAAGGACTATACTCATTTTTCAGCTCCACATCAACATTATTCCAGGATCAATATGATCCATATTTCCTCCTCTATTACCTCCCTTGTTACGGAAGCCGGTATTTCCCCCTTTACATGGACAGACCATGCAGGTGTCTATATTCTCTTAGATGTAGATCGTTCTCCTCGTAGGAAGTATAATTGGCGCCTTGATGACTCCCTCTTACAACATCCCTCCGCTTTGCTAGAAATAAAATTGTCAGTGACCCGCTACTTTGAAGAGAATACCTCTCCTGATATTACTCCCAGTATCCTTTGGGAAGCCCATAAGGCTACTATACGTGGTTTTCTTATCTCTAAAACCTCAGCGGTCAGGAAAGCGTCTGCACAAGAAATTCATTCCCTTGAGTCACAAATCTGAGTACTTTTGATTCAACATAAGACATCCCCTAGCGCCTCTGTGCTAACCCAAATAGAGAAACTACGAGGTCAGCTTAATGCCCTTCTGTGTCGACGCTTATCTTGCAAAAACTTCGTCAACGCTTTTATGATAAAGCTGACAAAATTGATTCACTAATAGCCAATAAATTGCGTCGCAGGCAGGCATTGAGTGCGATAGACAAACTGCAACTCCCCATCTTCTGATTCTCTTACCTATGATCCCGAAGTTATGGCTGAGGAATTTCGGACCTTATATAGCTCCCTTTATAATTTATTAGATTCTCCTCTTCCCACTTCTGCTGGAGCCGAGGGGGTATGCTCATATTTGTCCTCTACCGCCCTGCCTAGTCTTTCAGAATCCCAATTAAATATTCTTAATGACCGTATTTCAGATGAAGAGACAGTAGCTGCCATTAGATCAATGCGTTCCTCTGCCGCCCCTGGACCCGATGGGTTTACAGCCCAATATTATAAGCTATTTGCAAAGGAACTTGCCCCACATCTTACATCTTTATTTAATGATGTTTTAGAGAGCGCTTCTTTTGCTCCTGATACGACCCGGGCCGATATCGTGGTGATCCCAAACCGGATCGTGATCCTACTCAATGTATTAACTATAGGCCGATTTCATTACTGAACGTTGACCGGAAAATTTATGCTAAAATCTTAGCGACGCGGTTAGCTCCTTAGCCATCTTATTTGATACATCCGGATCAGGTTGGTTTTATACCTGGACGTCAGACATCAGATAACACTAGACGGGCTATCGATTTGATACACTCTATTCATAAGAGGAAACTCCCCTCCTTGATTTTAGTTCTAGACGCGGAGAAGGCTTTCGACCGCATTTCTTGGCCCTTTATATTTGCTGTCCTAGACAAAATGGGCTTCTAGGGCAAATTTTTAGATGGTGTCTCGGCACTCTATCGTTCCCCCACGGCACGGGTCTCGGTTAATGGTGTTTACTCTTCTAGTTTTGGGATCACTAACGGTACTCGGCAGGGTTGCCCCCTCTCTCCCTTAATATTTGCACTTGTTATGGAACCATTGGCTGCAAGGATCCGTTGTAATAGATCTATTTCTGGAATATCCACAGGCACCTCTGAATATAAAATTGCATTATATGCCGATGATGTCTTAGTTTCTCTCACTGACCCAGCCCAATCCCTAAATTCACTTCTAGAGGAAATAAATTTATATTCTCAACACTCGGGTTATAAAATTAATGTTTCCAAGACTGAAGTTCTCGATTTCTATATCCCTGCTACCCTAAAACAAACCCTTGAAGCCATTCTCCCTTGTACCTGGCATAAAAAGAAGAAGATCAAATACCTTGGTGGTTTCTTAACCCATCACTATCATCAGCTATTTCAGGCAAACTTTCCTCGCCTGCTAGATAGTATTAAGTCTGATTTGCATGACTGGTCCAATTATTTTATCTCTTGGATAGGCAGAATTCATTCTGTTAAGATGAGCGTTCTCTCCCGACTCTTGTATTTATTTCAGACCCTCCCGATTTATATTCCCCCCCTACATTTTCAAATTCCTTCAGTATCAGACTTCATATTTCATATGGAACCGGAAACGCCCGCGGATCAGATTAAAGCGGGTTCAGCATCCCTCCAGGGGAGGAGGGTTGGGCATTCCTGATTTTAAAAAATATTATTATGCTGCGCAGCTTTCTCATTGTGCTCAATGGTGTAACTTTAATGCAAGGAAGGTCTGGGTTGCTATCGAAGCCGAGGAGTTGGGACTGACCACTGTATCTTCCCTGTTATGGCTATCTAGGATTCATCGCCCCCAGTTAGTTTCTTCCCACCCTGTAATTTCCCGTTCTTTAGCAATTTGGGACTTGGTTAACAGACAGTTTAAAGTTAGCTCCAAGCCAATCCCCTTTGATACCATTACTCCACAATCCCATTTTCCCTCCAGGCTTACACAAATCATCCTTTACTACTTGGCCATTGGGTAATATTTACTATTTAAATGACATCACTATAAATAATAATTTTCCACAATTTTCTGAAATTCAAGATAGAGTAGCAATTCCATCCAAAGATTTTTTTCGCTTTTTACAAATTAGACACTTCCATTCTAAAATTAGTTAAATTTTGATTAGTAGACCTTTGACCTGTTATGAGTCTATATGTTGGAGACGTCCTTCCACTAGGGGTCTTATCTCTACTGTTTATTCTTTATTGGGGGAGGAGGTCAGTCCTGATCGGGACTCTCATGAATTGGCGTGGGAGCGTGATCTGGGGCACCCTATAGATGCTGAGGATTGGACGGAAATTTGGGACAACGCCGCTGCCAGTTCTATCTGCGTCAAAATTAAGGAAAATATCTATAAATTGCTGTATCGATGGTATTATGTGCCTTCGCACCTGCAAGAAATGTTTCCCGATGTTTCGGATAGGTGCTGGAGGAACTGTAGTGGCAAGGGTACTTTTTTGCACATCTGGTGGACTTGTCCCAAACTCACTAGTATATGGCAGGAGGTTGTTGATCTTCTCTCGTGCCTCTTTGAGACCACTATTCCCTCTGATCCTCAGCATTTTCTTCTCCCCTTATATCTGCCCTCCCTATCACGATATCAGAATAAGTTATTCCGACACATAGTGTCCGCTATGACCTGCCAGATAGCAGCGGATTGGAAAAACCCTGATCCTTCTCCTATGCAGGTAATACTATCACGGGTTTGGTACATCTACAAGATGGAATATATGACTGCTATATTACATAACTCATCAAAATCTTTTGATAAGGTGTGGGGCCCTTGGTTGACACACCAAAATATTCCCTCTCCATTCAATATTTAACCCTTCTTTTTTTTTCTCTATTGCATCTAGATTGAAGGAATGCCTTCCCGTTTAGAGTCCACCCACCCTTATATCTCCTTTTATCTACTTTCGTTTTTTTTCCTCTACTACTTTTTGACAGTTTGCCACACCGTTGCTGTGAGATATTTTTCTTGCATCTATATTTTGTTTTATAATTAAAACAAGTAATTACTATATTATTGTTATATATAGTTACAGCTTATATTCCATATGCATATTTTGTGCTGTAATCTATGTTTGAATATTTGTCTGTTCTATTTTATTGTGATTTGCTCAATAAAAACAATACATTTCTACCTTAGAGACCATAACACCCACATAAGCAGCACAGCTTAAACATCCAAGTGTTATATGCCCTAGTGGGGAGTAAGAAGTAGATAAAAGTAAAGTAGGGAGAAGTACAAGAGGGTAGAAGGCCCTGCTCGTAAGAGCTTACATTCTTAAAGTGAAGGGCAGACAAACAGGTGTGACACAGATGGGGTAGACATAGAGGAAGGAGCATATAGCAACAAGATAGGATGAGAGCTGGAAGGCTTTAATGAAGTAGTGGGTCTTGGGAGCCCATTTGAATGATTGTAGAGAGGTGGAGAGGAAGATAGTTCCAAAGGTGCGGAGCAGCATGGGCAAAATCTTGGAGGAGAGAGTGAGAGGAAGTAAACAGTTGGCATAAGCGGCGGCGTGCATTAGTTGAACGAAGAGGGCGGACAGGAGATTGAAGGGAGATTAGATCAGAGATATAAATGGGAGAAGATTGGGTCTATTCCTAAGTCCAGGACCACCATTGGCTGGAAAGGACTTGGGGAATATACACCCAAGGCAGTGTCATACATGAGGAGTCTAGTTGGGTTACACTTACTTGCTTGCCCAACTAACAAAGTTGTTTTTAATGCCATTTGTACTGATCATTCTCTCTCTGTATCACACACACATGCCATTTGTTTTTACCGGACAACCTGCATTAAAACTACCACTGCAAGTATAGGTGTCAAGACAGTCCAATCACAGGAAGGGCAGCTGTATCTATATGAAATGCTGGCTAATCAGTGTTCACCCACCCACACAGAAACATTGGGAGTTTGCATTTACAGAGAATAGAAAAACCATTGTGATGGGCAAACTGTGCAAGTGAATATCAGGCACTGAATGCCTTAAATCTCTGCAGGGACTGCTTCTCAACCTGGGCAGCAGGTAAAACCAAATACCTGGGTCTATAATTATTCATCTGTGCACACTCACATACCAGAATACAGTATATACTGTACAATGCACAGGAGGCGCCAAAGGAAGTTATACAGAGCATTCCAGTAGTCTGGTTCTGGCTTGGAAGTAAAGACAGAAGAGACTCCCCCATAGGGAGTGCAATAATAAATCAAAGGATCTGGTCACAAGAAGGAGAGATGGGGACAGAGATAAGCTGTGAATACCAAGTATAGAACGTACATTAATATGCACGTTTCTCTTCCACTGTCACAAAAACATAATCTGACAAAAACTTCACCTTTGTTTTGCAGTTAAAATATTTTCTGCATTCACAAAGCGTGAGAAAAGTGAGAGCTGGACGTTGGTGTCTGGCTGTGAGATCAGGCAGCAAATAGTGAATGGACATTGTACTGCAGCAGGAGCAAACAAGTGAATAGGGAGGGAAGGGTGGGCATTTCTGCCAATCATTCCCTGAAAACTCACCAGTGAAACAATACCTCATTACATGGTCTGATTAAAAAGAGCAGAGCGCCAGGAAGACGGCGACAGTGTTTCTCATAGTCCCAGAATGAGACTGCTGTAAATATCCCTTGCTCTAGGCATATATAGGCTAGCGTCACTTGAATGGATTTTAACAATGCCAAAAGCAACTTTTTGGACAGGTGTCCAAACCGTTCAAAACAACAGCTTTCCAAGTAAAATAAATTATATATAAGCAGTTTTAAATGCTCATTACATGACTGAAAAGCACTGCAATGTTTTAGATACAATATAAATGCTATAAACAAGTAGGCATGACTGGAAGTTAGTAAAGTGCCTGTGTGACACCATTTTTCTATCTCCCATTCCCTATTAGAATGTAAGCTCATGACCAGGGCCCTTCCTCATTTTGTTTCATCCCGCCCCCTAAGTTCACTAAATCAGCCAATAGTAGCTATACCTACACTTGCCAATAGGAAATTATGTTAGCTTATTGATTTATTTACGCTGTCTCCATGTTTTGCTACGTATGGCATTGGAAAAATTTGTGGTGCCTTAAAAATAAATGCTAAAAATAATAATTTTGGGAAGTGGACCAGGATGTTGCTCTTTTGTTTGGAGACAGAACGACAGACTTCAGGGCAGAAATCAACAAACCAGAACGCATTAAACAGGCCATTAACAATTGGGACGGATATTGATATTAGGAGACAGACAATATATCTGGAATTCAATTAAGCTGCTTATCCTTACAATTAAATATTTGATGGTCCATACTTGGAGGAAAAATATACACCGTCCAACCATAACACAAACAGGTGAAGTGAATAACATTGATTACCTCATTACAATTTCATCTGTCAAGGGGTGGGATAGGGGATATATTAGGCAATGGGAAAACACTAAATTCTTGAAGTTGATCTATTGGAAGCCGGAAAACCAGGCAAGCGTAAGGGGCTGAATAAGGGACAAATTGTGATGGCTGGATGACTGGATCAGAGCATCTCCATAATGGCATGTTTTTGTGGGGTGTTACCAGTATGCAGTGGTTAATATCTACCAAAAATGGCCCAAAGGAAGGACAGCCGGTGAACTGGCAACAGGGTCATGGGCACCCAAGGATCAATGATGCACGTTGGGAACGAAGCTAGCCCATCTGGTCCGATCCCACAGAAGAGCACGTGACAGTCAGAACTGGACCATGGAGCAATAAAAGAAGGTGGTCTGGTTTTATGAATCACGTTTGTTTTTACATCATGTGGACGGCAGGAAACGTGCTGGTCATTTACACGGGGAAGAGATGGCACCAGGATGCACTGCAGGGATCGAAAAACTACAGTGTCTAGATATAGTCAAAAAGTCGACATGGATATTCAGGATTTTTAGGGTTAGGCACATGGTGAAGGGTTAGGTTGTGGAATGGAACATTAGGTTTAGGCACCAGGGCTAGCATTAGGGTTAAAATAATAGGAGATATGGTAAGAACTTACCTTTGTTATCTCTATTTCTACGAAGTCCATAGGGTTCCACAGGATACCTTGGGGTATAGGTGAAGACATCAGGCATCGGGCACCATAGAGTTAAAGTTCTCAGCCTCCCAGGATGCACTAGGGTCCCCCACCTATACCCCGCCCCCGAGCCAAGGCATCTCAGTTACGTACCAAGCCATAGGCCGAAGGAGGAGAAGGAAGAGAGAAAAAAGATCTGGACACACACAAGAATCACATTCTCACCAGAGGGAGACGGAAAAACCGGTGACCAGAGTAAAGCCCATCTGCAGCACAGGTGCGACAGGGCGGGAGTCCTGTGGAACCCTATGGACTTTGTAGAAATAGAGATAACAAAGTTAAGTTCTTACCATATCTCATATTTTCTACTTCAGGGTCCATAGGGTATCCACAGGATACCTTGGGGATGTCCCAAAGCAGTATCCTTCAAGGGTGGGGACGCTCCTGTGCTGAAAGGAGAATCCGCCGCCCGAAGGTAGCATCCTGAGAGGCAAAGGTGTCAAACGCATAATACCTCACAAAAGGTATGGACAGAGGACCACGTGGCAGCCTTGCAGATCTGGACTGCAGAGGCACCACGTCGAGCTGCCCACGAAGGACCCACAGTTCTAGTGGAATGAGCCCTCACAGAGGAAGGAACCGGAAGGCCTTCATGAAGATATGCTTCTGAAATGGCCATACGAATCCAGCCTGCCAAAGTCTGCTTTGAAGCAGGCCAACCCTTTTTACGGAAGCCATAGAGGACAAACAAGGCGTCTGACTTCCTAAACAAAGAAGTGCGGTCAACATAAATCCTTAGGGCCCGCACAACATCCAAAGTGGCCTCACCAGGTCAGGTGAGTTAAAAGCCGGCACAACGATTTCCTCGTTGATGTGGAAACTCGAAACAACTTTGGGAAGGAAACCAGGACGAGTGCGCAGCACCGCCCTGTTCCTATGAAAAAATCAGAAAAGGGGGTCTACAAGAGAGAGCCCCTAAGTCAGAAACACGTCTGGCCGAAGCAATGGCCAGAAGGAAAATTGTTTTAGCTGTCAGCCATTTAAGGTCCACTGAGCCCAGTGGTTCAAATGGCGGTCCCTGGAGAGCCCTCAGGACCACAGCTAAAACCCAAGGCGCCACCGGTGGAACAAAAGGTGGCTGAATTCGGAGAACACCTTGCAAAAAGGTGCGCACATCAGTGATTGCAGCAATCCTACGATGGAACCAGACGGACAGGGCAGACACCTGTACCTTCAGAGAAGCAAGGTGAAGCCCATGGTCTAGTCCCGCCTATAGAAAAGCCAACACTCTAGACAGACGGAACTCCCGAGGTGCATAACCTCTCGGCCGACACCACTGGAAGAACGTATGCCACACACGATGGTATATTCTTGCAGAAGAAGGTTTCCCAGCTCTTAGCATAGTTCGTACTACAGAGCTGGAAAACCCCCTGGACCTTAACATGGCTGTCTCAACAGCCACGCCATCATAGACAGCCAAGTCAGGTCCGGGTGAAGACAAGGACCCTGTGACAGAAGGTCCGGTCGTAGCGGCAACCGCAGAGGAATGTCCACGGACAGACCTTGAAGGTCTGAGAACCAGTGCCGCCTGGGCCACACAGGAGCTATCAACAGGAGCATCCCTCCTTCCTGTTTGAATTTCCGGATTACCAGTGAAAGAAGGGAAAACGGAGGAAAGAGATAAGCAAACTGGAACGTCCACTGGACGGACAGAGCATCCACCAGAGACGCCTTTTCGTCTCTTGTGCGAGACCCGTACACCGGCAACTTGTTGTTGTGCCGTGACGCCATGAGGTCGATCTCTGGAAGACTCCACCTGTCCACCAGAAGCTGAAAGACGTCCTGGTGCAAAGACCATTCCCCCGGATGAATGTCCTAGCGACTGAGAAAGTCCGCCTCCCAGTTGAGAACTCCCTGGATGAATACTGCTGATATGGCCGGGAGATTGCGCTCCGCCCAGACCAGGATGCGGGACACCTCTACGAGTGCCGCCCGACTTCGGGTTCCTCCTTGCCGAATTATGTAAGCCAAGGTGGTGGCGTTGTCCGACTGGACCTGCACAGGGTGACCTTGGAGAACCCGCTGTGCCTGCTGAAGAGCATTGAAAACGGCGCAGAGTTCCAAGATGTTTATCGGAAGCTCCTTTTCCGCCTGAGTCCATCTGCCCTGGAACAAGTGTGGACCCGTGACCGCTCCCCGGCCCCGAAGGCTGGCGTCCGTTGTCAACAGGACCCAATTCGCCACCCAGAATGGACGACCCTTGTTGAGATGGGTCGTCTGCAACCACCAGGCTAGGGACAGGCGAACCTCTGGAGTGAGCACCATTGTCTGGGACCTTAGACTCTGAGGCAGTCTATTCCATTTGGACAGGAACAATTGCTGCAGAGGTCTGGAGTGAAACTGGGCATATTCCACCATGTCGAATACTGACACCATGGAGCCCAGTAACCTCATCGCCGAATGCAGAGACACCCGGCGACCCTGCAGACAACTGCACCCGTGGTGAAGAATCGAGACGGGGGCCTGTGCCGGAAGGAGAGGGCGTACCCGTGAGAAACCACCTCGAGAACCCAAGTGTCTGTCGTGGTAACCGACCAAAACCGGGCGAACTGCAGCAGGCGGCCTCCCACTTTGGGATCCCCCAAAGGGAGGCCCGGACCGTCAGGCCATGGGCTTGTCATCTGACTTAGGGGCCGGACGTCTGGTACTCCAGGCCTGTTTCCGGGGCTTGGCCGATTTTTTGAGGCCAGCCTGTCAGGGAAAGGACTGTGCCTTAGGCCTACCCTGTGCCCTGTAAGGCCGAAAGGACGACGTACCTGAACTGGAAGGAACCGCAGCAGACGGGAGACATGCCGACTTGGCTGCCGCCAGCGTGGCTACAATTTTGTCCAGATCCGGACCAAATAGGACTTCTCCATTAAAAGGCAAAGCTTCCAAGTCCTTCTTGGAATCAGCATCCGCCTTCCAAGATCGCAACCATAAGGTGCGACGAGCAGCTACAGCTGCCGAAGAAATCCGAGAAGTCAGGGTACTGATATCCAAGGCCGCTTCATTGATATAAGTGGCCGAATCTCGGAGATTGCCTACCAACTCTGTCTGTTCAGCCGAACAGTCGGAATCCAGACGCCTCCAAACTATCAGCCCAGCGCTCCATAGCTCTGGCTACCCAACAAATGGCCATAGCTGGCCTGGCTGCCCCCCACAAGGGAATAAACGGACTTTAGGCAGATCTCCACCTTACGGTCCGTAGCATCCTTCAAGGACATGGAGGGCATGGGCAACGTGGCACTTCGGACTAGGCGTGTCACATGAGAATCCACCTGTGGAGGGGATTCCCACTTGGAAAAATAATTGTCCGCAAACGGATAAACCACCACCAAGCGTCTCTGAGGCTGATACCGTTTGCCAGGGTGTTTCCACGCCTCCTCTAAATGGTCTACTAACTGACCCGAAAGAGGAAACACTATGGCGTCACCCTTAATATCCTTAAAAAAGGCATATTTTGACTTGGACACCGGAGGATCTTCATCCTCAATCACTAAAGCCGTGCGGACTGCCAGAATAAGTCCAGGAATATAAACCCTGGACTTAGCGTCCGACTCTTTGGAACGGAGAGGTTCTTGGTCTGAAAGATCCAGAATCTCCCCATCATCGGTCGTCACGTCGTCGTCCTCATAAGAAGCGGACAGAGACGCCACCGACCGTTTATGTGGCCGCAACACAGAATCCCCTTGTAACACGTCCGACAAATGCTGTACAAAACTTGTCAGTGAATTAACCCACGCAGGCTCCTGAGAGACCTGAGGAGGGGAAATAGGGAGACTGTGGGGTACCATCAATTGTCTCGGGAAACCCTGCATGGGTGACGACACCACTGACTGCTGGGACAATCCCATCTGTGCAGGCTTGGGAGCTAACTGGCCCACGAGGGTTGTAAGCGCTTTGGCGAAACAAGCCCAGGGCGGCTCCTGTACCGGAGCCGTGACAGTAATTGGCAACGCCAATAAATGACCCTCCGCATTACCCTCCCCCTCCGCTATTGGTACCTTGCATGTAGTACAAATAAGCTGGAGAGGAAAGTCACTCTCAGACATGATGGTAAGTATGTGACCCCTCTCACTAATACTTGTTAGTATAGTGGGAGAACCACCCTGCAATCACTGCACCGCAAGGGCTTTAGCAGTAGAAGAGCAGGGACAGTGAAATGGCTGACAGTAGAAAGTGAAAGTACAGGCAGCAAACTCTAGCAGAAGTCACATACAATGCAAAGAAATCAATTCCTGCACTATCAGCGCTGATCCTCAACTACGCAGACACAGAGCCTGGTAGCACACAGCGCTGCATACACAGACCTGTAACCAACGGAGGAGAGGTATCTCGGGGGACCCAGACCGCGATGCCACCGATCATCAGCGTCCAGCAGCGCTCGCCATGCTTCCAGCAAAAGATGGCTACCGAGGAGCAGAGAGGAGGCAGGCCTGGGGCAGGGCCAGTCAGCAGATGCAGAGAGGGCTGTGTGCAGCGGGGGAGGCGCCGGCTGTGTACAGGGAAGGCGCGCTCCCCTGGCCCCCATTTAACCCCTGGGACGCCGCAGCGCTACCGCTCAGACGCGGTCCGCTGTCCCAGGGGGGTAGTGGGAGTGCAGGTTAGTTACCTGGCTCCACGCTGCAGCCAGTCCCCAGGGAGCCCCCTGCCTGGGGACTCTGGACCATGTACTCAGCAGGGACCCACCGCGGGACCCTGCTGCTTACCTGCTACCCCCTTGAATCCGGCCATGGTCCCAAACATCTGGGCACCCTGCTAGCTGTGACCCCAGATCCTTAGCAGCATCCCCAGATCAGTATCGGCGTTCTGGTACCGGCGGGGGTTTAGGGAAGACAGCATGGACGTCAGCCTTGACTGTCCATGCTGTACTTCCAGATGAGCAGTCACAGCTGCTTGCGAAGAAACTTCAGGGGCTAATCTTAGCCCCCCTCTAAACAGGTGCATCCAACTCCGAGCCGGGCACCAACAAAACGGAGATGCTTTGGCTCGGGGGCGGGGGTATAGGAGGGGGACCCTAGTGCATCCTGGGAGGTTGAGAACTTTAACTCTATGGTGCCCGATGTCATCACCTATACCCCAAGGTATCCTGTGGATACCCTATGGACCCTGATGTAGAAAGCAAAAAGAACAATGTGTCAACCTTTTGATCATGTAAACCATTTAACCCTGTTGACCTTAGTTCATGTAGCCAGCGGAGGCAGTGTGATGCTCTGGGTAATGTTCTGCTGGGAAACATTGGGTCCTACCATTCATGTGGAGGTTACTTTGACATGCACCACCTACCTAAACATTGCTGCCGACCAACTACACACATTCATGGCAACGGTATTCCCTGATGAAAGTGGTCGCCTTTTCAGCAGGATAATGCATCCTGCCACACTGAAAAAATTGTTCAAGAATGTTTTTAGAAACATGACAAATAGTTCAAGGTGTTGACTTGGCCTCCAAATTCCCCAGATCTCATTCCCATTGAGCACCTGTGGGATGTACTGGAAAAACAAGTCCGAGCCATAGAGGTCCCAACTCGCAACTTACAGGACTTAAAGGATCTGCTGCTAACGTCTTGGTGCCAGATACCACAGGACACATTCAGAGGTCTTGTGAAGTCCATGCCTTGACAGGTCAGAGCTGTTTTGGCAGCATGAGGGGGATCTACACTGTTAAATAGCCTGTATTTCCTATTACTGTCCAAGTAAACCATAAAACCGACAATTTAAGTGAATTTATATAATTTTCATATTTGTATTTAGTAATGAGTGGAGGCTACATAGGACATGCTCTACTGAGAAAAATGGAGCGATAGTCTTTAATCTAACAAAAGAGAGGTAATGGGGGACCTTCACAAAGCAGTTGATGCAAACTGAATATGATCTCATGCAATTCCCCATAAAATAGGGATGGCCATCGACGATTCATAATCATCGATGATTTATGGCCACTGTCGAATGCTTTTGATATCGATGGAGGATAACCAGATAGTTCTCCCCCATCGATGTCTAAGCATAACTGATTCTTATTTTTATTTTAACAAGGTGCTGGGACTCGGAGCATAGCTCCGCCCCCCGGCACCCGCAAAGCCCCACCTCCAGATTCTGATTGGCCCACGGGCCAGTCATAAAACAGGGATGACTATTGGTTGGTGAAACCATCGATAGTCATCCAATGGGTAGTTTGTAGCCATCGATGGCTACTTGCTATTTTACCATCGATGGTACCACCACCAATGGCCATCCCTACCATAAAATATAACTATTCTCTGTATGCTTTTTTTTTTAATAAACTTTATTTATCACTTACTAGATGTTTTGAGCCATGGTCAACAAATCGTTTACATTGGTGATGACATGATATAAATGGACGATTGAACGATAACGACATCATTATCGTTCATTAACCGTGCAGTCAATGTCCCGGCAATGACCAGCCATGCGCGCTCCCGCTGGTCATTGTCGGCATCAGTCATCGCCTGAACATACTGCCCCAACCTGACGAGATCATCAGGTTGTGTATGGAGGGTGCCTGCACTGAACGACATATAATTCAGTGTGGGCACAATGGGCCTGATTTAGAGCCGGACGCAAGTGGCTGCTCGTTCGCTCCGACCGTTGTTTGCCCAACTGCGCATGCGTACGGATCGTTATACGCATGCGCGAACCAGTCAGTGCGGCCGAAATTCATGTGCTCGCAAATAGCGAATGCCTGATAATTTGAGTGACAGGATGAGGCGTATGTGGGTGGTAACAGGGGAAGGTGCTTGAAAACGGGGAGTGGAGATCCGATCGCAAGCGTGCTTAAAGGTCAAAACGGGCGTTTTATGGGTGTGCATAATTAAAACAGCAGCGTCATTGACCACGTCACTGGGTTATTTTTTAGCCAGAACTGCTCGCAAAATTGTGGTAGCAAAAACCAACCACAAGAATAGCGAGCAGCTCATACCCTGTTCGATGTACTCGATTATTCTAATAAATAGCGGACATGACGTAGGATGCGAGCGGCCAGGGGGCGTAGTTTCCCAAAAAACGACCGCAAGTTTTGTTCGCTCGTTCAGACCTAGAGGCGTGAACAGACCGCAAACAGCGAACGGTTCATTTGAATAGCCACCCCTATTTTCTGGACGAGCGAGCGCAAATAGCGACCGGCTCTGAATCAGGCCCATATCCACTGCACAGTATAATGAACGATTGAACGATAATGATGTAATTATCGTTCAGTCGACGTGTAGTGGATATGCGCCTTTACACTGCTCAGACCCAGGGTACAGTAGGTTAAGTGGCTTGTTAAAAATTGTCGTGTGTGTTTGTGTGTATGTGACAGTGAAATGAAATAATACTGCACCATGAGTCCCCATCCAGTCTGGTTCTGATTTATAATAGGCAGTCTATAACTGCACAGGATTCCTGTCCAGCGACACTGAGAAACTTCTGTCTGAGCAATGGATTTCCAAACATGTTTTTTTGTCTGGATGTCCCAGACTACTAATAAACTTAAAAAGAGAACAGAGGTATAAAAAGAAATATTGTATTTAAAGGTTCCACAAGGTGACACACTACAGAGCATTACTAAGTGACATACACCAAGAATCTCACAGGAATCTGAACTAAACAAAGCTTCCACTGGTATTCTGACCTCTTCTATAATACTACTGAAACCTATTTGTGCCTCTGGATGGATGTCACACCTATCCACTTTTTGGGGTCTTTTTTCTCAGCCACTAAAGTCAGAAATGTAATTAGAAATAGGTAAAATGGTTTCTTATGCATTGTAACAATTTAGTTCAAAATGCAGACGGAACATCCTATTTTTATTTTACGTGCTTATAGTAAAATGTATTGTATTTTAAATCACATTGGGCAGTATTCAATTGATTTAGCGTGCCCAATCTCACGTCTAAAGTGACAGGAGGTGCGCTTTTCAATTGATGCCCATTATTGCGCTGATTGCGCCCATTGAGATCGGGTTTAGTCGCGTAAAACTGCTACCCCCGACCAAAGTGCTGAGTGCGATCATGAAAAGTGCAGTTTGGGCGCCCAAACAGATCACTTTTCGCCCATTTCAGCTCATAAAATGGTGCCCCGGCAGCTGA
Source organism: Taudactylus pleione (assembly GCA_031769625.1). NCBI lineage: Eukaryota > Metazoa > Chordata > Amphibia > Anura > Myobatrachidae > Taudactylus > Taudactylus pleione. The sequence goes on from JAUIMM010000555.1 coordinate 25,544,497, forward strand.
TCGCTCCCGACAGGAGCAACAATTGAATAGCTCCATCGGGCGCAAAGGGGCTAGAAACAATTGAATTCCGTCCATTGTCTGGAAGTATACGGGGCACGCATTATCACTAATAGGGGGGCTTTAGTGTTCATGTGGTTTTACCCATATGTCATATGCTGGCACATCGTGCGATGTCAGAAAATGTAATTCCCCCAAATCTAGTTAAGCAGGTTGTTATTTTGTTTTAAGTCTTCTAAACAGTGCACGAACAAAGAGAATAGTTATTTGTGTCTGTTCCTACAACTAAAGCCAAATTAATAAAAATTTTTTAAATGCAAGTGAAGTTACATTTTTTAAACATACCCAGTAGTGTAAATAGAAGGTGGCACAGCTATCTGTGCCCTGTTGTGCCCCCTCCCCCCTGCACTTACTGTAGTTCCCCCACTGCCCAGCACTATCAGTCTGAAAACAGGCTTTAAATAATAGTTAAAGGGAGGCTATGGTTCTTCAGATAGGAGCTCGTACCCTCGAACTTCTCTATGTCCAGTCTTTTTAATCACTGCGTTTGCCACCTATTGTCACGCACAGAGGAGTTATACAGGTTCATATTTACTTTATTTTCTTCTGTCTCTAAGGGTAGTATTCAATTAGACTGCGAAAAGCGGTTTTCGGTCGACAATTTATCGCTGATGACGTCATTTTCGCATGTTTCAATTATCCCCGTATTCAATTTCAAAGACTTTTCGCCGTTGAAAATAAAACGGGGATAAGTTTTCACCACTGAATAGGTGACGGAAAAAAAGTGCAGAATTGGGTTTTAGGGAGAGACCCCTACAAGTATTCTGTGTTAAAAATAAAATAAAAAAAAACGTTCAGGACACCCCAAAAAAGGGTAGTTTAGTTTTGGGGTTTAAAAAAACAAACAGGGAAACAAAGTTTTAAAGTTGCAATATTGATTCGGGGGGGGGGGGGGGGGTCCCCATGTATGCGGCTGGAGTTTTGGAGAATGCGGGGTAGTAGCGGCAGGTGCATTTTTTAAGAATTTTAAATATGCACTTTAGGGACTTAAAAATATGCTTGCACCCATTTTCATGTACCCCAAATTTGATGCAACTAGGTTTTTTTTTGCAAAAAAAAAACTAAGTGCTATTCTTCACCCTTCTTCAAAGGCGCATTTATGCACCTGCCGCGGCTATTTAAAAAGCCCAACTTACCTTCCGCAGGCCAAAATTAGGGTACCCCATAGTGATCCCCCATGTCAGGACATCATTAGGGGGGGTCCCTGGATGATTTCCCGAAAATTCACCGATTTTTTCCATACTTACCTTTCAGCCGGGTCCCGATTCCGCAGCTTCTGGAATTGAATAGGGGGATAAGCGGGCACGTGCCCGATACTTTATTCCCGTTAAAAGCTCCGATGTGGTGCGAAAAGTCCGGCATGCGAAAAGCCCGGACTTTTCGCACCAAATTGAATATGGCCCTAAGTCTAAGGTATGTTTAAAGCAAAGATTTTGCTCAACACTCCTCAAATTACTGAGGTCAGTGGCCCAAAATGGCACCATGTTAAATAGCACTAACATATTAGTATTTTACAGTATTCTGGGCTTAAATCAGAGATGTTTGCAGATCAGTTCTGAAAGCCAAAGCATGATTAGCGAGCAGTATTCCAGAAAACAGGGGCATGTCAGCTCCAGTTTAGCAGGCGTGCCGAAGCCAATGGCTGTGTACTTAGACGCAGGTTAACTGGCCCTGGCAGCGGGATTTTCCCGGACATCCTGAGTAACCTGAGGGTTACTTAGATGTCCGATGGTCACGCAGTTTATCTGATGGCTGCGTCTTTGGACGCAGCATCGCACCAGGGATGACGGCAGGGGGCAACATTTAACTTAAGACGCCTCGTGCAGCTTTTGCATATTTTAGCACAGCGCCCCACCTCTGAATCAGGCCCTTTATCATTAATTCAAACTTATTGATTTGTTTGTACGCTGGCAAGCATATATAAGAGTATGAAACAGTCTGCTGCCTCCAAAAGCACATACTACAAATCCAGTACGGTGCAATAGCTGTGAAGTGTCTATGCAATGGTCAGGCCAAGGCTTTCCGCAAACAGTATTTTACAGGTGTGTAGGAAAGTTAGCAAAGATTGTCTACAGCAGAGGTGGGGAACCTTTTTTCTGCCGAGGGCCATTTTGATATATATAAAATCATTAGTGGGCCTGGTGCAGACCACGCCCCCTCAGTGTGACATCACACTGGGTGGGGCCACAATCACCAGTGATTACAGCGATGCCCGGAGCATCCTGAGGATGCTCCAGGGAGCTAGAGAAAAATAAAAAGGGATATTCCCTCCAGCACACTGCAGCAATATTGGCAAAAATACTTGAATCCTACATGATAACAGAATTCAGAGGTATTAGTTGCATACATTTGCAAATATATGATTAAGCGCCTGGCCAGCGTCAAGGCTCCTCTATACCGGCGTCTCTAACAATAAGGGGTTCACGTCCGAGGCGCAAGGCACCCCAAAATAATCCAGCCAAGCACCATTCCCAGGGCATCACACGAAAATGGAAGAAAGGTTATAGTGAAGTGTAAAGTATAGATGTGTAAAAGATAAATCATTAAGTGTTAATATAATAAGAATTAAAATTACATAGATAATATACAAACAAATAGAAAAGTGATGAAAAAATATTTATGTGAATTAAGTGGTGATGCCCTGAAAAAGGCCCAGCCAGAACAACCCTGGGGGCCCCACGCCCAAACGTTTGCTACGGGGAGCTGTAAGGGCAGCGGTGTGACCGTCTAAAGATTCCTACGGACACTCCAGGCGGCACTGCTGCATAGATTCTGGCTGCAGGGTGCCATTCTAAGCACCCTGCTAGCCAGATGAGGCTATCAGAAAAAAGCTCCGAGGGCCAGACCAAATGATCTCGGGGGCCTTATACGACCCCCGGGCCTGAGGTTCCCCATTCCTGGCCTACAGTAACATAATGAAGGGTAATGTGTGCTCTGAGATGCCCAAAGTGGCAGGTAACAGCCCAATTTCGGACTAATGTGATCCTCCTGCAATGGCTGGGCAGGTGGAGGACTGGACTACAGGAAGAGCTCCATGAACGCATCTTGGACAAAAAATCATATAGAAAATGTTTTCCTTTCTTTTGCTACATCAACATCTAGCAGTGCCTGCATTGTGGCCCCCTAGAGAACATCATCTGAAGTAAACTGCTCACTCTCAGTGCAGATTTACCCCTGGAGGTAACAACATTTAAGACAGGACCCCTTACCTAAAACTAGCCTTAACATAGGGCAAAGCGCAAGTGTTTCACAACTATTTATAGCAGTAATGAACAAAATCACAGCCACACAGTTACATGAAAATAGCACCAACTGGATGATATTGTGTGTTATTACACGCCAACACACTATACAGATTTATCTGCAGACGATAGTCGTTCATACACACTGAATGGCCATCATCTGTGTCTGGCCGAGGGTCCCGGCGGCAAGGGGGGGCCGTGTCCCGCTGTGTGTGTATGGACGGTCTGCAGACCGCCCATACACACTTGCTGATGGACAAATATCTGCAGACATATCTGTCCATTAGGATGTATAGAAATATATATGGGCACCCACCTCTCGGCAGTTAAATAGTGACAGGCAGCTCTCCTAGGGCAGCACAGCCAATGCGACTTCCACAGACATATCGCGGGTACACACTGGCCGACGGGCAGCAGATATATTGGCCGATCAATTGATCAGCCAAGCTGATCATCTGCTGCCAATCATTGCAACTGTTTTCCAGAGATAAGCCCCGCCATGCACAGCGTCATAGCATGTTGGGCTACTCCAGGGGTTTAATCAGTTCTCCATGAAAAAGTACCCACTCACAAAACAAATACATATATCAGGTTGTGAGCAAGTGTATGTTATTGTATTTCATTATATTACAACCACTTGTTTGTATGTGGCTAACTTTCAGTTTTCTAAAATTCTCCAGAGTATATCGCATAGACAGCCTAGGTTATGGCATCTTTTGCAATCCTTTCTCCACCCTATCCTTCAAATTATTGTATGCAAGTATCATGACTGCGTCTGCATTAACTCATGGTGGATATTGTGATAACGCCAATGAAAAAGTAAGCTCTCCTGCATCACCACCTAGTGGACATCTAATATATGGCCGGCTGCTGCTGCAATTTACATTACAAGCATTGTGATAAAGTTATATCAGCTTCAGTGGCAGAACACCGATGATCTATCAGGGCTGATTCAATATCAGTGCATGAGGGCCCACAAAACAAACACAAAGCATCATAATGCTCCTACTGAAATTGTCCTGTGCAAATGGTAACCTTTCATCCACACCAAAAGGTACCAATGCTGTACGAGTCTACATAAGCACGGCATTATTAACAACATCTGAAGCACAGGCACACAAACGCCAACCTCCGATGCACCAATCACAAATGTGTATTGTTTGCGACGTCCCCATACGGTAGGAGATCCTATCGGAAATGAACTAGATAAAAAAAATGAACGCCAACACAAGCACCTTGGCAGAACACCTACTGTTCTAATAATTTTCCAAAGGATCCTGAATTCTATACAAATATAATTGTCTACATCTGTTCAAGATCGATTTTGCATTGCACAAAACAAACAATTATTGTCTAACCAATTCACACGTGTGGGAACTATTTTCTTTTGGACACAATTTGTTTACAATACAGGTTGAGTCTCCCATATCCAAAATGCTTGGGGCCAGGGGTATTTTGGATAACGGAATATTCCGTATTTTGGAATAATTGCATATCATAATGAGATATCTTGGGAATGGGACCCAAATATAGACAAAGAATGTGTTTATGTGTTATATACACATTGTACACACAGCCTGCAGGTAATTTTATATTTTAAAGAATTTTGTGGCTCAAGCAAAGTTTGTGTACAGATTTGAAATTCATTTATGTTTCATATACACCTTATACATATAGCCTGAAAGTCATTTTATACAATATTTGTAATAATTTGTGCCTTAGACAAAGTTTGTGTACATTGAACCATCAAAAATTGATGGTTTCATTATATCAGTCATGCCAAAATTATTCCGTATTTTGGAATATTTGGATATGGGAGACTCAACCTGTTGTACCACTATTGGCTGCTGATAGTGTTCATTCTAGCACCCTGCACCTGTCACAACCAATGCAGTTCCTCTTTCCTGCCTGGGGTGTAGCTCTCTGCTCTGGTGCTTCTAGCACACTCAGCAGATGCAACAAACTGCTTAGTTTATAAAGCCCAGCGTGCTAGAAGCACCAGAGCAGAGAGCGACACCCTAGGCAGGAAAGAGGAACTGCACGGGTTCTGACAGATGCAGGGTGCTAGAATTAGATCTTTTACTTCGTTATTTGGATTGCGACTGTGATGAGAGAATATGCACTGCTTGAGGGCAAATCTAACAACTACTAAATTAGATGAGCAATGCTGAAATAAACTATTCCCAAAACTGGAGTATAGAAAGGTTTTCTGAATGTACAAAAGAATGAGGCAAGAGCTAGACAATAAGCTTATATTGTACATGACAATACTGTATCTAGCATTAGTATACAATTAGTAGCTTGTTATTTTTTAATGTTAGAGCATGAAATAATTCTACTGTGGGGACCTCCCAGTTATGTCCAGCAAGTTTCCTATTTGGTCTTCCAAACGATTATTTTGGTCTGCTAAAATCTTTATTTTCTTAATTTAGTGAAAAGTTCTTCTCTCCTGATGTCCATTTCCTACTACCCTTACATGTAATTTCATTTGCCTCTACCTCCCCTGTCATTCATTTTATCCCATAACCCTTTGCTGTATTTAATCTCGCAGTCAGGTCTCCCTCCCCTCAAACCTTTCCACTTCCAGTAACTACTTTCTCTACCCCCCACTGCAATTCATTCTCCTCTCTGCAGATGAGATGTCCCTGGTAACACAAAGCATGCTGCTGGCTCCTGCCCATAGCTGTGAACCTGCGCAGCGTGGCGAGGATGTCACTGGCGCTCTTTGCTCTCAGCCAATCAGTGACAATGAGCAGCAGCATGGTGTGTAATAATAGCGACATCCCTTGTCCTACCTGCAGCTTGCATAAGAGATAAGGAGAGATGGGAAAGCGGGACAGCTTTGGGATGTAATTAAATGATTAAAGAGAACAAGCTTTTAGTAGACGGAAGGCAATTTTTTCCAGTTATTAATCAACTATAGGCAATTTCTAATTATGCCAATGGATGTGACACGTATGTTTGTCTTGTTGTTATGGATTTTGTGATCTGTATTATGCAATTAGTCATGTGACTACATTTGTGTTGATGTCACCATGGCATTCTAAAAGTAACAAGATACCTACAAAAACTCTAGCGTAAAGCAGTGGCAGTGCCGTAGGTCTCCATAGGACTTCCTCATATACGATCTTTAAATACATTTAAATCGCTTCTCACCCCTCCCAAACCAAACTCATTGGCCACAAAAAGATCTTACTACCCACTTCAAGGAACTGATTAAGACTCGAAATAAAATGGTATTCCCTTCCTTAGCCAGCTACCTTCTCAATACCTTCCCTGAACCCTCTTGAACCTGCTCTACATGTACACTCTCTCAAGTGAGGATTAAGGGGCCTGATTCAGACCCGGCCGCTAAGCCGCGAACGCTCGCTATGGGCGATTGTCGCCCGTCTGCGCATGCATATAAGTCGCAGTACTTATATGCATGCCAGTCATTGCGAGTGGAAACCGTGTGCTCGTTGAACACAGACTAAGCGCTACTTTGAGTGACAGAATGTGCCGTTTGTGGGTGGTAACAGGGGAAGGTGCTTGTGAACGGGCTGGGTGCCAAAAACAAGAGATATGGTAAGAACTTACCTTTGTTATCTCTGTTTCTACGAAGTCCATAGGGTCCACAGGGTTGACCTTGGGGTATAGCTGGATCTGGATCCACGGGCACCACGCAGTTAAAGCTTTGCTGCTCCCAGGATGCACTTGGGTCCGTCCTCCTCTATACCCCGCCCCCGGCCACAGGCACCTCAGTTGGTAAGCAGCTAAGGCCGGAGGAGGAGACTAAACAGAGAGAAGGAAGACTGGAACACACAAGAAACCATACTCACAGAAATGGGAGACGGAAAACCGGTGACCAGCCACACAGCCCATTTGAAGCCAGGTGCGTCAGGGCGGGCGCCCTGTGGACCCTATGGACTTCGTAGAAACAGAGATAACAAAGGTAAGTTCCTACCATATCTCGTTTTCTACTTCAGGGTCCATAGGGGGTCCACAGGGTTGACCTTGGGGATGTCCCAAAGCAATTCAACTAAGGGCGGGGACGCTCCTGTGCTGAAAGGAGTACCCGGCGCCCAAAGGATGCATCCTGAGAGGCGAAGGTGTCAAACGCATAAAACCTCAAAAACGTCTGAATTGAAGACCAAGTAGCCGCCTTACACAGCTGAACAGCGGAGGTGCCACGTCTAGCAGCCCAATAGGGACCCACAGAACGAGTGGAATGAGCCTTAACAGAGGCTGGCACAGGTAAACCCTCCTGTGCATAAGCCTCACGAATAACTGAACGAAGCCAACGGGCTAACGTTTGCTTGTTGGCAGGCCAACCCCTCTTGTGAAAACCGAAAAGGACAAACAAAGAATCCGACTTCCTAACCGAAGCAGTCCGGTCCACGTAGATTCTAAGTGCCCGGACCACATCTAAGGAAGCCTCACCAGCGGAAAGATCAGGTGACTGAAAAGCTGGCACAACAAGTTTCTGATTAATGTGGAACTTTGAGACCACTTTGGGCAAAAACTCAGGACGAGTACGGAGCACCGCCCTGTCCTGGTGAAAAATCAGAAAAGGGGGGCGACAGGAAAGCGCCCCCAATTCTGAAACCCTCCTGGCAGAAGCAATTGCCAGGAGAAAAATGGTCTTAAACGTCAGCCACTTGAGCTCCACCGACTCAAGCGGCTCAAAAGGAGGACCCTGCAAGACTCGCAGTACCACCGCCAAGTCCCACGGAGCCACCGGAGGCACGAAGGGAGGCTGGATCCTGAGAACACCTTGGAAAAAGGTGTGAACGTCTGACAGTGTAGCAATCCGTCGCTGAAACCACACGGACAAAGCAGACACATGAACCTTCAGAGAGGCCAGGCGTAAGCCGAGGTCCAAACCCGATTGAAGAAACTCCAAGATTCTGGAAACCCAGAACACCTGCGGATCATAGTTTCTGGATTCACACCACTGAAAATAAGTGCGCCACACCCTGTGGTAAATCCGCGCGGAAGCAGGCTTGCGTGCCCTAAGCATGGTACCAATGACCGAACTGGAGAAACCCCTAGACCTTAAGACGGCTGTCTCAAGAGCCACGCCGTCAAAGACAGCCGACCCAGATCCGGGTAAAGGCAGGGCCCTTGAGACAACAGGTCCCGACGCTGAGGAAGAAGGTACGGAGCGTCGATGGAGAGGCACCTCAGATCGGAGTACCAAGGACGTCTGGGCCACGCCGGAGCCACCAGCACGAGCGTGCCGCCATCCTGCTTGAATTTCCGCAGAACCCGAGGAAGCAGGGATATCGGAGGAAACAGATATGCCAGGTGAAACGTCCATTTCACCGACAGAGCGTCTACCAGACAGGCGCCTGCGTCTCTTGTCCTTGACCCGTAAACGGGCAACTTGTGATTGTGACGGGAGGCCATCAAGTCCAGCTCCGGCAGCCCCCACCTGTCCACGAGTAGCTGAAAAACCTCTGGGTGAAGCGACCATTCCCCGGGATGCACGTCGTGACGGCTGAGGAAGTCCGCCTCCCAATTGAGGACTCCGGGAATGAAGACTGCCGAGATCGCTGGAACGTGACACTCCGCCCAAGCAAGAATGCGAGACACCTCCGACATTGCTGCCCGACTGCGAGTTCCCCCTTGGTGGTTGATGTACGCCACCATGGTGGCGTTGTCGGACTGCACCTGAACCGCCCTTCCGTGAAAAGCGAGGCCGGACGACTGCAGGGCCCTGTACACAGCCCGCAGTTCCAGGATGTTGATGGGGAGAAGTGCTTCTTCCGCGGACCAACGACCCTGAAGCGATAATGAGCCGGTCACTGCCCCCCAACCCCGGAGACTGGCATCCGTCGTGAGCAGGACCCAGTCCGGGATCCAAAAGGGGCGCCCCTCGACCAGATGCGCCGTCTGAAGCCACCAAGCCAAAGACCGCCGAACCTCCGGGGACAACACCAGCATCTGAGAGCGGATCCGGTGAGGTAACCCGTTCCATTCCGATAGAATCAGCCCCTGCAGGGGCCGGGAATGGAACTGGGCAAATTCCACCATGTCGAATGTCGACACCATGGACCCCAGAACTCTCATAGCTGAATGGACCGACAGGCGGCAACTGCTCAGGCAACTGTGTATCCGCAGCTGCAGGGAGGAGACCTTCTCCGGAGTCAGAAAAATCTGTTGCTGACGAGAATCCAGCAGGGCTCCCAAATGAACCATCCGCTGTGATGGAATCAGGGAGGACTTCTTCCAGTTTATCAACCACCCGTGTGCTTGAAGACAAGCAATGGTCAGGTGGAGATGTCGAAGAAGCACCTCCGGGGAGCTCGCCAGCAGCAGAAGATCGTCCAGGTACGGCAACAGACGTAGACCCTGACACCGAAGGTGGGCAGCCATAACCGCCATCACCTTGGTGAACACCCTCGGAGCCGTGGAAAGGCCGAAAGGCAACGCCCGAAATTGGTAGTGATGGTTCAGGATAGCAAACCTCAGATACCGCTGATGTGCCGGTGCTATGGGCACATGGAGATAGGCGTCCTGGATATCGAGGGAGACCATATAATCGCCGGGTTCCATCGCCAGAATGATGGAACGTAACGTTTCCATCCTGAACCTGGGAACTCTGAGGTATCTGTTCAGAGACTTCAAATTCAGGATAGGGCGATGAGAACCATTGGGTTTCTGTACCAGAAACAGAGTAGAATAGTACCCCGTCCCGCGCTGAGACTGCGGAACGGGAACAATGACCCTTGCTTGTAGCAAGGATTCTATAGCTACCTGAATCTGACCAGCTTTGGTCTTGTCCAGAGAAGGACTCGTACAGAAAAACTGGTGGGGCGGCCTGAACCGAAAAGACAGGGCGTACCCCTGAGAGACTACTTCTCGAACCCAGGCATCCGTGGTGGTATTGTGCCAACACTGGGCGAATTGGAGAAGTCGGCCTCCCACTCTGGGGTCCCCCAGAGAGAGGCCCGTCCCATCAGGCAGCAGGCTTATCCTCCTGCATGGAAGAAGGGCGCCGAGCACTCCATGCTTGCTTCTTGGGCTTGGGTGCGGCCTTGGTCGCCGACACTGGCCCTTGGCTTTACCCTGAACCCGAAAGGACCGAAAGGCAGAGCTCCTCACTTTAGCCGGCGCAGAGGCCGAAAGGAGGAAAGCAGACTTGGACTTAGCCAAAGTATCCACTATTTTGTCCAAATCCGGACCAAATAGTAAATCACCATTAAAAGGCAAGGCCTCCAGACCCTTTTTTGAATCTGCATCAGCCCTCCAGGACCTCAGCCACAGGGAGCGCCGAGCAGACACCGCTGCAGCCGACACCCTAGAAGTGAGCAGGCTGGCATCCAAAGACGCTTCCCCAATATAGGAAGCTGCATCCCGCATCTGTCCCACTAACGCTCTCTGGATATCCGGAGCCTCATCAGGAAAGGTATCCTCCAAGGCATTGGCCCATGCCTCAATGGCTTTAGCCACCCAGGAGATAGCCATGGACGGGCGAGCCACCGCCCCGGAAAGAGAATAAATGGACTTTAAACAAGTCTCCACCTTCCTGTCCGTGGGATCCTTCAAAGAGGAGATAGACGGCAATGGCAGCGTCGCGCTTTTGATCAAGCGGATAACGTGGGAATCCACCGCCGGCGGAGTCTCCCATTTCCTGCAATGAGCTTCAGGAAAAGGATAGTTCGCCGCCAACCTCTTCTGTGGATGGAACCTCTTACTGGGTGATTGCCAGGCCGCCGCCATATGATCCGATAATTGATCAGACAGGGGGAACACAGTTGAAGTCACCTTGGCCTTTTTAAAATTAGGAAACTTCGACCTAGGAGCCGACGCATCATCCTCAACATGTAGGATAGCCCGCACCGCCCTAACTAAGGCTGGAACATTAATGGAGGACTTAGCTTTCACCTCCTGCCCCATGGCATCAGAGTCAGAGTCCTCATGGATTTCTCCATCATCTGAGGACACTTCCGAGTCCGATAACTGCGCAGCTAGTGAACTCACAACCGGACGTTTAGACGCCCTTGGTGGCACATCACCTTGCAACATGGACTGAAACGCCGAGGATGAAGCCGCCAGACTCTGTACGGAGCTGGAGAGAACATCCACCCAAGGCGGAGGAGCCGTCGGAGCAAAACTCTGCAAAGGCACTACAGACTGACGCATCCCTGGGGAAGACTGCACATACACAGGCAGTCCCGAGTAAGGACCCACAGTCTGGGCCCCGGGGGGAGACCGCAACATTTGTGGAACACCCGGGGAATGGGGGATGGTGGGCTGCGGCAACGCCCTAGAAGGGACCGCTGATGGGACCGATAACCGGTCCGCAATAGACGCCAGCACCTGTGAAAACATCGCCCAAGGAGGGTCCTGTGATACAGGGGGGTTGGAGGGGCCCGGTACCAGCTGGCACCGCCCGCACAGACCATCCTGAGATAAGTCCTCCCCATCAACTCCAGCAGCACAGCGTCTGCAGGAAAATAGCACAGGAGCCACAGAGCGCTCAGTCTCCTCATCAGACATGATACCGTAACTCACAAGAAATAGGTATCACCAGAGGAATTACGGTTTTAACACCCGCGCACTCACCAGTATGCGACACAACAGCCCAGATATGGTACTGTGTAGCACACAACAGTATGTGACTGACCCCACAAATACGTGTTTTATATAAGTGAGGGTCTCAGAAAACGCCCTTCCCCCACACACCTGCCGGGCCGTAGAAGGAAAGGGATAGTTATAAGCTGACAGCAAGGAGAATAAGTCACAGACAGGCAGCACTAGCAATAGTCACATACAATGCAGAAAAGTTAGTACTCACTGCACCTTCCGCTACAATCAACCGCCCAGATTCAGTGTCTGGGAGGGCTATAGCGCTGTGTACACTGTCCTTTAGCAGGGGAGAGGTACACAGGGGGACCGGTCCACTTGATACCGCCTGGGAGTCTGCGATGCCTGCCAGTAAAGATGGCCGCCGGAGACCTCAGAGGAGGAGTGGCCGTAAGATAAGAGCAGCTCAGCGACGCCAGACTGCTTGTTGAAAGGCGCGCTGAGCTGAGGGGAGGAGCCGCTAGACAGGGAAGGCTGCCTCCCCTGGCTAGCAATTAACCCCCGGGTTGCCGGTCCCGCTACCAGCCTGTTACCCTGGTGGTCTAGCGGACACGCGGGGTATTCCTCAATTGAGGGGGAGCCCGCCGCCGCCGGTTTGTCCCCAGAGACCGGAGGCTTGTGACTGCATAAAAAGTATCCGCGGGCCGCCGCACGCGGCGACCCCCGGCTTGCCTGATCCCCGTCGCGTCCGGCAGCAGTCAAGGGAGTCCCCAGAGCCCGGCTAGGACAGGCTCTGGGGTCCCGCCGCGATCCCCAGAGCTGTACTGGCGTCGCGGCGCCAGCGGGGAGAAGGAGCGGCAGCGTGGACGTCCTAAAGGACAGTCTGGTGCTGCCGCTCTAAAAGTGTAAAAAAAGTAAAAAAAAATAAAAAAATTCTCTTTTAAAATAAAGCTTAGGGGCTGCTCCTGCAGCCCCACTGCGACAGGGTGACCCGACTCCGGCCGGGCACCAACTAAAACTGAGGTGCCTGTGGCCGGGGGCGGGGTATAGAGGAGGACGGACCCAAGTGCATCCTGGGAGCAGCAAAGCTTTAACTGCGTGGTGCCCGTGGATCCAGATCCAGCTATACCCCAAGGTCAACCCTGTGGACCCCCTATGGACCCTGAAGTAGAAACAGCGTTTAATGGGAGTCCATAATTAGCATGGAAGCTTCATTGTACACTTCACTTGGTTGTATTTCAGCCTGCAGTGATCGGAGTGCTTGTGGTGGGGTAGGGTCTACCTCATGAGCTGCTCAGATGGCTCTCGATGGTTCTGATTAATCATACTCTTCCTGGAGATGACGTGTATTAAGAAAGAAAAGTGGGCATCTTTATACCGGACGACCTTAAGCCAGACAGTGCGATTGCGGAATTTGCATACCCGGACCCTGACGGCTTCGAGAGAGCGCAGCATTGTGTCCGGGTCTAAATCGCCCCCTAAGTATTTACTCTCTTCTCATCTTCCTACTCTACCAGGATCAAGGGGAGAGGTAGTAGAATTCTGTCTCCTGTGCTCATCCAACCTTAACTTCCTCCCATTTCTTCTTGGAGGTTCTCTCGCCACCTCAAACTTAGGGGGGTCTATTTACAAGCCTTGGATGAAGATAAAAGTGGATGGAAATAAAAGTACCAGCCAACCAGCTCCTATCATTTTTCAAACAGCTTGTAACATGGCAGTTAGGAGCTGATTGGCTGGTACTTTATCTCCGCTCATGCTTAGTAAATAGACTCTAATCTTTCAAACACAGAATTAATAAGATTTTTTACCAGCCATTAGCGATGACTTACCTGACGCTTCTATCACTGTTGATAACATGACAATAAACCCGACCTCTCAAGCTCACTACCTTGGTGTCATCCTTAACACTGAACTGTTCTTTGGAGGTGATTCAATTGACCGTGATGTTAATAGCGCCGGGATGTTGGTCCCAGGACTATTTAATAGTAATCAGACTATAAACACTTAAGTGGTAAAATGCCAGCTCTCGCGACTAAAGCCAGGTGTATAGCCTCGCGGCCGGCACTTTGGTTGGATTTCTCCTCACACTCTCAGGAGGGTGCGAGGAGAAATCATTCATACCCCTTTTACACCGGAGCTAAAACCTGGGTTTTTGAAGGGTTCACCCGGGCAGCTCCCTGGTTTAAAAGGGGAGAGAGTTGGATCACCGGGTCGAGTGACCCGGCAATCCAACCCAGGCAACTAGCAGGGTTGAACACGGGCGTAGCCCGTGAAACCCTGCTGTGAGAACAGCACACTCCGGGTCACGATGACCTGGAGTGCGCTGCTAGCCGGCCGATTGGTCCGGCTTCAGTGGCGCTTGGAGACGACGTCATCTCCAAGCGACCACTTTCACTCCGCAAAAGCCGGGTCTATGCAGACCCGACTGCGGTGTGAGCGGCGCTGACTCGGGAATATCCCGAGTCAGCGCCGGCAAAATTCCGGGTCTGATCCGGATAGGAACTTTGTTCCAACTCCGGGTCAGACCCGGAATTTAGGTGGAAAAGGGGTATTAGTCACCCCTACAATCTATTTTGTGAATGCAGCAGTTAGGTTAAACTCCCTCACAAAATATTTTTCTTTTGCTGTTCTGCTCTGTCAGGCCCTACCAAATTCAATATAAAATACTTTTACTTTCATATAAGGCTATTAATCAAAGTAAACTAACATACTATCTCTTCGCTTATCTCAAATTATCTCCCAGCTCGATCTCTTCACAAGATTTCCGGTTACAGGACTTGTTTTCGGGCTGCACCCACTCTGTGGAATGTCCTCCCACTCACAAGACTTACTTCTAGTCTCCAACCTTCAAGTGTTCCTGAAAACTCACCTCTTCATGCAAGCTCATCAAATTCCACCCATGTAACCTCCGTAAACTGTTATATCAATTACAGCCCCTCTGCACAGTCCACACATAACTTGACATTCTCTTTCTACACTCCCACATCCCACTGATCCCAGGCCGACTTTGCTGTGTGACTGGCTCATACAGCCCAAGAACATACAATCTCACCGCACCGATTTGCCATATATAGCATTTACCCTTGTGTATCAATGCCTATTTCCTTATCAGAGCAGGATTAAGGTTTGCGGTGGCCCCAAGGCAACTACTTTGTGGAGACACTGACATAAAAAAATCTCCCTATATGAGCTCTACCAATCCCTGCAGCTTATAGCACACACATAGTTAACCGTCTATTTAAAAACAACACTGTAAAACTATATACTGTATATTATGTGAACCCTCCCAGTGCCAGGTTCAATGTTGCAGAGCTCAAACCTGATGTTGGACCATAATCATCCACAAGGTATAATAAATCAGCCAACCATAATTGCAATGACAAAACCTTCCCCAAAAAGTAATTTCAATTAAAAGTGCAGGATCCATTAAATATCCAAGGTAAAGAAACAGTTTATTATTCATATATAATACACAGTCATAGCTTAATCAGTATTATAACTCTGGGCCTGATTCAGAGCTGCTCGTAAGCGGCCGCTCGCTCCGTGCGATGCTCGCACATCTGCGCATGCGTATGGGTCATAATGCGCATGCGCCAACCAGTCATTGTGGTCAGAAATCGTGCACTCGCAAAACAGTGAGTGCCTGCTAATTTGAGTGACAGAATGAGGCGTTTGTGGGTGGTAACATGGGAAGGTGCTTGAAAACGGGTAGTGGAGATCCGAACGCAGGCGTGCCAAACGGTCAAAACGGGCGTTTAATGGGTGTGCATAATTAACAAAGCGTCATCGACCACGTCACTTGGTTGTCTTTTAGCCTGAACTGCTCGCAGTGATTGCGGGAAGTAAAACCTACCACAAGCACTGCGAGCAGTTCAGACGCCTTTCGATGTACTCGATTAATCTAATAAATAGCGGAGATGACGTAGGATGCGAACGGCCAGGGGGATTCTTTACAAAATAGCAAGCGCATGTTTAGTTTGCTCGCTCAGACATAGAGGCGTCAACAGACCGCAAAGAGCGAGCGCTCAATTTAAATAGCCAGCCCCTTTTTCTGAACGACCGTTCGCAAGTAGCGTCCGGCTCTGAATCAGGCCCTCTGTGCAAGTGAAAAGCACACAGAGCACTTCAAAGCAATAAATGGTCACCGGGCCTCTGGAAACCTGTGTTATGCGGAGCAAAAAGCCAGTGTATGTAAAGCATGGGCTCTCAGTCGTTCCCCACCCCCACTCTCTCCTGATGTCAGCCAGCTGGAGAGATGGTCCCAAGCCTTGAGAAAGACCCACATGGATTGTAAAGCATTGGCAGCACAATGTGGATGTGGTCACTTTGTCTTATCCAACATCATTAGGCAGCCTGAGGAGTACAGACCTACGGTGGGCATTTAGATGGGGAGGAAGCGGCTGCAGCGCTACCCACGTCCCGGACCAAAATAGAAAGACCAGCGGCTGTAACCACATCGAGGTCCTGTGGTCGTACAGCACATTCACTTACACCAGAAAGGGACCATCTCTCCAGCTGTAAGTATATAGGGGTTTATGTATCAAGCAGTGAAAAGTGAGGAGAAGTGGACCAGTGGAGAAGTTGCCCATAACAACCAATCAGCTCCTATTATTTTATAGACTGTACTTGATAAATGCTACTTCAAAGCTGATTGGTTGGTATGGGCAACTTCTCCACTGGTCCACTGCTTGATATATAAACCCTTACGGCCTTATTTATCAACGAGTTTATCACTCAAAACTAGTGATAAATATCACTTTTTATGATAAATGGAGCTCAGCCAATCAGCTCCCAACTGTCAACTGTTAGAAAAATGACAGTTGGGAGCTGATTGGCTGGACACCATTTATCATAAAAAGTGATATTCATCACTAGTTTTGAGTGATAAACTCGTTGATAAATGAGGCTATTAGACTGATGTACTCTCCAGTACAGTATTATGGGATTTATTCAGGTAATGTGACCATATGCCTACTTAACAAGTTAAGTTCCAGTTCCAAAAGTTCTCAGAAATTGTTCATGTTTTTCTATTAATTAGGTAAAGAATATCCATTTAAGATGTATTTAATATCCCCTCCCCCACACACACCAGTACCATAGATCTCTATTATAGCATCTTCCCCTCCTGTATATACAGCGCAGTGGAGCGTGTTTGTGTCTCAGAGGGGACCGATCAGTCTTCCTGCTGAGCTCTGAACTCAGAAGGGTTGATGATGATGACATATCTGCCCCTCCGGCATAGTGCTAAGATGGGGACTTCAAATCACCTCTCTGCACATCTACATTTTGTGCCTTGCTCTCCAGAATGCAAACCGCAAGGCGTTCTGGGGCGCATCATGTGATGCTAGTGGTGATTGGTCGATACATCCCATCCCTTCAGTGAAGGAATGAGATATCAGTTCCGCAGGGCTGATTTCCTCATTACAAACCCAGCTAAATGGTTAAACCAGGGGTCTTCAACTTTGGCCCTCCAGCTGCTGTGGAACTACACATCCCAGCATGCCTTGCCACCGTTTTGATATAACAGCATGCTAAAACTGTGGTAGGGCATTCTGGGATCTGTAGTTCCATAGCAGCTGGAGGGCCAAGGTTGAAGACCACTGGGTTAAACCATTGCTTTATTCCGGAGTAATCAAGGCCTCTAACTTTCCCTGTTACTTCTGGGGCCATTGCTTTTCAGCTGCCTGGATGAAAACTGCCTGGAAACTAGGGGGCTGGTGCAGAGTTAACCAATTGCCCATTTCTGGAGCATACTGCGCATGCTTTGAAAATGGGCGCACGTAAGTACAGGTGATTTAGAGCTATACACATCTCTATAGCATCGGCACTTACAACCGAAGAGGCTGAAATGCACTGTGATGGGATATTCTCACGAAGACAAAGTTCAGGGAGGGCGTGTTGATTGAAATGCTTGCTGCTAAGACCTGAGTGTAAGGTAAAGTATGCCCCTCAGAGGTGTACTTTTTTGCACCAGGTATCAGGCAGATGAAAGTGCTCGCAGTTGCATATGGTAGTGAATTAGGCCCAATGACCTGTAGGCACATATGCTATGCATTTATAGGCATTCTGGATATGCATATAGCTCCGTGCATGGACTAATATGTGTATTTTTCTAATTATATATATATATATATATATATATATATATATATATATATACATACACACACACACACACACACACACACACTAGACTTGGGATACTATACAGTTAAATTATAAATGTATTTATAAGAGCAGGAAGTCCACTCGGGCTTGCGAGACCGGAGGCCCTACCACAGGGTCTCCTCGCAAGCCCGATGGTCGCGATAACTGCAACCATCTCCTGCCCGCTTGCACTAGCTATGGGTGGGCACCCACAGCTTTGCGAGCGGACAGGAAAAAAAATAAAAAATCCTCCCCGCCCTGATTCAGAGCGTGCGCTCGCAAATAGCGAGCGCCTCTGAATCAGGCCCTAAATCCAAACATGTCTGTGTTTTTTCCACTACTCAACAATTTCAGTGCATTGTTTTTTTGTTATCCTTTGACTGAATTTCACTTTATGGGTTGGATCAATTTTGGCTTCAATGCAGCCTGATGGTGCGGTCTGAGTAGAACCAGAAGTATATATTGGGCTGCACCTTAAAAGGTTACAAATACACATCCCTGAAATGGCTGCAGACACTTTATTTGGGTAAAAGGTTCAATCTAAATGATCTTTGAATCTCATCATTGCCCTTCATGTCCCACATTACATATGTATAGGTTAGTATGCCTAACCATTCCCACTCTCTCAATATTGGAACCTAGTCATAATCCCCCTCCCATGCTAGCCTCTCACACATGTGGCTGATGCTCCTGACAAGACCCCCTCTTCATTCCAAAACACACAATTCCCCAGGACTGCACTAGCCTCTCCCATTCATCCTCATCCCTGATAGGAAATACTTACAGGGACATTTATCTGAAAATATTTATTTGCTTACGTGTGCCTAGTACAGTGGGATGTACATTATATACTATATATAGCATTTGGCTATCCCTATGTGCAGGAAATTGTGCCTGTTACCTTCGTCGGCTTTCTGCTATATTGGACCTCACTAGCCCCCTCCCTGAATTATGTTACACATATCTGCTTCCATTGAGTCACACCCAAGCTATTGTATAGTCATCCATTTACATCACATGGAGATCAGGCCATAGGTGTAGCCTGAGGGGGGAGAGAGAACAAATGGCTGAAAACTCGTTTCTGCAAACAACGTTATAGAAACTAAAGAAGATCCTATATTAGGAAATCTGGTATACTGCACTCCCTATACACTGAGAATATACACAGAGAGGTTAGAGTCCCTTTAACACCCTATACAGCACCACAATTTCACTTTAGGTGCAGGGTGCTGATCAGTGAGGAGGATATATATAGTAAATGTATCACATATAAAATGTTGCCCTTACAAAAAAAAAAAAAAAATTATTATACACACACACACACACAAACACCATATGGAAATATACTGTAAACAGGGCTGCATACATAGAAACAGAATTTCAAGAACCCAACATTCATGTGTAAAGTTACCCGGCGTCCAAGAATAGCTTTGGAGGAGACGGAATAGCATGCAGTGGCAGGTTAATGTTACTGTGTGTGCAGCAAGTGCTGACCTTTTAGCATTGCCATTCACAGTTCCAGGCTCTTAGGCCCTGATTCACACCATCGTTTATTTATAGGTATAAATGGCAAAACACATCAAGGTAGAGTACGTTTATGAAAACAGTTTCACAGGGAAGTGTACAGTTAATAAACTCAATTATGTGCTTAACAGATGTGAACAAGAATGCTTCAAACATGGAGTCCTCTACTACATTAACCTTCACGGCAAGGAGCGGATAAACATTATCCTGCTAACTGCACTGAATTTCCAGCGCTGCTAAACCCAGTGCCTTTAGGCGTGGTAACTACTAGTGGGCACCTGAACAGACAAACAATTGAAGCTCTTCGTCAGGCTCCTATTCGTACAGGCGCCCAAAATAGATGAATCGCCCCCACAGAATGGTGATAAGTAAAGGCAGACAGAGATCTGGAGTCCACCACATTGCTGAACAAAAGGACTAGTGCCAAAATTTGGCCTAGCACATTATGGACAAATTAGTCAAACGTTGGCTTGATGACCGTACACATGGGTGGATGTGGTCATGTGCAGACAGGATATACCAACCCAATGGCTCGGTTGTGAACAGGTCCTGGATGTCATGAACAGTTTTTGGATCCAGCACATCTTGTCAGACAGAGGGCCTGATTCAGGAAGGATCGCTATTCTGCTAATACGCACGCTACGGTGAAATGCAAATGTTTGCAATCGCATTGCGATCACAGCCTAACATAAGGATACCCACTTCACCTTCTGCACATACTTGGGAAACATAGCAAAATAATCTGTAACATCGGACCCATACGCACAGTTAAGGCAGCTCAGAAATCACTCAGGAATTGCTAACTTCAGCGCACGCTATGAGGCCTCAGGCTGCGTATGGCCACGAAGTGGATAATTTATGCACGCCCCTGAAACGGCATTGCAACAAACTGGCACCCCTGAGTTCGCCCGACCACCGAACCCCCCCGTCACCAACCACAAACGGATCTTCCTGTCAATCACTCTGCTCTGGTCTATGTACCCGCTGCAATCACAGGTCTGTTTGCAAATGCTAGTTCGCGCACTGTGATGCGTAAGCATGCGCCGTGCAAATTAGTCGACCGATTGCGTGCGTATTAGCAACTGCGTTCCTTGCTGAATCAGGCCCAGAGTCAGCATGTACTGTATGTGGGTAGCTTTAGCCAAATTCAATAGGTGGCCTGCACCAGATTTAATGAAACCCTAAAAAATAGTGCATATTAATATAGTAATAAATAAAGCCGTGGAGTGAGAAAGTGGATGGAGATAAAGTACTAACCAATCAGCTCCTAGCTGTCATATTGTGGGCTGTGTTTGAAAAATGACAGTTAAGACCTGACTAGTTGGTACTTATCTCTGTCCATTTGATCTATCTCCAAAGCTTAGTACAAAGACCCCAAACAGTTGGAATACAGAAAATGCTTAGTAGGACTATTCCAACTAAAAACACATAAAGCACATACTTCGGGGGATATAGTGCTGCTAAATTATATGGTGCCACAAAACGTCAGCAACACCTTAGAAAGTACATAAAGGGTCATTCCATGCCGAATCATCACAGCTTCCAACCCGACCTTCTCAGATTTTCATGAAATTTGGTAGGATAATAGGCGGCATAAAGTAACTTTCATATGTAAAATTTTAGCCCTCAGTGATACACGGTGTTCATGCTACAGGATTGCAAACAGGACAAACATTTTTAAACTTATGCTTGCAAGGTCAACTAAAACGAATCATGACTTTGCTTTGAATTGTGGTAGAACTTTCATGTTAGTCTTGTTTTGAAGCGAAGGGATCAGAGTTTTCAGAAAGAAATAGTTTTATATATAAATATTGACTTTTACATTTCAAGGTCACATGAAGTAACCTATGACCTTAAATATAAAAAAAAAAAAAAAGTGTATGTTCAATTTTTTCGTACATAATGGGGGGAATTCAATTCAGTGCGATATTGAATAGCGACGGGAGAGAGCTCCCAAAGCTATTCAATACACTGCGCTGTTTGGGCGGGCTAAGGATTTCTTCTCGCACCCCCCTGGGGATAAGAGAAGAAATCCGCCCAAAGAGTCGGGCGCGCAGCTGTTTTTCTGCATAGCACGGCGCTAATAACCCCGCACCCATCACTTTGATCAGAGAATGCCGGTTACCGCGCCTTAACACCCTTGTTAAGGCGCGAGAACTGGCATTCTCCGACCACACAGTGCACTAAATTGAATAGCTCCGGAAGCTCGCTCCCGGCGCTATTCAATTTGCGCTGAATTGAATTGCCCCCAAAGTATGTTATACACTTAAATACAATTTCTCTTTGGTATAAGTTTCATTTTGAGAAGCCTTTGGAACAGAAGTAAAAAAAACATGGGGCATGTATCAAAGCTTGATGTGTGATAAACTTGTGAAATTATATCACCAACCAATCAGCTCCTAACTATCATTTCTTAAACACAGCCTGCAAAATGTAAGTTAGAAGCTGATTGGTTGGTGATATAATTTCACAATTTTATCACACATCAAGCTTTGATACATTTGCCCCTTTGCATGTCAGTTGAACCCTTCTTGCACGAACCACACAACTGGCAAGTTCAGACTTGTCTTATAGTGTCTCTCTCTGTGTTCTAGAGGTAACCATCGGTGGGTTTCCATCGATGGTGCCATCAGTGATGACTATTGGTGGTACAATATCAACCTATGATGAACCATCAATGCAGGCTTGCCTACCCTCCCAACATCCACCAACCCTCCCAACCTCCCCCAGAATAAACTAGAAATCCCTGCAGTGGGGGGGGGGGGGGGGGCGGCAGTGACTCGATTTGCACTGAATTGAGTCATCATGGCCCCATCCCCTGCTTCACAATGCCGAAAGTAACGGCATTGTGAAGAGGGGGCGGGGCAAGGATGACGCGGCTTCGCCCCCAATGTGTCATGACTGTCCAGACACGCCCCCCGTTGTTAGCCGACAAACAGCTCCCTCCCGGAAGGAGGTAGCCGATTGTCATCAAGTATGCATCAATGGTTTGCACCACTCAGTTTGGCTGCAGCTTCTGCATTGAGAACTAGTGATACAAGACAGGCTTGCCTTCGGGAGTGGGCAGCCAGGTTAGCATATCGGGGGGGGGGGGGGGGGCATGGTGTGGCTAGGGATATTACCCGGCATTAGAAGCACTGCGGGGAGCGTGATTTTGGTCCCATCACCACTACCAAATTCAGAGATTACTGGCATTGTGAAGCAGGTGGCAGAGCCATGATGATGCGATTCAGCGTGAATTGCATAATAGGCCCCCTGCTGTGGGGGTTTGTGTGGGAGATGCAAGGGAGTCCGGGGAAGGGGAGGGGGTAGGCAGCTGGCTGGGAGTCTTGCCTGCTTCTCCAGTGGGGGGGGGGGCCAGGATCGCCACCTGATTTTCGTGAGGCTCCCAGTCATTTCGGAAGAGTAGGCAAGTATGATACACGGGACTAAGGGGTCTATTTACTAAGCTGTGTTAGGAGGAGTGATAAGGTGCCAGCCAATCAGCTCCTAACTGACCTTTTATAGGCTGTTTGGAAAATTACAGTTGGGAGCTGATTGGCTGCCACCTTATCACTTTTCACTCTGTCTCCTAACACTGCTTAGTAAATAGACCCTTAAAGACAGTTTATTTCGGAGGTTCCCAAACTCTGTCCTCAGGGCACCCTAACAGTTTAGGCTTTAAGGATATCCATGCTTGACCACAGTCAGTTTAATTTAACCACCTGTGCTCAAACATGGATATCTCTAAAACCTGAACTGTTGGGGTGCCTTGAGGGCCGCGTTTGGGAACCTCTGGTTTATCTAATACAGTTTATCAGTGAATAGTGGTAGTTTAGTCAAGAGCGTGACAAATGGATAAGAAGTACATTAGGGGGTAAATTTACTAAAGTGAGAGTTTTTAGAAGTTAGTTTTAGAAAAGATGTTGCCCATAGCAACCAATCAGATTCTACTTAACATTTAACTAGCACCTTCTAGAATAGCTAGAATCTGATTGGTTGCTATGGGCAACATCTCTTCTAAAACTCACTTCTAAAAACTCTCACTTTAGGAAATTTACCCCTAGGACTCAGTGCTGCAACGCATTTGATGTCAAAGGACATAGCAGCAGTAGGAAACAATTAAGGAAGGTGCTACCATGGATGACTAAAATACAGCCACATGTCACTAGTGATCAATGATTTGTGATAACTGTAGGAAACAAATTGAAAGGGAATCTTTAACTGCTGAGGAAGGACCAAGCACATCAATTGATGAGGAGAGTGACACAGAAGTGGCAACATGCAGGACTGAATCAGCTTTGCAGTCATTAAATAAAAGTTTAAACAGAATGGGAGCATCACCTATCAAGAGGAAAAGAAAGTAGAAATGAAAGTAGAAAACTATTGCAAAAGTTATAAAAAAAGGATATATTCCATTTTCTAGCTGAGGAACCTGATAATTGTTTTCTACTGCTGCTGTGTCTTTTAATATCAAATGGGTTGCAGCACTGAGTCTTAATGTACTGCCGTACTTAATATTTTTAACTCCTGCTCCCAAAGGCTTCCCAAAATGAAACTTCTACCAAATAGAGATTGTATTTAAGTGTATAACATACTATATGTACAAAAATGTAACATACTTTATTGGATATTCAAGGTCATGTGACCTTGAAATGTAAAAATCAATATTTAAATATAATATGAGATATGGTAAGAACTTACCCTTGTTATCTCTATTTCTACGAAGTCCATAGGGTTCCACAGGATACCTTGGGGTATAGGTGTGACGTCAGTCGCAGGGCACCAAAGAGTTAAGCTTTCAGCCTCCCAGGATGCACTAGGTCCCCCTCCTATACCCCGCCCCCGGGCCAAGGCACCTCAGTTAGTTACCAAGCCATAGGCCGGAGGAGGAGAAGGAAGAGAGAGAACAAAGATCTGGACACATACAAGAATCACATTCTCACCAGAGGGAGACGGAAAACCGGTGACCAGAGCAAAGCCCATCTGCAGCACAGGTGCGACAGGGCGGGAGTCCTGTGGAACCCTATGGACTTCGTAGAAATAGAGATAACAAGGATAAGTTCTTACCATATCTCATATTTTCTACTTCAGGGTCCATAGGGTATCCACAGGATACCTTGGGGATGTCCCAAAGCAGTATCATTTAAGGGTGGGGACGCTCCTGTGCAGAAAGGAGAATCCGCCGCCCGAAGGAAGCATCCTGAGAGGCGAAGGTGTCAAACCTGTAATACCTCACGAAGGTATGGACAGAAGACCACGTAGCAGCCTTGCAGATCTGAACTGCCGAGGCACCACGTCGAGCTGCCCACGAAGGACCCACAGACCTAGTGGAATGAGCCTTCAGAGAAGGAGGGACCGGTAGGCCTTCATGAAGATAAGCTTCAGAAATAGCCATACGGATCCAGGCTGCCAAAGTTTGCTTTGAAGCAGGCCAACCCTTTTTACGGAAGCCATAGAGGACAAACAAAGTGTCCGACTTCCTAAACGAAGAAGTGCGGTCAACATAAGTCCTTAAGGCCCGCACAACATCCAAAGAGGCCTCACCCACGGAAAGACCCGGTGAGTTAAAGGCCGGAACAACGATTTCCTCGTTAACATGAAACTGGGAAACAACTTTGGGAAGAAACTCGGGCCGAGTGCGGAGCACTGCCCTGTTCCCATGAAAAACCAAGAAAGGGGGTCTACAAGAAAGAGCCCCTAACTCAGAAACACGTCTGGCCGAAGCAATGGCCAGAAGGAAAACAGTCTTAGCTGTTAGCCATTTAATATCCACTGAGCCCAGTGGTTCAAACGGCGGTCCTTGGAGAGCCCTCAGGACCACAGCCAAATCCCAAGGCGCCACAGGTGGAACAAAGGGCGGCTGAATACGGAGAACACCTTGCATAAAGGTGCGCACATCCGGGATTGTAGCAATCCTACGGTGAAACCAGACAGATAGGGCCGAAACCTGTACCTTCAAAGAAGCAAGGCGAAGCCCATGATCTAGTCCCGCTTGCAGGAAGGCGAGAATCCGAGACAGACGAAACTCCCGCGGTGCATAACCTCTCGGTCGACACCACTGGAAGAACGTATGCCACACGCGATGGTATATCCTCGCGGAAGACGGTTTCCGAGCTCGTAACATGGTACGCACCACAGAGCTGGAAAACCCCCGGGACCTCAGCATGGCCGTCTCAACAGCCACGCCGTCAAAGACAGCCGAGTCAGGTCCGGGTGAAGGCAAGGACCCTGAGACAGAAGGTCCGGTCGTAGCGGCAACCGCAGAGGACTGTCCACGGACAGACCCTGAAGGTCTGAGAACCAGTGCCGTCTGGGCCACGCGGGAGCTATCAACAGGAGCGTCCCTCCTTCCTATTTGAATTTCCGGATTTCCCGTGGAAGAAGGGAGACCGGAGGGAACAGGTATGCGAACCGGAATGTCCACCGGACGGACAGAGCATCCACCAGAGGCGCCCCTTCGTCTCTTGTGCGAGACCCGTACACCGGCAACTTGTTGTTGTGCCGGGACGCCATGAGGTCGATTTCTGGAAGACCCCACCTGTCCACCAGTAGTTGAAAAACGTCCGGGTGCAGGGACCATTCCCCTGGATGAACGTCCTGGCGACTTAGAAAGTCCGCCTCCCAATTTAGCACCTCCGGGATGAAGACCGGTGATATGGCCGGAAGATTGCGCTCCGCCCAAACCAGGATCCGAGAGACCTC
Source organism: Taudactylus pleione (assembly GCA_031769625.1). Classification (NCBI taxonomy): domain Eukaryota; kingdom Metazoa; phylum Chordata; class Amphibia; order Anura; family Myobatrachidae; genus Taudactylus; species Taudactylus pleione. Next base: position 25,570,662 of record JAUIMM010000555.1, read on the forward strand.
TACGAGAGCCGGCCGACTGCGAGTTCCTCCTTGCCTGTTTATGTAGGCCACGGTGGTAGCGTTGTCCGACTGGACCTGCACCGGGTGACCCTGGAGAAACCGCTGTGCCTGCAGGAGAGCATTGAAGACCGCACGGAGTTCCAAGATATTTATTGGAAGCTCCGCTTCTGTCGGCGTCCACCTGCCCTGGAACAAGTGTGGACCCGAAACTGCTCCCCAGCCCCGAAGACTGGCGTCCGTTGTCAACAGGACCCAATTTGGAACCCAGAACGGACGTCCCTTGTTGAGGTGGGTCGTCTTTAACCACCACGCAAAGGACAGGCGAACCTCCGGGGTGAGCACAATCGTCTGGAACTTCAAAGACTGAGTCAGCCCATTCCACTTGGACAGGATCAGGTGCTGCAGAGGTCTGGAGTGAAACTGGGTGTATTCCACCATGTCGAACACTGACACCATGGAGCCCAGTAACCTCATCGCCGAGTGTAAGGACACCCGGCGGCTGTGCAGACAACTGCGCACCCTTGACTGTAAAGCAGAGATCTTGTCCTCCGTCACGAAGATCCTTTGCTGTCCCGAGTCCAATAAGGCTCAAAGATGCAGAATCCTCCGAGACGGGATTAGAGTGGACTTCTGCCAGTTGATTAGCCAGCTGTGCCGTTGCAGCAGTGCAATGGTCAGGTCCAAGTGGTGTAACAGGAGCTCTGGAGATCCTGCCACTAATAACAGGTCGTCCAAGTACGGCAACATGCGGACTCCTTGCAGCCGCAGAGAAGCCGCCATGACCGCCATCACCTTGGTGAAAACACGTGGTGCTGTCGCCAGGCCAAAAGTTAACGCCCGAAACTGGAAGTGGTCGCTGCGGATTGCAAACCGAAGGAACTCTTGATGGTGCAAAAGAATAGGGACATGCAGGTAAGCGTCCTGTATGTCCAATGACACCATGTAGTCCCCAGGTTCCAGCGGCAGAATGATGGACCGTAGGGTCTCCATCCGAAACTTCGGGACCCGCAAAGACTTGTTGAGTGCTTTGAGGTTGAGAATCGGACGATATGACCCATTGGGTTTCTGTACCAAAAATAGATTTGAATAGAAACCCTGGCCCCTCTGGGAGAATGGAACAGGCACTATAACTCCAGCCTGGAGCATAGTGTGCAATACCTTCCGCAGCTCCGTAGCCTTGTTCCGGTCTGATGGTAGACCCGTGGTCTGTGCCGGAAGGAGAGGGCGTACCCGTGGGAGACCACCTCCAGAACCCAAGTGTCTGTCGTAGTGAACGACCAACACCGGGAGAACTGCAGCAGGCGGCCTCCCACCCTGGGATCCCCCAAAGGGAGGCCCGGACCGTCAGGCCGCAGGCTTGTCATCTGGCTTGGGGGCCGGACGTCTGGTACTCCATGCCTGTTTCCGGGGCTTGGCCGATTTCTTAGGGCCAGCCTGTCGAGGAAACGACTGTGGTTTGGGCCTGCCCTGGGCCCTAGATGACCGAAAGGACGATGGTCCCGAACCAGAAGGAGCAGCGGCCGACGGGAGACAAGCAGATTTGGCTGCCGCCAGCGTGGCCACAATCTTATCCAGATCCGGACCGAAGAGAACTTCTCCGGTAAACGGCAACGCTTCCAGACCTTTCTTGGAATCTGCGTCCGCCTTCCAGGATCGCAGCCACAAGGTGCGACGAGCAGCTACCGCTGCTGAAGAAATTCTAGACACCAGAGTACTAATGTCTAGAGCCGCCTCGTTGATGTAGGTGGCCGAATCACGGAGATTGCCAATCAACTCCGCCTGTTCGGCCGGACAGTCGGATTCAAAAGAAGCCTCTAATGAATCCGCCCAGCACTCCATCGCTCTGGCAACCCAGCAAATGGCCATAGCCGGCCGTGCTGCCCCCCCTGCAAGGGAATAAGCGGACTTCAGGCAGATTTCTACCTTGCGGTCCGTAGCATCCTTAAGGGAGGACATGGATGGCATCGGCAATGTGGCACTACGGACAAGACGGGTCACGTGAGAATCCACCTGTGGAGGGGATTCCCACTTAGCAAAATAATTATCCGCGAACGGATAAGCCACCGCCAGGCGTCTCTGCGGCTGGTATCTTTTGCCAGGTTGTTTCCACGCCTCCTCTAAATGGTCCACCAACTGACCCGAAAGAGGAAAGACTGTGGCATCGCCCTTCACATCTTTGAAAAAGGCATACTTAGATTTAGCCGCAGGGGGAACTTCGTCCTCAATCACCAAGGCTGTGCGGACCGCCCGAATAAGTCCAGGAATATATACTTTGGACTTAGCATCAGCGTCCTTAGTATGGAGAGGTTCCTGATCGTAAGGATCCAGAATCTCCCCATCATCAGACGTCCCTTCGTCATCCTCATAAGGAGCGGACAGAGATGCCACCGGCCTTTTATGAGGTCGCATCACAGACTCCCCTTGCAACACATCCGACAAGTGCTGTACAGAACTCGTCAGGGAGTTAACCCACGCTGGCTCCTGAGAACCCGGGAGCGGGGAAATAGGGAGACTGTGGGGTACCACCAATTGTCGTGGGAACCCCTGCATGGGTGACGACACCACAGACTGCTGGGACAAACCCATCGGAGTAAACGCGGGCTGCGGAGCTAACTGGCCCACTAAAGCTGTTAACGCCTGAGCGAAACAAGCCCAGGGCGGCTCCTGTACCGGTGCTGTAACCGTAATAGGCCGCGCCATGGACAAACACTGCCGGCAAAGGCCCTCCGCGCTACCCTCCCCCTCCGCTAACGGTACTTTGCACGTGGTACACTGTAGCCGGAGGGGAAAATCACTTTCAGACATGATGGCACCACGTATGTGACCTCTCTCACCAATTAAGTATTAAATAGGTGAGAGACCACCCTGCAGCACCGCACCGCAAGGGCTTTAGCAGAAAGAACAGGGACAGTAATAAAGCTGACAGTTTAGAGAAGAAAAGTTACAGGCAGCGCTAGCACAGTCACATACAATGCAGAGAAATAACAATTCCTACACTAACAGCGCTGATCACTCAACTACACAGACACAGGGCCTGGTAGGACACAGCGCTGCATACACAGACCTGAGCCACAGCGGAGGAGAGGTATGCGGGGGGACCCAGACCACGATGCTTCCTTCCAGGCTTCCAGCAGCGTTCGCCATGCGTTGCAGAGAAGATGGCCGCCGAGGAGCAGAGAGAAGCTGGCCTGGGGGAGGAGCGCTGACACAGGACCAGTCAGCACAGTGCAGAGAGGGCTGTGTGCAGCGGGGGAGGCGCCGGCTGTGAGACAGGGAAGGCGCGCTCCCCTAGCATGCATTTAACCCCTGGGACGCCGCAGCGCTACCGCTCTGCTGCGGTCCGCTGTCCCAGGGGGTAGTGGAAAGCGCAGGTTCAGTACCTGGCTTCACGCTGCAGCCAGTCCCCAGGGAGCCCCCTGCCTGGGGACTTAGGACCATGTGACCAGCGGGGACCCACCGCGGGACCCCGCTGCTTACCTTTGTCCCCCTTGGATCCGGCCATGGTCCGGAACATCTGGGGTCACCGCTAGCTGTGACCCCAGATGCTCACCAGCATCCCCGGATCGGTACCGGCGTTCTGGTACCGGCGGGGGTGTAGGGAAGACAGCATGGACGTCAGGACTGACTGTCCATGCTGTACATCCAGATGTGCAGCCAAAGCTGCACTGAAGAAAGCTTCAGGGGCTCTTCTAGCCCCCACTCTGACAGGTGCACCCGACGCCGGCCGGGCACCAAACTAAACTGAGGTGCCTTGGCCCGGGGGCGGGGTATAGGAGGGGGACCTAGTGCATCCTGGGAGGCTGAAAGCTTAACTCTTTGGTGCCCTGCGACTGACGTCACACCTATACCCCAAGGTATCCTGTGGATACCCTATGGACCCTGAAGTAGAAAAAATTTTTTTAATGAAAACTCTGATCCCTTAGCTTCAAAGCAAGACCAACATGAAAGTTCTAGCACACTTAGAAGCAAAGTTAAGGTGGCCACACATATGGCGATCTACACACGATCAACCGATGTGTACGATTTCCCTTGAAACTCTCCCCGGCAGCTCTGCACACGATCTGCACACAATTTGGTGTCCAATCTTCAAACGATCTCTCCTGCATCCAGACTGTCACAGTGCATCGCCTCCTAGATTGTCAGATCTGCCCTACTGCACGGCAAATCTGACTATGCGATGTGCGACCAGCGGGGACGCGCAATGTGATCGTGAGTGGGGACTCACGATTTACTCAGGATTTGGCCATATTTTACACAATCTGTCGTTCTAATGTGTCGGAATCGTCCAGATCGGGCAAAATATCGCTATGTGTGTGGCCAGCTTTATGATTCGTTTTAGTTGACCTTACAAGCATAATTGTTAAAAAAAAAAAATGTGTCATGTTTGCAATCCTATAGCATGAACACAGTGTATCACTGACGGCTAAAATTTTTTCATTATGAAAGTAACTTTATGCCGTCTACCATCCTACCAAATTTCACGAAAATCTGAGACGGTCGGGTTGAAAAGTGACTTTTTTTGTCATGATTTGGCATAAAATGAACCTAAACAGAATGAACAAAACAAGAAAAATAGGGGCTTACAGTACAGAACATCGCAGGACATGGACAAGGTTTATAAACATTGCTGCATCAGCATTCATAGCACCCATATATGCAGCAGGGCGGCAGAGCACCAAGTGCTTGGTGCCTTTGTAAGCAGTGGGGAGGAGATGGTGGTGTAAGCGAGGGAAGAAACGCACATGAGGGAAGAGGCTCCTGCTCGTTAGAGCTTACAATCCAAAGCTCCGATTTTGTTGGCTAAGCCATCACCAACAGATAAAACAGATTTATATTAATAAGGTGAAGTAATTGTGCAGTAACAAAAGATGGAAGAAATTGTATATATTATTTGTTCCCCTTTTGGTAGTCTTCATGTACCAGATATAGCAGCACTGTTATTCAGAACATATTGGCTATGGAGTATACTAGAAATTAAGTAATGGTGCCTGATACCTCTCTCTCACACACCCATGGAACTGTTAAGTAGTCATGAGAGGTGAGAACGCTGAACTGAAATGCATATTGGGGGTGATTCAATTGTTTTGGGCACCCTCCTGCTGGGCATCTATAGATGATTGGGCAACTGATGGAATTTTAATTGTTTAAACATTCATTAGTTCCTCTGTTTGGATGGCTAAAGCCGCACAGGACACACACACACACGTACATTTCTTCTCACCACCTCCTGAGGTGCGAGGAGAAATATGTGCAAAGCCCTCAGTTTGGGCGCCATAACGGTGATGCGCACAGCATCTGTACACACTGCGAGGAGAGCTTGGAGGCAGCCCAGCATCTCCCCAAGGGCTGGGCACACCCCCTACAGTGATTTTTTTTATTTAAAAAAAAGGGGGGGGGCGGGTCAATGACACGCCCCCTTTTTTTATTGACCACACCCGTTTTTCAGACGGTTGCTCACCAAAGGCAAAGGAATGCCTGGCACTACACTACTGGCAGATCAGTTCTTCTGTGAAAATTATTTGCGAATCACTGGCATAGTAATGGTGGATTGGGGAATCGTTAAACCGGGAGGGGGGTGGGGGTGCACAATATCGGAGAATCATTTTTTGCGATTTGCTGATGTATGGGCCCCATTACAGTGTCTATGATCTGGCGATCAACTTTCAACTTGCAGACAGATCTTCCAATAGTTGTGGGCTTGCATATGTAAAACTCTATTTCTACCGATAATTAGGCCATATAAATAGTGGATATTGGAAGGAACAATTATATATGCATGATATCAGATGTTTCCTTGGAAGGAAAAACTGCGAGTTACACCACATGTTAAGCAAGCATTTTGTAGCTTGCACCCAGCTGTAGTAATGTCTGCATACTTTAATGCAATGACTAACGTGTCCTCTGTGTATATGATAAACAGTACGAAATCTCTTTAAAATAGGTCTTAGATCTGCATCTTACACATCCTTGTAGAAAGGAGACTGGTACTCATCTTTCATTTTTTCATGTCACTTGGCGAAGTTTGAAGAACGTACTAGGGAATAGGTACAATGCATCACACATCTACTACTGGACTCCTGACCAGTTCATGGAAGCATTTTAATACACACAGTCCTACCTGTCTACCCCAGATATGGTCAACCTTCTAATTGCATAGCTCATGGCTTAGCAACCTTTTTCTCTTTGGGTGCTAGACATTACATGTCAACAAAAATTTCCAGAGTGTCACAATTGTTATAACATTTACAAAAGTAATGAATGATTATTAAAAACGTTCCAGGGGACGAGAGGTGCCTTTCCGGAAAATCACATCATATCCTGCCAGCATCGCAAGTTTTGAGATTTTGGCACTAATGTACTTGGCCGATATGTGAGCAATCGTGCATTGTGCTAACGCCTGGAGGCAGTTCCAACAGAATTGAATACCCCCATAATGTCTTCCTGTTAGTTTGCTCAGGTTAGGTTGGGCGGCACAGACGGTGTAATGGTTAGCGTTACTGCCTCACAGCGCTGAGGTCATGGGTTCGATTCCCACCACGGCCCTAACTGTGTGGAGTTTGTATATTCTCTCTGTGCTTGCGTGGGTTTCCTCCGGGTGCTCCGGTTTCCTCCCACACTCCAAAAATATACTGATAGGTTAATTGGCTCCAAATATAAATTAACCCTAGTGTGCATGTGATAGGAACATAGATTGTAAGCTCCGGGCAGGGACTGATGTGAATGGCCAAATATTCTCTGTAAAGCGCTGCGGAATATGTGTGCGCTATAGAAATAACTGGTAATAATAATCTGTAGATTAAGACATGCATCCATTTTGTACTGCTAATTGATTGTGATCAGGACTATAGAGGGATATGTATCAAGCCTTGGAGTTATATAACCAATCAGCTTCTGTCATTTTACGAACACAGCCTGTAGAATGGCAGTTAGTAGATGTTTGGTTGGTAGTCTATCTCTCGCCAAGGTTTGATACATTTCCGGCTAACTGTTGCACAGGGAAAGTAGTTAGGATACCAGCGGGCGCTATCTCGCCCGCCGATATCCCGACAGCCACATCCCGACATGGGACTAAAGATAGACGTCGAAATCCTGACGCTTATCATTATCCCCACTACTAAATCCCTACACCCGGCTTACCGAACGAAGATAAGTTGGGTATCTTAGCGTGTAGCCGAGCAGGGAGACGGGGGGGCCTGGCGTTTGTTGGGTAGGCAAACTGACATCATTACTGATGTCAGTAGTGGACTTCCTGCTCTATTAGAGCAGGGAGTCCACTCGGCCTTGCGGCAGCCTAGACCCTGCCGCAGGGTCTTATCGCAAGGCCGATGGTCGCGATTGTCTCCTGGCCGCTCGCACAAGCTGTGGGTGGTCTCCCAAAGCTTTGCGAGCGGCCGGAGAAAAGAAATAAAAAAGCCCACAGAGCGGGTCTGAATCATGGTCTTAGTTCAAGAGGGTGATCCTCCTGAAGAAATTCACTGGTATTCTCCATATGCTGGCTTAACAGTGGCCAAGCTCAATGTCAACTTGCCTTAGGCAGGCATAGACCACTACAAGTCCGAAAACAGATGCTCTAATGGATGTACATCTTCTAACCACTCCAACGGGAACTGTAATCCCCGGCCAGTGCTGACACCTCGAACATCCAGGGGATCGCTCTTTGTGGAGGCCCCAATTCCCAGGGTAGGAACTTCTGGGAGTTGGGCGGAAGCTGTATTTAGTGGAAGACGTTTTCTACTGGGCTGTAGCTCTGATGAGACTGGGGAACACCTGCACCCATATACCTGAACTTTTCGTCACAAAGTGGCTGCTTATAAGAAAAACATAGATATGACGACCAAGCAGCCTACATTTAACCCATGAGTTTATATTTACCAAATAAGATCCCGACTGGCCAGCTTCTAGTGGAAGTGGCCCTGATATCTATGGTAGGCAGGAGCCAGGGCCTGTTGGAACATAGTCAGTGCATCTCTAAAGCTCTTCGGTTATAGCAATTTATTATTTTACATAAGAAAAATAATAATGCATCACCACATTTTATAATCAGTGGGGAAATGTCGCTGCATTCTTCACAAGGGGGTTATCCAAGTGGTTTAACCCTTTTTTAATACTGCCACTGTATGCACAGTTTTGGCGCATGTTAGAGTCAACAGTACAAGTGCTGCATATCAAACCAATCAGCACAGTCTGCTGGAGCGTCCTAGTCACATTGCATTGCGACTTAGGGGCATATTCAATTAGACACGAAAAGTCCCGTACTTTTCGCATGACGGACTTTGCTGACATCGCTGGTTTTCCATGCGAAAAAGTATAGCGCTCGTACCCGCTTATCCCCGTTTTCAATTAGAAATCGGCGAAAACGGGACCCGGCAAATTCAGACCTGCCGAAAAGTACTGTCAGATTTGGGGAAATCAGCCTGACACCTCCAAAAGATGCACTGACATTGGGAATCACTATAGATACCCCTGAATAGGTCTACTGAAGGTAATTGGGGTACTTAAATGCTCTCAATAGCTGCTAATTAGCGTCTTTGCAAAAGTGGTGTAGAATAGCATTTTGCAGTTTATTTATGAAGAAAATAAATAGTCCCAGCAAATTTGGGGTACATGAAAATGGGTGCTAGCATATTTTGCAGTTGCTAAAGTTAAGCTTTAAAAAAAAAAAAAAAAAAAAAACACACAACAAAAAAAACTTTAAAATCCACCTGCCGCAAACACTTGCAATCTTAATAACACCTGGGGCATACTTGGGGTTCCCCATGGAGTCTATTTTGCTAGTTTTTAAGTTTGTCCCCCAACTTTGGACTTTTTCAAAGTCATTTTTTGGGGTGTTCCTAAGTATTTTTTTTTAAAACCTTTTTGACCTTTCGGGGGCTGTCCCAAGGGTTTAGGGTGGTTCCCGCAAGATTGCACTTTTTTTCGATAGCTTTCATAGGCAAATCTTTTTCACCTATTCCGATGCATTGACGTTCCGCACCAGCGAAAAGTCTTTGGAATTGAATACGGGGATAAGTTTTCACCTAGCGAATTGACGACACCAGTGATACTTTTCCGCAGAAATTGACTCTTCGCACCTAATTGAATATGCTCCTTATAGGCATTTTCTGTCAAAAAAGACGCCCCACGCTAGCAGAGTAGCACAGGACCTGGCGGCTCACTAACGCAAGGCAAGTCGTGCTGCATGGTGTATGGTGGCTAAATGTATGAGGACACATCTCTATGTCACCTAAAGAACTTCCAACATAAAAAATCAAGATGTTCTATCCATAATGAACTTGTACACCATGGCCTAAAACATGCCATTATAGGGGTCTAACTTACTCTTATTCACTTATTATACTAAGGTGGGAATTCAATTGTTTTTGGTTGTGCCACAGGGACCCATTACTTATCGCACACGTCCTAATGCACAGAGGGCCTGATTCAGAGCCGGACGCTCTTTAAGAGCGCTCGCTCTGAATCACGGTGCTTTTCTTTTGTTTTTTGTTGCGGCCTCCTGGCCGCTCGCTAAGCTGTGGGTGACTAGCCACAGCTTTTGTGGGCGGCCAGGTGATCGGGGCTTGCGACTAGACCCTTGTGGTAGGGTCTCGTCCGTCGCAAGTCCCAGGGAGCTTCCTGCTCTGGTGATGTCAGTGGTGCCTCCCTCAAACGGCAGGCGCTCCTTCGGGAACGCCTCCGTTTGTGTAGCCACCCCCCGCCTCACCTACAAAACAGGGCGAACTAGCGATCAACATTGACAGCCGCCCCTTTTGTAGTGAGTCCCGGAATAGTACCCCACCATCGACCCGCTGCGAGCGCTATGCGCTCGCGAGCGGGTCTGAATCAGGCACAGAGTGCAGTGGAATGTCACATTGAAACAATTTCCCCCCAAAAAAACTAAATGGGGGGCGATTCAATTGTTTTGTGGGCGCCTAATGGAGCAATTCAATTGTTGCTCCGTTTGGGCCCCAAGGACTGGGTTTAGCAGCTAAAGTCCTGGTTAGTTTGGGAGTTCTGGTTAGCCAAAGTCCTGGTTAGTGGGAGTCTAAAGCCTTGGTTTGGGCACCCAAACTCCTGACTTATGGCACATTTCTGCTTGCCACCTCAGGTGAAGTGTGTCTAACTGCGGCTATGCACGCCCGAACGGAGCAACAATTGAATTGATCTGTCAAGCACCCATTTGTTATGCACCCTATGAGACAACTGAATCGCCCAATCCCCTAAAAAGTGTTTATTTCATAACATGGGTATGACCAGCGGGTATTTGATATTATCAAAATAAAACATGCTGAAGATGCCAGGTAATTTCTCTCTCCTGTGTACGTCATACAGGAGATATAATAATTATATTGCATATTTATAAACACGTTTATATATTTGAAGGAAAAGGCTTTCATATAGTAACTCTAAACATTGGCACAAATATGGCATGCAGAAAGAATATAACCGGTTTATTGCAGAGTTAATAACATTGAATTTGCAAGTACAAAACAATGAATTAAAAGGTATCTGTATGAGGGTGATTCAATTCAGCACGATGTTGAATAGCCCTGGGAAGGAGTATTGCTTACCTGCATGACATTGTCCCATCAGACATGCAGACAGCCGACGGGACGTCACTAACAAGGGCCGCGCAATTGTGCATATATATTAGATGATATGTCGTTCCAATATGCGGCCTTATTCTGTAACTTTCCGCCCTCCGTCCCAGAAAATTTTCACTGACTGTACAACAGAACAATATATAGCTAGGAAGTTTATAATACTGACTTTATACCTCACTGTATTAGAGAAGTGGTGGTACTAATTAATTATATCACCACATATTTTAAAACATACAGGGGACATGGCAAGAAAAGGCAGATAATACAGATTAAAGAAATATATATTTATTTATTTATTTTTGTGGAAACATATGCCAAAGAGTATTTACTTCATTTGGCGCCAAAAGAAAATTGACAGCTTTTATGGAGTGAGACAGTTTCAAAACACAGGGTGTGGCGTTTGTTTGGGATTTTTTTTTTATCCATTTCATATAAAAGGGTGTTACACCAGCCTACAGGACAACATGCAACTCACTGAATGGAGTCCTGCTCAGGGGCATATAATGCACAGGAGTTTTTCATGCCATTGATAAAACATATGTGCACTTCTGTTCAGTGAATGAAAGGTATATATAAAAAACATTCAATAAAGTTTATTAATTCCTGATCACACAAAATAGCACACTCTGCGCACACACAGTATAACATGGAGACACATGGCCAAAAAATTACCTGATAAAAATGATGTCTTGGTTTTTCACATATACAATGAGGCTCACATATAATCCACATAGCACATAAAATACAATAACTCATACACCCAAGTCTCATAGAACAAAGATGCAACAGAGTAAAACTCAGATCACGCAGGTCATGTAAATATGATGGTCTCATAGTACCATGACTGTGTGTCACACTGTGGAAATAAGCCTGGCCAGTCCAGTCCAACAGCATTGCATACAAACAGGATGGTCAAAGGAGTCTGCAAAAGGAAATTGATAACCCAACTCCACCCACTACATTCAAAAGGTTCCTAGACAAAGTAGGCTACTGAAAAGAGCATTTGGCTGCAGGCAGTAGGTTTCTGACTGAGTCACCCTATGTAGTGAATAGGCAGCATGCATTATTTTCATTTATTGATAATTAAGATACTTGTTGCTCTCTATATAGTGTTGCAAGGTAAGGAGAGAGACAGCTCACTTGCTCCCAGGTGCATTTGGTTACTTTAAGGCAGATTTTAGTTTGCATTAGAATTGTTTGGAAACAGATGTTGGGCTATAAATAGAGAGGACCCCTAAGCATCCAGCATTGATCTATGTCTCTGGTCAGCTCATGTCCCTTTGAACCCAGTCCCTGTGCAGTGTGCACGCCTCTCCTCCCAGCCAGATTGTTGCACTCACTGTGATGGTGACTTCATGCTTCTTCAGCCTGGATTTCAGACTCTTCATGTTTGCGGGCTTCGCTCTCTCTCTCTCACAGACGCCACCTGCAGCTGCCCTGTCTCCTCATGCCAGCAGCGGGCACCGCACTACATGTAATTAGCTATCAGCCAATCTCCTGAGTCCTGCACTTTCTTTCCTTTCCCTACACTTTCCCTCTGGCTGTAAACGGTTCCCCTTCTCTCGTCCAATGAGATTACGCACCATAGTCCAGACTGACAGCCGATGGACCAATAGATGCGCGGAAAAGTTTGTGGGCGGGACTTCCTCTGAGAACTTTTCCCCAGCCAGCTGTGGGAGTGGGACTGGGACACACCTTGCAGTGGGAATGCAGCATTGTGGCACGCAGGTGGAGCAGCTGTACATGTACTTCACAGAGCATTCATATTCCTGATGTGGAGGGGGAGTTTATTTATTTTTTACATTTGGTTTCCTTTTTATTATTATCACAAAATGCCGAGTAGCCATTCACTTCAGCTACACCTGCCTGATTGTAATAGGCTACCACAGTGGTTCCCCAACCTTTTTTAAATAATGGCACCCTATCGTATCAGCATTGTTTTCACGGCACCCCTAAGCCAAAAGTTTGTTATTGAGAAATTCCAAAAATTTTTTTTAGTAAAATTAAGTAAATTGTGCTTACCCGTCATCCGTAGGTTTAGGTATGAGGTGGTGGACAGGTTTGTGCTTCTGTTTGTCCACATATTTACATTACATTGACCATAAATAATTTGATTTGGTCATTGGCGGAACTAGGGAGTGGTGGGCCCACCCAGGTGCAAGAATATGCTTTGGGTCCCCCTATGCAGTGCCCCACTTAGTGGTACCCCTATGCAGTGCCCCTAGTAGTAGTCCCGGTTATGTGCAGTGCCCCCAGTAGTAGTCTCCCCCCTATGTGCAGTGCCCCCAGTAGTAGTCTCCCCCCTATGTGCAGTGCCCCCAGTAGTAGTTCCCCCTATGTCTGTCTGACTCATTGGCTGCCAAAACAAACACACCACTGCTGGGTAGTACGAGTTTACTACCCGGGGCCGGCGCCGGTGTTTGTTGTGTAGTGCAGACTGCACTCACTGCGGTCCGCACTACACTGTGGGGCCCGGGGGACACTGGCGGCAGGTGCAGCGGCGCTGTTGGCCGCAGGGACTATGGGACCCTGCACCACAGCGGTCCCCAGTGAAAGCCACCGGCTGCACCGCCGCTAGTTCCGCCACTGGATTTGGTGCTGGACCACCATCTTAAGGCATTCCTGCAAGTGTCCTGAGGCACCCCAGAGTGCCACGGCACACAGTTTGGGAACCACAGGGCTACCAGGTTTAAGATTTGCGGAACTGCCATGATTATTAAGGTTCCATTTAATGGCAGATATTTAAATTTTTTATGAAAATATCCTGTTATGTACTATGGGAAACTTACAGGGACAGCAGTTGTGACAACCTCTGTACCTGCAAGTTATATCCCCGGAATTTTGTAGAGTTCTTTCACGTCTGTGAAAGACTTATCCGGAGGAAGCTGACACTACGCATGCTCACAGTGTCAGCTTCTGCTGCCGGCTGGAAGCTGCAGGAGTGGGATCGGAAGATCTCTCTCCTGCTCATAAGCCTCCATAGGCTTAAAGCAGTTTAACCACTTGCCTGGCATGGTCGCATCAGATGTGACCACACCAGACTGGGCTTTAACTGACATGGTCGCATCTGATGCAGCCAGTCAGAAACGCCCACTGGTCGGCTGCTGAGGCCCCCTGCACCCGTGGCTCACCCTCCACGATGTCCTGATCACTGCTGGCCACAGTGATCGGGACCTGGCGGAACCCCCCTCCTGGTGCGGCTGCAAGGGCAGCCGTGATTTCCAAATAAGCAGTAGACATGGCTGCTACTGTGTCCCAATCACTAGCCAGTAGTGATCAGGAAGCGGCCGATACCTCCATGTACTGCAGCCATCCCCTCCAATGAGAGGAGCAGCCGTTGCTCCTGGTAGCCGCAGCTGCTGCACATGCCTGGACTCCGGCCAATTTAAAGCCCACCTCCTCCTTCCTTCTGACCAGTTCCTGCAGAAGCTCCGCCTCTTCCTCACATGTGCCCGACGCGCCACAGTGATTGGGCAGTACAGACTGGTGGCTACTGTGTGTATATGTGTATGTGTATATATATATATATAAAAGACTATATATATATACATATATATATATATATATATATATATATATAGACTTACCATACGATCCCTTAAACCGGCACACTCATGAATTAAACACAAGCCCGCGTTTCAATTGGTTTTCATCAGCCACAGTACCTGTATAGCCCTTTTTTTGACTGAGTGCTGACAGTTAGTGGACTATATATATATATATATATATATATATATATATATATATACAGTCAGGTGCATAAATATTGGGACATTGACAGAATTTTTATATTTTGGCCTCTATTTGCCACCACAATGGCTTTGAAATGAAACAAACAAGATGTGCTTTAACTGCAGACTTTCAGATTTAATTTGAGGGTAATTACATCCAAATCAGGTGAACGGTGTAGGAATTACAACGGTTTCTATATGTGCCTCCCACTTTTTAAGGGGCCAAAAGTAATGGGACAAACTAAACAATCCTAAATCTAACTTTCACTTTTTATTACTTTGTTGCAAATCCTTTGCAGGCAATTACAGCCTGAAGTCTGGGACGCATAGACATCACCAGACGCTGGGTTTCGTCCCTGGTGATGCTCTGCCAGGACTCTACTGCAAATGTCTTCAGTTCCTGCTTGTTCTTGGGGCATTTTCCCTTCAGTTTTGTCTTCACCAAGTGAAATGCATGCTCAATCGGATTCAGGTCAGGGGATTGACTTGGCCATTGCATAACATTCCACTTTTTAGCCTTAAAAAACTCTGGTTGCTTTTGCAGTATGCTTCGGGTCATTGTCCATCTGCACTGTGAAGTGCCGTCCAATTAGTTCTGAAGCATTTGACTGAATATGAGCATATAATATTTCTTTCTCCATACTCTTCTCTTCCCATCACTCTGGTACAAGTTGATCTTTGTCTCATCTGTCCATAGGATGTTGTTCCAGAATGGCTTTTTTAGATGTTGTTTGGCAAACTCTAATCTGGTCTTCCTGTTTTTGTGGCTCACCAATGGTTTACATCTTGTGGTGAACCCTCTATATTCACTCTTGTGAAGTCTTCTCTTCATTGTTGACTTTGACACATATACACCTACCTCCTGGAGAGTGTTCTTGATTTGGCCAACTATTGTGAAGGGGTTTTTCTTCACCAGGGAAATAATTCTTCTGTCATCCACCACAGTTGTTTCCCGTGGTCTTCCAGGTCTTTTGGTGTTGCTGAGCTCTCCGGTGCGTTCTTTCTTTTTAAGAATGTTCCAAACAGTTGATTTGGCCACACCTAATGTTTTTGCTCTCTGATGGGTTTGTTTTGATTTTTCAGCCTAATGATGGCTTGCTTCACTGATAGTGACAGCTCTTTGGATCTCATATTGAGAGTCAACAGCAACTGATTCCAAATGCAAATATCACACCTCGAATCAACTCCAGACCTTTTACCTGCTTAATTGATAATGAAATAATGAGGGAATAGCCCACACCTGTCCATGAAATAGCTTTTGAGTTGATAGTCCCACTACTTTTGGCCCCTTAAAAAGTGGGAGGCACATATAGAAACTGTTGTAATTCCTACACCGTTCACCTGATTTGGATGTAATTACCCTCAAATTAAATCTGAAAGTCTGCAGTTAAAGCATGTCTTGTTTGTTTAATTTCAAAGCCATTGTGGTGGTGAATAAAGGCCAAAATATGAAAATTTTGTCAATGTCCAAATTTTTATGCACCTGACTGTATATACATATATATTTGCATGTGTGTGTGTGTATGTATGTGTGTATATATATATATATATATATACACACATATACCAGCTAGTTCTCAACAGCGGTGGACGGCGCCGGACAACCCCAAGCCCCCCACCCCGCTGACGCAACCAGAACCCCCCTGCATCTCTGCTGTACCACCATGCACCCCACCGGACTCCTGCACCCCTGTCTACACCGCCGAACCCCAGGTATTCTAAATACAGAGAAAATCCAAAATGCTCCTGGTCCCAAGCATTTCAGATATGGGAGACTCGGCCTCTATATATATATATATATATATATATATATATATATATATATATATATATATGTCCACGGATCCAGCACTCCCTGCAAAAAAAATTATGTCTTTACCCCGTTGCCAGCACCAGCATGGTTAAATGCTATAATAAACAGACAGGATAGATGCTCACTCAGGGGTCTCAATAATCAAACAATACCAATTTTTCCAGGGGTCAACGTTTCAATGACTGTGCATGAAAATGCACAGTCATTAAAACATTGACCCCAGGAAAAATTGGTAATGTGTGATTTATTGAAACCCCTGAGTGCTGCATCTTGCATCTATCCTGTCTGTTTTTATTTTTATATATATATACACATATGTATATAATATATATATATATATATATATATATATATATATATATATATATAGATACACACTACCGTTCAAAAGTTTGGGGTCACATAGAAATGTCCTTATTTTTGAAAGAAAAGCACTGTTTTCTTCAATGAAGATAACATTAAATTAATCAGAAATACACTCTATACATTGTTAATGTGGTAAATGACTATACTAGCTGCAAACATCTGTTTTTTAAAGGAATATCTATAGAGGCCCATTTCCGGCAACCATCACTCCAGCGTTCTAATGATACATTATATTTGCTAAGCGCATTAGAAGACTAAAGGATGATTAGAAATCCCTTGAAAACCCTTGTGCAATTATGTTAGCACAGCTGTAAACGGGTTTGCTTGTTAGAGAAGCTATAAATCTGGCCTTCCTTTTAGCTAGTTGAGTATCTGGAGTATCGCATTTGTGGGTTCGATTATACTCTCCAAATGGCCAGAAAAAGAGAACTTTCATGTGAAACTCAACAGTCTATTCTTGTTCTTAGAAATGAAGGCTATTCCATGCGAGAAATTGGCAAGAAACTGAACATTTCCTACAACAGTGTGTACTACTCCCTTCAGAGAACAGCACAAAAAGGCTCTAACCAGAGTAGAAATAGAAGTGGGAGGCCCCGGTGCACAACTGTGCAAGAAGACAAGTACATTAGAGTCTATAGTTTGAGAAATGGACTCCTCACAAGTCCTCAACTGGCAGCTTCATTAAATGTTACCCGCAAAATGCCAGTGTCAACGTCTGCAGTGAAGAGGCGACTCCGGGATGTTGGCCTTCCAGGCAGAGTGGCAAAGAAAAAGCCATATCTAAGACTGGCCAATAAAAGGAAAATATTAATATGTGCAAAAGAACACAGACATTGGACAGAGGAAGATTGGAAGAAAGTGTGATGGACAGAAGTTCGAGGTGTTTGGATCACACAGAAGAACATTTGTGAGAAGCAGAACAAGTGAAAAGATGCTGGAAGAGTGCCTGAGCATGGTGGAGGTATTGTGATGGTCTGGGGCTGCTTTGGTGCTGGTAAAGTGGGAGATTTGTACAAGGTAAAAGGGATTTTGAATAAGGAAGGCTATAACTCCATTTTTCAACACCATGCCATACCCTGTGGACAGTGCTTCATTGGAGCCAATTTCCTCCTCCAACAGGACAATGACCCAAAGCAAACCTCCAAATTATGCAATAACTATTTAGGGAAGAAGCAGGCAGATGTACATAAGTACATAAAGTGTACATAAGATGCACATAATACAGAATACCAGTATTCTGTCTGTAATGGAGTTGCCAGCACAGTCACCAGATTTCAACCCAGTTGAGCTGTTGTGTGAGCAGCTTGACCGTATGGTACACAAGAAGTGCCCATCAAGCCAATCCAACTTGTGGGAGGTGCTTCAGGAAGTGTGAGGTGAAATTTCTTCAGTTTACCTCAACAAATTAACAGCTGGAATGCCAAAGGTCTGCAATGCTGTAATTGCTGAAAAAGTAGCATTCTTTGACGAAAGCAAAGTTTGAAGGAGTTTCCTCCCCATCTACCCCATCTGTGTCAACCCAGTTTGTCTTCCCCCACCTTTTTAGAATTTAAGCTATCACGAGCAGGGCCATCTACCCTCTTGTGCTTCTCCTTACTATAGTGTCATTTACTTCTTACTCACCACTAGGGCACCTAATACTTGGTTGCTTATGCTCTGTTGCTTATCTGGGTGATATGGTCGCTAATGTAGCAATATATATTATCCATGTCCTGTATTGTATTGTTCTGTAAGTCACTTGTCTACAATTTCTTTATGTACTTTGTAAGGCACTGCGGAACACTTGTGGCGCCATATAAATCATCATAATAATAATAATAAAAGGACAAAATTATTATTTCAAATAAAAATGGGATTTTGGTACCTACCATTAAATCCTTTTCTCTGATTCCACAGGGGACACTGGAGGTTGCTTACGCTGGGGTATAGAGGCGTGGATAACTGGAGCTGGCACTTTAAATGTAGAACCTCCCCCTCTATGCCCCATTAGCCCTCAGTTTAGAAAATGAATACCGAGAGGAGATGGAGAACAAGAGGAGTAAATGGAAGAGAAGAACACACAATAATCAAAACATACAACATATGGAACAAACCGAACAGGCAGGCAGAGAGCGCTGAGGTGGGCGTCCAGTGTCCCCTGTGGAATAAGAGAAAAGGATTTACCGGTAGGTACCAAAATCCCATTTTCTCTTCCATCCACTAGGAGACACTGGAGGTTGCTTACGCTGGGGACGTCCCAAAGTTTTCCCCACGGGCGGGAGCGCTCTGCGGAACCTGTAGAACAAGGCGGCCAAAACGTGATGCCGAAGCAGCAAAACGTGTCAAATCTGTAAAATTCTACAAACGTGTGAATAGAAGACCAAGTGGCCACACGATATAATTGTGACTTGGAGGCACCCCTACCGGTCCCCCATGACGCACCCACCGAACGTGTGGAATGAGCCGAAGTGGACGAAGGAGGCCGACGGTCAGCACTAACATAAGCCTGATGAATAGTCAGCCTGATCCAACGTGCCAAAGTCTGCTTAGACGCTGGCCAACCCCTCTGAACAGCATCATAGAGGACAAAAAGCGACTGACTACGGAGGGACGCTGTCCTGGCAACATAGATGCGGTGAGCTCTAACCACAACCAAGGTAGAATAATCACCCGAGTCCCCCACCAATGACGGAACCACCGTAGGCTGGTTGAAATGGAAAGCCGACACAACCCTGGGAAGGAAGGAGTTCCGCCGTATCAGCATGAAACACAAGGTAAGGTGGCTTATAGGAGAGAGCACCCAATTCCGAAACTCTTAAAAAAGTACTTAAGGTCAACCTCTTCCAAAAGGTTCAAACATGGCTGAATGAAGGAACAGAAGCACTAAAGGTCAAGTCCCAAGGAGCTACCGGAGGTACAAAAGGAGGCTGCACATGCAAGACCTCCTGAAGAAACGTCTGCACCTCAGGAAGGAGGGCCAATTTGCATTGAAAGAAAATGGAATGGGCAGAGACCTGCACCTTTCAAAGTTCCAAGGCGAAGGCCAGAATCCAATCCCTATCTGGAGAAAAAACAGAAACCGGGACAAACGAAAAATCCTAGTCGGAAAACCCCGACTGGAACACCATGATATATAAGAACGCCAGATACGATGATAATGCGCAGCCGAAAACTGGCTTTCTGGCGCACAGCATGGTGGGAATAACAGAGTCTGGGATACCTCTACGTCTTAAGATATCGGTTTCAAGAGCCACCCCGTTAAACGCAGCTGCGTTAAGTTGGGGTGGACGAAAGGACCCTGCTGTAGAAGATCCGGCCGCAGAGTAAGGGGCCATGGGTCGTCTACCAATAGGGACCGAAGGTCCGAGAAATAACATCTCCGAGGCCAGTTTGGAGCCACTAGAATGACAGAGGCCGACTCGTGTTTTATTCTTTTAAGACGACGAGGAATCAGAGGAAAAAAGGTAAACAAAGTCGTAGATCCACTGAACTGTCCGAGCGTCGACTGCCTCTGACTGCGGATCCAGAGTTCTTGATACGTATACTGGGAGCTGATGATTCAATCGGGACGCCATGAGGTCCACTTGAGGACACTCCTATTGACGAATAAACGTGTTGAACACGTCTGGATGAAGCTTCCATTCCCCGGGATGGATGTCCTGGATAATCGAGGACTACTGCTCCCCATCCCTGAAGGCTGGCATCCGGTGTTACGATGATCCAGCCCCACACTCCGAATCTTTGGCCCGCTAAAAGATTGTTGGATTGCATCCACTAAAGGAGAGCCACTCTGGTAACCGGGTTCAGATGGTTCTGTTGATGCCGAAGCAGCTGAGATCCTGAGCCTTGTGACAGGGGTGGCTAAGGCCATTGAAGGCTGGGCAGATGCTCTAGAGGAATCGCTCTCCTTAGATGTCCTATATACCTAACAGTAGGGATGCGGCCTCCTATTAAGGAGAAGCGGCTTTGGATACTAGTCTCCTGGCCTCCAAAGCCTCTACTACTTCAGTGGCTATCCGCCGTACTCTTTGGCTTCATTCTTGGAAGGCTGATGCCAAGAAGGTCTTAGAGTCTCTACCCTACAGTGGGGAGATCCTGTTTGGCCCCGACTCTGATACCCTCCGCATCACACCCAAACCTCGGATTCGGTCCTTTCATTCCCAAGGCAGGGCTAAAGGTCAATCAGTTCCTCAACACTCAGTTTCCACTAAGGCCTCCAAGCCTAAGTCTAAGCAGACCGGGCCACCAGATGCCCAGCCGGCAAATCTGAGGACAAGCCTTCAGCCTGACTGGACGGGCTTCCCCCCCTGGGAGATCCCAGAGTAGGAGGCAGACTTCTGCAGTTTGCCCAGCACTGGCATCTGACTACCACAGACTCCTGGGTACAATAAGTGGTCTCTAACGGGTATGTAATCTTTTTTTCTAAGAAGGCCACCCTAACAATTATTTTGCGCAGGCCCTCCTTTGGATCCGAACTTTGCCCTGATCCTCCAAAAAACCATTCAGTCCTTGCTGCAAGCAGGGGTAATAGTTCCAGTTCCACTATCACAGCAAAGGAAAGGTTATTACTCCACACTGTTTCTGGTCCAGAATCCAAACTGGTCTTATCGCCCTATCCTCAATCTAAAATCTCTGAACACGTTCATCAGGATGCCCAGGTTTCGTATGGAAACCCTCCGCTGTATTGTCCTATATGGTAACTCGGGACATTCAGGATGCTTACCTACATGTACCTATAGCTCCCTCTCACCATCAATACCTTTCGGTTTGCTGTTGCACAGCAACATTTCCAGTTTCGGGCTCTGCCCTTTGGTCTTTACCAATATTATGGCTACCATGGCAGCCCACCTGCAGGGTCAGGGAATCTTGTTGCTCCCATACCTGGATGACCTCTTGCTCTTAGCAAGCTCTCCAGAGGTTCTTTGCCACCATCTACAGGTAACCCTTGCTTTCCTGCAAAGACATGGTTGACTAATCAACTGGAAAAAGTCCTCCCTGAGCCCTTCCCTAAAGATGGTACATCTGGGGGCTATTTTAGATTCTGACTCAGAGTATCTTCCTGACAGCGGACAAGATCTCCACACTGCAACGAGTGTGCCGATTACTCCAGTCGCTGAGTGTCAATTCACTCAGCAATGCAAATTCTGGGATCCATGGTCTGCACCTTCGACATGGTGCAGTACGCTCCATTCCACTCAAGGCCCCTACAACATTTAATTCTTTCCCGGTGGGAACGGGTTACCTCACCGGATCAGATCCCAGTCGATGGGCATCCCCCTAGCCTGGTGGCTACAGACATCCCATTTAGACAAGGGTTGTCCCTTTTGGGTCCCGGGCTGAGCTCTCCTCACCACGAATGCGGGTGGGGTGCATTGACCGGCCAGAACTCCTTCCAGGGCCGCTGGACTTCGGACGAGGCAGTGTTACAAATCAACGTCTTGGAACTTCGAGTCATCTACAGAGCTCACTCTGGCTCAGGATATTGTTCAGGGTATACACGCACAGTCCAACGCCACGGCATTGGCCTACCTCAATTACCAATGAGGCACTCGAAGTTGGGTATCAATGTCAGAAGTGTCCCATGTTCTCACATGGACCGAACGCAATCTCCCAGCCATTTCCACCGTATTCATCCCATGAGTTCTCAATTGGGATTTCCTCAGCCGTCACGACATGCATGCAGGGGAGTGGTCTCTACATCCAGAAGTCTTTCAGCTCCAGGTGGACAAATGGGGTCTACCGGATGTGGATCTCATGGCCTCAAGACACAACAACAAACTTCCAGTGTATGGAGCCAGGACAATGGACCCCGATGCAGCCTTCGTGGATGCATTGCCAGTGAAGTGGACCTTCCATTTGGCATACCTCCCCCCAAATATCTCTGCTTCCTCGAGTTCTTTGAAAGTTCAAGCAGGAAGGGGCACAGTTTAATAGCTCCGGCTTGGCCCAGATGCCATTGGTACTCTGATTTTCAAAATCTCTCCATAGATGTTCCTCTTTAACTTCCTCTACGAGTAGACCTGTTGTCTCAGGGTCCATGTCTACATCCGGACCTTCCCCATCTGTCTTTAATGGCTTGATTCTAGAGACATCGCTCCTAACAGCTAAGGGATTTTCCAGTTCTGCGGTCCGAACCATGCTCCGAGCACGTAAACCAGCCTCAGCCAGAATTTATCACAGAATATGGTATACATATATCCAGTGGTGTACTCCAAGAAACTATGACCCTCAAGTTTTTAAAGTTTCTAGAATTCTTGCTTTTCTTCAGGCTGGATTGGATCTACGTCTCTGCTTTGTCCATCTGGTTCCAGCGCAGAATTGCTCCTATACCGGATGTTAACACCTTCCTGCAAGGTGTTCTACGTATACAACCTCTTTGTCCCTCCTGTGGCTCCATGGGATTTGTCAGTGGTGCACCAAGCACTTCAGGAACCTCCATTCGAACCCCTGAAATCAGTGGATATCAAGTGACTCACTGCGAAGACTTTCTTCTGGCTATAGCGAAAATTGACCCTTTGTTTTCGCCAGTGTCAAACAGCTGTTTTTTGCAAAAAAAAGAAAAAGTAAACTTTTCGAGGGGAAAAAAAAAAACTGCAACCACGCGACATGGAGAAAAACTAGAGAAAAGTTTTCTCCATCTCAGACCAGGAGAAAAAAATGCAAAAATCCTTATTTTTGGCTAAAAATGTGGGGATTTCTTTCAGAACCCTTAGGACACCCCAAACCCACCCTAATGATAAATTACCCCCCAAAAAAATTCGTAAGTTGCATACTTTGGTGTAAAACGACCACGCAAATCTTGGGCGAAAAAAAAATCAATTGTTGAAAATTATAGAAAGTAATTGTTTTCCCCAGGAAATTACTGTTCCACATAATTGGGGGTACGTTAAAATGGATGCAAATATATAGTTTTTTATTTTTGCCCAAAATTTGCGTGGTTGTTTTTTGCCAGAGTACGCAATGTTCAAAAAAATTGGGGGGTCATTTATCATTAGGGGGGTTGTCCACAGGGTTCTGAAAGAAATTCCCAAATTTTAGCCAAAAATAGGGATTTTTTTTTTTTTTCCTCCTGGTCTGGGATGGAGAGAACTGCTCTCTAGTTTGTTTGTTTTCTAAAATACATTTCTCGACCCAGACGTCACTGGTTCACCGACATACAGAATCTGACGGTAGACACTCCGCATACTCTCCCTCTGTGGCAGGATCTGCTAACGCTGGCTCCCTGCCAACATCCGGACTTCTCCTGTCCTGGCTTTGACGGCATGGTTCTTGAATCTTCCATCTTAAAAGTGAAGGGATTTTCTAGTTATGTAATTCAAAGGATGCTTAGAGCATAGAAGTGTGCTTCTGCCCGCATCTATTAGAGTTTGGCATTCTTTTGTTCAATGGTGTTCTCGAAAGGAATATGATCCTAAGGTGTTCAGGATTTCCAGGATACTGGCTTTTCTGAAGGCAGGGTTAGACAATGGTCTCCGCCTGGCCACTTTGAGAGTGCAGGTTATGCACTGTCAGTCTGGTTTCAGAAGAAGATTGCTTCATTACCAGATGTTAGAATTTTTTTCTAAGGAGTTCTGCGAGTTCAGCCTCCTTTTGTTCCACCGGTAGCACTGTGGGATTTGTCTCTGGTTCTTAAGGGGTTACAAGCTTCCACATTTGAACCTTTAGACTCTGTAGATATGAAGTGGTTGACAGCAAAGACACTTTTTCTTCTTGCTATCTCTTCTGCTCACAGAGTCTTGGTTTTGGCAGTGCTCTCTTGTCACTCCCCATTTTTTATTTTTCTCCAGGATAAAGCTGTTCCTTCCTAAGGTAGTGTCCCGTTTTCATGTAAATGAAGAAATTTGTTGTTCCAGCTTTTCAGGCTCCAGCCCTTTCTGTAGGTGAAGCCTCCCTGGATGTAGTTCGTGCCGGGGGTGGAACTACTGGCGGTGCCGCCAATGCACTGCAACGGGGCCCTCCACAATATAGGGGTCCACACTGCCTGTATGGCAGGTGCAGTGCAGCTGCTTGCTGGGCTGTGACTGACCCGGCCGGCAGCTACATACAGGGGACCGGAGCACAGTGCAGTCAGGCTCAGCACTGCAGTTCACTACTGGATAATAAATCCCAGTAGTCGCTGCAGTGGGGTCAGAGGAGCATGTGCTGAGCTCTGATTGGAGGAGCCCATCACATGCTCCTCTGACCCAGAAGCAGCTCAGCCTCATGGGTGTGACTCATTGTGAAGCTGTGACTGCTGCTCTGCCGGCTGCCTGTGGATGCTGCTGGTGAGTACACTGTGGGGACTGCAGTGTAGCATAATGTGTGTGCACTAGAGGTGGCATAATGTGTGGGCACTACAGTGTGACATAATGTTGGGGGTACTACAGTGTGGTATAATGTGTCAGGCACCCACTGCATCTCCCTATCACCCACTGCCTCTCCCCTCTCTGTCACCCTCTCCCTATCACTCTCTCCCTGTCACCCACTGCCTATCCCCTCTCCCTTTCACCCATTGCCTGTCAACTATCCATGTCCCCTCTCCCTGTCACCCACTGCCTCTTCACCTCTCCGTCACCCACTGCCTCTACCCTCTCACTGTCACCCACTGCCTGTCACCTCTCCCTGTTACCCACTGCTTCTCCCTGTAACCCACTTCCTGTCACCTCTCCCTATCACCCTCTCCGTCACCCACTGCCTCTTCCCTCTCCCTGGCCCCCACTGCCTGTTATCTCTCCCTGTCACCCACTACTTCTCCCTGTCACCCTCTCCTTGTCACCATCTTGCCTCTCTTTGTCTACCTCTTTTGTATTATGTGGTTTTCACAAACATGGATGGCCAGCTAATAAGAGGACTCTGACAAGATGGCTACGCATTAGTATCTCTCAGGTGTACACACAGGCTGATCTTCCTGTCCTAAGCATGGTGACAGCACATTCTACTCGGTCTGTAGGGCCATAGTGGGCCTTCAGTTGTGGTGCCTCTGCCTAAAAATTGTGCAAGACTGCCACGTGGCCTACTGTCCACACTTTTTTTAGGTTTTATGCCTTTGATAGTTTTGCCTATCAGGATGCCTCCTTTGGGCGATGAGTACTCCTTTCTGCTCATGAGCGTCCTCCACCCTAGGGGAGCTGCTTTAGGACATCCCCATTGTATCCTTGTGGATCCCTATGAACCCCGAAGAAGAAATATAGAGTTATGGTAAACTTAACTAGATAACTCCTTTTCTTCGAGGTCCATAGGGCCCCCACCCTGATGCACCTGGATTTTCTTTCGGTCACTTCTTCTGTGAGAGATGATTGGTGTACGATTGTTCTTCCTTCTCCTGCCTTTAGGCATGTTAACTGAACTGAAGTCCTATGGCTAGGGGTGGGGTATATATGGAGGAGGACTCAGGGCACTCTGGGAGCCAAAGCTTTAACTGTTTGGTGCCTGGTCTTCCAACCATAATATCCCCATGGTATCCCTGTGGAACCTATGGACCTCGAAGAAAAGGAGTTATCTAGGTAAGTCTACCATAACTCTATATATTTGCTTATGCTCCTGGATCGACCATGAGGCTCCCGAAAATTGGGTGGAGATCCCGGTCACCTGGAAGAGTGGGCAAGTATCCCGGAGCCATAGCCAACGGTCTTCCAGTGAAGTGGCCAGTACAGGTGGCTGCTGATGCGATTTGCGTTAAATTGCATTATCATGGCTCCATCTCTCTTCACAATGCCAGTAAACACTCCACTGTATAGTGGGGGCAGGGCCATAATGATGTGATTGCATCGCCAAACCCCCAAAACATCTTAAACCTGCCACCCACCCCCTCCCGAGAGAGAGGACAGCCCAAAGGTCAACAAGTATGAGTGTGACTGCTGTTATAAGGAGTATAGTAAGGAGTCTGACAATATGAAAGAGGCGTGTAGAGAACATGGCACAAAAGGGGAACGTGGGAGATCTGATAGGCATGTGGAGAGATAAATTATGATGGGACTGGGAAAGTGAGTGAGGACCCCACTTTTTTTTTTTTAATTAACGATGGGTCCCACATAATTATGAATATGGCATGATCACTGACCATCCTATCTATATATACATAACTTAATCTGTCAGGAAGGTCATTAGAAAGCAGCATACAACACAAAAAGAAAAATAAAGAATCTATAATTTAATAGCTCAATGCAACTTGTTTTCTCTTTTAAGACTGACAGACATACAGTGCTTTAGTATTATGGATGCTTCGCACCAGAAGTGTCTGAAATTCATGAAAACTAGAGATATGCCGTCTGGGACATTGGAACTGTTCAACTTCATTTCTGGGGGGTTGTAGTTTATAGATTGAGCGTTTTATCCTCGGTCTTATTGGTGTGTATAAATAATATCACTTCCATATAAGTAACAAAGGAAAGCTTTGAACAATCTTAGCACTGTTGTCCTGTAGTGGTTGCTCAGCAGTGTAGTGTCCTCTTTATGTCTGGATGTTCAGTGCTGTACTTCGGTGAATTTAGGAACTTTGCACATTCATTTGTCTATCCCAATGTCCGTTAGTCCGATGAAAAATATTTACTAACACCAGCCCATAAATCCGGAGCATAATAAGTCCTGTGATAGGATCATTGGTAAAGTGGTCTGTGGCAGGTACATTTGTCCCAGATTCCTGTCTTATGTGTTTTAAACCCCAAGGAGAAAGTCTGCAGTGTAGCAGGCTTGAGTTTCGGTTTTTTGAAAAGCCGGTTTGGGACCTGGGGTTTGTGGGTGAGAGGAGAGGGAGGGCTCCACCCACGGCCACTCCAGGTTTTGGTTCTCGCAGCCTGGTAACAGGCTTGTTAGGGTTTCCACCTGAGAGTGGCCAATATAAGCCTAGTTTGTTTAGGGCTGAGGGTCTCACCTGGGAGAGCAGACAGGGAGTTTGCTCAGAGACACTTGAAAACCTAACTGTAAGTGTTGTGCTGTGCTTTTGTTGCTGGTGAGGGCATTAGGCCCTGCCAGGTTCTGGTAGTGAGGGAACTACCTGTGAAGTTAGTGCCCCGACAGGGCTAGGATTTATGTTTATGTTTTCTTTATGTTGTTTCTGTCATTGTACAATAAAGACTGGCGCCGACCAGCTTGTACTTGCATCCAGTCTGGCGTACTGTTTCCCAGCTGCTGTGTGTGAAAGGAAGGAGTCCTCTACCCAGGAGAGGGACCCCCTAACCTAACTGTGTCACAGTCCCAATAAATAAAAGGGCCCAGTTAAATAGATCGTTTAAAACTTTATTAGGGAAATTAAATATTGTACATTTTTGCCTATACAAACATGGTTGTTTTATGCAATATAATTACATTACAACCTAGGCAAAATATGTCAGCAAAATGTAATTTATATGGAAGGGACATTATTTATACCCACCAAAAAAACAGAGAGAGCGCCAGGATAAAGCTCCCTATCTATACACAAACCATGCTGACAGCTTGTCAGGCATTATTAACAAGTGTCATTCAGTGAAAGACGTGTATAATGTTGCAATGAATCTTCATTCTTGAGTATCTGGCTCTGATTTCAGGATCTGTGAGTGTGGGATTAAATTCCTCTATATAATAACCTGATCTGACCACCTGCTCCAGGCACTTCCTTTGGATGTGATCCTGGGTTCTCAAGGCTATAACATGAGCTGACCCAAGATCCTCTTCTCTTTTATTAACGACTTATATAACCTTGATCATATAACATCCTTATAATTTTCTTAGCTCCCTGTCACACATTTTCTGACAACATTATACTCTGTAAATCTGATCACTACTTGTTACACTAGCAAACGTAAACCTAAAATTTGGTTTTCATAGATTGCAGAAGGATTGTTTTTTTATTGTTACAGCTATATATTTAATTTGTGGATATAAGGCAGTAATTGGGGGTGTAATAATTGCATATGTGACCAATATAACTAGTGGTATAAGCAATTCTCTAAGGGGGTCATTCAGACCCGCTCGCGAGCGGTAGTACGCTCTCAAGCGGGTCGATGTTCCCCACTGCACATGCGCACGACGGAGGGAGCTCCGTTGTGCGCATGCGCGAGACCCGGGGAGCGACCGGCTTTCCATCGCTCCGGGTCTCGCACCAAAGGGGGCGTGCTGTCAATGCTGATTGACACCACGCCCCCTTTGGTGGGCGTGCCTGCCAGACGGAGGTGTTCCCATGGGAACGCCTACCGTCTGAAGCCGGCCCCACTGACATCACTAGTGATGTCAGTGGGAGTGATTTTGGCTCTGATAGAGCCAAAATCACTCCAGGGCTTGTGGCAGGGAGACCCTACCGCAGGGTCTCCGTCGCAAGTCCGATGGTCGCGATGGTCAAGACCATCGCGACCATCTTTTTGGCCGCTCGCATATGCTGTGGGTGGTCACCCACAGCTATACGAGCGGCCAGGAGGCCGCTCCATTTTCATGGAGGGCCCTGATTCAGACTGAGCGCTCTGGTCAGAACGTTCAGGTCTGAATCAGGCCCTAAGTGTGCCTGTATACGGCGCTATGCCATATGGACACTTTTCCTCCTGCTTCATCTGTAATACTATTAAATACCTTCTAGATTTACACTTCAATCACCGGGAATAAGTGCAGAGAGATGGTATCCACATGTCATTTGTGATAATGTGATGTGTAACAAGTGAAGAACCCTGTAAAATGTGTGATTTTGTAGAATTTGTTGGAATATTATTGTGGGGACTAGTAATATGTGTGAGGGTGTTACTAATATTGCCAGCATGGAATAAGCTGTAATGTATAGTATAAGTGCAGGTGAGCCTAAAACAGTGCAAGCCACATGTTCCCTTGCACTCATTCCAATTCCACTAAAATCAATACCCTTTTATTAAGTGTAATTTACTTTAGCCTTGTATTACTGGCAGGATGAGTCTGGTCCCCATGAGTGGATTGGTATAGCTGATGAGGTTCTTGCTTTCAGTATTGGGGTAAAAGTATAATGGAAAAAAATCAGGGGTACGTTGGATAACAATAGGAAAACTATAAATCGTTAAATGGGTGCTGTTAGGAGTTGTTTGCCCCAAGCTGCTGCTGAAAGGAGATAGTCTCCTATATAACAACAAGTAAAACAAAAACAGCGCTGGTAAAAGGTGTATATCTCTACAGTTTATTAACACAATAAATAAGATAAAATCTAAAAATTCTATTCAATAGATTTTGTAAAGGCACATCGGAATATATAAAAATAAGTAAGTTCATGCATGCATAATATCCAATTTCCATAAAAATCGCACGATGTGTATGCAAATTGCGTAGGCAGTGCTACTGCACAGCAATACATTAGCATGCCCAGTATTTCTTACAGAGCGATCACATAGTGTATGCAGACACCCACCAGCCTGTTTTAAGACGCCCACTTGTGTACATCATGTCCAGGAAGCGTATGCAACCATCGGTACATCAGGTGCTATCGCAGCGCTTGAGGTTGACCATACACTGCCGCAAGCACTGTGAGCACTTCAATGTAAAAACAAGCCAGGTGACGTGTACTATGATGCTGTCTTTTAATTATGCACACCTCTAAAACACCGTTGAGATGCTCAGACACGCCTGTGTTTGCACCTCCACTCCCCCGTTTTTAATGGCCGGCCCCTGTTACCACCTACAAACGGCTTCCCCTGTCACTCACTCTGCTGGGCTGTCTATGCGCAGTGAGCGAATGCATTGTGAACTTTTGCTTAGGTATGCGCACAATGCATACACACTGCATACCATCGGCAGCAGTGAGAGTATGCATCTTAGTGAGCAGGACTGAATAACTCTACAGTCCTCTTGGTAACAATCGCCAGCTATAAAAGATTACCGGCATAAGCAATGTCCCAGCAGTATCCTGTAATTGGTGTTGATGTCAAGGATAATGTCCCAAGTGGACAAGCCGCTGTTTACCAGTACCCGCGCTGGCATGTCCTATGTCCAGACCGTGTCCCAAAGCATATAGCGTAGAGGTGCTTCTTGTAAAGTGCTGTGCCAATTGAATTCCCAACTAAGGCTTCAAATTTCCTTTTAAATGCTAACTTGCTATGTGTGGTACTCCACCTCATATAGACCCAAAAATAATATATAGTGGACACTATTCATGCCATCCAAAAAAGTAGTATATTGTTGCATTTCACTGCACTCATTGAGATGTAAAGCTTGCAGTGTTAGATTATCAAGAGTATCTGGATGATCCTTCAAATCTTTAAAGCCATCAAAAATCATCTCCATACATGCACAAGAATTACACAAATAACATATTTTATTATTGGGCACTTAGTAAGATACATTTTGATGGATGGAACATTTCAAGGAACATGTAAATAGACTTGATCATCACTGCAAGCGTCCTTATGCTATCATTTGAGATTGTACAAACAGTGTACACTATATATTATTTCTGCTTTGTGCCGTGGTACCCCACATACCAAATTATAAGTGGTTCACATTTGTTGAGCACCTTACTTAGGGCCTGATTCACTACGGATCGCTATTGCGATCGCAGCTGCGATTATGCACACAGATCTGCTGCGTAAATATGCTAATGACTACAATCACAAAGCCAGCACAGAGACGCCCAAAGCCAGCACAGAGAGACGCCCACTACGGCTTTCACACATCCATAATACCTTGCAGTATTATGTATACTACAGCATTTCTGACCTCATTCAGAAATTGCTAACCTCAACGCACGCAGTGAGATCTCAAGCTGCGTATGCCGTAGCAGTTGCTAATTTATGCACGCCCACGGACAGGCACGCCTGTGTTTCTCCGATCACTCCCCCGTCACCACCCTCAAACTCTGACTACCTGTCAATCACTCTGTGATGGCTTACCGTGCTCTGCGTGATTGCAGTGTAGCCGTCGTGCACTGTGATGCATGCGCAGTACGCAACAATTGGCCAACTGCGTACGCTGCTGCAGCTCCATAATTAATCAGGTCCTTAATCCACTGTTCTTGACTGTATGTTATTACCCACTATGTGCGACTTAACAATAAGTGCAATCATTTGACAGATATGGTGGTCTGTTTAGAGTAATGTTGAGTACACACTGACAGATATATTGGCCGTTTAATTGATTGGCCAATATATCTTGCGTGCGTCGGCCAGTGTGTACCAGCGATATGTCTGCGAACGCCATAGTTCACAGACATATTGCGTCGGCTGTGATGCACAGCCGTTGCCCAATATATCTGCAGATATATTGGGCATCATGCTGTGTGTACAGGAGGTCAGCCAACAGCCTATACACTTACTGCGGAGACCCGCGGTCAGATGATGGTTGTTCAGTGTGTATGGACAACCATCATCTGCAAATATATCTGCAGATCACTTGATCTGCAAATATATGTTAAGCTACGGGTGTGTGACTCTTGAGGGTATTAGTCCCACAACAGCCTTGAGGGCTGGTATGTCCTGGCTAGATGCGGCCGTGAAGCAGCTTTGAGAGCTGATATGCCTTGGCTTGATGGACCTATGGGCCGTAAGGCACAATGCGGCCTTTGGGCCGTGCAGCAGCCTTGAGGACTGGTATGCCTGGGCTAGCTATGGGCTGTGGGCCGTAGGACAAGATGCAGCCTTTTGGTCGTGCAGCAGCCTTGAGGGCTGGTATGACTTGGCTAGCTGTGGCCTGTGGGCCGTAGGACAAGATGTGGCCTTTTGGCCGTTCAACAGCCTTGAGGGCTGGTATGACTTAGCTAGATGAAGGACTAGTACCACAGAAGAGACAATGGCGTTGGTACGCAGGATTGCATACTTTGGACGCTGTAATGCGGCCTGTGCCGCCGGGTTGACACAAGCAGCTGACACTGGAGTGCGGCCTGTGCCGCCAGGTTGACACAAGCAGCTGACGCTGGAGTACGGCCTGTGCCACCGGGTTGACACAAGCAGCTGACGCTGGAGTGCGGCCTGTGCCACTGGGTTGACACAAGCAGCTGACACTGGAGTGCTGCATGTGCCGCCAGGTTGCCACAAGCAGCTGATGCTGGAGTGTGGCCTGTGCCGCCATTTGACACAAGTGTACGCTAGAGTGCGGCCTGTGCCGCTGGGTTGACACAAGCAGCGTACGCAGGACTGCGCACTCTTGGACACAGTGCTGTCCGTGCCGCCTAGATGACACAAACGGCAGATAGATGGTATGCAAACTGTGGTGCCTGGATGACACAACGGCAATATAACAATATAGACAGGAGAACTGTAGCTCGACTGGATAACAGGAGACAATGCCAGAACTGGCAACACGAAAATTCTATCGCCGGCATTGGAGCAGCGTTCGCACCAGGAAGAAATAGATGCAAAAGCCAATCCAGATCACTCCCGGACTGATGGACAGGAGATATGAGGAATTTCAGCGAATGCTCACTCTGCATTCGTCTTGCCCTGCATTCGCAGTGTGGCGGCTTGTGACAATATATGTTAGGTGTGTACCCAGCTTTAGATTTCTTCTTTCTACCTAAAGGACCCAACCCAATACATCTGCAACGGAATACCACGATCCTGCGTGCCTGTGATGCTGGGTCGTCGGATCTGTGAAATCCAACATGTTGGATTTCACAAATTTGCCAATCACGATCAAAATATGATCGTGATCGGCAAATCTGTGAAATGTAACATGCATAATTTCACCTATCCTCTGACAGATCGCAGAACATTGATGGATTGGTGTTTCCGATCCGTTCTCAGGATCGCGAGACCTGTCGTTAGATGTATAGGGGCCTTAGAGAGGTCATCCTTTAGCAACAATGTGACTTTTCTCGAAAAGCGGAGTCACCATTTTTGGGTTTAGTTTTCAGTATCTTTTGGAACTTTCATTTTATCCAATGATAATTTCTTCAACTACTTACTTTTGTAGCTTGCACCATTTTTATTTAAATAACCTAAACAATTATTTAATTTTTTTAGGTTTATTTATTTTATTTTTTTTCCTCTTTCCAACATATTTTTATTAAGGTACATTACACTGAAAATACATGGAAATGGCAAAGCATGAATGACCTCATAACAAATACAGCTTTGTTAATATAAAGTGTGTTCAAGAAGACATGTCATCTAGAGGTCATTCACAGTTAGCGTGTGTAAATATACCAACATTTTCCAAAATTTTATATAGTTAATTAGTAAAAATTATAATATGAATAGAGATTTATAACTCTATCAGACAGTGTTGAGAAATAAAATAGAATAAAAATATAACAACGTCAACCTTTGCTCATCTACGCCAGAGGCTGTCGATCCATCCATGGGATAAGAAAGAGATAAGATAACAAATAGAGAGAGAAAAAGGGAAGTAACAGGTGTTTGGCTGTGGTATAAAAACAGAGGATTAAATGGTGATAGGAGTTTGGTTATCTAATAATTGATAGGAATACCAGGATGTGAATGGAAAACACTGTTGTGTTGCCAGTTTAGTTGAGTGTTTGAATGTATTTGCCCCAGCATTGGAAAAGCGCAGGGGTTAGAGTTTCCTTGTCTAAGGATGCCTCCAGCCAATCCATATTAAACAGAAAGAGTAGTCTAGAAGTGGCCATACAAACAGTTAGTGGTGAATCATGAATCCACTGTTGCAGGATGGCTTTCCGACCCACTGCTGATAGGATCAGTATAAGTTTTTTTATCAGATTTGGGAATCTCGAGTTGGTCAGCTAAATGACCAAATAAAGCCCATGACGCAGTACATCGAAAAGGTATGCCTAGTACCTCAGACCCATAGTGATGTAACTCACTCTAAAATTTCCTTATGTATCGACATTCCCAGAGGCAGTGCATAAAATCTGCATCTGTAGTTGAGCATTTGGTGCATCTCGACTCGTCCGATATACCCATCAATTAATGTTTTTTTTGGGCGACAGATATACCCATCAATTAATGTTTTTTTGGGGCGACAGATATGCCCTATGTAACAGTTTATATGCCATCTCTTGATATGAGCTGGCAGGAATAAGCTTTAAATTAGTTTGGAAATTCTCTAAAATTAGATCTGGAGACATAGATGGAATCTGGGAGGACCATTTACCTAATTCCAAAAGTTCAATTTCTGGATCTATTTCTGTGCGTATACGTGTGTATATCGTTGAGCTGGAATATGCAGTGGTGCGTGTGAGAGTCTAAGGGGTTTACATAATCCTGCTCATTTAATTGAGAAAGGACAGAATGTAGATAATGGGTAGCTTGGTAGTAAGAGAATTTGTGTTGGGGTCTGAGTTTATATTTTTCCATGGCTTCATTGAAGGTGAGGGGGTGGTGCGAGTCATTTAAGAGTGTGCGTAGATGTAGGATTCCAGAAGAGCGCCAAGTGGTAAAGGGCAATGATGTCTCGCCTTTCTGGATGTCTAGATTGCCAATAAAGGGTAACGTTAAAGAATGGAATTGCTGGAGTTTGAGTAGTTGAGGATTGCCAAACCTGAATGGTAGATGTGAGGAGAGGGTTATCTAGATTAGGCGGCTGTAATCTCGAAAACTGCATATGTAGTATATAGCTAAGAGATAGAGGAGCACATAACTGGGACTCCAACCTGACATCAGCATATATATTGTTTTCAATGATCCAATCTATGGCGAAGCGCAGAAGACAAGCTACATTATACTGTCTAATATTCGGCAGATTCACACCCCCCCTTGGTACGGTTTGAGAAAGTTTTTTTTGTCTAATTCTAAGTCTTTTATTATTCCAGATGAAGTTAGAGACAATAGCATTAAGTAAAGATAAATCTGACTTTGTAAGTAGAAGAGGAGTCATCTGCAGAACATACAATAGTTTCGGGAAACAAGCCATTTTAAATAAGTTACAGCACCCCAACAGGTTAATAGGTAGATTTTGCCACAAATTAAGTCTGGTTTTTATTTTGCGAATGATTGGATCAACATTTATGGTATATAAATGAGGCAAGTGGGAAGGAATTGCCACCCCTAAATAAGTAAGGTGGTTTTTTGCCCACTGAAAAGGAAATGTACCACTCCATCCCCTCTCCACCTGTCTGAATATGGCCAAAGCTTCTGATTTTTCAAAGTTAATGGAAAAGCCAGCAAAGGAGGAGAACCTGTTTATGCCATCAATTACAAGAGGAATGGATTGTCTAGGGTTGGACGTAAATATGAGGAGATTGTCTGCAAATGCTGTGATACGTATCTCTCGGTCACCAATTCTAATACCAGTAAATCTAGGCAACTGCATGAGATATCGAATAAAGGGTTCCAAGGCCAGGTTAAAGAGGAGGGGTGAAAGAGGGCATCCCTGTCTAGTGCCCCTTTCAAGGTGAAATGAAGGAGAGGTCACGTTATTCACCACTATTTGGGCAGTGGGTGTATCGTAGAGGGTCTTTACTAAATTACAGAATGTTATACCAAAACGTTGATGATGTAACACTCTACCGAGATGGGACCATGCTATTTTATCAAATGCTTTCTCTGCATCTAAATTAATGAGTATGTTATCCACAGCTCTGTGCATATGAGTATATGTTATTGTGGCAATAGCAGCTCCTATTCCCTGTACCGATTGCCTATTCATTATAAAACCTAGCTGTGCAGGGGAAATTAGTTGGGGCAGGCAAGCCTGTAGGCGATTAGCCATCAATTTAGTTAAGATTTTAAAGTCCTGGTTTAGCAGGGACTTGGGGCGGTATGACCCTACCAGGGTTGGATCTTTGGCAGGTTTCACTAATACAATGATTGTAGCTTCATTAAATCTAAGAGGGGTCTCTTTAGTGGTAAGAATGTGGTTATAGAGTTTTGCCAGCCTTGGGGTTAGTTCCTCCCGAAGCATCTTATAAAACTCTATATAACAAAAGGCCTGGCCATCAGGGCCAGGCCTTTTGTTATTTGGGAGGGATTTAATAGTGTCAAGTATCTTTTTTTCCGTGATGGGGTCGTCTAGGGATTCTCTCTCCTCCTGAGACAGTTCAAGAAGACGGGCTTCCTTCAAAAAGGAGTGTCCCTCGTTAATATCATCCAGGCCCCTGGTGTATAGTGATTTGCAAAAGAGTGCAAATTCAGCGCAGATATCAGTCGGAGTGGTAAGGATATTATTTAAATTCGTTATGGCGCTTACCCAGGTCTTAGTGTGTGGGCCTTTAATAAGATTGGCCAATATCTTCCCTGATTTGTTTCCCCATCTATGGAATTTATTCCTCTGATAATCATGTTTGGTTTGGGCCTGTTCAGTGAGAAAGGCGTCATATATCTGTCTAGCAGGGCGATAAGCCTCCCTGTGTGTAGGATTATCAGATCGTTTATAGGTTCGATAAGCTGCTGTAAGTGTGGAGCTCAGCTCTTGCAGATGGGAAGTGAAGTGTTTACATTTGGAATGGATGTATGAAATGACATGTCCCCTAAGGATGGCTTTGGAAGCCCCCCAGAATAACGGTGTGTCCGCTGCATGTGATGAATTGTCATTAACGTAAGTCAGCCATGTATGTTTAAGAAATAGATAAAAGTATTGGGATTTATTAAGATATGCGGGGAAACGCCAGCACCTGGAGAAGTGCTGGGGCAGGGTTAATTCGATAGTCATAACTATCGGGGCATGATCTGATATGATAATATTATTAATGGATGTATTAGTGACTTTATGGAAGAGGTGTTTGGATATAAACAGATAGTCAATGCGAGAGTGGGTGGAGTGCGGATGAGAATAAAAAGAGTAGTCTCTTTGAAATGGGTGAAGTATATACCACGTGTCCAGTAGGTCTAATTGTGTACAAAAGGAGGAAAGAAGAGAATGATCAGTTATTTGTGTACTTACCCCAGATCTGTCCAAGGATGGATCGACAACTGTGTTTAGGTCACCCCCCAGTATAAGATTCTGACTGCCCCAGTAAAGAACCTTCTGCAAAAGTGCTGCAAAGAAAGTTTGATTAGAAGCATTCGGAGCATTTATATTGAGTAGGGTATAAATCACTTCATCAATCTTGATATCTAATAATATATATCTTCCATCAGGATCTAAGTATTTCCTGCAAATGGAGTATTGTAAATTTTTATGGAGTAAAATGGCCCCCCTCTGGTTTTGTTGCAAAATGGAGCAGAGATGCAATCTCCAAACCATATGGCCCTTAGGGAATTTCTGGGATCATCGGTCCAGTGGGTTTCCTGGAGAAAGGTTATATGTGGAGACATACGGCCAAGATGCGAAGTCACCTTTTTACGCTTGATAGGGCTATTAAGCCCCTCGGCGTTCCATTATTATATTAAATGGAAGAAGTGGAACATCTCTCTCTATAGATGATTGAGGCAGGGTAAGGTTTGCTATGTTAACCTACCCCCACAGCTGGAATCAGTGAAGGAATAGATTCAAGAACATAAAGGGGTCCCTTCCTGTCCCAGCATGAGAGAAAAGGAGAACTCTTGGTAGATCGGAGCCCCAAGCACAGGTAAGCACAAAACATATCAACATTTAACAAAACAGTAAACATAAGAGAATTGTGTAAAGAAAAAATTTTGCATTTCGTGTGCATACGTGGTTATTCAGTATATCCACAGTGTGGTCTATATGCATAAGTAAGACAGGAAAAGTAAAATGCAAGAGAATTTAAATGCAGATCAGTCAAGTATCAGGACGCAAAAAATTAGCTTTTGCTGCAGCTGGATCACCGAAGAAGAGTGGCTTTCCTCCTTCAAACACCCGCAGTCTGGCTGGGTATAGTAGAGAAAACTTGACTTTAGTATCGAATAAGTGCTTGCAGATCGGGGCAAAGTCCCTGCATTTGTTGGTGACATGAACAGAAAAGCCTTGAAACATGAGAAGACGTTCCCCTTTGTATGATAGACAAGTTGTTTTGTGGTAGTGATCCAAGAGCTTAGTTTTATCTGCGTAATTTAAGATTTTTAGTATAATAGGGCATTGGCGATCAGAGGTGTTTTTGCAATCTGGCCCATGACCCGTAGGATATTACGTCTACTACGATTCTCTAGGTCATCCAGTTTGTCGGTGAGGGTGGTGATGACCTTATGTTGAGGTTTGATGGTATGTTGGGCTATACTCAGGTCATGTTCTAATGTTGATATCCTCTGTTCCATTTCATCTAAGCGAGTAGAATGTTGGGTTAACTAAGATAAAGTAGACTCAATAGCTTCCTTGATTCCTGCAAGTTTTTTATCAAGCAGAAGACCCAGGATAGGGGCAATATCAGTAGGTTTCATCTCGGATGTTCTAGAGTTGGTTGGTGATTTGCGTTTACGGTGGGTGGTGGAGCGAGTGGTAGAACAGTCCGAGTCAGAGGAGTTTCCACCCGGGGTATCGTCTCGGGGGGGCCTGAGCGGAGCCAGTAGGGGTCATTGAAGTTGAGATGAGACATTTTTTCATAAAAATGTAAGCTCAGGATCAAATGTGCAGTTGTATTATGCAGAGGTTGTTAACCTGTATGCACCTCATACAGCCGCCCACAGAGAGCCACACGGGGCAGCAGGAGGTGTCATGGGGACAGGGTCCACCAAGGGAGAGACAGTGGGACCTCCTGGAGGTAGAAGAAGTGCTCGGTGGGTGTAGCGGCAGTAGTGGAGTGAACGCGCCCCAGGCATCCCCAACTCAAGTCCGCAGCTTCTGGAAGGAAGGTAGGCCGCAGCTGTGTACGGGGCCCAGGGTCACCCCAGAGCTCAGGTGTCGGCACCAGGGTGTAGCGGGAGTCACAGGGTCACCGGGTGGGCGTTGGACACTGTGATGGTGTACTGACCGGGCAGTTAGAAGGTCAACCGGGTAGGAGCTGCATACATCCATGTCCTCCCTGTTTGCCAGCTAGGCCACACACTCTTTTTTAGGCTTCTTCGCATACCACCAATCCAAAGAACACTTTAAGCACAATCAAAAAAACTTCACAATAATTCCCTTCAAACACCAGTAGGGGAGCTAAATTTAGCAATACGCAACATAACATATGGACACATTCCAACAAAGATTAATGGGTTCTAGAGATTGTAAAAAAAAAAAGTGGCTAATGGATAGAAATCCACCAGTATCCAAAAGGAAATGTATTGGTGCAGTCCAGAACTCCAACGGACTTAGTGCCGTATTCAATTTGTAGCGAAAAGCCATTTTCACGTGGGTTTTTTTGCGAAAATTTCGCCTGTTTTTTTTTTTTTCTCCATATTCAATTCCATTCCGTTTTCGCCTATGCGAAGAGTCGAGGTACTTTTTCTTCACAGAATAGCAGGTGAAAAAAAAAAGTGTAAAATCTATATTTTGGGGTGCAGATGTTGGGAAACCACTCAAAACCCTTAGTACACCCCAATGGACAATTCACCAAAAAAAAAAATTAAAATTTCCAGGATCACCCCAAAAAACGCCTTTGAAATTTGGGTTAAAAATTACAAAAGTGGGGAGACAACTTCAAAAACTAGCAAAATAAGCTTCTGGGGGTGCTCTAAGAAGGGGCCAAGTGTTTTTGGGATTGCAGGTGCATGTATGATGGAGGAATTTCACTTCTCTTAAACTTCTCTTTAGAGACATTAAAATATGCTAGTGCCCATTTTCAAGCACCCCAAATTTGACATGACTACTTATTTTCACCAAAAAATACTGCTTAATTCCATTCTTCACCACTTGTGCAAGGACGCTAATAACAAGGATTTTAACCGACTTCAGTACCCCAATTAGTTTTATTACGGCTATTGGAACACTTCTACATTGATCCCCAATGTTAGTGCTTTTTTTTTTTTGGGGGGGGGGGTCAGTGTGATTTCCCCAAGTCTGACAGTGCTTTCCGCCTGTTCTGCATTTGCTGCTTGCTGTTTTCGGCTGTTTAGGAATTGAATATGGTGGAAAAGCAGGGACGCGCACAATAAGTTTTCGCATCCAAAACACGCATTGTAGGCGAAAAGTCTGGCAAGCGGAACTTTTTCGCAGATGCAAAACTAACATCACAATACGCTGGTGATCCAGACGCAGGACTGGTACAGGAGAATGACACTAAGAGTCAGTACTCAGGTGCCGTACTGAGTACACACACTGGTGAATGACGCTAGGAATATTTCACTAGAAGAAAGGAACGTGGAACCTGGAACGCTGCAACAAGCGAAGTTGTAGCGAAGTTGTTCAGGCCTAGAGCCTGGCTAAATACCCTTGGGTAACGATCCATTGGAGGATGGTGTCAGCTGACTGCAATCCATGCTACCATTGGGTGAAGGTTAATCAGGTGATGTAGACTATCATGGCTGCATCCATGACAGTAACCGTAGGAACCTAATAATGGAGCAACACATGGATGTCCTAGCAGACCCCAGGAATAATCCTCAGCGCATCACTCGCCACCGCACCTAACGTCTGACTGCTCGGGGGGTGAGGTGAAGCAGGTGCTGAGGTAACGGACGATCCTAGGCCGCAACCTGACAGGCCTCCTGTCTCACCTTCTCCAACTGGTGTTCCAGCATCAGGGAGCTGCTCCTCCACCTGCTGCCCATTTATATCATTCATCTGTCCTCTCTCCAACTGTCTTTTTTTTTTTTAAATCAACTTAATTAACAATGGCACTGGCCTACACCATACTTGCCTACTCTCTCAGAAGTTGCGGGAGGCTTTCCGGTTACACCCCCG
The DNA here is from genome assembly GCA_031769625.1 of Taudactylus pleione. Taxonomy (NCBI): domain Eukaryota; kingdom Metazoa; phylum Chordata; class Amphibia; order Anura; family Myobatrachidae; genus Taudactylus; species Taudactylus pleione. Next base: position 25,611,611 of record JAUIMM010000555.1, read on the forward strand.
GAATATTAGGTGGATCGCCCGAATCCTACACACTTTCTAGTGAAGTGGGCAGGATGAGTTTATACAGGGAATTGGTGGGCCTGTATGGAGAGGCGGGACTAACATAATGCAAATCATGTCATTTAGCCCTGCCCCCTCCTCGTGGACATGCAAATCACTGCATTTTCCAGTGATGGGGGCATGGCCTAATGACATGGAGAGTCCAGTGCCTTCCCCCTTCCCCTGAAGCTGTCAGCTACATCACCTCTCCGGCCTTAATAAAAGTTAATAAAAGTCGGCAAGTATGGTCTGCACTCCTTTTTAGTGGGATCTCATTTCTAATGAGATGGCTATCATCTGAGTCACTTATAAAGTAATAGTTTGCAACTGTGGAGTATTATCAGTGGGAGGGACAGGTCTCTAAGTGATACCATGCAGCTGCGGGGTATATTGATTCCTACCTATCTATACCTTCTAACAATCGATTCCTGCCTATACCTTCTAAAATTGTAGCAATTCAGCGTAATGAGTCGCACAAGAAATAAATGCCTTCAGACTTTGAATGTGGTTCCAAAGCACAAAAAGATATTATTCAATAAAAACAGATGGTTACACGCTGTGATCTAAATACAATTAGTGCAAATAAATCATACAGACCTAAGGTACAGTTGTTACATACGCAAGTGCTCTGGGCCCAGATACCGGCATCAGCATTAGAAACCTCCGTCAACAGCACAGCAAGAAGACTCAAGACTGGGGTCAGAGAGCGCACATATATACTCTTGCAGGGATAGGCAATACAATAGACAAGTTTGACATGATTCCATTGGTTATTCTTAAAGGTGCTTTTGTTACAGGATAGTTCACAGGTCAATTCAAATAGACACAAACAGCCTCCAACCGCCCTTTGTGTCCTTTTTCCCGCTGCATGCTAATCTAAGATGCTAACATTACAGAGTACATTTTAATGTTTTAACTCTCTATAGTCCATAGTTTGCAGACGCATGTTCCGATCTTCTCACCGATGATACCGGAAATCTGTTGAGACAGAGTGGATCAGTACAACACCAAACACGGTCTGCTTACCATGTACTAAACCTTAGATATCAAATAATCTTTATTTCATAACATTAATAATTACTGAATAAACTTTGAATATTGGGAATTGGGGAAAAGACGCTAGTTAAAATGTGTTTTGTGGAATACACCATGGTATGTGTTTTGCGGGGATAATCATTTTATATGCATTAATGACTGTCTGTATTTGTATGGTGAGGACCTTTAACTTATTTTCATTGCATGGGAATTGCACGATGCTAAATAATAGCATCGCCGTATGTACTTATAATGGGGAGTTTCACTAAAATGGCATTGGGCAGCCAGTCGCAAAATGGCATCTCATTGCCATTCGCAAAATGGCATCGCCCCGATCTAATTTTAAACAAATCCTGTCTCAGCCAATTATCTGGCTTTGACAGTCCACTCTTTGATAGCAAACAACCTGCTATCATACTCTAGGCTTACATTATGACATATTATTCAATGTTATATTATGGGATGGCACAAGGTGGTTCTTCATCAATCAATAATGTGTCTCTAGGAGGGGACATAAAACTACCCTTATACACACACCACGGATCTTGGGAGATCATGGGAAAGATGTGGGGATGCACCAATCTTATAAAGGAAGTCTTGAGGGGGAATAGGGACTTACATAATTGAGATGTTTAAAATAACATTTTAATAATACATTTTATGCATGTCTAAATCTTGTACATTATACGATGGTGCCTTCTAGTTCAGGGTTGTAATGCAGTTCTACAATTACCTCAGTATTCATATTGTTACCACTGACCACCATCATGATTTCATTCCTTTGATTCACCTTATCTTTACATTTTCCACACTTCAACACAATAGGAACACACCTGACACATATGCCAATTACTATGATGACACCCAGTATGAGGATCAGGAGTTTACCTATGCTCGCAATCATTTCCTGGACCCATTCTCCTAGACCTGAGAATCATTTCACTGGGTTCAACCATGAAACCCATTCCTCTACCTTCTCCTCTACTTCAGCCACTGAAGCATTATGGTTCTTTCGAAATTCCCATTTTAACTGCAGAATTTCATCCATCCTCCGGTCTATTACCTCCTTGGGGTCGCTGGTATCGTTTGTAATATAAGTGCAACACTTAACTCCAAATTGGGTGGCCAAAGTTACGCAATACCCCCCAGTGACAGCTGTTAAATAATTTAACTAGTCTATGTTGCACAAGTTCTTTCTTGTAAGCTTGCAACTCCCTACCTGTATACCTGAATGTGTCATCATACATCTTGGTGATATTATCTATTAATTTAGCAAGATCTTCTGCTCCACGGGAGGTTTTTGTCCTCCCTGAGCTCGCCTTACGACACCTGCATTACGGTTTGACAGGTGTACCACCCCAGTCAAACTCCCCACCTGCCATTGTTCCCGGAGCGATTCAGTGGGATCCAAATTCAGTGTACCCCGAGCGATCCTGGTGGGATCCAATACCAATTCCCACCATGGTGTGATAGTCCTCTAAAGGATACCCACCCCAATACTGATTATACTTGGGTTGACACCGTTGAATGTATCTCTCATCCATTACGGACCCACAGAACTCACACATACAATAATCCTCAGACGATAGACCTTCACACTGTCTCCGAGTATCCAAAATAGTGGATCTCTTAACAATTACTGTACTAAGGGCCTGATTCAGAGCCGGACACAAGTGGCTGCTCGTTCTCTCCGAGCGATGTTTGCCCAACTGCGCATGCGTACGGATCGTTATACGCATGCGCGAACCAGTCAGTGCGGCCGAAATTCATGTGCTCGCAAAATAGCGAATGCCTGATAATTTGAGTGACAGAATGAGGCGTATGTGGGTGGTAACAGGGGAAGGTGCTTAAAAACGGGGGGTGGAGATCCGATCGCAGGCGTGCTTAAAGGTCAAAACGGGCGTTTTATGGGTGTGCATAATTAAAACAGCAGCGTCATTGACAACATCACTGGGTTTTTTTTAAGCCAGAACTGCTCGCAAAATTGTGGTAGCAAAAACCAACCACAAGAATAGCGAGCAGCTCATACCCTGTTCGATGTACTCGATTAATCTAATAAATAGCGGACATGACGTAGGATGGCAGCGGCCAGGGGGCGTTGTTTCCCAAAAAACGACTGCAAGTTTTCTTCGCTCGTTCAGACCTAGAGGCGTGAACAGACCGCAAACAGCGAACGGTTCATTTGAATAGCCACCCCTATTTTCTGGACGAGCGAGCGCAAATAGCGACCGGCTCTGAATCAGGCCCTAAGATTGGTCAGACACTCCCCTGATTGGCATAGCACTCCTCCTCTCGACTCCACTCCATCAATATTGCCATTAGCTCCCATCTCCTGTATCGGTCCCCCGTCACAGAAACCAGAAATCCCCAAACAAACCAGGATGATGGAAACTCTGGAAGAGAATACAAAAATGGACACAGCAGACCAGTCCATTGCCATAGCAAGGACCTGCAAATTTCTTTAGTTCAGATATCTCACTGCAACCTCTTAACCCTCCTGGAACAAGCTCACGATCGACAGGTCCACGTTATCAGCCTCGTCTCCACCTTGTTTCTCCACGGATTGGTTGACCTTCTTGCAGTGAGTGAAATGGACCCAGGTATCGCTCTCAGCCACCTTCAAAGATGTGGTACTTGTCAGCAACACCTGATACGGACCTTCCCAACGATCAGTCAAACAACCTGAACGCAAGAAATTTCTGATCATAACATATTCTCCAGGTTCAACATCATGACAGTTTGTTTCAGGCATATCATGGGACAACAATTTCAGTTTCTGCTGCTGTTTTAACTGTTTACTCATTGTTATAAGATACCTTACAGTTACCTCGTTGTTACCTTTCAAATCTTCCTGTGGACTTATAATCAAATGAGGTTGTCTACCAAACAGTATTTCAAAAGGAGACAGATTTAGAGGAGGTCTAGGAGTGGTCCTTATGCTATGTAGGACCAACGGTAATGCTTCTGGCCATCCTAGTCCAGTCTCTGCCATGATCTTACTTAATTTATTTTTAATAGTACCGTTCATCCTCTCCACCTTGGCACTGGCTTGCGGTCGGTAGGGGCTATGAAGTCGACTATTAATACCCATCAGTTTACACATATTTGAAAAACATCACCTGTGAAATGAGTACCCGGCACTCTCAATAATTTTAGGGATACCGTATCTGCACACAAACTCCTGAACAATTTTCTTGGCAGTAAAGGCAGCAGTATTAGTGGCAGCTGGGTATGCCTCAACCCAATTGGAAAACACATCAGTGCACACTAATACATACTTGAGATTCCTGCAGGGTGGTAATTGGATGAAATCAATTTGTATTACCTGGAAAGGTCAGTCAGTCGGAGGAATGTGGGATGGTTCGGTAGGGATCGTTTTCCCAATGTTTTTCCTCAAGCAGGTCACAGGACATTGCTCTCTTTTCCGCTTGAGAAGAAAAACCCGGTGCGCACCAGTATGCTCTCACCAATTTACACATGCCTTGCTTTCCCAGATGAGTCAGACCGTGCGCTGCCTTAGCCAGGTTTGGGTAATATGCCTTGGGAGCCACTGGCTTACCTTGTCCGTCTCTCAAGAGTCCAGAGGACTCTTGCCCACATCCCTTGGACCTCCAGACTGACTTTTCCTGGATAGAACACAAATTTTGCATCTCAATTAATTTCAGCATATCAATTGTTTGAAAAGTCATGATTTGTTCAATTGGTATATTCATTTTTAATCCTGCTGCCCATTTTGAAGCTTCGTCTGCCCTGTTGGTACCCAGTGACACCGGATCATCCTCACATGTATGGGCTTTACACTTAATTACTGCCACTGCCTTTGGCAATTGGATTGCTGTTAATAGTCCTTTTATATGTTTGGAATGTGTAATTGGTGTGCCTGCTGCTGTCATAAATTTTCTCAGATGCCATAAGGCACCGAAATCGTGTACTACCCCGAAGGTGTACCTAGAGTCAATGTAGATATTAGCAGATTTACCTTCCGCTAATTCACACGCTCTTTTTAGTGCCACCAGTTCCGCCACTTGGGCCGACTGTGGTGGTCCTAAAGGTTCGGCTTCTATAACGTCCTCGTCATTTACCACAGCATAACCTGTACATAACTCTCCAGTGTCAGTTTGCCTATGACAACTCCCATCCGTGTAAAATATCACATCTACATTTTCTAAAGGTGTATCCCGTATGTCAGGTCTTGCAGTAAAGGTTTGATTCAGATATTCCATACAATCATGTGCATCAATATACCTGCAGAACTCACCTGTTGCCCACGGCTCACCTCTCTCCACCCTTTGTGCATCATGTTGCACATATGATAAATACGTAGCTGGATTTAACGTACTGCACCTTTTGATGGTGATGTTTGCAGGTGCTATTAAGGCTAGTTCCCATTTCGTGAACCTAGCTGAGGAGACATGTCTGGTTTGGGCAGAGTTTAGCAAAGCAGATACAGCATGGGGAGGATAGACAATCATATCATGGCCTAGTACCACATCCTCACTCTTACTGACCAATAGAGCAGTTGCTGCTACACTTCTTAAACATGTTGGGAGTGATTTTGCCACAGTGTCCAATTGTGCACTGTAGTATGCTACCATGTTTTTGTGTGAGGACACCTGCTGCACAACCATCGGCTTCCGTACAATACAAATCAAAAGGTTTTTCATAATCAGGTATTCCCAATGCAGGTTTTCTTGTCAGAGTATGCTTAAGATTAAGGAAAGCCTGCTCTGATTCCTCTGTGTGTATGACACAATCGGGCTTTGAGGAAGAGACTAAGGACCTCATACAGAGTCGGTCAAAGCGGCCGCACGGTCGTACGCCACCGATGTTCGCTATACTGCGCATGCGTAAAGTTCGCAATGCATGTGCTCAAACTAGCCGCTACGATCAGAAATTTCTCTCTCCTTAAACACAGCCAGGTCAGTAGTTTGAGTGACATATTGAGGCGTTTGTGGGTGGTAACAGGTTAAGGTGCTTGAAAACGGGGGAGTGGAGATCCGAATGCAGGCGTGCCTAATTATGCGAACGGCGGTTTATGGGAGTGCATAATTAACAAAGTAGCATCATGGCACATGTGACATGGGAGGTTTTTACACTGACATGATCGTAGAGCTTAAGAGAGGATATGGTCAACCTTAAGCTCTACGACCAGTTCCGATGGTCTCGATTAATCCTTATATGCCTGGAACACGTGTAATGCCTACGAGAAGGGGGCGTATTTTTTTGTCTTCCGGCCGCTTCCTCCCCTTGGTCGGCCAGCTACCGATCCAAACTTAGGGACGCAACTTGCGAGGGAATCATTTGCATATCTGGCCCCTTTTCCCGTACGACCGAGCGGCCGCTTCGACCGACTCTGAATGAGGTCCTAAGTCCTGTAATGGTAAGGCCAAAATAGAAAAACCTGGGATCCACATTCTGCAATATCCACACATTCCCAAGAAGGTACGAATTTGCTGTTGATTCTGCGGCAGTGTCATGTTCTGTATGGACTGGATTTTGTCATTTGTGAGATGTTGTAACCCCTGAGTTAGGCAGTGTCCCAAATATGTAACCCTGGACTGGCATGGCTGTAGTTTGTCCTTATCAACCTTGTGTCCTGTTTGCGAGAGATGAAGCAACAAAAGTTTAGTATCATTTAAACATGACCATAAACGAATCAGAACATAACAATAAATCGTCCACATATTGTATTAGAACAGATCCATTGGCAGGTTGAAAAGATGGCAAACAGTTGTGTAAGGCCTGGGAGAAGATACTGGGGCTGTCTATGAAACCCTGGGGCAATCGTGTCCATGTGTATTGTACACCCCTGTATGTAAAGGTGAATAGGTACTGACAGTCAGGATGAAGAGGTACAGAGAAGAAAGCAGAACAGAGGTCAATGACAGTGAAATGGGTTGCATTGGGTGGGATCTGCATAAGAATGCCAGCTGGATTTGGAACTACGGGAAATTGGCTCTCTACCACCTTATTAACCCCTCTAAGGTCTTGTACCAGCCTATAACCCCTCCCTCCACTCTTCTTTACAGGAAAGATGGGACTATTGGCTACACTTGCTGTACGAACTAAAATTCCCTGCTGTAACAATCACTCAGTTATGGGATAAACCCCTAATTCTACCTCCTGTTTTAATGGGTACTGGGGAATTTTAGGAGCTTGCCTACCACTCTTTATATTTACCATTACGGGACTTACATTTGCCATTAATCCAGTGTCCTGTCCATCCTTGGTCCAAAGCGAATCTGGAATTTGGGATAACATTTGATCTACCTGAGATGGATTTTTACCTGAACCAGTAGAGTAATACATTATCCTTTGGGGAGTGTCCAACATATCCCTCACCTCGTGCGCAACTCTCTTAGGGATATCTAGAAATACACCAGCAGGGGTACAATATGACACATCCCATCTTACATAACAAATCCCTTCCCAGTAGTTTAGTAGGAGCCGCTGCTTCCAGTAGGAAAGAATGCCTGGTATGCAATGGCCCGATAGTGACCTCTGTGGATTTTGTTAAAGGATAATGTTGCACTTTACCCTTTACACCCATTGTTGGTGCTGTCTCGCTGGTTACCTGTAAGTTAGCGGGAGATTTTATCACTGACCTGGTCGCCCCTATGTCTACAAGAAAAGGATATTTAGTACCACCTACATCAACCATCATTACAGGTTCCTTCCTAGTACTTCCCGTTAACCTGACTATCTGTAGACTACAGGTATGACCTGACCCCTAGCGTTGACTCACACTCTCCAATACAGCATTTACGGCCACAATTGGAGCTGGTGACTGTTGTGGGTTTCCTGTACTCTGTGTATATCCCGTATGGGGATATACAGGTATTCCCTGGTTAGGGAGTACCTACTTACATGTCCCACTTGGTTGCAGTTAAAGCACTTTCGCGAGTGGGGTGGGTGAAAGGATTGCTCTGTGGGTTGAGCGGAAGGGAAATATTGTGGGTGTGGGTAAGGATCTTGATCAATGTATTTACAACAATGCTATCTATCAATATCACTGTGTACTCTCATCGGCTTTGTTTAAAACACGTGGCAACAATACCGGAAATACGTATACGCTATTGTGCAACTAGTCACATACACAATAATGCGACTACTACACAACATGTATTATGACTTTTACGCTATATTGCGACTGGTCGCATACACAATAATGCGACTTCCCCTTTTTAACACAAAAAACTATCGATGAAGGAAAATAAAATTTTTCCTCCCTCGTCCATGGATTCTCAATCAGTGACGTAAAGCCACAATAACAGGTAGCGGACTCTCAGCAACAAAGTGATAGCAGATTTCGAAGACACAATGCGATCTCCTGCTAGGCGCCTCCACCCTTTTGCTGAGAGATCACTACCGAGTGTTACCTGGTGCCCGGTAGCGTGATAAACACTGCGAGCCCCCAACTATCGATTCCTATCTATACCTTCTAACAATAGATTCCTGCCTATACCTTCTAAAATTGTCGCAATTCAGCATAATGAGTCGCACAAGAAATAAATGCCTTCAGACTTTGAATGTGGTTCCAAAGCACAAAAAGAGATTATTCAATAAAAACAGATGGTTACACACTGTGATCTAAATACAATTAGCACAAATAAATCATACAGACCCAAGGTACAGTTGTTACATACGCACGCGCTCTGGGCCCAGATACCGGCATCAGCATTAGAAACCTCCGTCAACAGCACAGCAAGAAGACTCAAGACTGGGGTCAGAGAGCGCACATATATACTCTTGCAGGGATAGGCAATACAATAGACAAGTTTGAGATGATTCCATTGGTTCTTCTTAAAGGTGCTTTTGTTACAGGATAGTTCACAGGTCAATTCAAATAGACACAAACAGCCTTCAACCGCTTTTCCCGCTGCATACTAATCTAAGCTACTAACATTACAGAGTACTTTTTTTTTTTTTTTTTTTTTGCATTCTGTTTTTATTAGAGGTTTCAAACAAAGAACGTACATCATACAGAAGCAAAACATTATCAACGTGTACGTGTCCAAATGTACGCAAATTAGAAACCACTTTTTTACATTTCAATAAACACATCACACAGTATAAAGAAGGTAAAGTAAAAAGAAAAACTATATACTAAGTAACAAAAAATGGGGGAACAGGGAAGGGTCTTCATGTTTTAAAAGTAAGTGGTTAGCCAGTATAAAGAAGCTGCAGTCTATATTACGGGGTAATTACGGCTGGAAACATATAATTTCTATATTCCATAGAGTTTTTGTATTCCAACCATGGAAGCCAAGTATTAGTGAGAATAAAAGGGCTATTGATGGAGAGGGTTGAAGAGTCTTCCATTGACATGTAGTAATCGAGTCTTTGGAACCAGTCCCTACGTGTGGGCGGGTTACAAGAGTTCCAAAGAATTGGAATGACAGCTCTTGCGGCATTACTCAAATGGCGCAGCAAGGACTTTTTGTAGTATCCCAGTGAGGACTCAGAATAATTTATTAACCAAAATGCTGGATCAGTGGGGACAGGCGCGCCTAAAATTTGTTGTGAAACGGAAATGACCTCCAACCAATATTTAGATAGCTGTGGACAGTCCCACCATATATGTAGTAATGACCCTGGAGCCCTAAGACATCTCCAGCAACAGTTGGATTTTGTTGGGAACATGGCATGTAATAGTGTAGGGTGTCTATACCATCTCATCAAAATTTTGTATTGCGTTTCCTTGATAATTGAGCAAGTTGAGCTGCAGTGTGCCTTGAGAAATATTGTTTGCCATTCTTGCTCTGTGAGGGTAATGCCTAAATCTAATTCCCATTTTTTAGCCCAAGGAGGTATGATACAGGAAGGGTTGTTAAGGAGTATCTGGTAGATAGCAGAAATTGTGTGGGATGGATCGGTTGGTGAAATGCAAAGTTTTTCGAAAGCAGTGAGATCTCGACTAGAAACATTCATTCTACCCGCAGAGGACAGGTAATGGCGAACTTGCAGGTATTTCCAAAAATCTGAATGAGGTATTGACCACCTTTCCTACAGAGTACATTTTAATGTTTTAACATTCTATAGTCCATAGTTTGCAGACACATGTTCCGATCTTCTCACCGATGATACCGGAAATCTGTTGAGACACAGTGGATCAATACAACACCAAACACGGTCTGCTTACCATGTACTAAACCTTAGATATCAAATAATCTTTATTTCATAACATTAATAATTACTGAATAAACCTTGAATATTACACTTTAATACTAGGGAACCTTTTATGTAAGTGTGCAGTGTGTAAGTATTGGGGAATTGGGCAAAAGACGCTAGTTAGCGCTGTGCGACTATGTGTTTTGTGGAATACACCATGGTACGTGTTTTGCGGGGATAATCATTTTATATGCATTAATGACTGTCTGTATTTGTATGGTGGGGACCTTTAACTTCTTTCCATTGTGTGGGAATCGCACGACGCTAAATAATAGCATCGCCGTATGTACTTATAATGGCGAGTTTCACTAAAATGGCGCTGGGCGGCCAGTCGCAAAATGGCATCTCATTGCCATTTGCAAAATGGCGTTGCCCTGATCTAATGTTAAACCGATCCTGTCTCAGCCAATTATCCGGCTTCGACAGGTATGACATATGTTCTAACTAGTCGCAGTGGCCTTCATTTACGCGCATCAACCTGGAATTTTTGTCAGTGTAAACGGATCCTCTCTGGTCCAGGGACCCAGGGATCCAACTCGGGTAGTTTGCAGGGTTGGCAACGGGTCGTTCCCGTGTCACCCTGCAGTGTAAATGGCGCGATCTGGGTCACGATGACCTGGATCGTGCCGCCTACTACCCGATTGACCTGCTTCATTGGAGCTTGGAGATTACATCATCTCCAACCGTCCACTGCAACACCGGAACAGCCGGGTCACTGCAGACCCAGCTCCGGTGTGAATGGTGCCGACCCAGCCATACCCCGGGTTGGCATTGCAGTCAGTAAGTCTGTCCCAGGTCTGATCTAGGTTGGAAACATGTTCCAAATCTCGGTTCAGACCTGGGACTTTGGTGTAAAAGAGGTATTAAGCTGTTCAAACCAGGGTCTGCAATCCTCAAATCATCATAGGGGTGTTCAAATCCCGACAGCAGCTGCCCGACAAAGGAGGAAATCCCGATCGTCCTAAAAGGTAAGTACTAACTAATCTAATTCTACCCCCTAACCCTCCTTTAGGGTGCCTAACCCTAACCCCCCTGTCTGGAAGCCGGCTTCCGGACTACATCCCCATCATAGAGAGAAAAAACATCAGCTGTCTCCTTATTAGTAAGTTGCATGATGATTACAACAAATGTATAGCTTTATCTGGACACAACCAAGCCCAGCTTCCCAATAGTGATTACCATGACAATGAAACATTCCATTCATTCCACACTGTAGCTGCTGTGTATTCTGCAGACTCTGTTTCTTTGTTCATTTACAGCTGTTATTAAAACCACATTACTTCCTCTTCCACAACAATTGTGCAGAATCCTCTTTATGTCTTTGCTAGAAACCTTTCCCCAAAATCCTAATTGAAGCTTTTGTGTATAACGTGTTCCATTATGTTCAGACCTGTCCTGTTTATACGCCTTGTCTCAAACCTGTCAGTCTGGGAATATTTTCCATAATACAGCATTCATTCTTAGGGCCGTAGAGAACTGTGTTGGCCCCGCTACTTTTGGGCAGTGTGACCTAATGTAAGGAGGTGTGGCCACGCTCCCTCAGAAGGAAAAAGCTGCGCCATGAAGTTGTGCAGTATGCTCCACAGGGGGGCGCCGTGTGCCCTTCAGCCAGGTACAAATCCAGGGGGAGGGATCAGTGCGATTGGTTCCCCTGCACAGCCAGAGGAGACTGCTGCTAATCAATGGCCACAGCCTCCCTGGACACACCACAGCTGGGGAGACACAGGCTGCTGCCGCTGACAGGTGAGGAGGGTGGGTGGGTTAGGCATGCAGTGGACCAGGGCTCCCGCCTAGCCCCCTCCATCCTGGGTCAATAGTACCCCACCCACCCCCTCCTGACACCCCCTGTACATTCCGATGCCCAGTGTCCTTGTGCAATTTTTCTGGTACACCAAAAGAGGTGGTCCCAAATACAAAATATTGGATCTCTGACAATTGGGGGACCCTAGTACAATTGTCAAAAAGCACACTGGAAGTAAAAACATCAATGGGTATTGATATGTAACACTATAACGCTGGACCTATTTCAATGCAGAAGCATTGAAATAGGTAAATTAGAATTTAGAATTAGACCCATAGTTACAGATGAAAACCTGGGGCCACCAGGACTTTAGCTGGGGTGTACTTTAATAAAATTGCTTCATAGCAAGCAGTGCAAATGTAAGACTAGTACACACCAGAGAAGAAAAACAGTGTAAACAAATTGGCGAAAAACAAATAATTTGTAGTTTTTTTAAGGGAGGAATCCAATTAGCCACAAGCTTTACCCCGCAGGTAATTACCCACGCTGCACGGGAAAATTCTATAGCATTTTACCCGCACAGTAAACCAGAGGTTAACGCACACTAACCCATGATTCTGTGTAAACTGAGAAACCAATGGATATTCACCACGCGTTAACATGCAGGTGCATTTTTCTCGCTTCAGGAGCTGCGTGGAAAAGTTCACTTCTCTGGATTAGTGCGCAGTAAAGCCTGCTAATTTAATCTTCTAACGTGGGTAACTGGATTCCCCCCCAAGTGTTCATTAATGCTGCTCAAAACGTCCCTTCAGCACATTACAAAAGCAATCCCATAAAACTAAACTGTATGTTTACCAATAGCAAGCAGTGTCAACATTGTGGCAAAGCAAGCACTTCTCACGTAGACATCCATTCACTTACCTCATTAAGATCAACAACATTTATAATCAAAGAACATTTAGGGGCAGATTTAGTGAGCTGCAAGGTTGAAGTAGTAAAACATTGCTCAGTTTTGCTCGCACCCCATAGAGAGGATGTAGTCAATATATCGACAATCACAATGTCTACCATCGAAAGATCGACACTATGTTGAATGTCATCCTGTCGACATGGTTAAAATGTCCAAAACATGCCAAATATGGACATGTGGATTGTCAACACAGTCAAAATGTCTACAATAGAATTGTAGGGTTTAGGCTTTAAATTAGGGGTTGACATTATGTAGCTGTCGACATTTTGTTAGTGTCAATGTTTTGCAAGTTGACATTGTGCTTGTCAACATCTTGTACATGTTAGCATTATGGTTATATAATTACTGTTGACAAAACATACCGAACCCCCATAAAGGTGTGAGACAAAATAAGCAGTTTTACTATCCAAAATACGTATAAATGCCATCCCATCTGCCCTATAAGCTGCATTAGACACAACAAAAATATTGTCTTAGGTTGCTCATTTCTGCTTTACACATGGTTTACGATAACTTTGCATTTGGATGGATATTAAAAAAAAATAAGGGGCCTATTTATCCATTTTAATTTTTTTTTAATTTTATAGAATTATGTAGACACTGCAATTTCTGCATAAATTTATGTATTGTACCTATGTACTGTCAAAGCTGAATAATTGAGTGAGACAAGTTCAGTTTAAAATTTTATCGCAGCGACGCCATTTTGGAAATGAGATCACAAGACACCATTTTGTGTGGTCAGCATTAATTCAAGTTATAACCCATTAACTAAGAACAGATGGCAATGTTTTTGTTAACACCAAGGGCAACGGGAAAAACCAGCTTTCTAAGTAGATAAGGAGAGACAATGGGTATTTTTACATACAAATTGGGAATCCCGGGATGCAGATAAAGTATAGTTGTGGCAATTGTGATATAATATCTACACAATTGGATTTGCCTGAATACTAGACAAGATGTCTCCTAATCCCATAGTTTGAGGTGATAATACATTTGCACTTCACACAAGTGTCTGTGAGAACAAAAGAGGTTTTGTTTTCCTTTGAACACAGCAGGTGGGGGCCTGCTGAAAGAGGGCATGTCGAATTACAACCCTCAGCCATCCACACTGATGGAGGTTCACTTCGTGTATGAGAGATTATGCACTTAAATCTCACCCATTAATAACTAGCATCCTTATATCAAACCCCGAATACCCACACACTACATATTCGCACATAAAGTTCCATAAGCATCAAAATGTATGATTCAAGTTGGTTAAGTTAGTTTAAATGCTAAGAAATATAGGTTTTTGATATCTAAGGTATTATATATGATAAGCAAGGTATGTTTGATCTCGTTCTGATGCCTACGCTTTTTACAGAATCCCGGTGTTATCGGTGGAGAGATCGCATCATGCAAACTCAAGTTATGGATCGCAGAACTTATAAGCAACAAAATGTTTTAGTTGATGGAATGTTACAGGAGGCGTTACCAGAAAGACCCCGGCTGTTAGAGGCAGGAAAAGTCTATCTGAAACAACCTGTTAAATCTGTCGTTACATATGCTCCTCCTCTGGGAACCAATGAGATCAGCAGGAAGTTTCCCCTTTGTCCTGTTTCAGTCTGGGGGGAATAAATACATGTGTCCAAACACTGGTTTGGCAGTTCATGCTGAATTTTGGGTGAGCTGAGGATATCTAGTGAGAAGTCTATCTCTGGATTCAGAGGCGCAGCGTATGTATAACCGTACTTGGTCTGTATTATTTCCTTTTACGCCTAAATTATGTATGTATAGATTGCGTGTAACTGACTGTACTTTTACCTGAATAATACTTGTGCGTTGGAACCACAAGATTCCACTCCTGTCTTTATTTGCGGTCATACTGGGTACGCAATTAGCGTTGTCTTAGAGGTTTTTAGGCAGGGTTTTGTCTTAGAGGTTTTTAGGCAGGGTTTTATCTTAGAGGTTCTAGGCAGGTGAATCTTAGAGGTTTATAGGAAGGAATATATTAAAAGGTATTTACAAATTTAACAGTACTAATACCACAATGCAGGATATTTCACAGAAATCTCCGGCAGAGTGCTAATTAGCACTGCAGTTCTCAGTCCCCATTATTATCAATGGGGACTAAGATCTGACCCCTATGTAACAAACTCTGAAAAGCTTTGTTTTTGGCCCCATTAGTTTACACCATCTTCAGATGGTATAACCACTTAACTGGCTAATATTTAAAAAAAAAAAAAACTTCCACAAAATTGTCTTTTTTTTTTTTTTTTTTATAGAAAATTATTATTATTATTGTTTATTTATATGGTGCCACAAGTGTTCCTCAGCGCCTTACAAAGTACATAAACAAATAGGTTGACCAGTGACTTACAGTACAATACCATACAGGACGAGGACAAAATTGTCTGTCTTTTTTTTAAATAGAAAATTATTATTATTATCGTTTATTTATATGGCGCCACAAGTGTTCCTCAGCGCCTTACAAAAGTACATAAACAAATAGGTTGACCAGTGACTTACAGTACAATACCATACAGGACGAGGACAAGGATAATATCCATTGCTACATTGGTGACCATAACACCCAAATAAGCAACAGAGCATAAATAACCAAGTGTTAGGTGCCCTAGTGGGGAGTAAGAAGTAGATGAAAATAAAGTAAGGAGAAGCACAAGAGGGTAGAGGGCCCTGCTCGCAAGAGCTTACATTCTAAAGGCGTGACACATATGGGGTAGACAGGGAGGAGGGAGCATGAAGTAGCGGGTTAGGATGAGAACTGGAAGGCTTTGATGAAGTAATGGGTCTTGAGAGCCTGTTTGCAGGATTGTAGACAGGTGGAGAGTCTGATGGGGAGAGGGACAGAGTTCCAAAGGTGGGAAGCAGCACGGGCAAAATCTTGGGAGGCAGGAGTGGGAGGAAGTAATCAGTTGGCATGAGAGGCGGCGTGCATTTGTTGAACGAAGAGGGCGGGCAGGAGAGTGAAGCAAGATGAGGTCAGAAATGTAAGCGGGAAAGGAATGTGTGAGGGCTTTGTAAGCGAGTGTGTAGAACCTTGAATTGGGTTCTGAAGGGGAAGGGGAGCCAGTGGGAGGCCTGTAGGAGAGAGGAGGCAAGTAGAGCGTTTGGCGAGAAAGATGAGTCGAGCGGCAGCATTGAGGACAGACTGGAGAGGAGAGAGATGTGAGTTGGGTAGGCCAGAAAGGAGGAGGTTACAGTAGTCCAATCTAGAGATGACCAGTGAGTGTATTAGGGTCTTAGTAGCATCCTGGGTGCGAAAGGGTCTGATCCTGGAAATATTTTTAAGATGGAAACGACAGGACTGTGAGAGGTTCTGGATATGTGGTTTGAAGGACAGGGAGGAGTCCAGGATAACTCCAAGACAGTGCACTTTGGGGCTAGAGGAGATAGTTGTGCCATCAATTGATAAAGAAATAGTGGGAAGTGTAGTTATGTGGGAGGGTGGGAAAATGATCATCTCAGTGTTAGAAATATTAAGGTTAAAAAAAATCATTGGGACATCCAGGAAGATATAGCAGAGAGACAGTTGGAGATACAAGTGAGGAGAGAGGGAAGAGGTCAGTGGAGTAAAGCTAGATCTGTATATCATCAGCATAGATGATAATAGAGGTAAAAAGAGCTGATGAGTTCACCTACAGGGAAAATAGGAGTGGTCCAAGAACAGAACCTTGGGGAACACCTACTGTAAGAGGATGAGGGGGAGAAGAGGAGTCATGAGAGGAGACAGAGAAGGATCGGTTAGAGAGGTATTAGGACAGCCAGGAGAGGGCAGTGTCACGTAGACCAAAGGAGTGAAGGATTTGCAGCAGGAGAGGGTGGTCAACAATGTCAAAAGCAACAGAGAGATCAAGGAGAAAGAGCAGAGAGTAGTGGCCTTTGGATTTGGCAGCAAGAAGGTCGTTGCTGACTTTTGTGAGGGCAGTTTCAGTGAAGTGGAGAGAATGGAAGCCAGACTGAAAAGGGTCAAGGAAGGAGTTGGAAGAAAGAAAGGTGGTAAGGCGGTTGTAAACAATAGGCTCAAGGAGTTTGGAAGCAAAAGGGAGGAGAGAGATGGGCCGGTAGTTGGCAACAGTGTTAGGATCAAGGGTAGGTTTTTTAAGAATGGGGGAAAAAAGAGCATGTTTGAATGCAGAAGGGACAGTGCCAGATGAGAGGGAGAGATTGAGGAGGTGGGCAAGATGGTAACAGGCACAAGGAGAGAGGTAGTGGAGGAGACGTGAAGGGATAGGGTCAAGGGGGGAGGTGGAAGGGGGGGAGGACCGGATGAGTGCAATTACAGGGGAGAAAGATGTCAGAGTAAGTAAAATGGAAGGGGAGGGATGATCCTAGAAAGGAGGAGGTGTAGTGCTGGGGGACTGGTGGGATATGATGTCATGATGCATGGAGTCAATCTTAGATGTTGTAAATAAAAGCTATTTAAACCTGATTCAATATAATTTTTTTAAACAAAAAATGTTAAATCAAGTTTAAATAGCTATTAATTACATAATGTGATAATAAAAAAATGACCAATTTGGGAACGTTTAAAAAAAGAATGACTTCCTAATTTTTTTTAAAAGATGAGGATAGATGAAGCGAGGAGCAAGTGTGTATGTGTTTACATATATACAATAGGCAAACGCAGGGGGTGGGGGGTTCCGGTTGCCTGGAAACCCCCGTCCTCAGCCCAATCCATGATGACCACAATAGAAATAAGCATAGAATACTAAAGATGCATGTTTTTAAGATCCCCTCTGTGTCACAAATGAAATAATTAGCACCACCTGTTGATCTTTCAAAATGTGTGAGCCAGTAATGAATACACTTGTGCACCAACTAGGAGATCTTGAAAACATGCACTGTTAGGGGTGCTTTGATATAGACTATCTTTAGGGTCAGTTATTAATACTGTATAATAATACACTATCCAGTGTATAAGGAGACCAATGTGTACTTATATGTCCAGGGCAGTACTAGGTTCGTTTGCTGCTCCCCCAGACTCCCAAACTTGCTCAAATGATCTGGAATGGAGCCCACATCTGACATTAAAACATTTAGCTAAGGCAGGATGGCCCTGCTTCTGCATATAATGGCTTACTGTGATCGCTGATCCTATATATGTCAGAATTATTACATACACTATACTTTGTATGACATAAATTATAGCTCACAGGTTCCCAAACTCGTTCTTCAGGACCCCAAACAGTGCATGTGTTCCAGGTCTCTGCACAGATTCGCAAGTTAAATTATTAGCTCACCAGTGGATTTTTTAACCTGTGTCAGTGAGTGATGAATACACCTGTGCACCTGCTAGGTGACCTGGAAAATATGACATGTGTGGGGTCCTGGGGACAGAGCTTGAGAACCACTGTTATAGCTGGTTAAATGCTAATTATGCCCTCTTCATTGACTGGCAACACTTGCTGTAAATCAAGCATTTGGAAACCCCCCTCTAGAAATCCTGCGTTTGCCCCTGTATATATATATAAATATATATGTATATTGTGACAGGATCAGCATAATTCCACATGAAGTAAATGTGGAATATCCAGATCTCCCAGGTTTGGCAGAGCAAAGGCATTAGGAATGTGTAATGTCCAGTACAGGTGTTGCCTCAATCAGAATCTAGAAGGCAGCTGATTACAGACCATACTTGCTACTTGCTACTTTTGAAAAACACTTTCAGGGAGATTGAGGATGGCTGCAGAATGCGCCGTTGTGGGGGCGTGGTCTGTACCGCCCAAAGGGTGCGTCTAGCTCCACTTATGGGCGTATATATATTCCTATAAACTGACACCCTAGCTTCCCCACTGACATGAAGTTATCTGCCCTGCCACATTCAGATTAACACTCGATCTCCGCCGTGTCACATTCACATTAATAGATCCCCTCCACACACATTCACATTAATAGATCTCTCCCACCCTTCCTCCCCCTCTCCTATCCCACAGCACTAACATTAATATATTTTGCATGAGCTTCAGTGATCTCTAAAGATGCATACACACGAGACGACTCGCACAAGATGCAATGTCGTGAACGATTTCCCTTGAACTCCCCTGCACTCCCAAACGATATCGTGCATAAACTGTCCAATCTGACAAAGATCTGACCAATGACCTGAATCTTGTTAACAAGATTGGCAGATCTTTCCTGCTGTAGGCAAGATCTGAAGATGCGATGTACGACCCGCGGGAACGCACATCAGCATTTGTTGTTCCGAAGTGTCGAAATCGGACAAATCGGGCAAAATATCGTCTAGTGCACAGGTTCTCTAACTCGGTCCTCAGGACCCCAAACAGTGCATGTTTTTCAGGTCTCCCCACAGAATCACAAGTGAAATAATTAGCTCCACCTGTAGATCTATTAAAATGTATCAGTGAGTAATGAATGCACATGTGCATCTGTTGGGTGACCTGGAAAACGTGACCTGTGCGGGGTCCTGAGGACCGAGTTTCAGAACCACTGGTCTAGTGTGTACGCACCTTAACACACACAGTCTCATGCAGCTCCACCCTCCGTTATTACTGGCTAGCCAGGGAAAGCGGGGAGCATCTGTCTTTCTGTCTGTATTTGGCCGGTGAGTGAGCTGGGTGCAGGGGTCTCTGGGCCCAGTAGCAACTGCACTCCTGACTCCCTGCATCCGTGACCCTTGGTAATTACACCTCTGCGTCTTGACACAGTCAAGCTCAGGTCCTGACCCCTTCACCTCCTGACTCGAGCATGTGCGTCTGGATTTTTATACGGGCAGAGGGAATGCAGGGGATTCAGCCTATTTTGCGGGGTAGCGGGAGCTCCCACCTTAATGCGGGAGGGTAGGCAACTCTCATAAAGGACCTGACTTGCTGTGTGCCATTTTATGACAAAAGGTAGAATCTACATTTTGTTAAGTCCTGGTTTATTCAGTGGTTGAGTTAATAGTGGTAACTGGTGAGCCAGAAAACCAAAGTAGAATCTAAAGATGGCTGTGAGTGGCATTATACTGTTTTAGCTTTTTCCATACAACCTGTGCTTTGGATCGTCCTCTCATCTGGCCTCTCCACATTCTAAGCATACCTTCCAACTGTCCCACCCGCGGGCCGCAGTGTCCAGCGGTGGGGGGGGGCAGTTGGGGGAAGCATACGCTGCTGCTCTGCGTAGCAGAGCAGCGTGTATGCAGAGCGAGAATAGATGCTGTGCACATGCGCACAGCATCTATTCACGGTACAGTGGGAAGCCCAGCATCCCGGAGATGCTGGGCACGCCTCTTAGTGATGCAAAAGGGGCGTGCTGCTAGGCCACGCCCCTTTACTTATTGGCCATGCCCCCTTTTCGGGAAGGTGCGCGCCTTCGGTGCAGGCTATCCCGATTAGCCTTCAGCAAATGTTGGGAGGTATGTTCTAACATTGGAATGCCCAATAACTTGTGGTGTGAAACTTTGTACAGAGAAAATAAGGAGATTCTAATGACCAGCTCCCATATAGTAATAGGTTTTACAATAAACCACATCCTTCTTGTGAGCATTGAGATGTGCAGCCAGCTATAGGATGCACTGGGACAGTTCTTATCTTATTGTCCAGATAAAGCCAGATGGTGGACTTTCGGCTGGAATGTGACACTCCACACACACACACAGGGTTTGTTTATGTGACAGATCAGCCTTTCCTGCTCACATGACACATTAGAGATCATCCTGTGCGGGACCGAGCAACAAAGGGAGAGTTTGGAAATCCCGAACAGGCTACTGCACCAAAGAAGACGCCAGCGGCTTCCTCTCCTCCAGGCCCCGCCCACAACACTTCACCCATGCGCAGTCGTCGAATCCGTCGGATTGATTCAATTTTGCGGGACAGCGGGAGGCTCCGCAGTGAAGCGGGAGTCTCCTGCAGGAATCAGGAGGGTGGGCAACTCTGTTACAGACACCTGTGTGAGGCTGGTTTAAGAACTGCAAAGACACTGGAGAAACTGAAGGTGCCCATACATCAGCGACTGTTTGTCGCGACCCAGCAATGCGATGGAAAATGCCGGCGTTTCCGGGTGGAAATGCCGACCTCCCACCATCGATGTTCTGCGATCCGTCGCCAGATCGCAGACATTTGTCATGTTAAATGTCAGCGATTTGACAATTGCGATCATTATTTGATCGTGATCGTCAAATCGCTGAAATCCATGTTGGATTTCTGCGATCCTGCGATGCCGGGTTGCAGCATCGCAGGATCGTGGCAATCCGTCACTAATGTATGGGGCCCATAAGCCTGATGGTGAGATAGTCACCCAGCTTATAGGCCCGGGGCTGACTTGTGTTAGGGATCATGGACCTGCGAGTTCACTGAAGAAAATATTGCTGTTTGGAAGACCTCTTGCCTGTGTACCTGCCTGTTGTGAGCAATAAAGCTACTGATGGATTTTACCCAGTCTATGTGATTCTTGTCACAAAATATATACACTACCGTTCAAAAGTTTGGGGTCACCCAGACAATTTCGTGTTTTACATGAAAACTGACTTTTATTTATCAAATGAGTTGCAAAATGAATAGAACATATAGTCAAGACATTGGCAAGATTAGAAATAATGATTTTCTCTTTCATCTACTAGGGGATACTGGAGGTGCTTACGCTGGGGTATAGAGGCGTGGATATCTGGAGCTGGCACTTTAAATGTAGAAGTGTGAAGCTCCTCCCCCTCTATGCCCCATCAGCCCTCAGTTTAGAAAATGTGCCTACTAGGAGCTGGTCACAATCTGCTGTGCTCCAGCATTACATTGTTTTTATTTAGGTTTTATTATTTTTATGCATCTTTTACACTATATTAGGTACCCTTCGCCACCTCTCTAAAGGTGGGGTCCGGGTACCTGGCGCCCTGTTCTTAGCAGAACAGGAAGGAGTGCACAGTGCTTATTACAAAAGCACTGACAGCTCCTTATCACCACAGCACATTTCTAACAGAAAACAGAAAGTGCTGAAGACTGCTGCAGAGAGACTTCTACGGGGACACGCAGTGAGTAACCAGCAGCGCATCCCCTGGCTCCCACCCCTGCCGCTGCCCAGCGTTATTACAGCACTGAGAAGAGTGTGTGCTGCAGCTGTGAGAGCCTCCGAGGAAGCAGTCGGTATGGCTCCGCATTCCCCCGCTCTGGCCCACCACCCTCCCGCCCAGTGTGTAGCGCTGTTTCAGGCAGGCCATGTGCTGTCCTCGGTCCCTGCTTGCCGCTGAGGGCTGCGGAGGGATGGGGGGTGCGCACATGGCGGGGGAGTGAGTTCCTCCATTAGATGGGGGCAGCCATTTTGGACGGCAGCCTTGATAAGGGGGCGGAACCTACACAGCGCGGTCTCTCTCCACTGATAAGGCACAGAGCTGTTACAAACAGCGTGCCTGCCAATGTCTGTACTTCATGCGTGCATTCTCTCCCTCCTGAAGGCAGAGTGCAGCTGCTAGGCTACAGCAGGCTGGACTCCTGCACAACCATATGGCTACATCCCTGGTACAGAAGGCTGTGAGTAAATCTGGGGTGTAAGTATAGGGAGTAAAATCTGTGTGAAGGGAGTGGGGTTTATCTCCTCCTCTGTGTCCCGGACCAGCCTTCTGTTTTCAGTTCTGTCTCAGCTCTGTTCAGTTCTGATTAACTTCTGTTTATACTGTGTCCTTCTGAGTGACTGTGTGTATCAATGTCAAGCAGAACAAAGGGCTTCTTAAACGCTGGTTGTCTGTTTTAAGTGTAACAACAAATACACGTCACTGGGTCCACGTTATGTGATGCTTGTATAACAATGGATCCATCTACGGCTATTACTAAAGGGGGGCATCCACTACACGATTTTAGCAGACGATTGAACGATAACGACGTCGTTATCGTTCAATCGTTTAAAAATCGTTTATAAATCGTGCAGTGTTTGGTCGTTAACGATCAACGATGCGCGCTCCCGCTGGTCGTTTGACCGTCTCGTCAGTCGACTGAACATGCAGGTCAATTTCACTTGATCTATTAAAGATAGTTTGTAAATCATTTGCAAATCGTTCAGACTGAAAGATAAAATTTCAAGGGAAAAAAAATCAAGGAAAAATCGTTTAGAGATTGAACAGGGAGTAGATCGTCTAGTGGATGTGCCCCATAACTCACCTGCTCCTCCATGGGCCACTGACATGGTAGGAGTTATGACTGACTTAATGTCAGAGTTAGCTGAGGCAAAGTCTCTTAGACACCCTGGTACAGGTTATGGGTACAGCGGTGTCCCACCCTACACTTCTCACCATTTACAGGACGGTACTCCTCGAGAGTCCGCCTCTCACAGGGTGGAATCTCTAATTTTGGCAGTCAGAAATATCCTCAATCTACCTGAGGATATAATTCCTGCATCCCAGGAGTGCAAATTATTTCATGGGCAACACCTTTAACAGCAGCTTTCAGCGGCCTGGATGGATAGGCGGTTCCAAATTCCAGGTCGGCTTCAGTCTAGCTATCTTTTTCCATGTTGGAAAAGTGTAAAACGCCACCTCCTGTAGATGCGTTTATCTCCCGTCTCTAAGAAAACAGCACTTCCAGTACCGGGAGCTACTGTACTAAAAGACCCTTCGGATCGTAAGTTGGAGACAACACTAAGATCTATCTATACTGCAGCGGAAGCTCAACTTAGACCCACCTTTGTTACTGCCTGGGTTAACTAGGCTGTGGTTTGCTGGGCTGACCAGTTGATTACATTGGACTTAGACGTAATTCTGCTCTGGGAATTACCTACTAGCAGAACACATCCGTGAGACTGCAGTTTACCTGGGAGAAGCTTATAGGGATATTGATTATCAGTACTTCTGCATCTACTATTCGGGCCGCAGAGCCCTCTGGTTGCGCGCTTGGCAAGCGGACGCAGAATCGAAGCATGCGGGGGAAGGGTTCACCATACACTGGTGACAAGCTTTTTGGCCCGGAATTGAATGAATGGATATTCCAAGCCATGGGGGGGGGGGGGGGGTGTAAGTCTTCTTTCCTCCCATCTACTGCTCCGGCTCCCAGAAGATCTTACACTGGACCTTCTTTTCATTACTTTCGTGTGCCACATTACTTTCGTAGTAGAGCCAAAGGTGCTCCCACGCAAGCAAGAGGCGGCAGAGGTAGAGGTCGACCGCACACTGTTCCACATCGACAGGAGCCTAACCTGCTGAAAAATAGGTGGCGTGACAGTCTTCCGTCCCACCTGGGATACCCTGCGGTGGGAGCCCGCTTGCAAAAATGTCAACAAGTTTGGAACCAAACCTCTTCAGTACCGTGGATTCCCAGACCAATTTCCCTCGGGTACCTTATAGACTTCGAAGTCCCCCCTCCACCTCGGCTCTATACTACGAGTCTGCCAATACCTGCAGACAAGGCCAGGGTTCTACAGGTGGCTAACCAGTATCTAATAGTATCTGTGCTAGATCCGGTTTCGGAGCTTCAACGAGGTATGGGGGTTTACTCAAACCTGTTTGTAGTGCCCAAACCGGAGGGTTCGGTCAGGCCCATCTTAAACCTCAGGTCTTTAAACCTATATCTGAAGATATATAGTTTCAAAAGGGAATCTCTGCAGTCCGTCATTGTGAGCTTGGAACCAGGGGAGTTCCTATTATCCCTGGATATCAAGGATGCCTATCTCCATTGGGAACCGCATCAAGCCTTCCAGTGGTTTGCTATACTGCAGGATCTCTACCAATTTTGAGCATTGCCGTTCGGGTTATCCTCGGCTCCCCGCATCTTCAGAAGACTCATGTCAGTCATGATTGCTCTCCTTTGATCAATGGGGGTGAACATAATCCCTTATTTGGACGACCTATTACTCAGGGCTACATCTGTAACCCTTCTCTCAGACCATGACTTACTGACATATCACACTTTAATCAAACACGTTTGGATAATCAATTTCAAGAAATCACATCTCAATCCATCCCAGAGACTCCTGTTTCTGGGCATGATCCTGGATATGACACAGGGGGGGTTTTCTTCTAATAGACAAAGCCCGGGATATCCAGTTGTTAGTTCAGTTGGTCCTCAGACCAAGGAAGGTGTTCCTACTTCTTTGTCTGCGTCTCTTGGACAAAATGGTAGCTGCTTTCGAGGTACTATAGTTCGGACGTTTCCACTCCTGAATATTTCAACTGGTAGGCCAGCCTCAATCTTCCTATGTGTTGGGTCCTTCAGTGAGGAAGCTGTAGACATAGGTAAAACAGAGCTTTTATGCAAATGTGTGACATGGGAATCTACTGCAGGGGTAGCTTCCCATTTGGCACAGTCAGCTGCCGGAATAGGATAAAAAGAGATCAGGCGCTGAAATTTTTTTACCAGGAGTATTCCAAGCTGCTGTCATGTGTTCCGAAAGCTAAATAGCAGGTGTTTTGATTTGGGGGTGGGCTCATCTGTTATCTGGAGGACAGAATCGACCGCTCGCACTAAAGCCGGTATACAGATTCTAGACTGGAGTTCTTCCTCCCCTGAGGGAGACTCCGTATTAGAAAGGTCTGCCTCGTCAGATGACAGTACAGAAGCTGAGAGTTGCATAAACTGTGAAGATAACACAGGACGCTTAGTAGTTTTACTAGGTAGGGGCTTCTCACCCTGCAACATCTTTTGAAAGGCTCTAGAGGTAGCCGCCAGACTCTGTACTGAAGAAAACATATCTACCCACGGAGTTAACTATTGCTTGCACCTGTTGTGGCAACCCCATAAAGGGGAATTACTGCCAGGACTGCTAGGTGGTTCGCAATATTAGTCAGCACCTGACACAAGGAGGCCCAAAGTCCATCCTGAATTAAATCCTCCTCAGATAAAGCTGTGGTATAGGCTCTGCATGATCGCAGTCTAGGTGCAGCCGCTTGCTTGCTACTCTTGCCCTTGCTAGGACATAGCTGCAGCGTAGTATAGTACACAGTATGGCACTGAGCAATATGCAACCACGAAGTATGTGACAAATCACCAAACACAAGAGGGCATGCACTATAGTGATTCTACCTATGGTTTAGGTAAACTGCAGGAGATCACAGCTCAGATATGGCTCTGAGTTGAGTGCAACTGCACAGTATGTGACAACCTTCAGAAATACAAGTAAATGTGAACTTTTGACTCTTATACACAAGTATGTCAGGGTTAGAAGAGAAAAAACAGGGAAAGACAGAATCTGACAGTATGTAGAAAACAGATAGAGCTAGCAAAAGTCACATACAATGCAGAAATAATATGTCTGCAAAGGGCACTACATTCAACTACACATACCCAGTGGTACAGACCCAGTGGCTGGTAGACTATAGCGCTACATAACCTGACTCCAAGGAGAGGTATGTAAGGGGACCGGACCCAGCATTCCCAGAGAGGGCTGTGGAGTAGAGAAAATTACGACCGAAGATCTGAGGGGGCAGGGTCTGAGGAGAGCAGCACTGATAGGAGAGACGGCGGCGGAATGCCGCTTAGAGCTGGTGGAGGGGCTGCTGAAAGGGAATGGCTGACCTCCCCATGCCGATTTTTAATCCCCGGGGCGCTGGATTCCCAGTGCAGATGGAGTCCCTTGTGTTCTACTGAATCCTCCAGCCAATTCTGGGTATTCACCTCCGAGACCAGAGATAAGACTGCTAAACAGCGGGTTAACGCGAGCGGTAACCCGCCTTACCTGTTGTCACGGCCAGGGTATTACAGCATGGCGCTAGGCGGGTGTTACCTGTGAGGTCGTTGTGGCGCGGGCTGTCTGGTGGCGGAGCTGGTGTCTGGCGGGGGGCTTTGGCTGCGCGCGTTGTTGTGCGGCCCGGTTGTCACTCTGTGTTGGTGAGGCCTGGCGGCGTCTCCGTTCCGTTTGGCATGGGCGCTGCCATCTTGCCTTCTGGCCATGTGATACGGCTGGCCAATCCTGGTGAGTCACATGTTCCCTCCGGCCAGTAACAGCACGACATGGGAAATTTAGGAAGGGTCAGTGCCTTCCTTCTTTGCCAGTGCAACGTGTATCTCAGCCTAGCTGAGAGTGAGTTCTCTGTGCTTTCCTGTTCCTGTGAATTCGCTGTCTGCCAGTCTGCCTGTCAGCTCCTAGCTCCCACTGGACTACCCCGCTTCCTCCATCACCCTTGCCCATACCTGAGTGCCTGAGCCTGCTGACATCCTGCGCTTCAGTTCACTACCTGTATACCTGGTTTGATTATTTTCAGTTCACTACCTGCAAACCTGGACAGCTCTAATTGTTTCTACTTGGACATTAACCCTTTTACTCCCACCACAGAACTCTTGTGCACATTATATATTCCTGGACTTTTATTTACTGCCATTATATGTCTACTCAAGCACTTATTAAAATTCTACTTTTATTTTTAAATCTGCTTCTGTGATCGCTCCTGCTACCACCCCGGGTCCACAAACAACCCAGAACATCACAGTTTGCACTGGCCCCATGGAGCCGGCCACGGATCAGGAGTCAGGAGTGGATTTGTTCAAGTGCATTTCTGGTCGTTTAGAAAATCTGGAAAACATGCAGCATCAGATGGCTCAATTTCTGCAAGAGATGTCTAAGCGACAGGATAGTTTGCAAACTTCCTTTTCTACCCCTGAAGTACCAGCATCTACATCCGCATCAGCGTCTGGGAATACAGGAGGCAGATCATCTCCCCGCTTAAGTCTTCCTTTACCAAATAAATTTGACGGCAATCCTAAACTCTGCCGAGGATTCCTAAATCAGTGTGACATACAGTTTACCCTGCAGCCTGACAACTTTCTAACTGCAAGAACTAAAGTGGCTTATATAGTCTCTCTGTTATCCGGCCAGGCCTTGGAATGGGCTTCCCCACTCTGGGAGCGCTCAGATCCGCTGCTGGATAATTACGCAGGCTTTGTGTCATCCTTCAGGAGGATTTTCGATGAACCTGGGCGTACTGTATCAGCATCATCAAACATCATGACACTGAGACAAGGGGTCCGTCCTGTCAGTCAATATGCCGTGCAATTTAAAATTTTAGCATCAGAGCTCAAATGGAATGAGGAAGCCCTCACCTCAACCTTCTGGCATGGGTTGTCAGAACGACTAAAGGATGATCTAGTCACTCGAGAGCTTCCTACTAATCTGAACGACATGATTTCATTGTGTATCAAAGTTGACCTACGCTTCAGGGAACGTCAGGCTGAAAAAAACAGAACTGACCGGCAAAGGTCATTTACCCCCTCCATTTCTACCCGTCCCATTCCTTCCCCTACTGAAGAGGAGCCTATGCAGGTGAATCATACACACCTCTCTAAAGACGAATGTCAGAGAAGAATGCAAAAGAACCTCTGTCTGTACTGCGGAGAGTCCGGTCACCTGCTGATCTCCTGCCCCCGTAAACCGGGAAATGCCAAATCCTAACTGACCCTGGAGACATCAAGTTAGGAGTTATGAACCCGTCTCCAAAAATTAAAGATTTCACGATTACCCTAGCCTTGGATCTTAAACCCAAACCTGTCTTTGCTACTGCTCTACTCGACTCGGGAGCAGCCGGAAATTTCATAACGTCTAGTTTCATAGATAAATTTCAGATTCCTTGTTTGTCTCTTAACCATGCCATCTCTCTGACCTCTATAGACAGACGCCCTCTAACTAACGGGATAGTCACCAAAGAGACTCAACCAGTATTGGTCCGAATTGGAGCACTTCATTCTGAGTCCTTAAAATTCCTGGTGATATCAGAGGCCTCTCAAGAAATTGTTCTTGGTCTACCCTGGTTACGTCAACATAATCCCAGGATTGATTGGAGTTCTATGCAGATTCTGTCATGGGGTATGGACTGTCAGAAATCCTGTCTTCCAAAGATTCGACCTGTGAGAAAGACAGTTCCATTAGTTTCTTCTGCCATTTCCAAGGAATATCAGATGTTCGCCGACGTTTTCTCTGAACAACAAGCAAATATCTTAGTCCCATTCCCTATGAGGGGGTGTCCAATTGAATTGATACCTGATAAGATACCACCTCGTGGTCGTACCTATCCGCTGTCCTTGCCTGAGACTCAAGCCATGACCGAATACATCCGGGACAACCTGGCAAAGGGGTTCATTCGCCCCTCTACTTCACCTGCCGGAGCTGGGTTTTTCTTCGTTGGCAAGAAGGACGGTGGTCTAAGACCATGTATCGATTATCGAGGCCTTAATGACATTACTGTAAAGAATCGATACCCTCTTCCCCTGATTACTGAGTTGTTTGATAGGGTCAAGGGCTCTGTCATTTTTTCGAAATTAGATCTAAGAGGGGCTTACAACCTCATTCGTATCCAAGCTGGCGATGAATGGAAGACCGCTTTTAATACCAGAGATGGACATTTCGAATATTTAGTAATGCCTTTTGGATTGTGTAACGCCCCTGCTGTCTTTCAAAGTTTCGTTAATGAGATTTTCCGGGATCTGTTATATGTTTCGGTTGTTGTCTATCTGGATGACATACTGATTTTTTCACCCTCTGTGGCTAAACATCAAGAACATGTTAAAGAAGTGTTGACCCGTTTGAGAGAAAACCACCTTTACTGCAAACTGGAGAAGTGCATCTTTGGAGTGCCCAGTGTACCTTTTCTCGGCTATGTAATATCTGGCTGCAGTTTAGAAATGGACCCCAAGAAGGTACAGGCAATTCTGGATTGGACCCGACCTCAGACACTGAAGGCCATCCAGAGTTTGTTGGGCTTCGCAAATTATTATAGACGCTTCATTAAGGGATTTTCTACACTGCTGGCTCCCATTACAGCCTTGACCCGCAAAGGTGCTAATCATGCCCAATGGTCACCTGAGGCAGAGTCTGCCTTTCATCTTCTAAAACAGGCCTTTATCTCAGCACCAGTTCTTCGACAACCCGATCTGGACAGGCCTTTTTTGTTGAAAGTAGATGCATCATCTGAAGCTGTGGGAGCAGTCTTGTCTCAACGTTATGAGGACAACCGAGTCCATCCGTGTGGGTTCTTTTCTAAAAAATTCTCTCCTGCCGAAAAGAACTACGCCATAGGTGAGCAAGAACTACTAGCTGTAAAGTTGGCGTTGAAGGAATGGAGATATTTGATAGAAGGCGGCAATTTTCCATTTACTGTATTTACGGACCATAGAAATCTCCTATTTCTCAAAAACCTCCAATGTGTGAGTCCTCGTTTGGCCCGCTGGGCAATATTCTTTGCCAGGTTTCAGTTCACCCTGACCTTCCGGTCTGGAGCACTTAATCAGAAGGCTGATGCCCTATCGAGATCTCTCCTCTGTGATGATCAATCTGAAAATCAAAGCAATACCCCTGTCTTGGAATCAAGAGTTTTCGCCGCATTACAAGTTCAGCCTCCTACGGGAAAATCATTTGTGGCCCCGGAATTAAGGAAGCAGCTTCTCACTTGGGCACATTCCTCTCGCTTCGCAGGGCACTCAGGCACTCGGAAGACCTTGGAGTTCCTGAAAAGACACTATTGGTGGCCTTCCATGAAGGCAGATATAATGGAGTTTATCTCTTCCTGCTCCTCCTGTGCCCAGCATAAATCATCACGACAAGCTCCAGCTGGGGAATTGCTTCCATTACCTACTCCATCACGTCTATGGACGCATCTCTCCATGGATTTCATCACAGACCTGCCAGTCTCTCAAGGTTTCAACACTATCTGGGTTGTAATTGACCGATTTTCTAAGATGGTCCACTATATACCGTTGAAGAAGTTACCTTCTGCCCCTGACCTGGCACAGTTGTTTGTCCAACACATATTTCGCCTACATAGCCTTCCTGCTGAAATTGTCTCTGACCGTGGTGTGCAGTTTACTGCAAAATTCTGGAGGGCTTTGTGTTCTGTGCTTCAAGTGAAGTTAAACTTTTCCACGGCCTACCATCCGCAAAGCAACGGCTCCACCGAGAGAGTTAATCAAGATCTAGAGACTTTCTTAAGAATTTTTATGTCATCTTCCCAGGACAATTTGGCTGCCTTGCTGCCGTGGGCTGAGTTTGCACATAATGCTTCCTACCACTCAACTAACCAAATGCCATTTCAGGTTGTATATGGCCTTCATCCTCGTGTTCCCGAATTCCGAAGCCTGCCTGTTTTCGATGTTCTGGCCGTGGAGGACACGGTGCAGAATTTTGCTGCAATCTGGACTCAAGTATGGTCTGATTTGTTGAAGGCATCCTCTCGCTATAAGACCCAGGCCGATAAGAAGCGTAGAATAGTTCCACGCATGCAAGTAGGAAACCAGGTCTGGTTGTCTACTCGGAACCTTCGTCTAAGAGTTCCGTCTATGAAATTCGCACCCCGCTTCATCGGTCCCTTCACCATAACAGAAGTCATTAATCCAGTGGCCTACCGTTTACAGTTACCCCCATACCTAAAAATTCCCAATTCCTTCCATGTTTCCTTATTAAAGCCCCTAGTCCTGAATAAGTTCCATATGCTCTACCTGCTTCTCCTCGAGTCCAGACGGAGAGAGGAGTTGAGTTTGAAGTCGCCCAGATCTTGGACTCTCGTCTGCGCAGAGATCATCTTCAGTATTTGTTGGACTGGAAAGGTTACGGTCCAGAGGAACGTTGCTGGACCGATGCTCGTGATGTCCCCGCCCCCACACTCATCAGGAGATTCCATTCTGCCCATCTGGAGAAGCCTGGTGAGTGTCCTGAGGCCACCCCAAAAGGGGGGGGGGGTACTGTCACGGCCAGGGTATTTCAGCATGGCGCTAGGCGGGTGTTACCTGTGAGGTCGTTGTGGCGCGGGCTGTCTGGTGGCGGAGCTGGTGTCTGGCGGGGGGCTTTGGCTGCGCGCGTTGTTGTGCGGCCCTGTTGTCACTCTGTGTTGGTGAGGCCTGGCGGCGTCTCCATTCCGTTTGGCATGGGCGCTGCCATCTTGCCTTCTGGCCATGTGATGCGGCTGGCCAATCCTGGTGAGTCACATGTTCCCTCCGGCCAGTAACAGCACGGCAAATTTAGGAAGGGTCAGTGCCTTCCTTCTTTGCCAGTGCAACGTGTATCTCAGCCTAGCTGAGAGTGAGTTCTCTGTGCTTTCCTTTTCCTGTGAATTCGCTGTCTGCCAGTCTGCCTGTCAGCTCCTAGCTCCCACTGGACTACCCCGCTTCCTCCATCACCCTTGCCCATACCTGAGTGCCTGAGCCTGCTGACATCCTGCGCTTCAGTTCACTACCTGTATACCTGGTTTGTTTATTTTCAGTTCACTACTTGCAAACCTGGACAGCTCTAATTGTTTCTACTTGGACATTAACCCTTTTACTCCCACCACAGAACTCTTGTGCACATTATATATTCCTGGACTTTTATTTACTGCCATTATATGTCTACTCAAGCACTTATTAAAATTCTAGTTTTATTTTTAAATCTGCTTCTGTGATCGCTCCTGCTACCACCCCGGGTCCACAAACAACCCAGAACATCACACCTGTCTCCTGAAGTGCGCATTGCAGTTTGGGGTCCTCCCGTGGGGCCTAGCTAGCAAGGTCCCCGGGAGACCCTGCCGATAGTACAGAGCCGTGGCTGGAGTTGCAGCAGCAGAGGGGTGAAAGACATTCTTGCACTGAGTGCGCAGCATCAGACTAAGAAATAAATAAATCATAAAAAGAAAGCTTTGGGCTGCATAAGGCAGCCCACTGTCTAAAAAGGTGAGACTCCCGCCAAACACCAGCAAAACTGAATTGCCTCAGGCTTAGGGATGGGGTATACGGGGAAGGACAGAAGCATTCTGAGGGCTAAAAAGCTGGACTGTCTGGTGTTCGGTTCTTAACCACTACCTACACCCCATGGTATTCCTGTGGATCCCTATGGACCGTGAAGAAGAAACTTAAATAAACATATTAAAGAGACACATAAGAATACAGTAAATGAATAAATCATAACTAAAAAAAAAAAGTAGACTGTCCGGCACTCACAAGCCAGGCAGCATGATAGGAGGATCACCCAAAATAATTCTAGTCTCATACCGCTGGGTCAGATGCATGCTAGGGTATATATCTGGGTGTGTTGAAGTTGGCAAACTTTCAATAAAACTTTCCCAAGTGTCAAAGAAAGAAGAGGCCTTTTCTTTTTTTAAACATTCTCGACCTAATCCATTCGAAGAGGTATGTAGAAGTCAGTTTCTCCCTATACTATTGAAAATTAATATGGGTTGGGTGTATCCAATCCTGTAAAATAATATTTTTTGCAGCAGCGCTTATAGCAAGTAATCATTTCCTACTACCCAGGGTAAATCTCTGTCACTTCAGGAAGATACCCAGAACAGCCCACGCAGGTGTAAATGGCACAAAATTGACCAGGTGGCTCTAAAGTCTCCCGCCTCCAGAAACCCTGAATTACCAGACACTCTGACAAACAATGGTAAAGGTCAGCATCCTACCTGGCACATCTAGGGCAGATATGAGAAGTAGATAAACCCATTCTATATAGTCTGTGGGGAGACAAATCGGTACTATAATATAAGTTTAAAGAAAAGTTAATTATATGAACTGACCGAAATGTGCGTGACCTCAGCAGACCTCTTACTATATTAGTGGAAAGAGCTGGAAATTACATCTACCATTGGCACATCCCTTGACTGTCCTCACTTAGGAATCTATAATAGGTAGAGATGACCTCACGTGAGGTTATTGGTCCAGAAAGTCTAACGGATTACGCCAATTAACAGCCGAGAATGCCCGCACCACTGAAGCTATGTAATGTTGTGCCTGAAAATAGGCTAGGGGATAAGCCCACAGGGTCTTAAATTTCACTGCTGCCTCGAGGAATGTCAGGGGTTGGTGCACACCAAAGATAAGTAGGTGGCTTAGACTGTGAACCTCCACACAGTGAAAGGATAAGTCACTTCTCCGCCTTGAAAATCTAAACTGCGCAAAAATGGGAGATGGATTGATTTATGAGCATTAAGGCAAGATTTGTGGCGAAGCATATGCCAGAGGCGTCTGGTTGTCATTAATAAAGGATTGTCACGAACCTCTAATGGAACTTCCTGATCATGAATATGAAGAAATATTTTAAGGCCATGGTAGGTATGAACTGTGATTCTAGGGATGTATTAGCATAAACCTCTTGATCTCGTTACCAATCAATCAAGGAGGCATGGTTATAAACCAAGACATTGGGAAAGTTTATCCCTCCATCAGAATTCAGCTGATTTAGCTTCCTAAGGCTAATAGTAGCCCTTCCACCCAGCCATAAGAATGATCGAAATGATGATTGATGATGAAAAAAGAAAAAATTAAGCAACCTAATAAAGTCTGGGGAAAATTCTCTAACTCAAAACCTCAAATATTTGAGGCCAGAGAATCGTATCGAATGCTTTATGTGTATCAAGGCTCAGAAGCATGTTCTGAGCACTGGGATCCTTGTTAGGGGCAATTATAGACTTTCACAGAATGCCTTCCTGCCACAAATCCTAATTGGTGTTCAGTTAAAAGTGTGAGTAAGATTTACTTTAAGCGAGTGGCCATAATTTGAGAAATTTATTTTCACATTATACACAGGCAAACACTTTGAACTGGTCCTTTTCAGAGGATGTTCTTGCAGCATTACCCTTCCTAGACATGTTGTGATAATGAAGGGTGTTTAAAAAAAACAAAAAAAAACTACAGGATTTTCAGAATTAACATACAGAGAAACTAGCAGCAATGCAATAGTGGCAGAAGTGCATACAGAGCAGCCACAAGAGTGGCAGAAGTGCATACAGAGCAGCCACAAGAGTGGCAGAAGTGCATACAGAGCAGCCACAAGAGTGGCAGAAGTGCATACAGAGCAGCCACAAGAGTGGCAGAAGTGCATACAGAGCAGCCACAAGAGTGGCAGTAGTGCATACAGAGCAGCCACAAGAGTGGCAGAAGTGCATACAGAGCAGCCACAAGAATGGCAGAAGTGCATACAGAGCAGCCACAAGAATGGCAGAAGTGCATACAGAGCAGCCACAAGAATGGCAGAAGTGCATACAGAGCAGCCACAAGAGTGGCAGAAGTGCATACAGAGCAGCCACAAGAGTGGCAGAAGTGCATACAGAGCAGCCACAAGAATGGCAGAAGTGCATACAGAGCAGCCAATCAACTTTAGACACTGGAATTGAAAAGTATTGAAGGAATAACAACACTTTTACCCCAGCAGAAGCTAAACTACAACAAGCTGTACTGCTCATCAGTGATCGTGCCAAGCAAAACAAAATGTGGAGAGAGGTCATGGAATAAGAATCCCAATATGGCCTGGCCAAAGGGGGCAGATGATAGGTACCCCAATATTGCCAGGTACATGATGGCCCACCTTATCAGTGCCCAAGATACAGTGCTCCCCACCCATTACCTTTTAAGATCAGCTCATCCATGTCCTTGTCGAAGTCTTCTCGGTGCCATTTCCTCCAGAGGTCGGAGACCATAAAGTTGAAGATGTGGCTGCACAGAGAATCCGAGGGCAGGTAAGGGCCATTATTGTAACTCACAGACACCCTTAGGTATATGAGGGAGTGATGGCCAGCTGAAGACCTGAAGGAGAGAAGATCCTACAGCAAGGACTTATCTCCCAAAGTTCTGCTGTTGCTCTTGCTAACTGAAGATGGTGGGCAGTCTGCATGAAGGCTGCACCAACTCCTCCCCCTTGGCCTAACAGACAGGCCGGGAATCAATGGGAGTTCTCTGTGTGTAAGGAGTATTCCCAGCGCAGCCTCTGAGCGAGGGCACCCCAATGGATGGTGCCAACACTAAGTTCGACACGCTCGCTGTGGCTGTTGAAACTAGCTGCTGATATGACTAGTAGCGGGCAAGTACAGCTCTGTGTAGGAAGCCACTGTTAGACAGCCGAAGGGCGGAATTTTTAAATTAACCAGGTGCTGCGGCTCAGAGCACTAATACTAGCCACAGCTTCCTATGGCTGGGGGCACACCACTACTTGTAGGGGGGAGACCTGTTCTCTGCTAGCCAGAAAATGGGTCCTACGGGTCCCTTAGCGCACATCTCCAGTACACAGTAGAGTCAGTATCTGAGGACACTGGGCCTGATTCAGAGCCAGACGCTCTGACCAGAGCGCTCGCTCTGAATCAGGGCCCTCCTACCTCAACTTGGAGCGGCCTCTTGGACGCTCGCATAGCTGTGGGTTACCACCCACAGCTATAGCGAGCGTCCATGATGATGGTCGCGATGGTCAAGACCATCGCGACCATCGGGCTTGCGACGAGACCCTGCGGTAGGGTCTAGCTGCCGCAAGCCCTGGAGTGATTTCGGCTCTATCAGAGCCAAAATCACTCCCACTGACATCACTACTGATGTCAGTGGGGCCAGCTCCAGACGGTAGGCATTCCCATGGGAACGCCTACGTCTGGCAGCCACGCCCCCGGCACGCCCACCAAAGGGGGCGTGCTGTCAGTCACCATCGACAGCACGCCCCTTTTGGTGCGAGACCCTGAGCGACAGCTTGGCTGTCGCTATGCGGGTCTCATGCATGCGCACGACAGAGCTCCCTCCATCGTGCGCATGCGCATTAGGGCACCATCGACCCGCTTGCGAGCGTCCTGCGGGTCTGAATTAGGCCCACTGTACTTAGGGACCTGGAAACTAACCTGTGTTAGGAGGCACCCTGAGTGCAGGCAGACTGCAGCAGCATACAGTCTGCTCAGGGGGAATGTAGCCTACAGATGCCCGGCTCCAGCTGGCACTTCATCTAAACGGATGTTAGATGGTGTATAGAGCCAGGTCCAAATCATCTAAGATTTAAAATACCAGGCTGTATAAAACGAAGGTTAAAAATTCTGATTGTTTATTAACTAGCTTGGCTTTGTCTACTGTACCATATACTGCTGCAAGTAAAAGAATACAGTGGGCACAGCGATTACCTCTCCATGCTATGAAAATACAATTATAAGAGTGGTCTGTACTTAAATTCTTGTAGAAAAAGGGTGTATATAAAAATTTGCATATGAAGTTATTGGGGGTCTTGGTGCTCTAACTGCTGATGAACCATACCCTCCCCAGCAGACTTTTTGGTTGGATGAAGTTGCATTGGAATTCTGCTTTAAGCCCTAGAACATGTACATTCTGTAGTATGTTCCACTGTTCAAGTAAAATGGAGTCACTGAACACTCACCATGGTAAAACCCTTTATTTTATAGAACCTCTTTTGTACACTGTATTTTTAAAGCAATACATAAAACCACCATGCATTAAAAAAACACATTTGATCATTAACCATGGTGTAAACACTAAGCACAGCAAAATACTAGCTGGCATTTGTGACGATGACAGGGAGAATAAAGCAACCCCAATGGAATGACGAGTCACTAGGAAACCAATAAAAACTTGACAAACTCTCCCCATCTCAAACATAATTAGCACAGACACAAAGTGCTTGTGGTCATTCTTTAGACCTTTAGCAACAGCTTAAAATGAACACTACTCAAATGTCTGCTGCTCAATAGACAAGAAAGCAGCATGCAACTGCACAAAGGCAAATAATTAAGACCAACCTTGTGCTGCACAAAGAACTTCTGAAGAAACAAATGTTACGAAATTTGGGCACCTGCTACAGGACAAGCAATTGTTAGGCAATAAAGATACTGACTCAAATATTACACCTGCAGAACATGAATGGGGTATTTGTACACTGGTAGCCATCTCCACTTGAAGAAGCCGACAAGTCATTGTTCAAGTTACTCTGCCTGCAACATTTTACTTTTTCCTAAATATTTTGCCAGTCACTCAGCAGCAATTTCCGATGCCTCAGTTCAGAAAGTTTATATAACAAATAGAATTTGGTTGTAGCAAACACTTGATACGGTTATCATTTTGTCTCCCAATCCTAAAAACGCACTACCTAAAATGTGGGCGTCAAGGACAATGCATCTGATGGAAAGATTATGCGATTGTATACATGGCAGACACAGATGAACGCACTGAGGAATTTACTGGTATCTGGACCTGGAAAAAAAGTCTAATCAAAGTACTGTAGGAGACCGTAACAAGTATGATAAGAGTATAGTAATCCAGAATGAGGCAGATGACTCCCAGAAAGCCTTTATCATCATCGGCATAAGAGACTGGTTGTATTCTAGACGATTGGGTCCAATGACAGGGCAGGAGTAGGTACGATATGCACAAGATGAACATGGTTGAAAACCATACAATCACCATGAAGCAGTGAAACCAGGCTCATTTCAGTGTAGCAACAATTTTCAGCCACACATAGTCTACGAGTATAGAAGGCAAGACACCACTGGTCAAAGTTTAGATGTCTCCAACAGTTGCTGGTCTGCCAGCAGGTCTGATGGCCAGACAAAAGTCTTTAGTCTGCCTTAAATTGACAAGATCACCCAAAAAGGATGAAGCAAACATTCTCATCCAGTCACTTGCACAATGTTACACTCTAGAATGATCTGGTAAGGAAGTCTTGGACACTCGCTGCCCCATCCCGAACAGAGAATGCCAGTGTTGAAACTATACAGCCTTTCGGTGATATTCAGGGGGTGCAACTTCATAGTCACTGGCACTGAACAGTGTGGAGGAATTTTTGGCCAAATATCTAAAAAAAAAAAAAAATGCAAAAAGAAAGTAAAAAATTAATGCTACGGAAATTCATATACAGTATACATCTTTGCCAAAATTAAATAGATCATGTAGAACTCTAAAACAGTAGAATGCCCAAGTCTCAGTAACCTACAGATCAATAATAAACCATGCTGAATTCTTTCCTATACATCCACATCAGCATTTTAGCTTGAAAAATCCACATGTAGCTGCCCTCTCACTGACTGGAGCTTTCCTCTCCTGCTACCTACAGTGCTATCGCCCAGCTAATCTTTTGGGTCCGGTGAAGCAGAGCAGTTCGAGAAGGCGCACAGATCAAGCGTCATACTTCGATATCCTCTGGCCGTTCAGGAGGAAGGGTACGGCTGACTAACAGAGACCATGGCCAGGCTCTAGAAATGTGCCAATAGCCATGGGAGATCATACATTTAACTTTACTCCAGAAAACTGCAACAAGTGGATTGGCTTTTCTAAAGCGGTATAATTTGATTCATTCAGAGGTCAAGGAATATATATTTCCCCAATATGGTAGCCTATAACAAGTTATATAAAATACTTTTTATCCTGCTCTGTACACTAAATGAGTAATCATTTGAGCTCCGCACAGTAACGTTAATTGATTACTGTGTGCTGCATACAAGTTTAAATTGACCACTTCTTATGTTAGAACATTGGATAAGGTTTTTATGTGACTGATATATTTAGTTAGGTTGTGAGAAGACCCATTATAGTGGATAACCAATTAGGTAATTTTATGGAATTACACAAATTAAGATTAATACACTGATTTGAGGTTACATCAGCGCAGCTTAATCTTTTTTATTCTGTGCTTTTGTGAGGTTGTCAACACCTTTTTAGCTGCTGCAGACGTATGTATACCTTTAGATCCAAGGAGTCGATCAGGTGATGAGGGAATATATAATGCCACTGGCTTGTCTACTTTAAAGATTAACCACATTATTCCTCAGTTTGTTGCCCCCTTTCACTAATCTAACTAAAGTATGTTTTTGTCACCCTTTTGGTACGACACTGCAAACCTGCACTTTGGCACATTTTATGGAGTTTAGCATTGTAGACTAGCGTTACATTCTTTAATGCCTCACTATGCAAACAATTAAGCCAGAAGGATTATCCACAATTAAATGAGGTGGCCAACATAACCATACAATACTCGTTTAAGGGATATCGTGTGGCAGCACAGCGTGAAGTAAGGCACACACTAGTGATATCTTTGCAATTAAACTCACTTTGCATAAAGGGAAAAAAAAAAAAAAAAGATAAGCAACATGTGTAAACCCTGCATTATATGATGTTTTTCCTCACTGAGCTACGCTTCCTACACATCTGATATTTTAAAGACAACAATACTCACTTCAGAAAGTCATGCAGGTAGTTCAAAAGCAGGGCCAGACTCTTCTCATCCAAGGGAGTATATGACAGCATGGCTCCAATGCGAACTAAACAGATGAGAGCAAAAATATGACCACCAGTTTAAAAGGACAACTCTATAAACAGGACAAAAGCAGTAAGAAGGCAAAACATTAACTCACCAAAGAGACGCAGTAAGTGGGGTGCGCCATAAACTTGTGACATGGGGGCATCAGGGTGGTCTGCAAGGATATCTGCATATTGAGGGCGCTCAAATTTGTACAGTAGCTGTGTGCCCAGCATAACATTAAAGTATTCCTTAATTCCAGCTACAACTTCATTCACTGCATATTCCCTGTAAGAGGAACAGAAATCAAAATATGCAGAAGGCAAAAAACAAACAAAACAGCTACCCAAACAACTTGGCAAATAAGCCTTTGATCCAACTACATAAACACATAGTTCCCATGTCCCTGCTGCAGAAGACATCAATTTAAGAGAAATGCAGCTCGTAAAGTTTTGGGGGTGGTGGACCGAACCCTATCAGAACAAGTAAGCAGTTACCTTCTCCCCCTTTACCAGGCATCTCACTGTTTGGCGGGTACCGGTTTGGAGGGAGGGTCGAGGTTGACAGCATGGCCAGAGGCAAGCAGTGAGCTGCACAGTGATACAGCCAATATGTTGCGCTGATGTTTCTATATGAAAAGTCAGTGCAGTACTACTTCCTCCACTTCATGGTGCCAGGCAGCAAGGAAATTTTGCAGGGCAGACCAACCAAGAAATGTATAGCGTGGGGAGAATACTGCAATGTTAATATGATTGATTGTTACATCTGGAGAAGCCAAAAGTTTAGACATGGCTATAATATATACAGTAGATAATGCCTCACAGCACTGAGGTACTGGGTTTGTATCCCACTACGGCCCTAACTGTGTGGAGTTTGTATATTCTCCCTGTGCTTGCGTGGGTTTCCTCCGGGTACTCCGGTTTCCTCCCACACTCCGAAAATATACAGGTAGGTTAATTGGCTCCCAACACAAATTAACCCTCATGTGTATGTGTGTGAGCATGTGGTTGGGAATATAGAGTGTAAGCTCCACTGGGGCAGGGACTGATGTGAATGGCCAAACATTCTCTGCAAAGCGCTGCGCAATGTGTGTGCGCTATATAAATAACTGGTAATAAATTAAATAATAGAGCACAACGGGTAAAAAAAACAAAACAAAAAAACACACAACCCTTACTTGTTATCGGTGTTTCCCCGGGATTTTTTGTATGTAGCGTATTCTTCCAGGATAGTTTCCACATTCTTTTTGGCAGGAAGATTAAAAAGCTGGAAGAATATGAATAGGTCGTCATGTAATTTTAAAGGCAAGCAGGCATGATAAAGACCATTTTCATTCTAAAATGAAATTAAGATGTTTGCATTTGTGTTAAATCCTTTTCTTTGAACCCATTAGTGTACACTTGAAACTTGGGCACTTTAAGTCCACCACTCCATGGAGGACAATTCAATTGTTTTGTGTGCCCCCTGCTGGGAATCTATACAAATAGGCACCCAACAGAGCAACTCAATGGTTTCTCAGTTCGGATGCTCTAAAAGCACTGGTTTTAGACACGCAAAGCGTAGTGATTCGGGCACCTAAACGGACTGTGCACACATACCTTCTCGTACCTCAGGAGCAATGTCCCTTCCCCCCCCCCCCCCCCCCCCACAGCTTTAGGCATCTGAACGGAGCAACAATTGAATTACCTTCTCAATAAAGCACAAAAATTAAACCACTGTCAGGTAAATATATCGGTTTATTGCAAAGATATAGTTTGTGAATCTCAAGCTGAAATAAACACAAAATCACATTATTAAAAAATGATAACGGTCTGTCGCACCAGACGCCCTACCCGCCTCCAAAGAGTCATCCATGTCATAACTCAATGCATATACAGAGTTCAACCAGGGGTTTTAAATCTATTCGTATTTCAACAAGCAGTTTGATCCCATATACAAAGATCTTTCATGTCCCCCTATTATTCATCAGAAATCTCCATTCCTGAAAAGTAGGGGCCACTGGGAGCCAACCAGGTCCTAGCTATATACATACTGTGGCAAGCATAAGACTTAAGTATATATTGAGTAGCTACCCTGTTCAGTCTATTTCATATAAAAACAAGGGGGGCGGGGGGGAGGATTCAATTAGGCGCAGGGTTGCTGTACTGGGAGAAGCTATTCAATTTATCAGCATTTTTCCAGCTTGGTAAACCATCGATTAGCACACGCTAACCCAAAGATTCTGACCAAAGTGCTGGAATCCATGTTTCCCCAAGCATTACAATGCAGTCTAAAATGTATTTTTTGAAAATCTAACCTCTGGGGCTTAGCGTGCAGGGTTCCCGCAGCCAACTAAATTGGGCGGCACACTCAATTAGTTGCGGGGTAAAGCTCTCACCTAATTGAAATCCTCCCTCCCACATATGTGGAATCTTACCACCCGTTTTAGATATACAATTAGTAACATTTGACCAAGACCTCATAAAACCATCCCACAAAAGATGCCATAAATTACCCTGACTGCCAGCACATTTAGGACAGCAACCATTGTTACAGGTTCCAAAATTTTGAAGCGTATGCGAGATAAGAATCTATGTAAGAGAGTTCATATTTGACGAGGTGACCGGACTACTCAGTGTCAGAGTGCAATCATCATGTCCCCTTCACATTTAACTCCAAATCTGGGTACACACACACACACACACATCTGAACAATCCAGCGATCTTACGGCTAGATATGATGTAATTATAGATCATGCCCGCTTACCCACTGCATGAGCCACCATACTATGGCACAATATATATCGTTGCAGTATTAATGATCGTGAACCACATCGTACATCGCATCTTCTCAACTGATGTACTGCTCATCAGATGATGCGACCTATCAGCAGTGATCACGGTGAGTGAAAATGTGGGTCCCAGGGACCCACCACTTTAAAAAAATGGGGTCCTACCTGACCATTTCTGGGTCCCATCATAATTTATGCTTTAGAGCTCACATTATGCCTCTCAGACCTCCCCACATGCCCCTAAAATGCCCATCTGATACCCCCCCAACAGCATCAGATATCCCCACATGCCCCTTAAATGCATGTTTTAATGCCTCAATGATCTTTCAGGTAATATGACTTCTAGGCTTACCATATCATCCCTTTAAACTGGGACACTCATGGATTACACAGGTTCTGTGGCTCATTAAAACCAGGTGAAATCCAGGCATGAAGTCAGCCAGTCACAGAACCTTTGTAATTAATTCATGTGTCCAGTTTTAAAGCGATAGTATGGTTAACCTACGAATAACTCTTTAGGTAATAGGCATATTTATCAAAGGATAAATGCCCGGTCTTTACACATTATGCCATGCAGTAATACCCCTTACAAATGATGCCGCACATTAA
Organism: Taudactylus pleione; assembly: GCA_031769625.1. NCBI lineage: Eukaryota > Metazoa > Chordata > Amphibia > Anura > Myobatrachidae > Taudactylus > Taudactylus pleione. The sequence continues at coordinate 25,654,800 of JAUIMM010000555.1, forward strand.
TGCCCTTTAGTCCCCCCCCTAAGCAGTGCCCCCGTTATTAATCACCCACCCCTAAGCAGTGCCCCTGGTATTATTCTCCCCCCCCATGCAGTGCCCCCAGTATTATTCCCCCCCTATGCAGTGCCCCCAGTAGTGGCCCACCTATTTGCCCTTTAGTGACCTGACCTAATGCCCAGGTCACTCACACCTATTTGTGGGGCAGATACCTTCAATTGGGCCTAATGCCCCTTATGTAGCCTGGTCTTGTGCCCACCTATATACCCACAGGCCTATTGCCCGACAACCCTGGTGGTCTAGGGAGGGGTTAAATACCGGTGGCTCAAGGCCACCTACCGGTACAGTGGAAGAGGCTGCGGGGGGGAGCTTAGTTAGCTCTTTCTTTCCAACCCCGCAGTCATCTCCGGTCCTCAGCTTCATTCTTCTGCAGCTGGCCCGTCATGGCCAGCGGCACCGCCTCTTCCTTTCTTCCTCCATGATCACGCCGTCTTCTGGCCTCTTTCGCAGACAGACCTGTTGCCGGGATGCTCTTCTCTTCAGGAGGTCTTCACTCTCACTCTCCCTCCCCCCCCCCCCCGCCGCCCTGAAATTTCCCGCTCAGCGCGTCTAATACAAGTTGCCGCGAGTGGGCGGGGCTATGACATGGTGAGCCACGATTGGCTCCTCACATCTGTCTCTTATTGGCTACTGGACCACAAGCGGTATTTGGCTCGCGGCCAGTGCCAAACAACCGCCGCTTCCTGGCTTCCAGGCAGCGAGCTCCGCTTAGCTTGCACCCGGAGCCAAGCGTCCCCCGCCGACGCTGGTGGAAGGGACCAGGAAGTCCATTCATCAGGTACCCGCCGTGGTGGCTTACCCGGCGCTGGGAACAAACACACTGTCCCAGCAACGGCCACGTCCCGCAGGGGACATCTCATCTGCCTGCCCTTGCTGCTATGTCGATGCTGGGATCAGACATTTGATCCCAGCATGGCTTTCCACAGCAGCGGCCAATGAGAGTCTGGCTGCTATAAGACAGCGTGTCTTTCTCTGCAGGGGGGACACGCTGTGCTGCAGCCAGCTGTCAGGGATTGGCCACAGCACAGCGCGTCCCCGGCTACTCTTCAAAAGTAAGTCCCCAGTGCTCAAGACCGAAAACCGGGGTAAAATACGTGCTATAGCGCGTATTTACGAACACTGATCACAATTGAGTGCAATAGAATTTTAAAATGGATTATTTTGAACATTCGGGAGTCCTGAAACAAATTGCATTTGGAGGGCATGGCAGAATTGCAGATATCTAAAAAAACATTGTGTTCAGAATTCCAAACTCATCTTTTAGTTGTTCAAAGGGTTTGAGTGTTCCACTAGAAAATGTGCCCTAAAAAACCATTATAGCAAATTCAAAGAGCTACCTTTAGACAAGGCAAGCTCCAGGACCCTAGAGGACCTCCAGCATCCAAGCCTTCCCCAAAACTAAATTAAAAGCCCATCTTCAAAATGTGATTGCCTGCATCAACCAGTGGGGTAACTGATCTAGAACGGTCACTACCCAAAAGAACCTGTGAAGGAGACTGCCCCAGACACTTCTGCTGAATCAGCAAGGAATGCAGCGCTCGACTCCAAACATCTCAGACCAACCCAGGTAGCTGTAATTGAAGACTGCCTGGCATACTGACTCTTTTGGAGGGTGTACCAGTTGGCCTTTTAGCTGACCATTTGCAGTCCTCCATGAGCTGCAATTTGAACCTGTTGCTTTCCCTGTGGAACAAAAGGGAGCAACAAGTAGAAAGTAACTTTCCCCCTGTGATATGGCTAACAATCTGTTCCCTTTCTAGACCAAATAATGCATTACATGCAAGAGGCAGGGCCTGGAGAGTCCTCTAGAAAGTGCTTCTCAAATGGTCCTCAAGACACGCAACAGTCCAGGGCTTTAAGGATATCCATGCTTGAGTATAGGCGACTTACTTTGAACAAGGTATGAAGCAAAACACAGGGATTCAATGGATACAGGTACCAGAAGGTTTCAGGAGGCACACAGCAAAAAACAGGGGTCTCGGACACCAACCCACTCTTTGCTCAGTCCACAGTTCCACGTCCCAAAGAATTCTCACCTGCTTCACACGTTTCGGACTTAATTGTCCTTCGACAGAAGCGTGGTGAGAATCTCCTACCCAGTTTAAATACCTACATCACTTGGCGCTCCTTCCGGCTTCAGAAACGCATTTGAGCTGGAAAGAGGCGCCTATTACTGGCGTGCAGGTCCCGTTGAATGGCCATCCGAATGGCGGGAATACAAGACAGCCCGTGGGAGGGGTTTTGGTGATTGATGTAGGTATTTAAACTGGGTAGATAGTCTCACCACGCTTCTGTCGAAGGACAATTAAGTCTGAAACGTGTCAAACGGGTGAGAATTCTTTGGGACGTGGAACTGTGGACTGAAGGACTGAGCAAGGAGTAGGTTGGCGTCCAGGACCCCCGTTTTTTGCCTATGTACATCCTGAAACCTTCTGGTACCTGTATCCATTGAATCCCTGTGTGCGACGCTATATGCTATATTTTTTTTGAATACCATTTGAGTGCAATAAAGTATTGTTATACTTTGTTTATGATATGAATTTGCACTATGCTCCTTTTTCTCTCTATTTGAGAATCATATTCAAAGAAGCTTAAGGTATATGACGGTAAAGCTGGTAAAGTGGAAAGAAAAACAGTTTAGAGAAAATCTTCTAACACAACATTTGCTGGATTAATGTTTATTGAAAAGTAAGACTATTCAGTTATCTGACTTATTCTCTACTTTGAACATTAACAGTGCCTGATTAGAACTCTCATATGTATGGATATTGTATTCAGGGACAAATATGGATTTCCTTGAATTTCTTATTGGCTGCAGTTGTTGCACTCTTTTTGTTATTAACTTAGAACAAAGTAACCAAAAGAAGGGTAAAGGGAGAGATCCTAACCTAAGCACTGGTACTCTTACTAGTATAAAGTGGTTGTAGATCCATCAACCTACTGCTCTAATTATACCATTATCAGGAAAGAGGGGATTACAAGTGTGTACAGCCATAGCGAAAAGTTTTGAGAATGACAAGTACTGATTTCACAAAGTTTGCTGCTTCATTGTTTTTAGACCTTTTTGTCAGATGTTTCTACGGTATAGTGAAGTAAAATTACAAGCATTTCATAAGTGTCAAAGGCTTTTGACAATTACATTAAGTTTATGCAAAGTGTCAATATTTTGCAGTGTTGACCCTTCTTTTTCAAGACCTCTGCAATTCGCCCTGGCATGCAGTCAATCAACTTCTGGGCCACATACTGACTGATGGCCGCCCATTCTTGCCTAATCAATACTTGGAGATTGTCAGAATTTGTGGGTTTTTGTTTGTCCATCCACCTCTTGAGGATTGACCACAAGTTCTCAATGGGATTGATGTCTGGCGAGTTTCCTGGCCATGGACACAACATTTTGAGGTTTTGTTCCCCGAGCCACTTAGTTATCACTTTTGCCTTATGGCGAGGTGCTCCATCATGCTGCATTGTTCGTCACCAAACGATTCTTGGATGGTTGGGAGAAGCTGCTCTGGGAGGATGTTTTGGTACCATTCTTTATTCATGGCTGTGTTCTTAGGCAAAATTGTGAGTGATCCCAATCCCTTGGCTGAGAAGCAACCCCACACATGAATGGTCTCAGGATGCTTTGGTGTTGGCATGACAGGACTGATGGTAGCACTCGCCTTTCCTTCTCCGGACAAACGTTTTTCCAGATGCCCCAAACAACCTGAAAGGGGATTCAGAGAAAATAACTTTATCCCAGTCCTCAGCAGTCCAATTACCTTTTGCAGAATATCAGCCTGTCCATGATGTTTTTCCTGAAGAGAAGTGGCTTCTTTGCCGTCCTTGCCATCCTCCAAAATTCTTCGTCCAGCCCCCAAAGGAAGCATCCTGAGAGGCAAAAGTATCAAAAGGCATAGAACCTAAGAAAGGTGTGGACAGAAGACCACGTGGCTACCTTACATAGTTGTTCAGCAGAGGCGCCACGTCGGGCTGCCCACAGAGTGAGTACAATGAGCAGAAACTAAGTCACAGGAAGGCCAGTCTGCGTGTAAGCCTGTGAGTTAGTCATGCAAAGCCATCTGGCCAGAGTGTTAGCTGGCCATCCCTTCTTGTGGAGATACTGCTGATAAGGCGCTATAGGTACATGAAGGTAAGCGTCCTGAATGTCCAGAGACACCATAAAGTACGCAGGCTCCATAGCCAGGACAATAGAGCATAGGGCACATTGATAAAATTGTTCAGAGACTTGAGGATTAGGGTAGGCCAATGAGACCCGTTGGGCTTCTGAACTAGGAAAAGGGTAGAATAATAGCTCTTTCCTCTCTATGAGGAGGGGACTGGAATTATTACCACTGAGAGCAGTAAGGACTGATTGGCCTTTTGGAGCAGCAGGAGTTTGCTTGGGTCTGATGGAGGTCCTGTGCAAAAGAACTGTTGGGGGGGCCGCCTCAGCAATGATAGGGCATATCCGTGGGAGACCACTTCTTTTACCCAGGCGTCTGAGGCAGAACTGGGCGAACTGAAGAAGTCTGCCTCCCACCCTGGGAGCCCCCAGGGAGAGGCCTGCCGAGTCAGGCTGAAGGCTTGTCCTCAGATTTGACAGGTGGACGTTTAGTTACCCAGCCCTGTTTGGTCCTAGGCTTGGAGGCCTTAGTGGATGCAGACTGCCTTGTAAAGTATTGACCTTTGGCTTTTCCTTGAGGATGAAAGGACGACATCCGAGGCTTCTCAGTAGATGCAGAAGGCAAGAACGCAGTCTTGGAAGCTGCCAAGGTACTCAAAATCTTGTCCAATTCTGGGCCAAACAGGATCTCCCAGAATAAGGCAGAGACTTGAATGCCTTTTTAGAGTCAGAATCTGCCTTCCATGAGGGAAGCCAAACAATACAGCGGGCTACCACGGACGTAGCACATGCCTTGGAAGCTAGGAGACCAGTATCCAAAGCTGCTTCACCTAAATTGGAGGTTGCATCTCTAATTGAGTTATGTAGGACAGCTGTTCCCTCGAAGCATCAGAGGGAAATGCATCTTCTAGGGACTCTGCACAACTGCCAATGGCTTTTGCCACCCAGGCCGTAGCCCTGGCAGGAAGAGTAATAGCTCCTGTAAAAGAGTATATAGATTTCAGGGCAGCTTTAATCCTTCTAACCGTGATCTCCTTTAAGAAGGTTGCAGTATGGATAGGTAAAGTAGCATTTTTAACTAGGCATATCACGTGGGAATCCACTGCAGAGGGAACTTCCCATTTAGTGCAATCAGTAGCTGGAAAGGGGTAAAAGGAAATTAAGCGTTAGGCAGCTGAAACCTTTTACTTGGCATATTCCATGCCCATTCATATCATCAGATAGCTGATCAGAATGAGGAAACTGGCAAAACTACCTTCTGTCGTTTAAATAGTGGCTCTTTTGCCTCTTATTTGAAGAATAGATTTTACAGCTCTTGCAAGTGCGGTTATATTAAATTTAGAGGGGGTTCCTCATCTACCGAGGGGGAGTCAGAGTGAGAGAAGTTTGCGTCTTCTGCCTCCCCAGATGTTAATTCAGAATCTGATAGCTGGATGGACTGGGAAGGTAACACATCACGCTTAGTAGGTTTACTAGGTAAGGGTCTCTCCTTTTGCAGCATTTGTTGAAAGACTGTAGGAGGTATCTGCCAGACTCTGCACTGAGGTAGACAGTACGTATACAAATAGGGGAGGCAAAGGTTTTGCAGGGAGAACCTGCAGTGGCCATCCCATAGGTGGAGCTACCACAGGGACCGCTATGGTGGGCTGCAATTATTGGCAACACCTATGAAAAAGCAGCTCAGGGGGTCCTGAGGAGAGGATGCAGGGGCTGATGGGCCAGGTGCCGTATAACAAGATGCACAAAGTCCATCCTGGATGAGATCCTCTGAAGCTAATCCTGCTAAGCAGGACTTACAAAACACCAGAGTGGGAGTAGCAGGCTGCTTGTTATTCTTGCCTTTGCTAAACAAAGCTGCAAGATAATGTACCACACGATCTGGCACATTGCAGTGAACAACCCAGATATACGTGCAATATGGCACAGTGTAGTGCGCAACACATATATAGTATGTGATAGCCCTCACAAATTCAGTATTCCAGGGTTATAATGAAAGGGAAAAATAAGCTGAAAAAAAAGGAACAGACAGCAGCGCTAGCACAAGTCGCATACAATGCAGAACATACAATATAACTGCAGTGGGCACCAATTCAACTACATAGACCACAGTGGCTGGTAGGAATAGCGCTGTATAACCTGGCCCTTGGGAGAGGTATACAGGGAGACCGGACCCAGCGTTCCCAGAGATCTGAATGCAGAAAATGGCTGTTGTGAGCCAGAGGGGGCGAAGGGTGAGGGAGGAGCAGCTCAGGGACTGCAAGACAGCAGTGGAATGGCGCCGCAGGGAGAAGGCCTTCTCACCTATGCTGACATCAACCACCGGGTCCCTGGCCTTAATCTGTGCCCTGTGCCAGTGCTTGCAATGCCCTGGTGGTCTACTGGAGTCCCGGACGAAACTGTGTCCCCATCAGCTCCTCATGTCTGTCTCCGGAGACCTGCGGCTAGACTGCGCATAGACGCGGGGTCCGCTCTTATCTGTCCCCTTGAGTCCCGGCTGCTGTCTGGTGTCCGAGGAGCCCTGCTAGCTAGATCCCCCCAGAGCACAGCCGAGAGTTGGTGTTACGGAGGGGTGATTGAGCAGCGGTGCAGACGTCCAGAGGATTGTCTAGTGCTGCTGCTATGCAGTAAAAAATTTTTTAATAAAAGTTAAATCATAAATTAAAGCTTGAGCTGTTTAATAGCTGCCCCACTGTAACGGTGATCCAGTTCCTGCCAGACAACGAAGCTGATTTGCCTTCAGGCTGTGGGCGGGGTATAGGGGGAAGTACAAGAGCATCCTGGTATACAAAAATGCTTTGCTGTTGGTGTCCGGTCCTCCAAGTACTACCTACACCCCATTGTCTCCCTGTGGAGCCCAATGGACCCTGAAGAAGAAATTAGAGGTTTGTTCTTCCTCTTAAAAGAAACTGCCTTATACCAAGAGCTTTTTGTATGGCCCACTAAAAGAATTCTACGGTATCCAGTCAAAATAGACAGTTGTGATTGTCAGCGCCGTAATCCTGACACTTGTCAGAATCCCAATGCTGGCATCCTGTAAGGGGGATGGTTAGGTACAAAGGGGGAAAGTTAGGTAGAGTGTTAGGGTTATGATACCGACACTGGTCGGTCAGTATCCAGTCCGGGATCCCGAGAACTGGCATTCCAGGCCCAAGCCTATTCTACACCCTGCAAACTAGACAAGTACCCGTCCGAGTAAAATAAGTAATTCGTGTGAGAATATAAGCCACTAACCAAACTCCTAAGAGGAAAACACAGAGTTTGGGCAATGAGTACAATTTCTTTAAGTGTTTAAACTCAGCTGAGCCTATATACCTCAAGTGTCCAGAGCCCCTAGACGACAAAAGTGTAAAATAAAAACAGGTCTACTTCTTTGCTAGGCTGCATTTGCCGGATCCAGAGTCCTTACCAAGTTTAACGGTCATTAACACTGCACTCCATTCCTCTTGCTTCCGGAAGAACAAGCAGAGTGGAGTGCTGTGTGGACAGTTAAGACACATTTGGACTCCGTATTCTGCTCTTCACTTGGTGCATTCCACCCAAAACTAGTTTTGGGTTATGTTGACCCTTAAGCTCCCCATCCACTAGGCGATTAAATTGAGCGATTGAACGATATTGTTCATTAATCGTTTACAAATCATTCACTAAAAAAAAATTCTAAAACGACCAGCAGCGCACACTCCCGCTGGTCATTTTAGACATCTATCATCGGGCAAACATGCTAGACAACATGACGATAACGTCAGCAGATGATTGATGTTCCTACACTGAACGACTGCTCGTTCAGTGAAGGCACATCACAGACTGAAACGACTGCACAATTACAATGTCGTAATCGTGCAGTCTTTTGCCTTCCTTTTAGTGGATGGGCAGCATTAGAGGGAAAAGATGGTCTATAGAGAACATCTTAGTTTATATTTCAAAAGTGGAATATCAGTCCTTTGCACACATTCGTATATAAGAAAACACTTGTTGCCCAATGTAAACTTTCTATGCAGAAAATGCGTTACAGTAAAATAAAAAAAATAAAAAAAGGCAGAAAGTTAATTCATTCACACTCACTGTACCTCCTACAGCATGCAGGCCTAGGCTTTAGACCCTGAAGCCATCTACGAGTAGCAATCATACACAGCCACCTGTAAAGTCCATTACTCCCATTGTTAGAAAGCCGGTGGGGCCTACACTCATGACACACAGCATTTGTAGTGAATGTGTTAGACATGCAAGTGTTCAATTGCTCAGAGTACTATACCTGTTTCTGTCGTGTGATGAGATCCCAGTCATCCACAAGCCAGGGTTTCAATTCCTCGGGAATCTTTACTTTAACTTCAACTCTGTTCATAAAAGTCTCCTCCTAGGGACACAGACACACTCAGTAGGGAGCCGCATATTTCTCATAGCACAGGTAATCTATAATGACTAAAGTGAGCCAATACAGATAAAATCTGCGGTTTACATAAGCAAAACAGGTCATTCGGTTGTCTTCGGTCACTGCTTAGTACCAAACAGCAACAGTCTATAGAAACTGGATGAAGGAAAACCAGAGATCGGCAGCACACGGCCACTCCTCTTGTCCCAGCCTACATCAGACCATGCTACTCATAATGAAGGGTTGTCGGAAGAGGTACTTACACTCTCTACGGTGGGATCCACACGCGCCCGCTTCTTGCGTGGCGGCTGAGGAGCATCGCTGGTACTGCTTCCTTCGCCACTCCCTGGAGCTATGAAGAAACCACAGTTACCAAAAAGAACATAGAAAATATGCAAAAATGTATGACAAAACAGGAACACACAAAACAACCTACCTTTCTGCTTATTCTTTTTTGTTTTCCTAAGACAAAACCAAAAAAAAAAAAATAATTAACACACAAAGTGGCACTATCATTTACCACTAAATACCAACATGAAGCTGCATCAAACCTTTCTGTGAAGTCTAAATGGAGAATAAGGGAACTTTTCTATTTACTTACACTTCTACATTTTTCTGTTGAAGGGCAGCCGTCTTCTTTCCTGGAGCGGCCGCTCTCATCTTCCCCTCTGCATACTGATCCCTGCAGGACAATTCATATGTTAGCCCAAAACAAGTCACCTGATACACATGATCTCCAGCGTCTAAGCTGCTCCCCATAAACCCTCCAATGTTTTACACAATCCATGACCCTAATTGTACATTTATAGTAAGACCACACTTACTGATTGGCTTTCTGAAGTTCTTTTTGTTTCTGCAGGTTAGTGTCCACGTATTTGAGTACTCTACTCTCTGGTACCCACTCATCCCAGCTGCAAAAAAAGAAAAAACAAAACCAAAAAAAAAAAAAAAAAAAAGAAAAACAAACACACCATCACCATAGAGTCTTAAGCAGAGCAGCTCCTTAAGCATACAATCGTAATAGGGGTTTACCACTATTTGATAAGTTTTTCTTATTAATTTCTCCCTGTAACTTTTACTGAATACCAGCATTTCACTCACCAAAATCTTCAACTACAAGGCAGATCTGCTCACATGTCTTACACTTGATATGACCGCTCAACTCTGTGCATTATGATACTCTGCCTCTGGAGCACATTTGTATTGTATCCAAGGCCAGCAAAGAAATAACCATCTGGTACACAGAAGGCTCAGTAACATACAAAAACCCAGGCCTATATATCAAAGTAAAGAGTGTTTAACCTTAGATGCAGCTAGAACGTCCCACGACAGATATCAGATCTATATGATAAATGCAAATTCCGTACTCCTTAAAGTGAAGGACTTTAGCACATGCGGAACCAGCTCTTCACAAAGTGCACTATGTAATGATCACATCTGAGGGAGAACACTTATTTTATACACTGTGCAAAAGGCTTCAGACTCAGTATATTAGTCATTAGTATAGAATCATGTGTGCAAGCCTCTGCTGCACTACCAAAGCCAGTTTAATAAAAAAAAGCCACAAAATTAAAATATAACCCCTCAATCATTTTAAATGCATGGTTGCAGATTGCTTTTAACAAGGGTTTCTAATTTGTGATCTCTCATCCGTATTTACATCAAAGATCACAAACCACAATTCATGTATATTTTGTAATAACATTACCTGAGTATTGGTGTATAGCATATTGTTATGCAGCCACTGGAGACACTGCTACACTGTTTTTATAATATTAAACACTTAAGGCGCTTACACACACACACACACGATTTAGTTAATGAACGATTTTAGTAAACGATTTTCTCCCTTGAAAAAATGAACTAAAATAGTTTACTAAAGTTGTTCATTTACTATGTTCATTTAAATGTAATGAACGATTTTTTTAGAACTACAAACGATTTTTGCATATTCACTTACTGAAAATCGTTGAGTTGACAAGTCTGACTGAACTACAAACGTGAACGCGCAATCGTTCATCGTTTGACTCAAAAAGTGAACGATTTTTACAAACGATTATCGTTAAACGATATCGTTTAACGATAATCGTTCACAAAATCATTGTGTGTGTATGCACCATGTTTTATGCCTCATCCTACAGGCAGGATGCAGCCTGCACAAACTTCCGAGTACATTGCCTAAGGCACAGACCCTACAAACCATGCACTCATCTTTATTTCAACTTACTTCTTATTCCACCCGCTGTAGTGAATGAAGTACTTCACCTGCTTGTCTTTTATGGAGACTTTCACACACTGAGGAGAAAAAAACCAAACAAAACCATTTACTTAATCCACCCCGTAACATGAAGTCCAATATTCTACTCTAATTTCCAGCAAACCAGCTTATTAGGCTATAAAAGTAAATATATACACAGAGGTATTTTCCAACTACAATTACAGGCTGTGGCAGATTTAACGGAAGTGCTGAAAAATAAAATGTGTTATTAACCCCTTAGCAGGATGTACACTTAGGCCCTGTTGCGCTATCTGGTGCCTTACTGCTCCATGCCCTGCTAATTCAGATGGTATACTAATGCAAAACCCACCATGCAGGAATCCAGAAGTCACTGACAGCCGCTGGATCTCGAGAACCATAACAGATTCCTGGTGGATGAAACACTCCTGCAGTGTTCAATTTAAAGCAATGTGCATTTAAAACAATGCCCCCCCCCCCCCCACTACCTCCCCTGGATACCTTAGTGATATCATGATGGTTCCCACAGGAGTGTGAGCCCTTGGGACTAGTAAAATCCCAGAGAGGCTCATTACACACTATCCTATTGTAAGAACAAGCATTACTAAACCTAGAATGTCACTAAAAAAGTAAAGCAAATGTTGATCTCGTCAATTAAAAATAAAAGGATATTTAATCCTGTTCATGTACAACAAGGAGGTACAATTTCTCCGAGAAAAAAACAAAACAGAAAGCAATGAATAGGTAGGCTGCAAAACAATGATAGGGACGTGGAGAATATATGAAAATTGGTCCTTTGTAGGCAGAAGCAAGTGGTTCTTATGGGGTAAGAGAGAACACTTGCTAAGCTGCTTAAGCTATGTAGGGTTTTAAGATATACAACTCGTTCTATAAGGAACAAAATAAAATTAACACTTAGACCACGTAAGACAACTATTCATACCTGTAAAAGCGATAAATGGGCAGTAAATATGGAATTAAATCTGTTCTGCTATCTCAACCTTTGCTGACCTGGGGCTGCCATCATTATCTGTGAAAGGTGCTGGTACAGAGCTGTATATACACCAAGTGTAAAACAAACAAAAAAAAAATTCTATCAAGACAAAATACTTTACAGAAGTTGTCTAGAATAGATCTTACAGAGTCTGATGTAATAAGTAAAAGGAAAGTAACATGCATATGGTACTGATGGGGCCCATTTGCTTATAAGTCAATGTGCAATGCATTAAATTTGTAGAGGGGAAAAAGTATAGGTACACTAATCTGTAAAACCCTAACTGTGGCATTTTGTGCATATATATTTTGCATGAACTCACACTGCACATGCTGAGAAAAGGGCAAACCAGAGTTCTATAACTTTCAATAGCATCTACCCTTGAGACCAAGAGTCAGATATATAGGGGTATTCAATATGGGTGCGATAACATCGTTTTTTGCGTTAATATCACTGGTTTTAGGTTTACACCATATTCAATTTCAAAGACTTATCGCAGTTTTCCAAAGTCTTTGATAAAAAACAGTGATAACTTTTCACCACTGAATAGGTGTCGAAAAAAAGTGCAGAATTGGGGTTTAGGGGTGCAGGCTTAAAAAAAATAGCCTGCACCCCTGAGATTGACATTTAAAAAAGAACTGTCAAAAACAACTTTAAAAAAAAATAGGGACACCCCAAAAATTTTTAAAATTGGGGTGCAAAAAAAAAAAAAAAGGGAAAAAAATTGTTAAACAATAGGCAAATAGGTTCAGGGCTATTCTGCATGTATGCGGCAGGTGTTTTCTAGAATAGAATTATAGCGGCAGGTGCACAAATGCAGAATTTTTAAAAACTGACTTTAGGGACACCAAAATATGCTTGTACCCATTTTCATGTACCCCAAATTTGATGGGACCACTTAAAAAAACGAAAAAAATAACCTAAGTGCTCTTCTGCATCACTTCTTCAATGTCGGGAAAAAACACCTGCTGCGGCTATTTAAATCCCCGACTTTCAATTAAAGGCTAAAACGGGGGTACCCATAGTGATCCCCCATGTTTTTACAACTTTAGGGGGGTCTTACAATTATTTTAAGGAAAAATTTGTAACTTTACGCAAATCCAACTTCGGAGTTTCCCGTTTTCGTTAATTTGATATTGAATACGGGGATAAGCGGGAGCGCGCACCATACCCTTATGCAGAAAAAAACTCCGATATGAAACGTTAACTTCGCCAGGGAAGTTAATCTTTCATATTGAATACCCCTCATAGTGTTTGACAGGGAGCAAAGTTCAATAGGGTCATGTACAAGCAAATGTAGACTAGTAGAGATGGACATTAATGAGAATACACCCATTTGGAGGGGTCTTTTGCACCTCGTATAAAAGGTGAATGCCAGATAATTTGTAGAAAACCAGGCACAGTTGCATTGAAATGCATTTGGGTGAATATACCAATTCTACCCACGTTTGCTTCTTTTGAGCACTGTACCATCCCCCCTCTCCCCCCCCCCCCCTTTCCAAAGCTGTAAGGACAAATATATGTGTTGCTTCCCAAACATACTGCTCCCCTCCGCAACTTCTGCTTTCCACTAGCTCAGCAAGAATAAATAAAGGAGTACAGCAGAGCAGAGCTTTGATGGTCATGTACACCTACAGTCTCAGGCAGAAGGATAACAGCAAGCACAAAAGCCATCATCCCCCTCCTGCAGCCACAGTAAGAGCAGTAATCAATTAGCGGCAGTCATATTTTCCTGCACAATTAGGAGCTAAACCAATAGAAAATTTTGAGAGACCAAAGCATTAAAAGAAAGGCACTAAATGATTCTCCTTAAAAGATAGCAGAAATATACAAAACATGATTAACACAAAACATTAAAAAACATCCAAGCATAAAATATTCTCAAAATTGCAGATTGTGACATTTCAGTGGCATTTAATAATAAAAACCCAATTGTGATAAGAGTGCTTTTAAAGGCATAACAAATAAAATGTTATTTTAGAACTTGCATAACATATACACTTTACCCAGAGTGCTTTCTTCTGTTTGAGATACTTTGGCCTCTCCAAATGAGCTTTTCATTTCATATTCCAGGATCACTTCCTGGACCTATAGAAGGGGTCTTCAACCCGTGGCCCGCCAATGGTTACTGTAGTGAGTACAGTCGCACTACAGACAGAAACAAACACTCTGCCGTCGGCAGCAGTGTGTTTGTTGTGACAGCCAGCCAATGAGAGCCAGACAGACTCATTGGCTGCTGCGCCCACTGCAGGAGCCGGGCTAGAGCTCACTCATTAGCCCCATCTTCCGGCTCCGCAGCGGGCAATGGGAGACACGTCATGACGTCTCTCCAATAATTCATAGCGGGCCGACCCGGGAGGACGGAGGAGCGGGTTTTCAGGTAAGTATTTTTTTTTTTCTTTACTTGTGTGTTTGTCCGCACTGCTGGGAGGGTGGAGATGGGGATGGACTACTGCTGGTGGCACTGCATCGGGGAGGGGGTCTACAACTTGGACACTGCATCAGGGGGGACCACTACTAGGGGGCACTGTATAGTAGAGGGGGGGTTTGAGGACTACTACTGAGGACACTATATAAAGAGCACTACTGGGGGCACTGCATAGGGTGGCAGTTATGGGACAATTAAAATTGTAGGAGGGGCAGTTATGGGTCATAATTGTGTGAGGGGGGGCAGAGTTTAAACACCGCAGTATAGCTTAGTGGCCCTCGGCTTCGTTGAATTTTGTAACGCGGCCCACAGGGCCTTAAAGGTTGAAGGCCCCTGACCTACAGTGTAGCACCTTCAATATACTAGATCTGGAGTGGGGAACCTGTCTTTTGGCGAGGGCCATTTTGATATATAACACTATTCGCAGGCCCCTCCCCCTCCATGTGACATAACATAGGGGCGGGGCAATTGCCGGTGATTACTGAGGATGCTCCTGGGAGCTGTAAAGGCAGCGGTGTGACTGTCTTAAGCGTCCTAAGAACACTCCAGGTGACACTGCTCCATAGATTCTGGCTGCAAGGTGCCATTGTAGGCACCCTGCTAGCCAGATGAAGCTAGCAGAAAAAAAAAAAACTCAGAGGGCCAGACCAAATGATTCCGGGTGCCTTATACGGTCCCCGGGCCTGGGGTTCCCCATCCTTGAACTAGATAATACTTTATATTTAGAGTCCGGGAACAAAAGTCTATATTTTATACAAAATGTACATATTCTTATAGGGAGAAACATACTTGAACACAATGTAGTTTAGCTCCAGGAAGGAGTGCCCAGATCTATTCAATTATCCGCTTCGCGGTCAGCACTTAAGTCACGATTTGCAGTTACAGTGAATAATGGCATTTTCTGACTTATGCGCTTTGCTGTTAACTAGTGCCGCGACGGTAGTTGTGGGCTTAACGCGCTAAGTCAGATTTCTGCTCACACCTCAGGAGGGTACGAGCAGAAGTCCTCTAGTCGCGGGTTTACAGCACGGCCAACTGAATAGCTCACGGCACTCATTCCCGGAGCTAAAACATTGTGCTCAATTGAAGCTCTTCCATAGTGCAGTTATCTAAAGCAGCTTGAAGTACCCTCGTGTTTAATGCTGTAGGGAGCTGGAGACAAGATTGGGATCACAACTCCTTAATATGAAAATGTGTGCTCTCTAAAGAAGGACGGCACTGAAACAGAGCAGGCACCTTATCTGTACCTTAAGCAAAAGAGCCTTTTCTAGTTAAGACTGGTGGAATAGTAGCAGGCAGAAAACTCAATACAAATATTCCCCATAAAGAAGAAACTTAAAAACCA
Organism: Taudactylus pleione; assembly: GCA_031769625.1. Taxonomy (NCBI): domain Eukaryota; kingdom Metazoa; phylum Chordata; class Amphibia; order Anura; family Myobatrachidae; genus Taudactylus; species Taudactylus pleione. The sequence goes on from JAUIMM010000555.1 coordinate 25,670,328, forward strand.
GCTCAAACCTCATGGAAGTCTTCCTACTGCCAAGCCTTTGCTTTTGGGGGATGGTTTATACAAAATCTACACAGAATGCAAATATATCTGCATGGCTGCAAATGCCTCATCTTAGTACAGGGAAGCAACAGTGGCATTCTTTGTCTTCAGCCTAACTCTGGTCAAAATGTCCTCAAATGACCCAGACTCTTAGTAGCTTGTTCATTGGAAGAGTGGGCTTATGGAAGGGAAAACAGTTCCTGGGCATGACTGTTCAAGTAAAACGACCACTGCTACAATATGCAGTCTGAAGGGCGGTATCCATCTTAACCACTTAAAACAAAACCTGGCAGGGTCTAACAACAAAAACATGGGACTGGTTAAATCAACCACAACAGGGAAAGCAGCGGCCCCGTAAGAACATTGAGACTTGTAAAGAGGGCAAGATGTCTGATGCAGCAGTAAGCAAACTGTCTTGGGGAGGGAACACTGCTGTTCTACTGCACTGAAAAAGGAGAACCAGGAACAGAGTTTGAAGGCAGCAGAAACTGCTACTTATACCTGTTAGTTATCTAACCTTGGACCTCTAAAGTTCATATGATCAACTTGGGCCCTTGCCAGAATGTCATCTAGGTACAGAATGATCATGTACTCCTCCTCAAAAGGATCAATCCTATGACTTTGGTGAAGGTCAACTGACAGTGTTCCATTGGTAGTGCAGAAAAATGTTACATATTTATTTTATTTCAGTCAAAGTAGACAGGGTGCGCACCATAGTGAGTAAAAAACATTTACATGTAATAGCAGCACATATAAAAAAAAAACAACTTACATCTAGGTTAAAATAAGTCTGCCAAGTGGGGATGCAGTGTCCACCACAGGATTTCAAGGGAGCTGCAAGTAGTGAATGAGAATTGAATGCTGATTAAAAAAAGGACTCACTTCCACTGACCTAAAATTAATGAACTGCTTAACTACAATGGCCCTTGCGTTTCAAGGACCAGAATTGGTTTGTAGGGTGTTCCAAAAACAGGATTTTTGTACACTTCATAAAAATCCCATTCACAGATTCCATAAGGGACACTGGAACACTAGGGTATAGAATAGATGGTGGTGTGTGGAGCCTAGCACTTTCAATCTTAAAAGACTTGAACAGGGCACCCTCTATACCCCATCTGACTTTGGCTCTGTTCTCTCTTCACTGGTCTTGGTTAAACATAATTAAATACTAAACAGTCACCACAAAACAGAAGTAGTGACACAACAAAACCAAAACCACAGTAAGCACTGCCAGGGTGTCTGTGTGTACCCCATGGAAATCAAATAGGAGAAAGGGATTTTACTGGTAAGTAAAAGATCCTGTTTACTTCATCCACTGGGGGGGACACAAACACTGAGGAAATCCCAAAGCAGTCCTCAAGCGAGGGAGCTCATTGCAGCATCACCAAACACTTTGGACCCAAAGCTCACAACACCTGGATGCAAAGTTGTCAAAGTGATAGAATTTTGCACAAGTGTGTATGAAAGACCAGGCTGCCGCCTGACAGCTGGGCAGCCGAAGTCACATGAGGTGCTTTACCAGGAGACACCGACCAAGTGGTGACCCGCGAAAAGAAACGTTGTGCTCTGGACAATGTAAGCCTGGCGAATGACAGCCAGAATCCAACAAGACCATTTGTTTCGCAGATGGCCAACCTTTTGAGAATGTCAAGAACACAAACTAATCATTTGTCTTCTGTAAATCCCAGGTGCAGTGAACACAGATCTGTTGAACCGGCCCATGTACAAAGAATGTCAAGAATCCAGGTTAGTTGAAGGACCACTGCAAGGCAAAACCAGAGGCACATTCCGCTGATTTATATGGAATTCAGACACCACTTTTGGCAAGAGGAATAGCTTAGTAAGATGTACAAGCCGGTCTCTGTGAAACACAAGATAAGGGTAACGACAGGACAAGGCACCAAGCTCTGACACTCAACGAGCTGACACGACGGCAAGGAGAAATCCAAGTGAGATGCACAAGAGCACGGTTCAAAAAGGAGCTTTCTGCGGAAAGCCGAAAACCAAATTCAGATCCCACAGAGTAGTGGGAGGAAGAAATGGGGGGGGTTTACACATGGACACCTAGTAAAAGTCAACCTCAGGCACCAAGGCAAGGAGACGTTGAATAAAATATGAGATATGGTAAGAACTTACCCTTGTTATCTCTATTTCTACGAAGTCCATAGGGTTCCACAGGATACCTTGGGGTATAGGTGTGACGTCAGTCGCAGGGCACCAAAGAGTTAAGCTTTCAGCCTCCCAGGATGCACTAGGTCCCCCTCCTATACCCCGCCCCCGGGCCAAGGCACCTCAGTTAGTTACCAAGCCATAGGCCGGAGGAGGAGAAGGAAGAGAGAGAACAAAGATCTGGACACATACAAGAATCACATTCTCACCAGAGGGAGACGGAAAACCGGTGACCAGAGCAAAGCCCATCTGCAGCACAGGTGCGACAGGGCGGGAGTCCTGTGGAACCCTATGGACTTCGTAGAAATAGAGATAACAAGGGTAAGTTCTTACCATATCTCATATTTTCTACTTCAGGGTCCATAGGGTATCCACAGGATACCTTGGGGATGTCCCAAAGCAGTATCCTTTAAGGGTGGGGACGCTCCTGTGCAGAAAGGAGAATCCGCCGCCCGAAGGAAGCATCCTGAGAGGCGAAGGTGTCAAACCTGTAATACCTCATGAAGGTATGGACAGAAGACCACGTAGCAGCCTTGCAGATCTGAACTGCCGAGGCACCACGGCGAGCTGCCCACGAAGGACCCACAGACCTAGTGGAATGAGCCTTCAGAGAAGGAGGGACCGGTAGGCCTTCATGAAGAAAAGCTTCAGAAATAGCCATACGGATCCAGGCTGCCAAAGTTTGCTTTGAAGCAGACCAACCCTTTTTACGGAAGCCATAGAGGACAAACAAAGCGTCCGACTTCCTAAACGAAGAAGTGCGGTCAACATAAGTCCTTAAGGCCCGCACAACATCCAAAGAGGCCTCACCCACGGAAAGACCCGGTGAGTTAAAGGCCGGAACAACTATTTCCTCGTTAACATGAAACTGGGAAACAACTTTGGGAAGAAACTCGGGCCGAGTGCGGAGCACTGCCCTGTTCCCATAAAAAACCAAGAAAGGGGGTCTACAAGAAAGAGCCCCTAACTCAGAAACACGTCTGGCCGAAGCAATGGCCAGAAGGAAAACAGTCTTAGCTGTTAGCCATTTAAGATCCACTGAGCCCAGTGGTTCAAACGGCGGTCCTTGGAGAGCCCTCAGGACCACAGCCAAATCCCAAGGCGCCACAGGTGGAACAAAGGGCGGCTGAATGCGGAGAACACCCTGCATAAAGGTGCGCACATCCGGGATTGTAGCAATCCTACGGTGAAACCAGACAGATAGGGCCGAAACCTGTACCTTCAAAGAAGCAAGGCGAAGCCCATGATCTAGTCCCGCTTGCAGGAAGGCGAGAATCCGAGACAGACGAAACTCCCGCGGTGCATAACCTCTCGGTCTACACCACTGGAAGAACGTATGCCACACGCGATGGTATATCCTCGCGGAAGACTGTTTTCGAGCTCGTAACATGGTACGCACCACAGAGCTGGAAAACCCCCGGGACCTCAGCATGGCCGTCTCAACAGCCACGCCGTCAAAGACAGCCGAGTCAGGTCCGGGTGAAGGCAAGGACCCTGAGACCACGCGGGAGCTATCAACAGGAGTGTCCCTCCTTCCTGTTTGAATTTCCGGATTACCCGTGGAAGAAGGGAGACCGGAGGGAACAGGTATGCGAACCGGAACGTCCACCGGACGGACAGAGCATCCACCAGAGACGCCCCTTCGTCTCTTGTGCGAGACCCGTACACCGGCAACTTGTTGTTGTGCCGGGACGCCATGAGGTCGATTTCTGGAAGACCCCACCTGTCCACCAGTAGTTGAAAAACGTCCGGGTGCAGGGACCATTCCCCCGGATGAACGTCCTGGCGACTTAGAAAGTCCGCCTCCCAATTTAGCACTCCCGGGATGAAGACCGCTGATATGGCCGGAAGATTGCGCTCCGCCCAAACCAGGATCCGAGAGACCTCTACGAGAGCCGCCCGACTGCGAGTTCCTCCTTGCCTGTTTATGTAGGCCACGGTGGTAGCGTTGTCCGACTGGACCTGCACCGGGCGACCCTGGAGAAACCGCTGTGCCTGCTGGAGAGCATTGAAGACCGCACGGAGTTCCAAGATATTTATTGGAAGCTCCACTTCTGTCGGCGTCCACCTGCCCTGGAACAAGTGTGGACCCGAAACTGCTCCCCAGCCCCGAAGACTGGCGTCCGTTGTCAACAGGACCCAATTTGGAACCCAGAACGGACGTCCCTTGTTGAGGTGGGTCGTCTGTAACCACCACGCAAGGGACAGGCGAACCTCCTGGGTGAGCACAATCGTCTGGGACTTCAAAGACTGAGTCAGCCCATTCCACTTGGACAGGATCAGGTGCTGCAGAGGTCTGGAGTGAAACTGGGCGTATTCCACCATGTCGAACACCGACACCATGGAGCCCAGTAACCTCATCGCCGAGTGTAAGGACACCCGGCGGTTGTGCAGGCAACTGCGCACCCTTGACTGTAAAGCAGAGATCTTGTCCTCCGTCACGAAGATCCTTTGCTGTCCCGAGTCCAATAAGGCTCCAAGATGCAGAATCCTCCGAGACGGGATTAGAGTGGACTTCTGCCAGTTGATTAGCCAGCCGTGCCGTTGCAGCAGTGCAATGGTCAGGTCCAAGTGGCGTAACAGGAGCTCTGGAGATCCTGCCACCAATAACAGGTCGTCCAAATACGGCAACATGCGGACTCCCTGCAGCCGCAGAGAAGCCGCCATGACCGCCATCACCTTGGTGAAAACACGTGGTGCTGTTGCCAGGCCAAAAGGTAACGCCCGAAACTGGAAGTGGTCGCTGCGGATTGCAAACCTGAGGAACTGTTGATGGCGCCAAAGAATAGGGACATGCAGGTAAGCGTCCTGTATGTCCAATGACACCAAGTAGTCCCCAGGTTCCAGCGCCAGAATGATGGACCGTAGGGTCTCCATCCAAAACTTCGGGACCCGCAAAGACTTGTTGAGTGCTTTGAGGTTGAGAATCGGACGATATGACCCATTGGGTTTCTGTACCAAAAATAGATTTGAATAGAAACCCTGGCCCCTCTGGGAGAATGGAACCGCCACTATAACTCCAGCCTGGAGCATAGTGTGCAATACCTTCCGCAGCTCCGTAGCCTTGTTCCGGTCTGATGGGAGACCCGTGGTGAAGAAGCGAGCCGGGGGTCTGTGCCGGAAGGAGAGGGCGTATCCGTGGGAAACCACCTCCAGAACCCAAGTGTCTGTCGTAGTGGTCGACCAACACTGGGCGAACTGTAGCAGGCGGCCTCCCACCCTGGGATCCCCCAAAGGGAGGCCCGGACCGTCAGGCCGCAGGCTTGTCATCTGGCTTGGGGGCCGGACGTCTGGTACTCCATGCCTGCTTCCGGGGCTTGACCGATTTCTTAGGGCCAGCCTGTCGAGGAAACGACTGTGGTTTGGGCCTGCCCTGGGCCCTAGATGACCGAAAGGACGATGGTCCCGAACCAGAAGGAGCAGCGGCCGACGGGAGACAAGCAGATTTGGCTGCCGCCAGCGTGGCCACAATCTTATCCAGATCCGGACCGAAGAGAACTTCTCCGGTAAACGGCAACGCTTCCAGACCCTTCTTAGAATCTGCGTCCGCCTTCCAGGATCGCAGCCACAAGGTGCGACGAGCAGCTACCGCTGCTGAAGAAATTCTAGACACCAGAGTACTAATGTCTAGAGCCGCCTCGTTGATGTAGGTGGCCGAATCACGGAGATTGCCAATCAACTCCGCCTGATCGGCCGGACAGTCGGATTCAAAAGAAGCCTCTAATGAATCCGCCCAGCGCTCCATCGCTCTGGCAACCCAGCAAATGGCCATAGCCGGCCGTGCTGCCCCCCCTGCAAGGGAATAAGCGGACTTCAGGCAGATTTCTACCTTGCGGTCCGTAGCATCCTTAAGGGAGGACATGGATGGCATCGGCAATGTGGCACTACGGACAAGACGGGTCACGTGAGAATCCACCTGTGGAGGGGATTCCCACTTAGCAAAATAATTATCCGCGAACGGATAAGCCACCGCCAGGCGTCTCTGCGGCTGGTATCTTTTGCCAGGTTGTTTCCACGCCTCCTCTAAATGGTCCACCAACTGACCCGAAAGAGGAAAGACTGTGGCATCGCCCTTCACATCTTTGAAAAAGGCATACTTAGATTTAGCCGCTGGGGGAACTTCGTCCTCAATCACCAAGGCTGTGCGGACCGCCCGAATAAGTCCAGGAATATATACTTTGGACTTAGCATCAGCGTCCTTAGTATGGAGAGGTTCCTGATCGTAAGGATCAAGAATCTCCCCATCATCAGACGTCCCTTCGTCATCCTCATAAGGAGCGGACAGAGACGCCACCGGCCTTTTATGAGGCCGCATCACAGACTCCCCTTGCAACACATCCGACAAGTGCTGTACAGAACTCGTCAGGGAGTTAACCCACGCTGGCTCCTGAGAACCCGGGAGCGGGGAAATAGGGAGACTGTGGGGTACCACCAATTGTCGTGGGAACCCCTGCATGGGTGACGACACCACAGACTGCTGGGACAAACCCATCGGAGTAAACGCGGGCTGCGGAGCTAACTGGCCCACTAAAGCTGTTAACGCCTGAGCGAAACAAGCCCAGGGCGGCTCCTGTACCGGTGCTGTAACCGTAATAGGCCGCGCCATGGACAAACACTGCCGGCAAAGGCCCTCCGCGCTACCCTCCCCCTCCGCTAACGGTACTTTGCACGTGGTACACTGTAGCCGGAGGGGAAAATCACTTTCAGACATGATGGCACCACGTATGTGACCTCTCTCACCAATTAAGTATTAAATAGGCGAGAGACCACCCTGCAGCACCGCACCGCAAGGGCTTTAGCAGAAGAACAGGGACAGTAATAAAGCTGACAGTTTAGAGAAGAAAAGTTACAGGCAGCGCTAGCACAGTCACATACAATGCAGAGAAATAACAATTCCTGCACTAACAGCGCTGATCACTCAACTACACAGACACAGGGCCTGGTAGGACACAGCGCTGCATACACAGACCTGACCACAGCGGAGGAGAGGTATGCGGGGGGACCCAGACCACGATGCTTCCGTCCAGCGCTTCCAGCAGCGTTCACCATGCGTTCTGGAGAAGATGGCCGCCGAGGAGCAGAGAGGAGGCTGGCCTGGGGGAGGAGCGCTGCCACAGGACCAGTCGGCAGCATGCAGAGAGGGCTGTGTGCAGCGGGGGAGGCGCCGGCTGTGAGACAGGGAAGGCGCGCTCCCCTGGCATGCATTTAACCCCTGGGACGCCGCAGCGCTACCGCTCTGCTGCGGTCCGCTGTCCCAGGGGGTAGTGGAAGCGCAGGTTGGTCGCCTGGCTCCACGCTGCAGCCAGTCCCCAGGGAGCCCCCTGCCTGGGGACTTAGGACCATGTGATCAGCGGGGACCCACCGCGGGACCCCGCTGATTACCTCTGTCCCCCTTGAATCCGGCCATGGTCCGGAGCATCTGGGGTCACCGCTAGCTGTGACCCCAGACGCCCACCAGCATCCCCGGATCAGTACCGGCGTTCTGGTACCGGCGGGGTGTAGGGAAGACAACATGGACGTCAGGACTGACTGTCCATGCTGTTCATCCAGATGTGCAGCCACAGCTGCATGAAGAATAAGCTTCAGGGGCTCTTCTAGCCCCCACTCCAACAGGTGCACCCGACTCCGGCCGGGCACCAAACTAAACTGAGGTGCCTTGGCCCGGGGGCGGGGTATAGGAGGGGGACCTAGTGCATCCTGGGAGGCTGAAAGCTTAACTCTTTGGTGCCCTGCGACTGACGTCACACCTATACCCCAAGGTATCCTGTGGATACCCTATGGACCCTGAAGTAGAAATACAGAAAGCAGAGAAACTTGCGCATTCAAGCAGCCCAAATGCAAGCCTGCGACAAGACCCTCCTGAAGGAACTGAAACAAGACGGGAAAGGCGTAAGGAGGAAAAGGTTTCCTCTCGCACCAAGAGGCAGACGTCAGATCCAGTGATAATGCTGAACAGAAGCAGCTTACTAGCTTTCATCATCGTCGGAATAACAGCTGCCGGAATTCCCTTAGCCCTCAAGATGGGAGACCAGGGAAACACAAAGGGGAGTCCACTAGAAGGTCCAGAGGTCAGAGTACCATGAACACAGAGGCTAATCTGGAGCCTCCAAACTGACCTTCGCTTGTTCCCAACAATGGGTTTGAGAACACGTGGTTACAGTGGAAGGAGGAGGAAAGAGGTAGATCAGGGGAAATTCCCATGGAACTGTCATGGTGTCAACCTAAAACCGCTAGTTCTCTTGTTCAATAATGTGGCACCATCAAAGTCTGGCACCTCCCACCTTTTCACCAGGTCCTGAAAGGGAATCTGTATGACATACCACCAGACCTAACCCCAGAGATTTAAATACAGAGGTCGGAAGTCCGGCAGATGAAGACCCCGACTGCGCCTGCTAAGTATCCTAACCGCCCCCGCGCCGGTCGTCGAAATATGGGACAATTGTCACCCTCAAAGAGAAAAAAGCCACCATGACAGCCATCACCTTTGGGAATACCCTTGGGGAAAGGAAAGGCCAAAAGGGAAGAGACCTGAACTAACAAGGCTTGTTCTGAAATGTGAAACAAAGGAGGAACTGGCGAGGATCCCAGTTGGGAATGTGATGCAAGAGTCACTGATGTCCATGGACAGCAGGAATTCCTTTGCTCCATGCTGCAAATTACTAAACAGATTCCATCTTTAACCTATTGATCGGCAAATTAACGTTCAGGGACTTTAGATTAAATATGGGACGCACAAACTTGTCTGGCTTGGGAGCAACATGAGCCATCACACACTAACCCCCACCTGTAGAAAAGAATCAGAGGAGGCTATCTATCTTGCATCCCACAGAAAATGATCTGCATGCAAGCACCTGAAGAGATTTGAAATCATATGTCCCTATAGTGTAGTAGACGAGCTCCCACGATAGGGAAGGTTTTCCAGGCAGCTTGTGGTCAGGACGGCCCAGGAGGAGTCTACAAGGGGAAAAAGGTGCTATTCCCCAGTGGCCACACCGGTTATATCCAATTCCAGACTGAAAAGAACATCTCCAGAAAAGGTAAAATTCTACAAGTATCGCTTAGATTCTGCACCTGCTTACCAGTCCTGAAGCCAGAGGGCTCTACAAGCCGCGTTTGCATAAGCTGAGACTAACAACCAAACCTTCATCGAGGGCCTTTTCGCTAAGATAAAGAGGCAGACTTGGATATCTTACACAAGCAGAATTCAAGTCATCTGATGGGGTACTTGAACGTAGACCATAACTGCGTAGGTCTGCCCACTTTTCCTCCACCTTATTTACCCTGTTGGAGGCCAAAACAGCAGCCACACAGATGGTTTTCAGAGATCTCAGATCTACTGGAATGGTAGTCTTCTTAGACAGTATGACAATAGAGAGCTTGAAAGAGTCTACGGTAGTGGACAAAACATGTAGCTGTCCTCTCACTGACTGGATTTTCCCATCGCCTCTGCATGCAAATTAGGACATAACAAGTCTGCTAATTCCTACACCCAAAGAACGGAGCAAAGAGAACCTCCTGTTACCTACAAGTGCTGCATCCTGGCTAATCCTGTGGGTCGAGTGCAGTGGACAGGTAAGAGGCGGCACACAAATTATGCACCATACTTTAAGTATTTTCCAGCCGTCCAGGAGGAATGGTACAGCTGGCTGTAATAGAGACCCTGACCAGGCTCTATGTGAAATTGTGCAAATAACCACATGATAGAATACATTTAATCTGACTACAGAAAACTGCAACAATTATTTCAAGTGGTTCAGCATTTATAAAGCGGTATATGTTTAATCCAGAGGTCAATAATTGTATATTTTTTTCAAACACAGTACTGATATAGATATATATATATATATATATATATATATATATATATATATATATAGATAGATAGAATATATATATATATATATTTTTTAGTTTTATCCTGAACTGGACATTAAATGAGCCCTGCAAAGTAACATTAATCACTGTGCGCTAAATGCAGTGTTAATTTGACCACTCTTTATGTTATAACACAAGTTACTGTGTAGCCAACACATTGTTGCAATACAAATATTTATGTTTTTTAGGAGTTTGGTGTATTCCATAAGGTTATGGAATACCCGTGAGTGGACAACGTACGTGTGTGTGTGTTTAGAGAATTCTATAACTTAAAATTAATGCACTGGTTTGGAACATTTTTGAGGTCACATCAGCGCAGTTTAATTATCTTCATTCTGTGTTGTAAGGTTGGCAATACCTTTTCAGCTGCTGCACATTTATACCCAAGTAGTCAAACAGGAACTGAGCGAATTTATATAAGTCTATAGGATTCAAGCAAAGGTGGATTTTCCCATACTGTTCGAACCTCTGTGGGAAAAGAATAAAGAGAACAGATGCAGAGACATCTGGAACTTGTGATCCAGATGGGAACAAGCCATTGATAGTCCTCCAACTGAGGGGGGAACGGAAAAAAAAAAAAAGTGTAATAGGCTGCTTACACTTCCACTTAAAAAAAAAAAAAAACTCTCCGGAGACTCATCAATATTCAGGACCTGTTTGAATCATTATCTACAATCACAGAGAAAGGGTTGAGGTCAGAGTCCTCCACAAGCTCCTCAGCCTGAGGGGATGCTTCAAAGTTAGAATCCTCCCATGATTTAAGAATCCCCGTAAGTCTCCCCTTTGTAGCAGAGGTGCCTCCTCCTAATCCCTTGGAAGAGGAATCCAGCAGTTTTTCCAAAGATGAAACCTGCACCAAACCCTGTACAGAGCAAACCAACCTCTGGGCCAAGGGCATCTCAACAAATTGGGAAGCAGAGTGACCAGCAAGATCTCGGTCCCTGAAAATAGCTACTGAGGAGGTGCCCCCAAGGGCATACCCTAGTAGGTCAAAACCTGGACACTTAAGGCTGCATGTGCAGTGTTGGCCATGTTTGTTGGAAACTAGCTGCAAGAAAAGCTACAGTAAGGGTGGCCACCCAGGCCAGCGCTTTCACGGGAGGGGGTTTAACTATAGCAGCTGACAGATAAAGAAATGTCAGTTAATCAGAGTTGAAAAAAAAAAAAAAAAACAGCATGTACAACAGGAGTCCAACCAAACAGAGAAAAAAAACAAATGCACACATGGAAGCTACCCAGAGTACAATATCCCACAGCCCCTGCATGGTATATATCCCACAGCCCCTGCATGGTATAGAAGAGGAAGAGGAGAACAAGCTAGTGCCATATGCCCTGGTAAAGGATTCTCCCTGGGGATGACTGCTGCACTGTGGAGGCAGAGGAGCTATGTGGCTGCACTGCTGAACATCACTTAGGCAAAAGCACTGAAGCTGTACTGCTGATTATTACGGAGACAGAGTAGCCATGTCTGAGGCAGGAACTTCTGTCAGACTGACCACATGCAGATGAGGGGAGAGTGCTGCAAGATTGGGTAACTTCACCTACTGGTACCAGACCACAGGCTGTCACCAATGCAATCCTGAGTGAGTGGTGCTGGAAGAGCAGCTGTGGATTACCCCATCCTCTCCAGATCCTAGCGATAAGGCTGCCGGAGGGTTCCCTACAAGAGGCAGGAATGGGGGCTAACCACGACCTGTACAGATGCCGATCAGTCCGGAGGCACCCACAGGGGGAGGTACCCTGTTCAAATCATTCAGTGAGGTTTTGAAGTGCCAGGCTACACACACCACCATCTATACCCTAGTGTTTCAGCATCCCTCAGTGGATGAAGGAGAATATCCCATAACTCAGAAGGTTCCCAAACACGGTCCTCAAGGCTCCCCAACAGTTCAGGTTTTAGAGATAACCATGGTTGAACACAGATGGCTTAATTAGTACCTCAGTCCATTTGATTTAATCACCTGTGCTCAACCATGGATCTCTCTAAAACCTTAACTGTTGGGGAGCCTTTGGGAACCGCTGGCATAACCAGTTATATAAAAGGGCTGTGCAGTGCATAGGTAGACAAGACACAATCTGTCTGGTTGTGAACGGTAATGTCAGATTAAAAATCCTGTGAAATTCCAGGGCGTAGAACCGTACATAAGCAGCATTGCATGCAGAGAAGTCAGCTTGTTCACTTCCTTTGTAAATTCCTTATGGAGCTCAACAGAGGCCACATGAGAGCCATGGTCTTGTACATCTACAAGAGTGGTCTGCAACAGCAAGAGTGTTTTGACCAACTTCAAGCTGCTTTTGGGGAGGAAGCATCGTCCCGAACCACTGTTTGAGTGGTTTGAAAAATTTTGGCATGGGAGCATGGCCTGATTCAGAGTTGGGAATAGAGAGAGATCGCACATAACTGTGTACCTGGACAAACCATGTTGCAATGCAAGGGGTGTAAATACATAATTATTTTTTGCATGTAGGGTAAATACTGGCTGCTTTTACATGTAGCCCACAAATCCTGCACAGCTTTATTATTACTCTACAATTTAGATGTCAGTTTGGATACCTCCCTCCCAAATCTAAATCTTTCTGCACATTTTAAATCTGCCCCACCTGCAGTGCAACATGGTTTCACCAAGATGATCAGTTGAGAGATATCTCTCTCTATTCCCAACTCTGAATCAGGCCCACTGTCTCTGGAAGACAAGTGCTGCAGCTGACCTGTGTCCGCCATCACAGAGGATAACATTGCTGCCATGCGGGCCATAGTTGAGGTGGACACCAGGGTGATTAGGGCCCAGTTAGAGGAGATAGGCATCTCACTGGGATCCATCCGCTCGATACCAGACGAAAAGCTTAGTCTGAGCAAGGTTTCTGCAAGCTGGGCATCCCACCAGCTGACTCGTGCGCAGGTGGTGGCTAGTGAGACTTGGTGCTGCAACATGCTGGCCAGGTTTGATGGCTGTTGTTCAAACTCTGTCTGGGAGATAATCAGTGGTGATGAATCCTGGACCTACATTTATTCACACTGCAGGGAGAGTTTTTAAGTAGCCTAGCATCTGAGTGCTGGGCACACACCATAAAGTGATGTAAAAAAGGCGTGTCTCAAGGACACGCCCTCTTTCCCCAAGTGGCCACGACCCTTTTCCAGGCACACCCACATTGAAATGCCCCTTTCTGACAGGCATCCTGCCTGCCCTTGTGTGAAGATTATAGCTACCATACCACTTGTGCAGCAGTGCACAGTCACTGGGGACTGGTACGCCAACCAATGCTTGCCGCAAGTGCAGGAAGCCATTTTCAGGAGCCATCCAAGAACTCACACTCGTGGTGCCCTTCTCCATCACAACAAAGCACCTGTCCACAAGTCTAGGACAGTGGTGGATTTCCTGGCCCATGAACACATAAAAGGAGCTTGGTCATCTGTCGTACAGTCTAGACTGGCCCCTGTGACTTCATGTTTCCACAGATCAAGCAAAAGATGTTTGGGAATAGTTTTGAGTAACTGGTAGCTGCAGTGACTACCTTCATCCAGCATGTAGAAGACATAGCTGTTTCGGACTTATCCAGCTATTTCACCAATTGGTTTGAGCGCATGCAGCTTAGCATAGACTACACTGGCGAATACTTTGGAAGAATGTAATGTTCACTTTGCTTGGAATATAAAACTTTTTGTGCAGCCAGAAACTTATTGCAAACCCTCATATCTTAAACACAAGGAGTCAGATAAGAGTTAGACCCAGCACCAGTGGTCCCAGTCTCTAGTCCAGACAAGAAAGCGTGTGTGGACTTTGCATTCCATCAAGCAAGTTCAGGACTGGCCCCAGAACAGTTTACCACTTACCGTATATACTTGAGTATAAGCCGAGTTTTTCTGCACATTTTTTGTGCAATCCCAGGGGGGATTACCACTGGGGGTACTACCAGGGGGGGGGGGATTACCACTGGGGGGATTACCACTGGAGGCACTACAAGGGGGGGATTACCACTGGAGGCACTACAAGGGGGGGGATTACCACTGGAGGCACTACAAGGGGGGGGATTACCACTGGAGGCACTACAAGGGGGGGGATTACCACTGGAGGCACTACAAGGGGGGGGATTACCACTGGAGGCACTACAAGGGGGGGGATTACCACTGGAGGCACTACAAGGGGGGGGATTACCACTGGAGGCACTACAAGGGGGGGGATTACCACTGGAGGCACTACAAGGGGGGGGATTACCACTGGAGGCACTACAAGGGGGGGGATTACCACTGGAGGCACTACAAGGGGGGGGATTACCACTGGAGGCACTACAAGGGGGGGGATTACCACTGGAGGCACTACAAGGGGGGGGATTACCACTGGAGGCACTACAAGGGGGGGGTTTACCACTGGAGGCACTACAAGGGGGGGGGATTACCACTGGAGGCACTACAAGGGGGGGGATTACCACTGGAGGCACTACAAGGGGGGGGATTACCACTGGAGGCACTACAAGGGGGGGGATTACCACTGGAGGCACTACAAGGGGGGGGATTACCACTGGAGGCACTACAAGGGGGGGATTACCACTGGAGGCACTACAAGGGGGGGATTACCACTGGAGGCACTACAAGGGGGGATTACCACTGGAGGCACTACAAGGGGGGATTACCACTGGAGGCACTACAAGGGGGGATTACCACTGGAGGCACTACAAGGGGGGATTACCACTGGAGGCACTACAAGGGGGGATTACCACTGGAGGCACTACAAGGGGGGATTACCACTGGAGGCACTACAAGGGGGGATTACCACTGGAGGCACTACAAGGGGGGGTTACCACTGGAGGCACTACCAGGGGGGGTTACCACTAGAGGCACTACCAGGGGGGGTTACCACTGGAGGCACTACCAGGGGGGGTTACCACTGGAGGCACTACCAGGGGGGGTTACCACTGGAGGCACTACCAGGGGGAATTACTACTGGAGGCACTACCAGGGGGAATTACTACTGGAGGCACTACCAGGGGGAATTACTACTGGAGGCACTACCAGGGGGAATTACTACTGGAGGCACTACCAGCTGCTGCCATTTCCCACACTAGGCTTATACTCGAGTCAATAAGATTCCCCAGTTTTTTGGAGTAAAAGTAGGTACCTCGGCTTATATTCGGGTCGGCTTATACTCGAGTATATATGTATAAGATTAAAGAAAATCTTTATGGAACTTCATTGCAGTGGGATCCTTTATGTTCTTTAAAGTTCTGTCCCAAACAGAATGGCCTGAAAAGGGAAGGGCACATGTACCAAGCAAAATTTTATCAATCACTCTTTAAAAGGCTCCTTAGGACAGTGGTTCCCAGACTGCCATTACAGTCCATATTTTAAGGATATCTATGCTTGAGCACAGGTCACTTAATTAGTACCTCAGTCAATTTGATTTAAACAAATGGGCTCAAGCATGGATATCCTTGAAACTTCCAAAACTAAAATGAATTCAGACCAATTCCATGGTCGAAGTGGAAAATATACTTCAGGTCACCCAACCCAAATGGAAAAAAGGAATCTGGCCCATAGAATGGCCAAGAGACCAGAACCATATAAACTAAATAGCAGTTTGTGTGGGTGGCCCCCAAGAGATGTTGCAGCACAAGTAGAGTAAGGATGATGCTTGCAGCTCACATGGAGTGCTGTCTGATATTAAACATAGCTGTATTATGTACCACTGGGAAGGAGGCCTAGGACTAATCTCAGGTAGTGACTTAAGTTAGATAATGCACCCAGTAAAAAAAATTACTTGGAAGGGATGGGGGAGAAAGCACTCAACAGATCTAGCCAGCTACCTCAACAAATAGGACAAACTATATTATATATATATATATATATACACACACACATATATACACATATACGCACACACACACTTCCAGGATTACAAATTTTCCCAGACTATTTTGAATTACCGTTGGACCTAAGCCCAGTGGATGAAAAACCGGCGCCGGAGGGCCGGCACATGATAATCCCTACTGAGGTGAGTAAGGCCCCTAATCCTCCCTTAGGGGTGCCTAACCCTAACCTCCTCCCCTAGTGCCTTACCCCAACCTCCCCCCCAGGGGTCCCTAAACCTAACCCCTCCTCCCTGCACCCTAACCCTCCCGGGGGGTGCCTCAACCAAAGTCCCTAAACCTAACCCCCCCCCCCCCCACCCAGCTATCAGCTTCCACAGCTTACCTACGTTCTGTATGCCGGGTTTTGGCGTGGTGCTTATGATAGGCATCGGTATTTAGACACCTATTATTATCATCTATTTATTTATATGGCGCCACAAGTGTTCCGCAGCACCTTACAAAGTACATGGACAAAAAAGTAACCATTGACTTACAATACAATACAGGACATGGATAGACATTGCTATATTAGCGACCTTAACGTCCACATAAGCAGCCAAATGTTAATAGCCCTATTGGGGATTACAGTAGGGGGAAGCACAAGAGGGTAGAGGGCTCTGCTCGAAAGAGCTTACATTCTTTAAGGGAGGGGAAGACAAAACAGGAGTGACACAGAATGGGGTGGGCGGGGAGAAAGGAAGATGTAGCAGCAAGTTAGGATGAGAGCTGGAAGGCTTTAATGAAGTAGTGGGTCTTAAGAGCTCGTTTGAAAGATTGCAGAGATGTGCAGAGTCTGATAGGGAGAGGGAGGGAGTTCCAAAGGTGAGGAGCAGCACGGGCAAAATCTTGGAGGCGGGAGTGGGAGGAAGTAATCAATTGGCATGAAAGGCGGCGTGTATTAAGTGAACGAAGAGGGCGGACAGAAGAGTGAAGGGAGAAGAGATCAGATGTAAATGGGAGAGGAATGGGTGAGGGCTTTGTAAGTGAGTGTGAGAGCCTTGAATTGGGTTCTGAAAGGGAATGGGAGCCAGTGTAGGGCTTGCAAAAGAGGGGAGGCAAGTAGAGCGTTTGGAGAGGAAGATGAGCCGAGCAGCAGCATTGAGCACAGACTGGAGAGGAGAGAGATGGGATTTGGGGAGGCCAGCTAGGAGAAGGTTGCAGTAGTCCAGTCTGGACATGACCAGTGAATGTACAAGGGTTTTGGTAGCATCCTGGGTGAGAAAGGGTCTAATCTTGAGATGGAAATGACAGGACTGCGAGAGGTTCTGAATGTGTGTCCCATCATTAGTCCCATCCCGGATTTCACTGTCTAGAAGCTGGCGGTCGGCATTTCGACCACCGGCTTCCCGACTACATCCCAGCAAATGTTATGAGTGAGGTTATAAGGTGGGTTTATTTTTTGGTTAAGTTATATTCCGGTCGGACCCTAAAATAATTTCAGCAGTTGGATACTTTTAGTTACAGAATACTTTGCAGTACAATTTCCTTTTGGGATACAGATTGTAGGGCTGATCCTATTGAATAATTCCTCAATTCTTCCACTTCCAGGGATCCAGATGAATCATCTCCACTTAGAACTGCAAGTGGAGATGGAATGGAATAGGGTTTCACAACGATAGCTATATTTCTACTTGATTGTTGTAGCCTAGTCTAAATAAGTTACATTATTTATTTGGATGTATGCTTCGTGGCTACGTTTTTCTCCTTCATAATCATAGTTGGTGCTATTATAGTTTGTACATGTAAACTTCAAAAACTTTACTAGGTAATGAATTGAAAAAGTGGATATTAATGAAGACTAAAGAACAGTATTAAAGAAAGGTTATCAAAAGCAATATTATTAAGCTAAATTGTCATGATTTAGCACCTTAACCGATACTTGAAAGTGTGTGTGGCTGGTTATCCAAGTATGCAAAAGCTTATGGATAGATTCTTTAAAATGTGCATGGGCTTTAGCTCAATCAGAAATTGCACTTTAACCATTTACCAAGTCAGTCAACTTTAATGAAGGAGAACAACAGGATTTTGGCACTTACCGATAAATCCCTTTATACGATACGACAGGGGGATACTGGAGTCTAAGTAAAGTGGGGTATAGATGTGGGTTAACCGGGAGCTGGCACTTTAAGAATTTAGAAAGGTAGCTAGCTCCTCCCCCTCTATACCCCCCTACAGGTCAGTCTAAAAAAATTCTGCCCGAGGATAGCTGGAAATAGAGAAGTGCAGAGAAGGGAATCTAAACCATACATAAACAAATAAGAACATTCAAAACCAGGAAAACCCTGAAGAAACAACTGTCAGAATCCTGGAAAAACAAACCAAGCAGGTAGAAACAGCGCAGGGTGGGCGTCCAGTGTCCCCTGTGGAATCGGAGAAAGGGATTCATCGGCAAGTACCAAAATCCTGTTGTTTTCTCCTTTATCCACTAGGGGACACTGGAGTCCAAGTACAGTTTAGGACGTCTCAGAGCTCCCATCCCGGGGGCGGGAGAGCACTGAGAACCCTGCAGAACAGCACAGCCATACTGCGAAGCAGAGGCTGCAAAAGTGTTAAAACCTTACCAAAGTATGCAGGCCTGACCAAGTGACAGCCCGACAAATGTGAGTTAGAGAAACCCCGCGGGCAACCGCCCACGCAGGACCCACCGAGCGCATAGAATGCGCTGTAATAGAAGCAGGAGGCTGTTTAAAGGCGGCCAGATAGGCCTGTCTGATGGTCAGACGCATCCAGCATGAAATAGTTTGCTTTAAAGCTGGTGAGCCAGGACGAGCCATATCATATCGAACAAAAAGAAAATCAGACTTCTTGAGAGATGCTGTCCTATCCACATAGAACCTAAACGCTGACGACATCTAAAGGTTCTGGATGCTGCAGAATAGTCGTTCCACACTGGAACCACAACACCCTAGGCAAAAAAAAAAAAAAAAAAACACATCTACGTACAGAGGGCCTGATTCAGACCCGCTCGCGAGCGCAAGCAAGCGCCCGCAAGCGGGTCGATGGTGCCCTAGTGGGCATGCGCGAGACCCAGATAGCGACAGCCAAGCTGTCACCCCGGGTCTCGCACCAAAGGGGGCGTGCTGTCGATGTTGAGTGACAGCACGCCCCCTTTGGTGGGCGTGCCGGGGACATGGCTGCCAGACGGAGGCGTTCCAATGGGAACGCCTACCATCTGGGTCCGGCCCCACTGACATCACTAGTGATGTCAGTGGGAGTGATTTTGGCTCTGATAGAGCCAAAATCACTCTAGGGCTTGCAGTCACCGAGACCCTACCGCAGGGTCTCATCGCAAGCCCGATGGTCACGATGGTCTTGACCATCATCATGGACGCTCGCATAAGCTGTGGGTGGTAACCCACAGCTATGCGAGCGTCCAGGACACTCAAAAAAAAAAAGAAAAAGAAACGCCCTGATTCAGAGCGGGCGCTCGTTCAGAGTGTCCGGCTCTGAATCAGGCCCAGAGTTCAGTCCTATCCTCATGAAAAATGAGGTAAGGAGGACGGCAGGAAAGAGCCCCAAATTATGACACACGCCGATTAGAGGCGAGCGCCAAAAAGGAGAACCACCTTCCAAGATAAAAATTTAAACTCCACAGTCTGTAAAGGCTCAAAAAAGGAAGACTGGAGAAATAAAAAGAACCAAATCCAAGTCCCATGGGGCAGTTAAGAGGAACAAATGGAGGCTGTAACCTTATGACTACTTGTAGGAAGGTCTGTGAACGTCCAGCAATAATGCTAGTTTCCTCTGACAGAAAATGGACAGAACCAAAGCCTGAACCTTCAGAGATCCCAGGCGAAGGTCTGCTGAAAAAACGACCTGCATAAAAAGAAGCCTTGACACCCTGAATTCTGACAGAGGTGAACCCCGGCATTCACACCAAAAGACGTAAGCCTTCCAAATACGGTAACAGTGTTTTGAAGGGACTTCTTTTCTAGCCCGAAGCATAGTAGGAATGCGAAGTGAAGGGAACTCCTCTTCTTAAGATACAGCCCCGCCGTTAAACGAAGCTGTCTTAAGTCCTGATGGATAAGCGGACCCAGTAGATCAGGGGTCTTCAAACTTGGCCCTCCAGCTGCTGTGGAACTACACATCCCAGCATGCACTGCCATAGTTTTAGCATACAGTTATATAAAAAAGGTGGCAGTACATGCTGGAATGTGTAGTTCCACAGCTGCTGGAGCACCAAGGTTGAAGACCCCTGCAGTAGAATATCCTCTTGCAGAGGAAGAGGTCACGGGTCGCCTATCAGTAGATGACGTAGGTTGGAATACCACACCCGTCTGGACCAGTCTGGGGCCACCAATAGCACCCTGGCCTTCACTCTTGATCCTCCGTAGACTAGGAAGAAGTAGGATTGGAGGAAACCGGTAAACAAACTGAAAATTGCCAAGGAGTTGTTAAAGTATCCACTGGCCACGCCCGTGGTCCTCTCATTCGCGAGCAGTAAGTGGCAGTTGATGGATTAACCTTGACGCCATGAGGTCTACCCGAGGAAGACTCCACCGCTGAAGAAGTTGCTGAAACACCTGAGGGTTGAGCGGATGAATGTCCTGTCGGCTGAGGTAGTCGGTCTCCCAGTTTTATACTCCTGGAATGAAAATTCCTGTCCAGGGAAGAATGCGGCTTACTTCCCTCATGGCAGCCCGACTTTTGGTGCCGCCCTGCTGTTTATGTATGCCACAGCCGTGGCATTGCTAACAGGTGAGAGGAATTCAGCCACCCAAGGAGAGATGTTCCGAGTCCTGAGTGACAATTGTACTCACTGATGAAAGAAAAAAAAAATGAGACCCTGACCACAGAGAAGGGGTCCAATTGGAATGGCTGGGCATGGAACCTCCAATACTGGATGGACTCGAAGGTCACATCCATCGTCCCCAGCTGTCGAATACACAGGTGCACTGACACCTGACGATGTCGCAGTATCAGCCACAACATGTGTTGAATGGAGGTGACCTTTTCTTGAGAAAGGAATACCTGCTTCAGTGTGTCCAAAATCATTCCCAGAAACAGTAAGCTGTAGATTAGTTTTTTGGGAATTTTAGGGTCCATGTTGTAAAAGAAGACCGAGTAATCCATATGTCTAGTAACAATTTAGTTACTGAAGGAGCTTTGAGGATAAGATTTTCCAAATAAGGGACAATAGTAATACCCCAAGTCCAAAGCAGGGCCCTCATTACGGCCCTGACCTTCGTGACAACTCTAGGTGCTGAGGAAAAACCGAAAGGTAAGGCCTGAAATTGAAGATAAGAGTCTCGCACCTCAACCCGAAGGAATGCCTGATAAGTAGGCCAAACAGGAAAGTGGAGGTAGGCATCTCTTATCTGTAAAGCCACGAGAAACTCGTCTTTCGAGACCCTTGCGATAACAGATTGAAGGGACTCCACCTTTAACCTGAACGTCCGCAATTCTGAATTGAGATTCTTCAGGTTTAAATAGGTCTCAACGACCCGTCCGGCTTGGGAACCACAAACAAGCTGGAGTAAAAACCTTGCCCCAGCTGGTGGATTGGAACATGTACCACCACTCGAAAGAACAGAAGCCTGCCTATAGCTTCCTGCATCACAACCCATTTGTTTGTTGACCTTGGTAAACCAGTTGTGAAAATCGAGGCAGAGGTTTGAGTTGGAAACCTAGGTTCCACCCCTTAATAACAATGTCCCAGATCCAGGTGCTGACAAGACTGGTTCCAAACTTCTTTGAATACCTGAAGGCGAGCTCCCACCCTGGGATCCAGTAGGTGAGAGGGGAGCACGGCAAGCAGCTGAAGGCTTATCCTGTTGAGACAAGGATGCAGTGGCTCTACCTCTGGAACCACTGGAGATAGCAGGCACTCCTCTGGAATGACCTCTGAATCTCCCTGCAACACTTAAAGACCAAAAGGATGGTCTTGCAAAAGGTTTCCTAGGATGGGGAGCCATAGATGGGATATCAGTGACTTGAGATAGCCACTTATCTAGTCCAGATCCGAACTAGAACTTCTCCTGTGAAATGGAAGAGCCTCCACACCTCTCTGCTGACTCCGCATCAGCCTGCCTTTGTCGTAGCCAAAGTGCTCTATGGCTAACATAGCCAAGGATCTGGAATAAAGATTACATATGACCTTTGAAGCTTCCCCCTAGGAAGCATGTGCAATCTGTTCAGCTAAAGGAATCAGATCCCCTGCCGAGACCCCAGACCTAAGGCCCTCAGAAAGTTGTGTAGACCAGGCCTCAACAGACTTGTTGACCCAGCAGCTTATTAGTGCAGGAGGGACACTGTACAAGGAAACTGCTCCTGGAACCGGGAACACCATCTTCTTAGACAGACGTGACATCTAAGGTTCCACTCTAGGCGGAGCCTCACATTATTCCCTACTATCTGAAGGAAAGGGATATAGTTTGAGAGTTTTTGAGACACTTTGAACATCTTACCTGGGTGTTTCCACGCAGAGATAAGGATTTCATCCAATACCTCCGGCTCTGGAAAGGAGAGAGTCTGTCTTTGTCTTTTATTAAAGATAGACGGCGTAGTAGAATCCTTAATATGTAACACCTGGCGGATTGCAGCAATCAATGCCTTTACACCCTGAGAAAAAGGTTCCGCCTCCTCAGGTTTAAACCTCGCCTTCCTTTTGTTTTGACATCTCGTCCTCTTCCGACTCATCCCACCTAAGGGGATTCGGAATCAGCCTTTTAACGAGAAAAAGAGAGGACGAGGCCGTGGAAGGGGTCTGGGCTGACATAACATTAGTGAGCCCTTCTACAGATCTGGCTAAAGAATGTGCCCAATCTGTTCAGAGATGGCCGACTTCTGAGATCTGGCAACCTCTCTCTCTGCCAAAAGGCTATCTTAGCATTGCTCAACAGTTACCCTTTAAGTACCGTGCGTTGTACCGATTGCGCCACTGGAGCACATTGTTGTTAAGCAGCAATCTGAGGCTATGAAGCACATTTTTCACAGAGCAGGGAAGTAGATGACTGCTAGCTACCTTTCTAAATTCTTAAAGTGCCAGCTCCCGGTTTACCCACATCTATACCCCACTGTGCTTAGACTCCAGTGTCCCCTAGTGGATGAAGGAGAAACATAATTCATCATTAGGAACAGACAGCAAGGGAGGGGGCAAGGGAGTATGGCACAGAAAGCAAGGTAAGATCAACATTACTGCATCTCACAGAATAGATTCCCAAGAATACCAATTCAATTAGGCCAATTCATTATGTTACTGCCAACATATCATGCTGAATGTAGGAAACACGCAGATACTGAAATGTCAAAAACGACTTACAGACCAAGTGGTGAAAAACTCCCTGCCAAGCATTGGTTTAAC
The DNA here is from genome assembly GCA_031769625.1 of Taudactylus pleione. NCBI lineage: Eukaryota > Metazoa > Chordata > Amphibia > Anura > Myobatrachidae > Taudactylus > Taudactylus pleione. Next base: position 25,693,561 of record JAUIMM010000555.1, read on the forward strand.
TTTTACTATGATTAACCTCAAAATATTTAATTCACACAGTAAGCATAAAAACAAGAGATATGGTAAGAACTTACCTTTGTTATCTCTGTTTCTACGAAGTCCATAGGGTCCACAGGGTTGACCTTGGGGTATAGGTTGGGAACCAAATCCGGGCACCACGCAGTTAAAGCTTTTAGCTCCCAGGATGCACTTGGGTCCACTCTCCCTATAACCCCGCCCCCCAGCCAGAGGCACCTCAGATTGTAAGTAGCCAAAGGCCGGAGGAGGAGAGAAAAAGAGAGAGAAAACTGGAACACTCTAGAACCATACTCACAGAAAAGGAGACGGGAAGCCGGTGACCAGTAACACAGCCCATATGAAGCCAGGTGCGTCAGGGCGGGCGCCCTGTGGACCCTATGGACTTCGTAGAAACAGAGATAACAAAGGTAAGTTCTTACCATATCTCTTGTTTTCTACTTCAGGGTCCATAGGGGGTCCACAGGGTTGACCTTGGGGATGTCCCAAAGCAGTTCAACCAAGGGTGGGGACGCTCCTGTGCTGAGAGGAGAATCCGTCGCCAAAAAGGAAGCATCCTGAGAGGCAAAGGAAACCAATGCCTAGAACCTTAAAAAGGTATGGACAGAAGACCACGTGGACACCTAGTAAGGCAAAACAGCCGAGGCGCCACGACGAGCCGCCCACGAGGGTTACACGGCCCGAGAAAAAAACAAGCCTCAACGACAGAAATGCCCACCCATGGGTAGGCCCCTGAGGAAGACATACGAGGCCATCCAGTCAACATTTCATTATAGGCCGGCCATCGTTTCCTGTTAAAACCAGAAACCGCAGACCACCAATAAGGAGTCCGCTTACCATAAGGAACTTGAACGGATCACATAAAAGCCAAAGAGGCCGGACCACAGTCCATGAGGCCACAACAGCCGAGAGGACTGGGAACTGAATGGCCATACCATAAGTTCCAGAATAATATGGAACCTAAAAACCACTTTAAGAAGAAACACAGGGCGAGAGCAACTCACACCCTGACATGATGCCCTCCAGAAGAGGGAGCCACATGAGAACGCTCCCCATTCAGACACTCTCCTGGTTGATTTAAACACCCTGAGAGAGAGAGAGAGAGAGAGAGAGCTTAAACAATAGACCATGTAATGGCTATCACAACCAGCGGTTCCATTGACTGTCCCCGGAGGGAACAAAGAACCACTACTAACTCCCCAGGAGTCCCTAGGGAGGACAAGTGGAGACATAATCCAGAAAACACTCCAAAGGATGAACTGGATATCAGAGCGGAGCAATTCCATATCTTAACCATACCGACAGTGTAGAGATCCGCACTGTCAGGAAGGCCAGGCCAAGGGTGAAACCCAAGCCAGCTGGAAGGAATGCCAGAATATCTGGAAATCCTGGACACCGGAGGATCGTATCGACAGGTACGATACCATAAGAATTATGTATGCCACAGTCCGTGGCAGATCCCAGCAAAGTCTGGCCTATCTGCTCTAAACATCTCAATGAAGACAGCCAGGGAAGCCCGAGGACCACAGTAGGGGCGCAGTTAAAGACAAGCGATCCAGATCCAGGGAAAAACAAGGACCCTGAGACAACAGGTCCAGATAGTGAAGCAGTAGGAACGGAGCATCGAGGAGGAGACTCCGAAAATCTTAGTACCAGTGATGTCTGGGACGACCTGGAGCCCCCAGAAGGAAAGCCCCTCCGTCTCGAATTAAACTTCCGAAGACCTCGAGGAAGAAGGGAGACCGGAGGACACAGGTACACAAAGTGGAAGGACCACTTCACTGACAAAGAGTCACTGAAGGTAGCTTCAGTACTCCTAGAGCTGGACTGTAACACCGGTAATGTGTGATCGAGTCAGAAGGCCATGGGGATCAATCCCCTCAGGGAGGCCCCCTCTGCTCACCAGGAGTTGAAACCTCTCTTGGAGAAGAGACTAGTCCCCGGGATGTACGCCGTGACGGCTGAGGAAGCCCGCTTCCCAATGGAGAGCTCCGGGAATAAACACCGCAGAGTTGGCCAGGAGAAGACCCTTGGACTATGTCAGAATGGGTGACATTCCTAACATTGCCACCCAACTACCAGTGTTGCCTAGATGGAAGCCACTGTTGTGACACTGTCGGACTGAACCTATTCAGGTTAACCGTGACAAATGGGTTAGGCCAGAGTGAAAGTCCAAGACAGCTTAAAGTATCAACAAGTTAAGTGGCAGGGCAGAAGCGACAGACGTCCAACTGCCCCGAAATGAATGCGGACCAGACACTGTCTTTAGCAAAGAACACCCTGGACGAGATGGCCATAGCCACCCGGACAGAGACCAACTCGCCTCCGTAGAAAGTATCATGGTTCGAACAGCGATCCGATGGAAAAAACTCGATCCATCTGGAGGGGAGTCAATTATGGCAAGGCCTGGAATGGAACTGAGCACATTCCACCCTACCAAAAGGTAGACACTCTGGTAGACCGCGCATCACAAAGAGTAATGACATATGTCGACTGCGTAGATATCCGCACACTCGAAGTTGAAGAGTGGAGATCTTGTCTTACGCCAGAAAAATTCTCAGATTCTGAGAATCCAGCAGTGCTCCCAGATGAAGAAAACCCTGTGAGGGATGCAGGGAGGACTTTTCTGTGACGAGAAGAAGCCCCGGTTATCCTGACCTGGCGGTAAAGTACCTTGGTGATCCTGCTAAAAGTAGGAGACCGTCCAGAGAAAGGAGCATTCGGATACACTGAACAGGTGAACTGTCAGAAAATCCATAAAGCTGGTAAACCCCGGTGGAGTTGAGGACGGACAGCCCCAAAAGGCAGAGCCCGAAACTAACAAGTGTTGCTGTGGCACAGCAAACCTGAACCCATGCTGATGAGAGGGCTCTGTATGTACCCGTAGGTACGTATCCTGAATACTCGGATATACCATAAAATCCCCAGGTTCCAAACATCGGACGATGGAGCATGGACGATTCCACCTGAGTCAAGGCACCGTTGGAATCTGATTCAGGGATTTGAGACAGAGTATAGGCAAAGGAGGACCAGTCGGTCACCGCCCCAAAAAGAAAGTAGAACAACCAGTCCCTCACTGAGATAGTGAGGTTGGCCGAAATAGCTCTGCTTACCACAAAGACTGTATAGCTTTCTGGGATTGTAAGGCCCTGATCAGTTCTGAAGAAGGGCCCGTGTAACAATGCCTGTGAGGAGGCTGCATGAGCAATGAGAGGCCGTTGAGAATCAGTACCTCACTCTGGAAATTCCCCAGATGTAGACCTGTCCCGTCAGGCTGAGGGTATATCCTCAGGTGTAGAAACAGGGTCGTCCGGAAGTCCAGGACTGCTCGGTACTGGATACGGTGGCCCCCGTGGAGGCCGACAGCCTAGGAAAAAACAGGCCTTTAGGCTGACCCTGAGGACAAAAAGACTTAACAGAGTTAGTCCGAATGTAGTGGGAGTAGCTAAAGACGGTATCTCCCCATTAGTGATACTGCCAATGATGCAACGATCTTGTCAAGGTCAGGACCAAACAAGAACTTCCCCCTGGAAGGAGTGTGCACCTCTGCTTTCCCATAACGCAGCCATAGGGTACTGCGGCGGATACAGACGCCGCCGAAACCCTGAAAGTTAGAAGACCGGCATCCCATGAGGTAATCCCACATATGACCACTGCATATTTTGTGAGCGGCAAAAAGATATTTGAACCTCAGACGTGTTGGAGGGGAAAAACGTCACAAAAGCATCACCATGCGATGGCCATGGTAGGACGGGCAACAGGCCCTGAAAACGTGAGCACATTGATTTCAGGCAAAGTTACCACCTACGGATCCGTAAAATTCGTCCAGGCCGGGATGGGAGGCGTATTAATGCCTGTAACCCGATGATTAACATACAAATCCATCCCAGAAGGGGATTTCCATTACTTGTGAGGACCCTCAGGGAATGGGAAACAGGAGGCCTTTGTGACTCCTCGTATCTGGGGACAGCCAGACTCCCGCTATGAGATCCACCCGCTGGGCAGAAAACGGGAGATGTATGATACTGGTGCAGGATCGACATTCTCTATATCCAGAATGAGCCTGGCTACCAGCCCCAAAGCAGGGATAATAATACTTGAGATCCGCTCCCCCCAATGTGAGAGGGAAAGAGCCGAATATACCATCCAGTTCACGGCAGAGCCACTGGTCAGTAACCACAGGGCGTATATCACGCCAATTAGTATTTCGTATAAAACGACATCCACCAGGGTGGCCGTTGTGGTAATCCCTGCAAGGGGAATGACAGACCGATGTGGTATCGGAGGTAATTCATGTACTGTGACAAACCCCGGCAGGGAGCAATAGTCTGTGACACAGGGGTAAATTGCAAGAAATTGCGAGATACCCCGAGTTCAAAAGGGCAGTATGGTGAAGTAACTCCCAGCGAGTGACGACAATGGGGCCCGCCCGGCGATCCTCAAAGGAGAGGATCCTGAGAAACAACGCCCTTTAAGGGGGTCGTGCAAGGGGCCCGGCACCAGATGGTGCCGCATACGTAAACCTTTCTGAGTTAAAATCCTCCGCACTAATTCCTGCAGGCTATGACTTGCAGGATAGCAATAATGGGTGCAGTATCGTGTGCAATCTCCTGGTCAGATATATCTGACTATCTTGACGGAAATATTAAGCAGCGCCATACCGATCCTGACTGACGCTAAGATTAGCTGCAGGAACCCATTATCAGCGTACGCAACTCACAGTTCCATCTAAAATATGGCAACGTGCAGCACGCAACAGTATGTGACAAACCTCACAGATATTAACAAATATATATATGTGAGGTCTCAGAACCACCCCAGGTACACCTGTATTAGGGCAGATAAAGAAAAGGGATAGATATACACTGACAGGTGAGAGAAAAAGCAGACAGACAGTCAGCACTAGCATAAGTCACATACAATGCAGAAAAATATATATACATACATAAGCATGACATATAATATACTGCACAATGTCGCTACATTCAACTGCCCAGATTCAGTGTCTGGGAAGGCTATAGCGCTGTGTACACTCACCCAAAATGGCCAGGTACGCAGGGGGACTGGGCTCACTGACATCCTAAGAGTTCTGCAGCACCACAGAGAGAAAATGGCCGCTGGAGACCTCAGAAGAAGCGTGGCCCGCGGAGGAAGCAGCTCAGCGACGCCAGACTGTATTATTGAAAGGCGCGCTGAGCTGAGGGGAGGAGTCGCTAGACAGGGAAGGCTTCCTCCCCTGGCTAGCAATTAACCCCCCGGGATGCCGGCTCCCGCTGCCGCTATAATCCCTGGTGGGCTGTGGACACGCGGGGTATGCCTCCATGGAGGGGGAGCCCGCCGCCACCGCTAGCGCCTCCGGTCTGTCCCCAGAGACCGGAGGCATAAGGCTGCATGTACACGCGGGTCACCGCAAGCGGTGACCACGCGACTTACCTGTCCCCGTCGATCCGGCAGCAGCCCAGGGATTCCTCCAGAGCCCGGCTAGTACAGACTCTGGGGTCCCGCTGCGATCCCCAGATCTGTACTGGCGTCGCAGCGCCGGCGGGGTGTAGGAGCGGCAGCTCAGACGTCCATTGGACAGTCTGATGCTGCCGCTCTGAAGAGTAGTAAAAAAATAATAAAATAAAACTCTTTTAAGCTTAGGGGCTGCTAAGCAGCCCCCCTGCAGTAACGGTGACCCGACTCCGGCCGGGCACCAACTTAAACTGAGGTGCCTCTGGCTGGGGGGCGGGGTTATAGGGAGAGTGGACCCAAGTGCATCCTGGGAGCTAAAAGCTTTAACTGCGTGGTGCCCGGATTTGGTTCCCAACCTATACCCCAAGGTCAACCCTGTGGACCCCCTATGGACCCTGAAGTAGAAATAAAGGCCATAATATGTCATACATGTTCTTCAGTGAATTGTGCAGTAAGTGCCACAAATAAATACATTGGGCACGGTTCTATCGAAGTGAATAGCGCCGGGAATGAGGTGTTTAATTGAATCATGCCCATAGTCTCTTTACTGCTTATTTTGGACTTCTGTGTTGGTAGTAAAATACTCAGACTTTTACATAAAAAAGAACCACAGAAATCAGATTATGTTAAACATCAGGTAAGACATGCTGAAAAATACTCATTGTGGTAAGCTAATTTCTACCAGGAAATTTACATGGTTCATAAAGTATGACTGCATTATTTAAAGGTGTGGCAGTTACACTTTTGCTGCGTTTATGCTACAGTTAAGCAATATTAAAATTTACCCCATGTGATTAGCAAATGTATTACAATAACTACACTATCTGGTTGTTATCTGTATAATACAGAGTAATAGTAAATTATACTGAGTTAATTTTTAAATAATGACAATATTTTTGCAATTAAATTGTTTTTGAAGAAGCAATTTGAGAGACATTGATACACACACACACACGTGAATTTTTTTTGGCAGGTGTGGAAAAAATGCTGCAAAGTAAGAATGCTTTTAAAAAATAGAAGTGTTTGCATTTTGTTAATTGATATAAACAAAGTAAATGAACAGAAGAGACATCTAAATCAAATTAATATTTGTGTAACCACCCTTTCAAAACAGCATCAATTCTTCTAGGTACACTTACAGGGGTTTTGTAGGATTACAGTCAGGTGTATGATTAATCAATCATACCAAACAGGTGATAATGAATCATTTTCATATGAAGGTTTCAAACAGTCATTAACTGAAACAGCTGTGTAGGAGGCTTAATACTGGGTGAGGAACAGCCAATTCTGTTGCAAAGGTGATGTTGTGGAAGACTGTTTCATGTCACAGGTCTTACACAATGGCAAGACTGAGCACAGCAACAAGATACAAGGTAGTTATACTGCATCAGCAAGGTCTCTCCCTGGTATTTCAAAGCAGACTGGATTCAAGATGTGCTGTTCAAACTCTTTTAAAGAAGCACAAAGAAGTGGTCAGCATTGAGGACCATAGACGCAGTAGTCGGCCAAGGAAAGAGATGATAGACATGCTTACTTCCATTCGAAATCGGAAGATGTCCAGCATAAAAACTGGGCTACAGAAAAATGGCAGCCGGTGTTCTGAACTGAGGAGTCAATATTTGACTGCAACAAAAGGCAGTTTGTTTGCCGAAGGGCTGGAGAGCTGTACAATAATGACTGTGTGCAGGCAACAGTGACGCATGGTGGAGGTTCCTTGCAAAATTAGGGCTGCATTTCAACAAATGGAGTTGGGGATTTGGTCAGGATTAATGGTGTCCTCAATGCTGAGAAATACAGGCAGGTACCTATTCATCATACAATACCATCAGGGAGGTGTCTGATTGGCTCCATATTTATTCTGCAGCAGGACAACTACCCCAAACATACAAATGTTATTAAGAATTATGGGCCGAATTCAATTCAGTGCAATGATTAATAGCCGAGTGAGGGAGCTCCCGCAGGTATTCAATACAACGCGCTGTGTGCCTGGCCTGTAATTGGTTAAGTCAGACAATGTCGGTTATCACAATTTAACCTGGGTTTTTAGTTGTGAGAACCAGTATTCTCCAGGTTAAGCTGGCAAACAGCTGCCCGACCAGCACTTGTCAGATTTCTCCTCACATCCCCATGGGGGTGCGAGAAGAAATCCTTTGGCCGCCCAAACAGCGCGGTGTCTTGAATAGCTTCGGGAGCTCCCTGCCGCACCTATTTATCAGCGAGCCGAATTGAATTCGGCCAAATCTTCAGCGTAAAGAACAAGGAGTCCTGAAGTGATGATATGGCCCATACAGAGCCCTGATCTCAATATCATCGAGTCTGTCTGGAATTACATGAAGAAACTGAAGGATTTTAACAAACCTACATCCACAGAAGATCTGTTAGTTCTCCAAGATGCTTGGAACAACCTCCCTGACAAGTTCCTTCATAAACTGTGTGCAAGTGTACCTAGAAGAATTGATGCTGTTTTGAAGGCAAAGGGAGGTCACACCAAATATTGATTTGATTTAGATTTATCTTCTGTTCATTCACTTTGCATTTTGTTAATTGATAAAAATAAACACTTCTATTTTTGAAAGCACTCTTGCAATATTTATTCCACACCTGCTTAAAACTTTTGCACAGGGGTGTGTGTGTACTGTATATCTCTCATATATAATATAAGTTATATAGTCCCCAGTTTAGGGGTCTGTCGGTTCGTTCAGGCTAATCTCTTGAACCACTGGATGGATATTGATGAGGTTTTCACCATTCTATACAGCATTCGTTGAAAGGTTTTAGGACTATGAACCATTCACCTGTGACAAAAGGGAGCCGAACAGTTACTTTTACTGAAGCAAGTCAGAAAAAACTGTTGTGCTGTGTGAGTGACTGCTGCTGCTGTGCCCTGTTGCTTAGCAGCAGCCTAGAGAGGGGAGGGGTCAGGGACTGAGCAGGGTCGTGTCTGAGGCAGGCGCCTCCAACGAACCCATGAAGATGCCGTGATGTAGACACAGTAACCAAGAAGGAGCCAGGGGAGACACAGCTAACAAAGATTTTAAAAAACCCATCGGAAAACACCAAATTATTTCCATTCGATGGTGTCAAACATCGGACCGCTATAAAGTAACCATCAAATTCCGATGTCCAACCCTCCTGCAGTGTGAGCAGAAAACAGACCACACCAGTGCAACCATGCTGGTAGCAGGCTTAGAGCGCAATTCAATTGTTTGCGCCGGCAGCTGTCCACCCCTCGCGCCCGACTGAGCTATTCAATTGTTGCTCCTGCCGGGTGCAAACAGCTACCGGCGCCGGCATTTCAGTTCGCACCCCCCCAGGGGTAGCTAGCTGAAATGCAAGAAAAGTGCTCAGTTTTGGTGCCCAGCAGTTTTCGTGCGAAATTTGGAATTAATCTCCCCACAATGTCCCGTCACTTTAGACTGGAGATTGGGCGCGATAAGACAATTGAATTGTGCCCTTAGTGTGTGCACTAACAGCATCGCTGCTGCCGCTTAAGACAGGTAATGGCGTTTACCGCAACTAAACACTCAGCATTAGTTGCTGTACACTGCATCTCCTGACTTAAGTGCAGGGTGCAATGGGGAGAATTGAATAGCTCCGGGCACTCATACCCAGTGCTATTCAATATTGCATTTAATTGAATCGAAACTAAATATATATATATATATATATATATATATATATATATATATATATATATATATTTATTTATATTTTTTTTTCCCGGGAGGACACCGGTGCAATATTCCCATTACATAATTTGGAAGTGTGTCGGCCCTTGCTATAGCCATCTATACACAGACTACAATCGACCCCATTTCCATTGCTACAGATTCCGACTCCCACTATTTACCCAGGCAAACATTTTGAACCCCCCACATTTTCCTTCCTACCTTAGACCCTACGTACCTTTCCCTAGCTAGATATTAAATTTCCCGTACTCCCAAATTTCTACTGAAGCAGAATTTAATCCCTCCACTGACCCTTCACTAAATATATTAACCCCACCTTTCCCTTACCACATTTTAATTCTCACAAACCATTTTTTTAATACAGATGTTAAACCCTGCCCTTCCTTCTCAAAAGCAAACATGCTTTGCAACTACAAACTTCCTGTCCCTTGTTGACTAGATTAGGTTGTTGGACAGGAGACCTTTTAAAATTATTTAGAAGTTTATATAGGGACCAGTCCCCTATTTTGCAGACTGTATGCAATAATTTAGGACTCTCCCCTGAACTTTTCCTTATTTTACTATTCCATTTACTGGAAAGTTAAGGAGGTATAAAGAGGAAGCATTTAATTTCCCTTGATTTAGTAACATATCCTGGAGCCAATAAGTAGTTAAAAAAAAAACAAAAAAAACCCACATACCTTTGCTTCATACAGGAGAGGCCCATGAAAACACAAGACACGTTCACCTGTAAAATGAATGATCAAAATTAAGAATATCCAAAACTTCACACACCTATTATCAACAGGTCATACACACATAGGGCAGGGACTGTAGCCCAAGCTTTAGTATTCTAAAACTGGGTACACACTGACAGATATGTGGGCTGATTAACTGAACGGCCAATATATATGGTGGCCGTCGGCCAGTGTGTACCAGCGGTATGTCTGAACTATCATTTACAGACATTTCGCGCCAGCTGTGCTGCACAGACCATGGACAAATATATCTGCAGACATATCTGTCCATCAGCAAGAAATCACTCGATCTGCAGATATATCTGCTAGGTGTGTACCCACCTTTACACACCGAATTATAACTGGGCTATTAGCCAAATGCCAAACTAGCAGTGCATGAGCAAAACATTTTTGCAATTAGATAAGTAATTCCAGCAAAAATGTACACACAACAGCATCTGTAACCCAGAATAATGGAGCACAATTTAGCATAATGAAAAAATGTGTGTACACTAAGCAGATGCAGATCATGTTCTTCGATTCTAGTATAGTAGATTACATAACAAGTGGGGAAATAAACTATGCACCACAGGAGACTAAAAATTGCTGCAGCAGCAAAAATAGTGGAGAGGTGGGGCTACAATGCAGGGTTAGGGAGGATTTAATAAAGCAGACAAGCCACATTTTGTACAGTTTATTTTATGTTCCATAATGTCTGCTCTTAGATTGTGTTCATTCGCAGTGGGGAATTTTAATGTATATTTATCATTTCGATATACACACCCACCAATGCCACCCCTACCCTCATTCTTGTATCCCTTAGATATGATCTTTAATAAATAAATCAACATACTTCTCAACTCAAGCAGTGAAACTCTGGAGTCTCCTTACTAAAAATAAAACCTTGCAATGGCGTAAATGTCCATCAAAGGCAGGGGAAGAGCCTAACCTGTGAGGAAACAAAAGAGATCAGGAACATTCAGTCTCACAGGGTAGCTACAAGAGTTGAGAAGTACGAGTCAAGTCAAACAATCTATTCATTGCAAAAGCTCTTTAAGGTACAGCCCAGGAAGTTAGTCTGGAAGCCTGGAATGTGAGGACTGCATTAACACAATGCATCCCTCAGCCATATGACTAGCTTGCAACTACAGGATGACATTTATGTCTCCAATACAGCCTGAGGTACAATTATATTAGATTTACTATTTGTTTGGAGAATTACTAAATTACAGGAAAACCAAGACCATTAATGTGATCAGGAATCTGTCTTCATAAGTGTAACTAGTGTGGGAAAGAACGCTTTATATTCAGTGGTATTGAATCAGGCGTTCATTCCAAAGGAAAACATGACACTGTGGGTCAGATGTACCACTACACCAAAATGAACAGGAAACACCCAAACGCAGCTGTAAACAGCCTACACCCAAAGCAAAGGAGTAACTGCTATGCTTCAAACCTACAGCACAGAAACGTACATAAAGTACAAGCATTGAGACGGTATACAATAAATGGTCTCAGAACCTATACAAAATATAAAATGAAATCAATTAAACTACACACTACAACATTGTCTAATGCATAAGTAAAATATACAGAAATAAAAATCTTCAAAATGATAGTAACATTTTAAATATCTTGCCTCTATCAGCTAAGTAAGTGCATGCCACTGTCTACTAAAGGGCACATCACACTAGCCTTACCCAGGGGGGATTACAGACAAAAGGACCATTGTACGTCATCAAAAAGCCCACCCATCTAACATCTCTGCATGTATGTTTATGAAATTATAGCAGCTTTCAAATTGGGTACTTTCAGTTTTAAGATCTTAAGGGGGTCTAGAATTCAGCAAGGATTTATTTAAATAAAAATTCAGAAACTATAATTTTCACATTTTTTAATTAAATCCACTATTCAGCAATGGGTTAATGGAGAATGCAATTATCTTCTCCATTAATTCCCATATCATAGTGTACCACACTGTAGGGATCATGCCATTGATCTCTACAGAGCATTAACGCTTTTTGCTATTCAGCATATTTACTTCATACGCCATCTCAGAATGGCATTATATGAAGAAAATCCTTAAAATTTCACAAAAACTGCAGGGACAGAGAAATGTTTCCATAAGTCCCTGCAGGATCTTGAAACTCCACCCAGTCTCCTTCCCTGCTTTGCAGTGACCGCCGAGGGCAAGTACACCTCCAGCCTGTCAAAACTGCCTAAATTGATTGAAACATGTACAGAGGCTTTATATTAGTCTGCATACATGTACATATGTGCTTTTATATTTAAAAGAGAAAATATTAAAAAAAATTATATACATACACACAGACATACATACTTTAAATATAAATAGCACATAAATATAAATGTATACAGACTAAAATAAAGCCTGCGTACACGTCAATCAATTTAGGCATATTTGACAGGCTTTAGAGTGACTTACCATTCGGCAGTCACCACAAAGCAGGGACGTAGACTGTCCGGAAACACATGACTGAGTGAGCGCATAAGGAATTGTTTTCGGAACCCCGAAAACAATGCCTTCTGTAACATCACAGGGACGCGTTAACGCAACCGCTGTCCCTGCACTAAAAAAATGCTGATTAGCTTACATAAAATGTGACGATGTTGCCCGATAATATTCTGGGCAACATCGTCACTGTTGCTGAATAGACCTCTAAGTAAAGATTCACTATATTAACCTTTTTACCATCTTACTAAACCAATAGCAAACACAAGTTGTGAATTTACAGCAGGAATTACTTACTTCTGTGCTAAGCCCATTCATTTGTTATACACCGGTTTTATTTAAAATTATGTAAGGTTGCTCCAAAGTGGGAAGCTCATGGTCATTCAGAAACAAAAGCAGAACCTATTCTACAGCAGCATGTCAGACGCATATTTTAGTCTATATTGCATCAGCCCTTGCTGACATTTTTCATGAGTAATGCTCCATTTACATTGTAGTCAGATGGGATTAACAAAAAAAAAAAAAAAAGTACATATTTAGGATATATAGGGGTTGATGGATCAAGCAGTGAAAAGCATGGTAGAAGTTGCACAAAGCAACCAGTCAGCTTTCAAGTAGCATTTATCAAGTACAGTCTATAAATTAATAGGTAGAAGCTGATTGGTTACTATGGGCAACTTCTCCACTGGTCCATGCTTTTCACTGCTGGATACATAGACCCCATAGTTTGATCTGGTGAGAGATTGGAGGTTTAAAAAAAAAAAAATTCTACATAAGCAGAGCTGTTCCTTTCCACCTAGTAAAACTTTTTTTTTTTTTTTTTTTTTTTAAGGTTAAAGCAGTAATCCCAAGAAAACATTAGGTTGGTACTGACCATTTTTTATTGGTTTATTTCTTCTGGCTGCTAATGATTTAGAAATTTGGACGGGGTCATAGACTGCCATGGTAACCACAGTCACATGATGCTTTTCTGCATCATGGAACACCTTTTGAGCTCTCTCTGCTCTGTGTACTGTAATAGACCTCGCCCCCCCCCCCCCCCCCCCTCGCCTCTGCCTTAGCATGACATGCGGAGAGGAAAATTCAACTAAACACAATGGTCACAATGTGCTGAATGTGACATCAAGGGGAGCAAAATTGCTACCGTTTCCTCCCACACCATAGAGCTGCACAAAAAAATATTGAGGGTACCCTAGTTGGCATGTACATGCGCAGTCAAACATCTCTGTTCTGGGACCCATCAGCCGTCTCTGAACCAGCCCCTGAAAAGGTCTCACTAAAAGCCATACTTTACCACCTACAGAACTTTAAAAAGGAATAAAATCCGTAGGACAACTATGAAAAAGGACTGCAAGCTTGAAGACGGTAGTCAGATAAAATAAGTATCAATCTATGTGGGATTACTGCTTTAAGATATGCCTAGTAAAATAGAAATACAGTTCTCACATTTGTGCCACATTAAATACCTTCACGTAGGTGCAGTTTCCATCATACCTATTCTCCCTTCTCTCTTCCAAGCTGCACATAATAGAATCCACAAGTTGTCCCAGGCGGGTTTATCCTGTAGAGATGGCTGTCCAACAGTCCTCGTGGCTACTGACATGCCAGGATTTCAGGTCAAAACATACCTAAACATATTGCTAAATTATACACAGCATCATTAATTGGTTGAAAAATAAAATGCATTCTTTTTTTTTTTTTTTGTAAATGACAAATCTTAAAACACTGGCAAGTCATTTGCCCTGAGGGACTGAGGTGGACAGCCCATGCACTGCCTCCATACCATCTTTACACAGGATAAGGACCATACATGAAAAGCCTGGGAACAAGGAGCGGATGAAGGTCTATTGTCTTATTACTGTGCTATACTGGCTACACAATGAGGAACATTACAGCAATGCATCCGCTGCTATACCGTGCTGCCATGCTGCTGGCCCTGTATAGGACATTAGTCCCCTGTTACCCTTTATTCTCTGTACCCCACGTTATACCAAATCCCATAGACTGAGGAAGCCATAGTGCAATGATTCCCAAACTCGGTCCTCAAGGCAATCTAGCAGGCCAGGTTTTAAGGACATCTATGCTTGAGCACAGGGGACTTTAACTAGTACATCAGTCATTATGGTTAAACATCCTGTGTTCAGCCACCGACAGCCTTAAAATCTGGACAGTGAGGGCGCCTTGCGGGAGTCTCTATGGCACAGATGTCTCCCTGTACTAAGCAGGCCCAGGGTAACCATGCAGAAAGGAACAGTAATCCTCCTCACCATGAGCGCACTGGGCACCGCCACACACGCTGCTGTCGCCGCCGCCGCCCCGCCACCACCACCTATGCAGCGCGGGCAGACCGGGAGCTCTGCCCCTTTATGGGCGGCTGGCTGCTGCTGCTGCTGCTGTCTGTGTGCAGGGACGCTCCCCCTTCACCAGTGAGCGTAGCGCCCCTACGCCTGTCCCAGTATCGGTGACAGTTTTGTTCCCCCGGCTTACCCTCTTGAAACTTGGGCCTTGGGTCCTGCTTCGGCGCCATTTATAACGTCCGCGGCTCCCGTGGACGGATCCGCCGCATCTACACACCGCGCGGGCCCGCACGTCACGGCGCCGTCCGCGCATGCGTGCCGCCACGGCCCTTCTTCTGCTCGCCCTCTCTGCACATGCCCAGTCGCCACACACCGGGGGATGACGGGAGTTGTAGTTCTCGGTTATGCCCGCCATCTCAGTGATGTCCACCCTGCGTGGGGTGTATATATATTTTTTATTTTTTTTTAGAATTACAACATTCTATACCATAATAAACGTTTTATTCATATCAGATCAGATAGAGAATGCTACCCCTTATTGTGATCCAGTGTACATTACTATTCAGCTGGGTGAGGATACGCTGGCAAGCAAATTTCTCAATTAGAAAAAATGGGGCATAATTCTATTGTCTCATCAGTATGTGATGCTTAAAGAAGATGAGGTTTAGATATTGGTGAAATAGGAAAAAAAAAAACACCGCCCAACGTGGGGCTCGAACCCACGACCCTGAGATTAAGAGTCTCATGCTCTACCGACTGAGCTAGCCGGGCGCTTGTGAGGGGGCTGACTTACCACAGAGAAGACCAGTTTCTGTCAGGTATTCCTGTCTCACTTGTCAGTCATGAATTTAACATTGTATATTGTGCACATGTGGACTCATGTCATTTACAGATGTGACCTTCACTGTTTACCTTTTCCTTGATGTTCTCCCTGCAGCAGCCACTGGACTAATCACTAGCTGTGCCCTTCCCCACCTTCCTGACTACTGCCCATACTGTGCTATACACACTGTCTCACACTGGAGACTCCCTGCAAAATCCCCAAATCCTTGTTCTTTTCAGTTGTAAATATATTACTAGGTTACTTATTCTGGGATGGGCTATCGTTTGAATTCATTAGATACATATATATACCTAGATACATCCACTTTTCTTAAGGCGGGTATCCACTGCCCGATTAAACAGAGCGATTGAACGACATCTTTATCGTTCAATCGCTCATTAATCGGGCTCAAATCGGGCATGCAAATGTTGTAAACGACCAGCGATGCATGCTCCCGCTGGTCGTTTCTGACATCAATCATCGTCCGAACATGCCGGTCAATCTGCCGATATTGACAGCTTGACCATGTTCGGAGAAGAGGGAGGGTGCCTTCACTGAACGACTGATCGTTCAGTGTAAGCATAGCAGGGGATGGGGAACGACGGTACGACTACAATGTCGTAATCGCACGGTTTTCCCTGGGTCGGGTAGTGGATGTGCGGCATCACTTTTAAACCACACCTTACTATTCATTTTTCATACAAATTTTGCAAGACTAACAGAAGATCTTAATTAAATACTGTCTGAGTTTTATTACATATTTACTCCCTAGTGCACCCACAATACACTCACTTTCTTTCTGAGTTCTAATATGTACTGCCTATACTTGTCTACTGTTTTCTGCTTCCCTATGGGAAATCTCAGAGGTTAAGGTCCTGGTTGCCAATATGCAGGGGGAGTGGCAATGCAATTTGCACTAAAATCACAGCAATATGCCATGACATACGCCATCATGCATTGTGATGTGGGGATTAATGATGTGATTCGCTGTATCACGCGTCCATCTCTACCACTTTACTTATGAAAAGGAAGGTATCCAGGAGAGTGGTCTGCTATCCGGTCCCGTTGTTGCTACTCTTCTGCATTGGGATGGCCATCGACCATTGATGTTTTCAAAACATCAATGGTTGCTGGCCGATGTTAACTAGTGTTGCCATCGATGGTATATAACCAATGGTTCTCTGCCATCGATGGACGAGTAGGAGACGATTTATTAATTTTTTGTTAGCGTCAGGACAAAGCTTAGCACCGCCCCCGGCATCGGGTAAGCCCCACCCCCATTTTTGACAGGCCCGCGGCCCGCCGTGCCCTCAGCAGAGGTGACCATCGAGGGGGTGCAAATCATCGATGGTTCACCATAGATAGTTTGTGTGCCATCAGTGGAAGTCATTGATGGGCCAATCAATGGTAACCATCAATGGACATCCCTACCTCTGCATTGTATCAGGTGCTAGAGCACCAACATTGTGTCACAGAGGAGTGGTCACATTTTGCCTAATCCATACCTGCCAACATTTAGCAGCATATTTAGGGATTACACAAAAATATTAAGCATTACTAGAATGTTTATGTATGAGGGATCGCAAGTGAAAAATTCTGGAGTTTGGCCTCGATAGCTAACGCCATAACGGCATTAGCATTGTAGCCTATAGGCTACTTTCTGCAAAAATTTCTGGGGGAAGGGTCCCAAGGTTCCCCCATCCCCGGTACTGTCTGATGATAGCACATGTGCGATAGCACGGCTGAGGTACGAACCCATAAGTAAAGTGTTCACATTACCAGCAGCCAATAGAATTTGGCCGCGGTGAGCCAATCATGGCTGGCTCTGTTCGTGGCTTCTGACAGCATGCCGTGGAAGAGGCCAGAAGATGCCGGGCTCAAGATAGAAGAGCTCCAGCGGTGGTTCCTCGCCATCGGCAGAAGAATGCAGCTGAGAACTGGACAGGTAGGCTACCATTAATCCCTCCCTAGACCACCAGGTCTATTCAGAGTCCGGGATCCGGCACCGCCGCACAGCTGCGGCGGTCCCCAACCTCCCGATTTGACCACCCGCGGGCCACCTCGCCCACGGGTGGAACAGCAGAACTGTCCCGCTAAAATCGGGATGATGGGGAGGAGTGCACACACACACACAGAAGAAAAAAAAAATACAACTTGCCTGATGCCCGCTCTTGACACGACCGTCTACGACCGCACGGCCGCCTCGATGTTTGTCCAGTGCGCATGCGCACGAGGGAGCCAGCTCCTTCGTGCGCATACGTGAGACCCGCTACGACCGACAGCGCCGGTCGTAGCGGGTCTCTTTCCAAAGGGGGCGAGCTGTCGATGTTGATTGACAGCTCGCCCCGTTTGGAAGGCGGGCCGGGGGGTGGCAGCCCAAACGGAGGCGTTCCCATGGGAACACCTGCCATTTGGGGGAGGCCCCACTGACATCACTAGTGATGTCAGTGGAGAGCTTCCGGCTCTGACAGAGCCAGAAGCTCTCCATGGCTTACGACAAGTGAGACCCTACCCTAGGGTCTCGTCGTAAGCCCCGATGGTCTAAGACCATCGCGACCATCACCCTAGCGGTCGGCGACCGCTTGCATCCTCCGACCGCCTCTGAATGAGGGCCTCTGTCTCCTCTTCACAAGCTGAAACCACATAGAGCAGAACTGATGAAATAAAAGAGACGGGTAAGGCCTTAAATATTTTTTTTGTGTACATATTTCAATTATGAAGAACTGTCCTTGTGTATGTCATGTGGTGCACAATATCATATCATTACTAACAATGTTTAACAAAGGCAGACTACCACTCGTTGGGATTCTGGATTGAAAAAAATCTCAATCAGATTGAATTGTACAAAGAAAGTATTATTTTTTGGTCAGTCCCTAAAGTGTATCAAGTTTGTATTTTATGGTACTGTACTCTAACTTATTATCAAATAGATGTCATTTTTATTTATGTTGTCTACATATGGGTAGCTTTAAAAAGGAGATAATACATTTATCTCACAGGTGGAGACTGAAGGTTAGGGGCAAACTTGTTATTGTGATCAGTAGTAAAATGAATAGAGAATTATATTTGTATACACTGTACTTACCAGAAGCCACAGCCTCAGTGAGCTGGCAGAGCAGTCACAGCCTCAGATGAATCAGTCCCATGAGGCTGCTGCTGATCTCTGCAGGTCAGCGGAGCATGTGGTGGGCTCCTCCAATCAGAACTCAGCACATGCTCTCTCTGACCCCTCTGCAGAGTGTCATTTACCCAGTGCACTCAGCACTGCAGTGTGCCCAGATCCTCTGCATGTAGCTGCCTGGCCCCTGGTCATTGCATGCTGTGGTGGTCAGCAGACAGACCCCTTTTTACTAATCCCAAACTTTTGTAGGCTAAATCCCGGGATCCCAGGATTGGTTTCCTATGGTATATATTGCTCTGGGAACAGTTAGTGATCCTTTGGGATACAAGTTGAACTATTTGCACTTGAGAAGTTACTCGCACTGCTTATGGCCTAGTACAGTGAGAATCTACAGAAGTGTGAGCTTATGAAGTTTGGGAGGTAGTGGCTGCTAGAAGATTCGGGCAGGTTTAAGTCTAAAACTAGCTATGGAAAGTGTTGCTATTGGATGTTCCCATGAGCGCTGACAGGGGGGGGGGGAGGGGGTACAGTTTACCTGGGCCCGGACTTGCTAGAGGAGCCCGGCGGAGCCCGGGTCCGGCGTTGCCCCCCCCACCCCTCACAGCAGCTCAGCACACAACTTGTGCTGGGCTGCTGTGTGAGAATGCTCACGGCTGCTGCTTACAGCTCCCCCCTATGCGGCGCTGCAAAAGTTATATTTTTCAATTTTCTTTTTAAAGGGGGCGTGGCCACGCATCCCACAATTAGGCCACGCCCCCTTTACCCAGGCCCAGCCAGGCTCTCTACGGCCCTGGATGTTCCTGGTTGCTTTGGCAGACTTTCAGAGAAGGGATTCAGTTTTTCTAGCATAGAAAAGGGGGTATTCAGCGCAGTGTATTACAAGAAGGGGAAAGAGAAAGTATTGAGACAGAACAGAACTTAGACAATACTGATGGTAAGTGATCATTTGCTTTGGCGGGATTTATCCCTGTATTGGGGAGGCGCGTCATGGGGAGTCATTTATGTAATTACTAGGGATGTGCGCCGACCCCTGTGTTTTTGTTTTGGATCTGTATCTCCTTCGCGTTTTGGATCTGAATTTATTTTTGGCAAAACCATTCTTGCGTGTTTGGGTTTTGGATATGTATTTCTTTTATAAAAAATCATAAAAAAGCTAAAATCACATATTTTGGGCCTGTTTTTGTTCCTTAAGTAACATGAATTTCCATTTGTTTCTAGTCAATTTTGACCACCCCACAGCTCACAATATTGTTTTCATTCACTTTGGGCCTATAATTTGCACCAAATTAGCTGGCTGACTAAGCTAAGTGGGAGCAGTGGGCAGCACAGACATGTGGCAGTTCAACTTCAAACATGGCACATAAGGAAGCATATGTCTTCATTAATCAAGAGGCCTGAGGGAGATGTAGTATGTATGTAGTTGAAGGCAGGGAAAGGAAGAGTTGATTCATAGTAACTTTAATTTAAGTTTTTGATTCCAAAGCAAATTTGAGGGTAATTTTCAAAGAATATTTGACTCATTCACATCAGTCCTTGCCCCAGTTGAGCTCTTGTGGTGGTCCAGTATTTTTTTTTTTTAAATGAAAGAGGCATGCAGGAGATGCTGTCTGTGGCAGCACACAAATCGGAAGCTCTGAACAGGAAGAGGGCAGAGGGATTTTTAAAGTCTGGTACTAAACATTTGTTATGATTGTGCTTCTGGTATTATGGATGGGAAGGCTGGGAAGGGAGGAGAGAGAACATCTCCAGATACCATCACAAAATAGCCTTTCCATTTGGTGTTTGAGTTGCATCTGACCAAACATGGCTGTTATGATCAAGGAAAACCAAGCCCACCAGGTTGGTATTTACAAATCAAGGTTGAATACTGGCATAAGAGTTTTTAGTTGAAATAAATACAGTATAAAACTATAACAAAAAAGGAAGCATCAGAGCAGCGGCACACAAGCACGGCAGTTTAAAAAAATATAGGACATCTATTAAACTTTGGCAACACAGCAGTGACAGACAGAATGGCAGTTTCATAAACTATAAAATAAAAAATGTGAGGCAGCAATGCCCCAAACAGTACATAATGCAAAGAAAAGAGGTGCAAGATGAAATTGTCCTTGGGCCCTTCCACCCACCCTTATGTTGTATATAGGACATGCACAGTCTAACAAACCAATCACTTCAGCAACAGGGACTGCCAATTGTGGCTGAAGTAATTGGTTTGTTTGGGCCTCCACAAAACAAGCTACCAACGGGCAGCTGACATTGCTGGCAATGACACTCTAAGCACGAAGAGAACTAAAATATGAAAATATATATAATAAACCAGTGGTCTCCAACCTGTAGCTCGCGAGTACTGCTGAGTCAACTAGGAGGAAGGGACTTCTGACGTGTGCTCCCCCATGGCATCGACACCATTGGTGGAGCCAAATGGAAGCACGTCATGTGATTGCCATAGCCTCTACAGCAATCACCTGACGTGCTTCCCGGTGGTTCTACCCACGGTGTCTACGCTACAGAGTGACCCACAGCAGCCCTGCCTATATCTTTTGCTCCGCTACTGTATGTACCTCCTTGGAGGAGGTAATTAACAGTAAAGTGTGCCTGTGCTTAAATTTTATTTACAAACTACAACAATATCACTGTAATAATTAAATGCATTTTTATCTTCTATGAAACATTTTTTTTTTAAATTTTCATTAAAATTACCTTCAATTTTTCGGTTATTAGCCAGATTTGTTTTTCTACAATTTTAGTAGCTCTTCAGGAGTTTTCGTTTTTCTAAAGTAGCTCATACCTCAATTAACGTTGGAGACCACTATAATATGCTATCAATTATCATGGTTTTCTATTGAGGTTCTTAGTACATGTTTGGCCAAAGATGTTTGCCCACCTACCATGTCACGGTGACCTCATCAGGTAGGTCCCTAACATCCCTAATACTGACACATTATATAAATATATCTAGGACTTACCTATAATAGTGCCCATTACATGTGTGTACTGCAATGCACAGGACCCATACTAATTAAAATCACCTGGGTCAGGTAGAAGGAGTGCTAGCCCAGGAGAAGGGGTCTCACACCTTCAAGTGTACATTAAATACACACATTCATAGGAAAAAAAGAGGGGGGGGCTCAATAGAGAACAATGTTAATTGATAGTTTAATATATATATATATATATATATATATATATTGATATTTTAGTATTCTTAGTGCTTAGAGTTTGCATCTGCATCCCCCCCCCCTTTTTTCTGCATTTTTCTAAGAGGTTGTCAGCAGTATGCCTCTTAGTGAAACCGGTTATACACAGACTAGCCTACCTCTGAATAAGCTGCTATTTCTTAGATGCTGCTGCTGTTGGTGCCGCTGAAGGCAATACACCCACCCAGTGGATCCACTCCCAGCAGCAGCAGGTGTAGCGCTCAAGGATTCTACTGAGAAATGCAGGATAGGGGAGGACTGAGTTAGCCTTATCAAATTGGATGCAGGGCTACTTCTGATCATGATTGATGATATCGTTGATAAGGGTGTTGGTGGTGAAGATGCCAGGTGCTTGGATCTAGCAGAGAGAAGGGAGCTAGCTGACGCTGGACTGCTTGTTGTTACTTTTTTAGACAAAGTTTCTGAATTTTGCAAATACTTTCGAGGATGCGCTCAAGGCTTGATTAAGGCTTGTGGGGGACCCAGGGCAACTAAATCGTGGGGGCCCCTTTCAAGCCACATGGAGCCTACAAAGTCATCCCCACCCCTTCCCCCTAGCAACATGGAGCCTACAAAAGTATACACACCCCTAAGTCACACAGAGCCTACCCCCTCCTTCCCCCTAGCCACTATGAGCCTACTGCCCTCCTACCCCCAAACTACACAAAGCCTATTGCTCCGCTGCTGATTACTCACGTGACTGACGATGTTCGGGCATGACCTCCCGGCAGCACCTGTCGCCCCACCTTAATCCCCAGATGCGCTGTAGATGATGTAACAGGAAGGAAGTTTCTAGATGGTTAGGGTCCCTACCTCTGGCATGACAACGGGTACAGATGACTTGACAATTGTTGTCTGGATTTGAGTAGAAATGATTCCACACATAAGAAGTGGATTTTTTTGTTTTAGGCCTAGGCATGACAATGGGCTTTTCCTTATCATGGGCAACAACTGTTTCCACTGGGGCCTGACTTACTCAAACAACATCCTCATCAATAACAGCCTTATAATCAGCATCCTCATCATCAACATTCTTATTAGCGTCAGCTACACAAATATCCTCCTCATCTTGGTGCACTTCCATAGAAGCATCCTCAATTTCTATGTCAGCATGTTGACTTGTGCTGCTCATCCCCACATTTGCAGAGGACGCACAAGCTGTGGAAGGAAGGAGGCTCTTCTTCTTCGAGTACAGTTTTGGAAAGGTCAGGCTCACACATGGCACCCGCTGACACACTTAGACTCTCCTCAGGGATTTGTGACATTTCTGAGCGCACAGTTGGTTCCTGTGCCTTAACTATTTTCAGATTTCTGAAATATCTACAGGGAGAAGGGCTTACATCATCATAAGAGGCAGAACCACCAGTCATAAATAAAGGCCAAGGCCTTAGCCTTTCCTTGTCACTTCGGGTGGTGAAAGGCATATTGCCAATTTTATGTCTTTCTGCAGCTAACTTTCCCTTTGATGTTTTTTTCTTTACCAATGTAAAAAAGATGGTTCTTTGATTTTAGATGCCCTGACTTAAGCCCTGTATGCCCTTGGGCATTGGCTTTAGTAGATGACATAGACGGACTAGTATCGTCATGACTGGTGGCACTGGCAGCAGCTCCAGCCTTAGTATGTGGTTCCTGCTCTCCTCTCAACTGATTGTTCTCCATATCAATAAACACTAATGAAGAGGGGTACAGCACACACGTCAATTTGTGCCAATTTTAAATATTACACTGTGGTATCAATAACACACTGCTACCACTCACAGCAGTGATTTTCAACCTTTTTTAACTGGAGGCACACTACACAACATCTTAATATTGACAAGGCACATCATCCGGCCATGTGGTGTGCGCGACCTTGTAAAAACATACATATTGGCTCCCACATAAAAAAAAACACATACATTGGCCCTCACAGGAATAAAAGGCAATACATTGCCTCCCACAGTAAAAAATAACATTGGCCTGCCCCCACAGAAACTAAAAAAAAATACATTGTTGGCCCCCAAAGTAAAAAAAACCCCACATTACTCCCCCCAAAAAAAAAAAGTACACTGGCTCGCACATAAAATATTAATATAAATTTTTTTGTCCCTACCTGTTTCTCATATACAAAGCGGTCAGCAGAGTGCAAGCAGGCTGACTGGTGGCCACTGGGCTGGTTGGCTGGGCGTGCAGGTAGAGCTGGTGGCTGTGGGGATGGCTGGATGGTGAGGGATGCGGGCGGTGCTGGTGGCCGCAGGGCTGACTGGTGAGACATGCTGGCTAATGGTCACAGGGCTGGCTGGCGTGTTGTGGGTGCTAGTGGCCCCGTGGCTGACTGGTGAGACAGGCTGGGTGGTGGTCACAGGGCTGACTGGCATGTTGGGGGTGCTGGTGGCCGCAGGGCTGACTGGTGAGACAGGTTGGCTGGCGTGTTGGGGATGCTGGTGGCCGCGGGGCTGACTGGTGAGACAGGCTGGCTGGTGGTCGCAGGGCTGGCTGGTGTGTTCGGGGTGCTGGTGGTCACGGGGCTGGCTGGTGAGACAGGCAGGCTGACGGGGGGTGCTGGTGGCCTTCATGCAGGTCATCTCCTGGGGCCGCGGAGCTAGCTGGCGGGCAGTCTGACTGGAAACGCGGCATGCGTGACCTGTGATGTCACGCCGTCGTGTCTGCATAGTTGATGACCTAGGTGCGCCTGGGACTCCCAGAAGAGGTCAACGCTGCCCGGTCCGCAAAACGTCAGATCTGACTGGCAGCTCTGACCGGCAGCACTGACCAGGCGGCACACTTAACAACCGCTCGCGGAACATTAGTGTGCCGCAGCACAGTGGTTGAAAAACGCTGGCTTACAGTGTCACAAGATTTTTTATGAGTAAGAATAACACACTGCGTACGACTTATAGTGTCACAATACGTGGATGTTAAACTGCGGTTTGGCTGGCAGTGTCACCAAACAATAATAGCATAGCTAGCACACACTGAAAAAAAAAAAAAATTATTTTTTTATCTTTTGTGCTAATTTTATTTAACTTTTATTTATTTTTTTTACACTGGGGAAGAGCACCCCTGGACGAGGAAGCAGCCCCTTAATGAACAACACAGCACCCCTTTATGGGCAACAAAGCACCCTTGCCGAGTGCGGACGGACCACCTGCAGAGTCACAAATACGTGGATGATAAACTGCCGTCTGGCCAGCAGTGTCACAGAACAATAGCGTACCTAGCACACAAAAAAAAACTTTAATTTTTTTTTTTTTTTAGTGGAATAATAATTATTCATTTTAATTAACTTTTTTTTTTTTACACTGGGGAAGGGCACCCCTGGACAACACAGCACCCCTTTATGTACTGCAGTCCTAGACCCTTTATGAACAACACAGCAGCAGCCCTTTATTTACTGAAGCCACCCCAGCCCCTTAATTGACAGGATAACAGTGACACAGCAGCACCCTCCCTTTCTATACTGCAGCCCCAGACTGACAACACTGCACCCTCGAACAGACAGAGCAGCACAGAGCACGTCTGTTCTCTGTACACTATCCACAGCCTGAGTGAAAATGGCGCCAATCACCGGGACCGCGAGAATCTGACAGCGAGATGATGACGTTTCCCCTCATTTTGGATTCCGAGTTAGGCGGGAAAACCTGAACCGTACTCGGATCCACTATGTTCGGGTGGGTTCGGTTCTCGGAGAACCGGACCAGCTCATCTCTAGTAATTTCAATGTTTTCTTCTGTGTAGCTGCAGCATCAGACAGTGCACAAAACTCCTCTGATGAGCAGGAGCGCTCTCCGGAGAAGGCCAAGCATAAGAAGAACCGTTGCAACATGTGCCGCAAGAAGGTTGGCCTCACAGGTGTGTGTCTATACAAAGCAGCCTCTTCTTATGTTTCATATGGAGGGTAATTTATAGCGATGCTTATAAATAGACATAAGCATGAAATGCTGGATTCCTTCGCTTAGGATTCCTTTTGGGAGAAAAGAGCTATATATATTATTGTTTCATTGTTTACAAGTTGGTGCTTAGATTGCCATGTGGTTTAGATTTGTTAAACTTTCTAAAGAGGACAAGTAGAGGTGCTGACCATAGCAACCAATCAGACTGTAGCTATCATTTATCTACTACATTCTATAAAACAGTGTTTCTCAATTCCAGTTATTGGCAGTAACAGTGCATGTTTTCCATACCTCCTTGCTGGATCCCAAGTGTATTCATTTCTGACTGACACATTAAAAAAGATGCGCGGGTGGTTCTAATTGCAGGTTGAGTCTCCCATATCCAAATATTCAAAATACAGAATTTTTTGAGAATGACTTAAGGCCCCCATAAATCAGTAATCGTCTGTGGCAATTTGCAATCTATTGTGTATAAAAATCTGCAATGCATGGGCTTCACAGATAGCAGATTGCAACCAAAAAGTGATTGGAGTTGTTAAAGTAAGGTGGCCATACATATGCGACAAATCGTCGTGATGCAGGGATGCGATCGGAAACTTCCGATCGCCCACCATCGATGTTCTGCGATCCGTCGCCGGATCACAGACATTTGACATGTTGCATGTCCGTGATTTGACGATCGCGATCAATTTTTGATCGCGATCATCAAAATCCAACATGTTGGATTTCTGCGATCCACCGATGCCGGGTTGCAGCATCGCGGCAATCCATCGCAGCACACTGCAACAATATCAGCAAAAAAATACTTCAACCCTACATAATAATAGAAATTCAGAGGTATTAGTTGCATACATTTGCAAATATATGATTAAGCGCCCGGGCCAGTGTCAAGGCTCCTCTATACCGGCGTCCCTAACATTAAGGGGTTCACGTCCGAGGCAAAGGCACCCCAAAAGAATCCAGCCAAGGACCATCCCCAGGGCATCACAAGAAAAAAGGGAAAAAAGGTGATAGTGAAGTGTAAAGTATAGATGTGTAAAGATAATCAATAAGTTAATATAATGAGAAAGAATTAAAACGAACTAATTCAACTTTTTTTGGCAGCAACAGGAGGAGTGGTGACTGAAATGCTGGTGTGTCCTGTTTTTAGCGCATGTCTCAGCTTGCGACTAAGATCCCATACACACTTAAAATGCCTCTGGCATCGGAGTTCCTGCGGCCATTCTGCGTGACCATAAGGTTACTCAGAAGGACGATTATTGACTGATCTGCGTCTGATGCTGCGTCTTTGAGCACAGTTGCTTGGATTTGAGAAGCCGCCGGTGGGTGCCACAATACAAATCCCGGCGGCAGTGACATCTGCATTTTTTTGCACAGCTGCTGCGTATAAATTTGCAATTGCAGCGGCATTAGCCTCCATCTCTGCATCAGGCTCTTGATGAGCACTTTCTTTGTTGCCAGGTATTGAATGCCGGTGTGGGAATGTATTCTGCAGGACACATTGCTATTCTGACGTGCACAGCTGCTCCTATGACTACAAAGCGGATGCAGCTGAAAAGATCAGGAAAGAAAACCCCGTTGTGAAGATCCAGAAAATATGAGTCAGAGCTTGAGAATGGTTGTGTCCTGGTCCTGGGTAACACCAGCTTTGTGCTGCAAACTGTGGTGAGATGCAATCTCTTTATTTTTTACCTGCATTTTGTCATCTTGACTCTGGACCGAAAGATACAACTCCCTTTGCGCCATGCGTTTAGTTTTGGACGGCTACGAGGCTCTGTGTACATTTTAACAGGCTAGTGTTTGTTTTTTTTACTATTTTTGTACCATTTTTGTAGTAAGAATTATCAAATGTGTAAGCGCTGGCCACGTATTGGTCTCTCTTTAGAAGGTTTTCTGCTGCTGTCCATTGTTTCATTTTATGTTTTTCCCATACACACCTCACTGCTTCTAGAGCACCCTTGGATATTTTGGGCTTTATTTACTAAATGTCGGTTCAAGAATATAAAATAATAATAAAAAATCAGCATTTATGCTGCTGGATTTTAGAAAATGTTGTATTTTTATTGAAGTTCGCAAATAAACACAAAAAAGAAAATCAAAGACACAGAATATAAGGGAAATATACAGCGTGCATGCATGTCAGTACATAAGGAAAAATTAAACATGAAAGGGCAATTTTTTTTAAAGTAGTTCATGGCATATATTGTCTTAGAAAAATAAAAAAAAATGGTGCTTTAAATCCTATGTAAAAAAACGCAGATAACCAGGGTGGATAGATTTCAAACCAATGTTTAGCAAAAACACTGTAAAATAACTTATAATGTATGGTCACTATATCTGATGGTTCCAGCTTGCCTGATAAAATTATCTCACAGTATATGCCAGTATCAGGCACATTTTAGAGCACTCATCATTACAGCTCAGTTAGACGAGGCTGAGATTGTAGGAAAGATAGAAAGAAGTATAAAATAACTTGTAACTCAGTGGTTCCCAAACTGGGTGCCATGGCACCCTGAGTGCCAAGGGGCATTTACAGGTTTGCCATGGGTTGGTGGTCCAAGACCAAATCAAATTATAGTCAATCTGATTGGCAGCCACGAGCACTGGTTTCACCCATGAAAATATGTGGACAAACAGAAGCGTAGCCCTGTCTACCACCACATAACTGACCCTAAGGATGACAGGAAGCACCATTTACTTGAGAATTTTTTCTGAATTTCTCAATAAGAAACTTTTGGCCTAGGCGTGCCCTGAAAACAATGCTGATACTCTAGGGCGCTGTGATTCAAAAAAGTTTGGGAACCACTGCTTTAACCAATCAGGTAATCTGAATGCTCACAACATATATATTTCATAATAATATGATGATCTAATAATGAGTGATCTAATAAAGTTGGATGTAGTGACCCATGTACACGTGTAACATAGACCGCAAGTAACTAGGAAAATTATGTATATGTAAAAAGGACACACAAAGTAGACAGAAGAAATGCAGACGTGAAAACAAAGTGTAGGATTGGCCCTTCTAATGAAGCTTACAAGGTGAAAGGGCAGAGCTGAGAGCAGTGGCTCAGAGTGGTGACTGTACCAGCAGCGAGGGTGCACCAGTGGCAGTAGGGTAGGCTGTGACAGCAGCAAGGGTTTTACTGTGGCAGTAGGGTAGGCTGTGACAGCAGCGAGGGTGCACTAGTGGCAGAAGGGTAGGCTGTGACAGCAGCGAGGGTGTACCAGTGGCAGTAGGGTAGGCTGTGACAGCAGCGAGGGTGCACTAGTGGCAGTAGTGTAGGCTGTGACAGCAGCAAGGGTGTACCAGCGGCAGAAGGGTAGGCTGTGACAGCAGCAAGGGTGTACCAGTGGCAGAAGGGTAGGCTGTGACAGCAGCGAGGGTGTACCAGTGGCAGTAGGGTAGGCTGTGACAGCAGCGAGGGTGCACTAGTGGCAGTAGTGTAGGCTGTGACAGCAGCAAGGGTTTTACAGTGGCAGTAGGGTAGGCTGTGACAGCAGCGAGGGTGTACCAGCGGCAGAATGGTAGGCTGTGACATTGTGTTCCATGGTTTGGTAACTGCAGGGGAGACATCTAGTAGGACCACTTGGTGGTTATGAGAAGTTTAATTTTGTATTATTTTTTAATTCTATTTTCATTAGATTACAGTATGTCAAGTCATGGCCGAAACTATGATTTTTGTCACCAGGGGCAAGACAGTAATTTGGCGCCCCCCCTGGTAATTCCCTCATCAGCAGTGCCCTTATAGTAATGCCCCCTGAGGTAATGCCCCTGTAGTAGTGCCCACATAGTAATTCCCCTGTAGTAGTGCCCATATGATAATGCCCCTGTAGTAGTGCCCATATAGTAATGCTCATATGTTAATAACCCCATAGTAATGCCCCTGTAGTGCCCATGCTCCCATATTAATGCCCTTGTGGTAATGCCCCTGTAGTGCCCATGCTTTCATAGTAATGCCCCTGTACTGTCCATGCTCTCATAGTAATGCCCCTGTAGTGCCCATGCTCTCATATTAATGCCCCTGTAGTGCCCATGCCCCATAGTAATAGCCATGTAGTGCCCTTACAGTAATGCCCCTGTAGTGCTCATGCCCCCACAGTAATGCCCCTGTAGTGCCATTGCCCCAATAGTAATGCCCCTGTAGTGCTCATGCCCCATTAGTAATGCCCATTATTGCCCATGCCCCCATGGTAATGCCCATGCGCCCATAATAATACCCCTGTAGTGCAGGTTATTAAAAAAAATATACTTACCTTGAACCCTGCTCCTGCATCCAGGGTCACATCCGGTCCGCGGGCTACTCCTCGGAACTATGAGGGAAACGTCATGACGTCTCTCCCATAGTGCCCGTGGGGAGAACCGGAAGCTGGAGTTTGGGAGAGAACTCCAGCCTCCGGCTACATCGCGTCGCTGCAGATAATATTACATTGCGGACGTCAGGCTTGGAGCCTCTCTGCAGCGCCAGGCTGGAGGTCACTGGCACCGGGTAC
Source organism: Taudactylus pleione (assembly GCA_031769625.1). Classification (NCBI taxonomy): domain Eukaryota; kingdom Metazoa; phylum Chordata; class Amphibia; order Anura; family Myobatrachidae; genus Taudactylus; species Taudactylus pleione. Next base: position 25,723,712 of record JAUIMM010000555.1, read on the forward strand.
AGCGGCGCACCCGGTGCACGTGCACTTCCAGCCCCCCCCTAGTTGCGGCCCTGGTCATGTACAAAGATTTTCATCATACTACATTTGGAGAGAGGTATCTTTTTTAGTAAGGGTTACAATACAGGATTTGGAGCATATAACATTTTAAAGGCAATGAGATTAGAAACTACAGTGGGTGCTAATTATTCAACCACAAAAAAAGGATTTTTTCCCCATCTCGTGTGATTCAATTCAAACATTTTTCATGCTTTGGTCCATATTCAATTTGGGAACGAAAAGTCCGTGCTGGACTTTTCGCTCCACATCGGAGCTTTTCCTGGAATAAAGTATCAGGCGTGTGCCCACTTTATCCCCATATTCAATTTAAAATGAGCGAAAACGGGACCCGGCGACTTGGGACTTCCGAAAAAAACATGAATTTTCGGAAATTAATTGTAGGACCCCCCTAAAGATGTCCAGACATGGGTGATAACTATGGGATAAGTTGGGTTTTTAAATAGCCGCTGCAGGTGTTTTTTCCCGACATTGAAGAAGTGATGCAGAAGAGCACTTAGGTTATTTTTTTCGTTAAGTGGTCCCATCAAATTTGGGTACATGAAAATGGGTACTAGTATATTTGTAAGTCCCTAAAGTCATTTTTTTTAAATTCTGCAAAAATACACCTGCCGCTAATAGCCTATTCTAGAAAACACCTGCCGCATATTTGCAGAACACCCCTGAATCTATTTCCCTATTTTTAAACACTGTTTCCACTTTTTTTTTTCACCCCCCAATTTTTTATTATTTTTTTTGGGGTGTCCCTATTTTTTATTTTTTGACACAGTTTATTTTTAAATGACATTCCCAGGGGTGCCGGCTATTTTTTTTTTAAGCCTGCACCCCTAAAACCCCAATTCTGCACTTTTTTTCGCCATGTAAAACATGGTGAAAACTTATCCCCGTTTTTTTTTAACCTGCGAAAAGTCTTTGAAATTGAATACGGGGATAATTGAAGCATGCGAAAATGATGTCATCGGCGATTTATCACCGATTCAGACTTTTCGCATCCAAATTGAATACCCCCCTCTGTGTCCATAATTATGGTTTTATATTTTGTTTTATATTTTCTTAAAAGAGAGAAAAATACAATTTTTTTGTATTTTAAAAAGGGGCAGACTATGAGGGGTATTCAATATGAAAGGTTAACTTCCCTTGCGAAGTTAACGTTTCATATCGGAGTTTTTTTCTGCGTAAAGGTACGGTGCGCGCTCCCGCTTATCTCCGTATTCAATATCAAATTAACGAAAACGGGAAACTCCGAAGTTGGATTTGCGTAAAGTTACGAATTTTTCCTTAAAATAATTGTAAGACCCCCCTAAAGTTGTAAAAACATGGGGGAACTATGGATACCCCCGTTTTAGCCTTTAATTGAAAGTCGGGGATTTAAATAGCCGCAGCAGGTGTTTTTTTTCCGACATTGAAGAAGTGATGCATAAGTGTATAAGTATTTATCATGGTATAAGTATTTATAAGTATAAGTATTTATCATGTTCATTTCAATGGTCAAAGAGTTCTATTCCTCTCCGGGAATAACTTTTAATACACAACTCCACTGTCTAGGGAAGGGGAACTTATATGTTCAGGGCTTCTGTAAATATGAGTATGTTTAGAAAAGACATACCACAGTTTCCAAGGAAACGGATGTTCCTACCCAGCCACGCAGTAACCTTGGTAATAGTGCATGTGCCACTTAACTCCTTAGAGATACTAATCCTGCATAGACAAAGAATGACTGATCATGCCATAAGGTTAGGGAAAAGGACTTTACAAATTTCCGTTCCTACTATTTACCAAAGTGGGGATCTATTTAACAAGCAGTGACAAGCCAAAACTCTGTCGGAATTGGATGTTTTCACTCCAAAAAAAGGCTATTACACCACTTTACTGTATTTATGAAGTGCTAATCGCCAAACAATCCCTATCTGATCAGGCAACATTGGCATCACCCAGTGCCTACCCAGAATTTGATGTGGTGCCTAGTTGATCCACTGTAACTTCTGACCCTGAGAGGGGTCTATTCATGTAGCACTGAAAAGCCCTGCATCAGTGATTAAAGGGCTTTTCACGGCTTTCTCCTATTCATAGAAGGGGTCACCATGGAGAAACCTGAGATCTCTCCAGCAGTGCCCCTGGTCAGGGCCTCCATCAGAGGTACTGCCAGGACTGGAGTCCTGGGCCTGGGCAGAGAGGGGGGCCTGCCCCTGGCTTCTACTGCCGATACCTGGAGAGCTGCACAGTGGCAGAACTCCCCGAGGCCATGGAAGCAATTATCCTCTGGGCGCCAGCTATCGGGGGGCACAAAGATCAATCTATAACTACTGCCTGCTCTCTGCTGATCAGTGCAGCGGCACAGACAGCGGTAATAGATGGATCAATCTTATCCATTACTATGGGGTCCATCCGGGCGGTGGCTGCCTTATACAATTAAGTTTTTTTAATATTGAGTTGAGGTGCCCACCACTCACAGAGGAGCAGGAAGAGGAGCCGCCAAAAGGCACAGGAGAACCTAAGTGGGCTGCATGCGGAAGTATGCTGGAGAGACATATGCAGGGCCGCCATCAGGGGGGGACCGCCGGGCCTCAAGTCCCGGGCCCGGAGGAAAGAGATAGAGAGTGGGGCCCGGGTTGCAGCGGTGCTACACACACTGGCAGACAGGGGATGCAAGGCGAGTTCATAGAACTACATACATTCAACGCCTGCGGCCACGAACCAGCCTGCGATCGCGGAACGTTAGCCAATCAGGAGCGGCTGCTCCTGATTGGCTGCTGGTCCGGGAGCTGTGATTGGCTCGCGGCCGGCTTTTGAAATGCCGTCAGAGCTGTTTAGAAGCTCTCCTGGACTGATGCTCCTGGCTGCCGTTGCAGCACCGCTGCCACCCGGGCCCCCATCTCTGAAAAGCAGTCAGCGCTAAATGTACCTGGCTGGCTGAACCAGCGCAGCCAGCTGAAAAGTCCATGAAAAACAGGTACTCCCTCACCTTGCCATGTGCTCTTCCCTCTGTTGCAGCCAGCCGTCCCTATCCGCCCGCTGTTTCAGACAGCCTTCTCTGCCTTGCCCCCCCCTCCTCTGTTACAGCCTTTGCTGCCCTGTGCTTTCTCCCTAGACAGCCAGCCTTCCCTATACCTCCCTAGTCAGCAAGTCTTCTACCCACTAGTTAAGCCAGCCCTCCCTGTCCCCCCCGTCAGACAGCCTTCCCTGTCTCCCCATTATCAGCCAGCCTTCCCTGTGCCTCCCCCCGTAGTTCAGTCAGCCTTCCATGCCTCCCTAGTCAGCCAGCCTTCTCTGCCCAGTCCCCCCCCAGTCCAGTCAGCCTTTTCTGCCCTGTGCCTCCCACCCTAGTCCAGCCAGCCTTCCCTGTGCCCCCTAGTCAGCCAGCCTTCCATACACTGTGCCTCCCCCCATCCAGCCAGCCTTCCCTGTCCTGTGTTCTACCCTTCTTCTAGCTTTTTCTGTAGATTCAGCCTTTTCAGTGCAATATATATATATATTAGCATGTCAATTTAACACCAACCACAGCGCAAAGTCTGTGAATTCTTAAAGGCACCAATTGATCCCCTCAGTGTAGCTCCGCCAACCTCTGCCCCCCTCCACCCCCGGGGGGCCCTGCCTATCTTGTCAGTACCGGGCCCCGCAATTTCTGATGGCAGTCCTGGACATAAGGGGCTGTCAGGTTGTGGCCTAGGATCGGCCATTACTCACCTCAGCTTCCCCTGACCTCCCGTGCGGGCAGACGCCAGGTGCAGAGGCGAGTGACGCGCTCAGGATTATTCCTGTGGTCTGCTAGGACATCCATTTGTTACTCTGTGATTTGTTTCCTGCGGTTACCGTCATGGACACAGCCATGACAGTCTACATCACCCGATTAGCCCTTTACCCAATGGTAGCATTGTTGCTGTCAGCTGACACTGTCCTCCAATGGACCACTACCTTAGGGTATTTAGCTGGGCTCTGGACAACAGGAAGATGCCTGTACAATGTCGCTCTTCCAGTGAATACTTGCTGTTGCAGCGTTCCAGGTTCCATTCTCCCTCATTCTAGTGATTTATTCCTAGTGTTAATCCACAGTGTGTGTACTCAGTACGTCATCCGAGTACTATCTCCTAAGTATCATCCTCCTGTGCCAGTTCTGCATCTGGAGCTGCATTGTGTGTACTCAGTACGTCATCTGAGTACAATCTCCTAAAATGCCATTATCCTGTACCCGCTCTGCATTTGGATCAACAGTGTGTGTACTCAGTACGTTATCCAAGTACCGACTCCTAGTGCCTTTCTCCTGTGCTTTACCTGTGATTGTGTTCCCGTTTCCCACTTGTGCTGGATACTTGACCAAAGGGCTATGACCTGCCTGCTGGATACAGCTTAAACCCAAATCCCGATTGGAGGGGTCACTGGTGAACACTTCCCAGTAGGTTAGACTCTGTGCCTTTGGTCAGGTTACGCCAACATCCAGTACTTGTGGATGAGGAGGACATTCATCCAGGTCCCTCGCCTCCAGTTCATTTCCCAACCTGGGACCTTGACTTTTAATCCTCTACCACAAGATCTCCTTAGCCCAAACGTGACACTGTCCCCTCGCCCTGCCCGACCCCCTCCCTGCGCTGTAAAGATGACCGGTGCATGTGCAGAAGATGGGAAAGGAAACTAAAAGTCACTGAAAAAAAAGAGAAGACCGGACGCTGCACAGGGATTTACCACATAGCTTCTCCAGACAGGCAAGTATACATGAATTGCTACTTTATCTAAGCTATAGATTGCATAGAACAGATGCGATCTATAGTGATAAATAACAATCCACCACAACACATCTATATGAATAGACCCCTTAATGATGGAGGGTGACGGATTAATGAAGGATGAGTGAATATTGGAAAAAATGTTACTTGGACATACACCATAGAAAATGGGCAGCACACGGTTGTGAATTCAGCACTAAGGGCTATATTCACCAGCACTAAGGGCTATATTCACCAGCACTAAGGGCTATATTCAGCAACACTAAGGGCTATATTCAGCAACACTAAGGGCTATATTCACCAGCACTAAGGCTATATTCACCAGCACTAAGGGCTATATTCACCAGCACTAAGGGCTATATTCACCAGCACTAAGGGCTATATTCACCAGCACTAAGGGCTATATTCACCAGCACTAAGGGCTATATTCATCAGCACTAAGGGCTATATTCACCAGCACTAAGGGCTATATTCACCAGCACTAAGGGGTATATTCACCAGCACTAAGGGCTATATTCACCAGCACTAAGGGCTATATTCACCAGCACTAAGGGCTATATTCACCAGCACTAAGGGCTATATTCACCAACACTAAGGGCTATATTCACCAGCACTAAGGGGTATATTCACCAGCACTAAGGGCTATATTCACCAGCACTAAGAGCTATATTCACCAGCACTAAGGACCTCATTCAGAGTCGGTCGAAGAGGCCGCACGGTCGTACGGAAAAAGGGGCCGGATATTCAAATGATTCCCTCGCAAGTTGCGTCCCTAAGTTCGGATCGGTAGTTGGCCGACCAAGGGGAGGAAGCGGTCGGAAGACAAAAAAATATGCCCCCTTCTCGTACGCATTGCACATCATCTCCGGGCATATAAGGTTTAATCGAGACCATCGGCACTGGTCGTAGAGCTTAAGGTTGACCATACCCTCTCTTAAGCTCTACGATCATGTCAGTGTAAAAACCTCCCATGTCACATGTGCCATGACGCTACTTTGTTAATTATGCACTCCCATAATCCGTATGCACTCCCATAAAACGCCGTTCGCATAATGAGGCACGCCTGCGTTCGGATCTCCACTCCCCCATTTTCAAGCACCTTCCCCTGTTACCACCCACAAACGCCTCCATCTGTCACTCAAACTACCGACCTGGCTGTGTTCAAGGAGAGAGAAATTTCTGATCGTAGCGGCTAGTTTGCGCACGCGCATTGCGAACTTTACGCATGTGCAGTATAGCGAACATCGGTGGTGTACGACCATGCGGCCGCTTCGACCGACTCTGAATGAGGTCCTAAGGGCTATATTTACCAGCATTAAGGGCTATATTCACCAGTCTCCATAGTTTTTCAGCAATAAACCACAATCCGTTTCCCCACTTTTCTCTGGATCATTTCTGATCACATTTATTAATTTGCCAGAGAGGCGTTGCATTAATTCACTCCTCCGGCTACGTGTGATGTGAGGTGAGGTTACCATTTTTACAAAAAAAATATTGGCATCATAAAGCTGATGGAATCGCCTCTTCTTTGTCTGAGGCCATACTGCGTCTGTACAAGCCTGAACTGTAAGAGCTGCACTTTGAGCTGCAATTTTCCGAAGGATAACAAACATATATCTTGGCAAGTCTCCCAACATCCTGCATATGCCTACATCATGTGTCACAATAATAAACCATAACACAGCAGCACATAAACGAAACACAGCTTCCACTTCATTAATTGCTAATGCACGGTCCCTGGAGCATGGGCTGCAATGGAGAAGGAGCAAGACCAGCAGGCTAACAAAGGAGGGAGGAGGAAAAGTGTATGTGTGTGTATACACCCCCCCCCGATATTGGCTGATCATCCAGATAATTGCATAGGTGTATATGCAGGAGCATCAGTCAATACACAACTTCAAACGCTCCTGCAACGGTCGGAATGGGAGGTCGCATCATGTCCTGCTTAAAAATTTTGATGCCTGACCTGATCCAATTGATAAAAACAACCACTGTGCTAAAAAGAACTCTGGGCCTGATTCAGAGCCGGACGCTCTGACAGAGCGCTCGCTCTGAATCAGGGCCGGCCCTCTGGTTTTTTAGAGCGGCCTCCTGGCCGCTCACATAGCTGTGGGTGACCACCCACAGCTATAGCGAGCGGCCATGATGATGGTCGCGATGGTCAAGACCATCGCGACCATCGGGCTTGCGACGAGACCCTTGTGGTAGGGTCTCGTTGCCACAAGCCCCAGAGTGCTTTCGGCTTTAACAGAGCCGAAAGCACTCCCACTGACATCACTTGTGATGTCAGTGGGGCCGGCACCAGACATTAGGCGATCCCATAGCGCTTGCGAGCGGGTCTGAATCAGGCCCTCTGTGTGTACTGGGTGCACACTGATTAGTGCGTTTATCTGATCTGCAAAGTGGGTACCCAGCTTAAGGTCATCCTGAGATATATTCTTCTACATAAACAATGAAAAGCAGAAACCATACCATAGCAGCATATGGGGTCTGTGTTGCTGCTGCAGAAATCTGTTTTACGATGAAAACGATTAGCGAAGGCTGATAAATAGACACCAAAGGCAGGTGTTTTAGGCATCTGTCTGACATGGAGATCTGCTAAGGCCTGTCCTGGTTTTCCATACATTTGTATTACTCTCTATATATACAGATGCATTTTATAGAACTTGTCACCAGATGGCGACAGATCACCAGTCTGCTTCATCTCTCACACACTAGGGCACGACCTATCTGTACAAGAATGCAAAGAGGAATATCCACTTTAAACTTTGTAATCTCAGTAAGAAATGAAATCGGGAATACCATCTCTTTGCCCCTACAATAACAAAATAGGTTAAGGCGAAGAAATGATACAATACAAATAGTAATGACAAAAGAGAGGTATAAGGACCGTATGGTGAAAAGGGGGCAGTAGAGAGAGGGACAGATGAAAGACAAGAGGAGCAGGGAGAGTGTGGGAAGGACAAGGGGATAGAAGGCAGTGCAAGAGGAGGGGAGACTGGGGGTGCAGGAGGAGGGTCTCTGCCAACTTTAGAGTCCTGGATAAGAAACAGATGACAAGAGACAAAGCGGGCGTTGGAGAATCTCACGGATGTTGGCTACAACCTGTCACCAGGGGATAGAGGAAGACACCGGTGGTGATAAAGAGGGATGTATTACATGAGATAGGGACATACCAAGTGCTGGTCCCTCCCACTGTTCACTAACCACTCCAAGCTCATCACCTCACATCACACTACTAACAAAGCACACATGTATAAATAGCAGCTCACAAAGGATAATAAACATTACCCACACACACACAAGTACATGTCATATCACACACTGAAACACTGCTGCCCTCACTTATTACACACCCATACACTGCCCTCACATTCCACAGCTCTTGGACCATTACTATAGCATGCCAACCCGAACTATCCAATGACAAAGCGACCAGTCTGCATTCTCAGGATGTGGCTCCTGCTGGCTCTATTCTCCTATGGTTTGCAAGATGTGACCCCTCTGCTTTCAGGTTGGTAACCTCCCTACTTGGTGCTTTCTACAGTGACTGCAGACCCTGCTTGTTACAGCTTGAACTGTCAGCTCTGCAAACAAGAATAAAAGGGTCTGTCCTATTGAACCCTCTGCAATGACAAAATATGTATTTAAGTCAAATGTCATTCTGCTAAATTAAAACCCTGGCTTTTTTTTTCCTTTGAAGAAAGGTGCAACTCAAAAAACTCACCTAAAGTTACAAGTAGATGCAATATTCAAATTAGCTTCAACGCTCTGGATTAGTGTACACTGTGCAGATGCTTATTTTATTCATTACTGCAATTGTTTCTTCCTGTTTCTGAAACTAGCTATGCCAATTTAACATTATACCAAAAAAGTGCCAGTGCTGCATACCCTGAGTACCACCAGAAAAAAGCACCACTGAAAATCTAATGTCTCAACAAAGAGTTAAGGGTCCCGCTTTGTATTGTGGCTCTGCCCATACACTGCTGGTGACTGTACTCAATGAACCCCTCAGTTGTCACTGGCAGCATAAAAGCAGGGTCTGATCTTGTTAAACATGACATAGGTAACGGTCACTAATGTCTTTTATACCCTGGCTACATGACCTCCATTCTGCAGGGTTGCCTCTGTCGCCGCCTGCCTGGCAGAAGTATGGCAGGGCACTGAGTAGGAGTGGGTGGTAGATGGATTTTTATTTGTTTTAGATTGAAATAGATGAACTGTGTACAGGTGCATAAGTTCTCTCCTCAATACAGAATACCCACTGAGCCATGTCACACATTCAATATTCCAATTAAGGGATCACTATCAGACACCTTTAGAATTCCACTTTACTTTTAAGGCAGATGTATCTCCAAACATGATTTTTTAAAAATCGTGTCTCTCCATGCCTGTGTGGGCATGCTGGGATATGTAGTTCCACAATAAGCGGAACAGGCCACAGGTTTTCTTATTTTTTTTATTTGGGAATTGTGTACACACTGCTGCACGGGCTTCCATCATCTTATGACAACTTGCAGATAATAATGAGGTTTAGTGGTGTGTTGCTGTTCTAATTTATGTAATCATTGCAAGATGCATGTGTATAACAAAATATTTGATTTTCTCTGATCTGTTTAGCACAGAACAAAATCTGGATCACACAATAAAAACAGTAAACATAGTGCTACATATATTTACCAGTCATTTTTGTGTAAAGGCCCCCATACATCAGAGATTGATTGCAGCAATCGTGCAATTTGCAATCGATGGTGTATAAAAATCTTTCCCTTCTTCAATCGATTGTGGCAATTCTGCAATCTGCAATCGATTGAAAAAGGGAAAGATTTTTATACACAATCGATTGCAAATTGCACGATTGCTGCAATCAATCACTGATGTATGGGGGCCATAACTATCATTACTTAAAACTCTCAGCTGCAGCAAATCTGCAGATATATCACTGATCTGCAAAACTATGTAGTGTGGTACAGTTTTATGGCCAGTAGGTGTCTGCTATTTCTGCTTATGGTTACTTAAAAAAAAAAAAAAGATAAGATAAAAATAGAATAAGCTTCACAGAAATCAATCTATGGGTATGCTTATATAATAATTACATAACATGTTATGCAAATACCCAAATCTGTAAATGCATTACAAATTAAATGAATTGCAAAGTTCAATTTAAAACGGGTTGGGTACAGGATGCCGACACCAGCATCCTGACAGGGTTAGGATACCGACACCTGTCGGTAAGTATCCTAATGGTGCGTACACACGGTACGATTTTTATGAATGATAGCGATATCGTTTAAAGATAAATTGTTAATTTTTATGCGGCGAACAACCAACAATGCGCGTTCCCGCATAGACGATAACGATATCTAAGGTCGTCCGTACATGCAGGACAACTTGGACGATTTCATCACGATTTGCATGTTAAGAGATGTGGCAGGATGACATCACTGAAAGATATCTCTCATAGATATCTTTCAGAGTATACACCCAATATCGTTTGTCCTGCACTACAGAAAAGTGCAAGGGAAATCGTTCACAGATGTCGTTGGTTGTGCAGATCGTACCGTGTGTACCCAGCTTAACCCTACCCCTAAACCCAACCCTCCCTTTCTGCTGCCTAAACCTAACCTTTCCCCCTGGTGCCTAATGCTGGCCATACACCTACAGGACCAGCATAAGATCCGATTCATCATATGATTTCCTTTCGATTCCCCGGAGCTCCCTGGCAGTCTGGCAGCACGTTTGTTGTTTTTCTTAGCACAGGATCTGTCGTAAGATCGATCCTGTGTCTCACAGGCTCATAAGGGAAACAGTCATTGAAATTACTTGAATTGCTGCACGATGGATCGCATGAACAAAATAAACGGCACGATCTGCACACGATACGATGGACAAGATGTGCTGCACATCTGATCATAAGATCCGATTATAGGAGCTGCGAGAGCGCGCATTGGATCGTATCTTGCTAAAAAAAAATACACGATTTTCACAAGATCCATCATATGACTCGTCGAAAATCGGGCAATCGGCCCGAAATCGTGCAGGTCTATGGCCAGCGTTACCCTATCCCTTCCCATAGTGCCTAACCCTAACCCCACTACTTACCGTCGGAATGCTGGCGAAGGGATTCTGACTGGTGTCCGGATTCCGGCGCCGGAATTCTGAGTACCGGCATCCTGACCACCGGGTGTCAACTACATCTTTAAAACAATACTGTTTATGGGGAAAGCATTTTTGCTAATTATTTTTGAGCAGTTTAACTGTGCACATTTAAAAAAACAAACAAACAATACATGTCCCTAATATGTATTAATATAGGATAAAGGTTGCACAAAGTGCAGGAGCATTCTTATACAATGTTGCTTAGGCATGTACCCACATACAATTTAGGTCATTCACACATGTGCTAAGAAAAAGGGGACAATCTAATGAAAACTTACTTTGCTTTTGTCATGTTTTAGGTGCATATTTATCAACCCGGCTTTTCATAAAACTATGCAGAAATGACAGTTTCTGAACAATTGTATACATCACCGTTGTGAAACAGCCTATTGCAGGAGATTTCACAGAATGGCGGACGGCAGTCCTTTTGTCACAGGCTCCAAAAAACGCAGTTTTTTGGAGCTCAGTCCTGACGGCTACCGCCATCCTCAGATGTAGTACATAGAGTTAAATCATGTAAAAAAAATATTATTCCTGCCGTGATGTAGAATGAAAAAAAATATGGCGGCACTTACAAAAATTTTAGTACATATGCCACTTAGTAATTGGTTTAAGATGGGGTTTGCATGCATTTCACATTGGCCAATACAATCTATTGTACTAGTAGTTGTTTTTTTGTCTAAACATGTAAAACCTGCAATAAAGGAAAATGTATGAATAAGCCCTTATCATAGCATTGGCATATACCAGCTTTCACCACGTGTTTACAATGGTTTGAATGCATCGGATTATAGAATCATTGCTTACTATGGGAACCACGCAGCCTGTGGTAACTGACCCATGTTTTATGTGCTGGCTGGATCTGGCTGTTTTTCACTCCTCTTAATTTAATTAATTTGGGCTGAATTAGGTAATTCATTAGGAAAAAATTGTAATATATTTAGGGGAACCTAGCCCCACTTATCCTGTTACCTTTTGTGTATCTCACGGGAATTTTCATTCTGGGAGAGAAAGCATTATAAAATATATTTTTTTTTGTGGGAATGTGGGGGGGTGCTGTTCTGGGGAGAATATTGAGATGGCTCAGATTGGACATAAGGAAGAACATGTAGCTTGTGTGCTCCTACAGATATTTACATACAATGGATAGATATAATTATAACTATTACTCAGCAGAGACCAAAGTGCAAGGTACTGGTACAGGGATGTACTGTATAGGTGACTGTGCATTGTGCATGGTTATGGAGGATGTGATGAATTTGGTAGAAAGCAGCGATGGGCTCATACCGGTGGAAAAAGCCAAATAATGCCTGATGTTAGACAACACCTAGAGTTCTCGGAGTGCACAGCGCTGAATGCAAGATACCTGGATGTATACTATGGAGCATATTCATTTAGGTGCAAAAAGCCGTTGACGTCATTTTGCCAGGGAAAACCTTATCCCCGTATTAAATTGTGGAGACTTTTCGCCGGTGCGGAAAGTCAATGCATTAGACTCGGCGGAAAAGATTTGCATATGAAAGCAGGCGAAAAAAAGTGCAGAATTGGGGTTCAGGGGTGCAAACTTGCGTAAACCACACAGCACCCTTGGGACAGCCCCCCAAAGCTAAACTGTGTAAAAAAAAAAATTTAAAAATACTTAACACCCCAAAAAAGTACTTTCAATTTGGGGGCAAAAAAGACCCAAGTTGGGGGACAAACATAAAAACTAGCGAAATAGACTCCAGGGGGGTCCCCAAGTATACCCCAGGTGTTTTTAAGATTGCAGGTGCTTGCGGCAGGTGGATTTTTTACGTTTTTTAAAACTTCACAATAGCAACTTATAAATATGCTAGTACCCATTTTCATGTACCCCATATTTGCTGGGACAAGTTATTTTGTTGAAAAAAATATTGCTTAGTGCCATTCTTCACCACTTATGCAAATACTCTAACAGCAAGCTTTTGAAAAAACGAAAGTACCCAGAATAGCTTTATTAGGGGTACTAGAACACCCCTATAGTGATCCCCTCTGTTTGTGCAGCTTTTCAGGGGGTACAGACTGTTTTCCCCATTTTTGCCAGTACTTTTTTGCTAGCTCCGAATTTGGCGGCTGTCGTTTTCGCCGATTTCTAATTGAATACGGGGATAAGCGGGGATAAGCGCAATACTTTTCCGCATGGAAAACCAGCGATGATAGCAAAAAGTCCGTCATGCGAAAAGTACACGACTTTTCGCACCGAATTGAATATGCCTCTATAGGGGGATGTTCCAAGCATTGGAAAGGCCTCAGAACATCAGAAAGAATGAAATGACTAAGGGGCCTATTTAATCGCGGCAGTGATTGCAACGGACTTTCATTTTGAACTAAAATTTCTCGTCTATGTAATAACAAGAACCACTGTCCCTGCGAGTTACATCCCGGTGGAGTCTCACTTTTTCAAAAGACTCCTCCAGAGAATCTAAAACTGCGCATGCGCATTATGTCAGTTCCGGAGTTGGACAAAGGCTGCGCTGCTCTCAGTTCTCGTATCCGCTGTCCCTTAGAGAATACCCCCATAAGCATAAAGTGGTTTACCATTTACCACATATCTGGCCAGGGGATGTAGTCAAAATACCGGCAGACGGGATCCCTGCCGCCAATATACCGACACCGGAATCCCGACGTCGCTATCCTGAATGGGATCAGGATACCGGCGTCGGCATCCCAAACATCGAAAAAACGTTCGTCCGGACGTCGGTAAGTATCTTAGCTAGCCCGGGGATGGGGGGTTAGGATTAGGCACCCCCGGGAGATTAGGGTTAGGCACCCCCCCGGGAGGGTTAGGGCGCGGGCTGGGGTGGTTAGGTTTAGGCACCAACGGGGGGGAGGTTAGGGTAAGGCACCACTAAGGGAGGGTTAGGGTACTTACCTCCCCTGTCGGGATCTTCACATTGGAATTCCGGCGCCAGGATTAGAACCGGCGGCTATTGAGCCGCCGGGATATCATACCCATTCCTCTGGCCAGATCTCCTACCTGCCACCATTACATTTTATATCATAGCAGAGTTCTCACCTGTCACCATTATATATTAATACACAGCAAAGCTCTCACCTGTCACCATTATTAGGGATATTCAATATGGAGCGAAAACGCCGTTTCTGCGAGGTTTTCACTCGGATGACGTCATTTTCGCCGCTTTTACTTTTACACATTCAATTTGAAAACTTTTCACCGGTGCGAAAAGTATATTGCATTCGACCGTGCGAAAAAGTATCACCAAGGAATGGGTGGCTAAAAAAAGTGCAGAATTGGGGTTTTGGGGTGCAACATTTCGGAAACCACCCTGCAACCTTCAGACAGTCCCCCAAAGGTAAACTGTGTTAATAATAAAAAAAAAAAACCTCAGAAGACCCCTAAAAAAGTACTTTCATTTTGGGGGCGAAAAAAAATATTGGGGGGTGAAAAGTTAAAAACTAGCGAACTACAATCTAGGGGGGTCCCCAAGTATGCCCCAGGTGTCTTTTTCATTGCAGGTGTTTGCGGCAGGTGGATTTTTCACGTTTTTTAAAACTTCACTTTAGCAACTTTTAAATATGCTCACCCCCATTTTCAAGTATCCCAAAAATAAATAAATACTATTCTTCACCGCCTTCCCAAATCCCCAAAATAGCAGCTATTGAGCCCATTTAAAGACCCCAAAAACCTTCAGCAGGGCCAATCGGGAGTATCCAGAGTGAACCCCCATGTCAGAGCATCTTTTTGGGGGTGTTAGGGTGATTTCCCCAAAAATCAGCAAAGTTTTCGCTGATTTCACATTCGCCAGGTGCCGTTTTCGTCGATTTCATATTGAATACGGGTATAATCGGGGGCACGCGCGATACTTTTTCCCTGGCAAAAGCTCAGATGTGCGGCGAAAACTTCGACACGCATAGACGGCGAAGTTTTCGTTTCATATTGAATACCCCTGTATATATTAGATCACAGCAAAGCTCTCATCTGTCACCATTATATCACAGCAGAGCTCTCACCTCACCATTATATATTATATCACAACAGAGTTCTCGCCTGTCACCAATATATATTATATCACAACAGAGTTCTCACCTGTCACCAATATTTATTATATCACAGCAGAGCCCTCATCTGTCACCAATATATATTATATCACAGCAGAGCCCTCATCTGTCACCAATATATATTGTATCACAGCAGAGCTCTCATCTGTCACCATTATGTTACAGCAGAGCTCTCACCATTATATATTATATCACGGCAGAGCTCTCACCTGTCACCATTATATATTATATGATATATCACAGTAGAGCCCTCATCCGTCACCATTATATATTGTATCACAGCAGAGCTCTCATCTGTCACCATTATATCACAGCAGAGCTCTCACCTCACCATTATATATTATATCACAACAGTGGTGTAAGTTCATCCCAGACGCCCGGAGGCAAGTTACAATTTGGTGCCCCCCCATCACTGCGCCTGACACTGTAATGAAGCAATTTGCATGCAGACAGGCTATAGATAGATGAAGGGAGCAGCTGATGGTCTGACATGGAGCTCTCCACTAGTATATGCTGGCATATCAGGTGCCGGGAAGGGGTGCCATGTATTGGGTGGCCGTGACGGTACACTCCGACTACATAATTACAGCCCTAAGTGGGGTGAATATGTTGTGGACAATGGAGGAGGTGCCCCCTTCAGAGCTGGAGCCCGGCGGCAGGCGCCTCCATTGTCTCCCATAGTTCTGCCCCTGTATCACAACAGAGTTCTCACCTGTCACCAATATATATTATATCACAACAGAGTTCTCACCTGTCACCAATATATATTATATCACAGCAGAGCCCTCATCTGTCACCAATATATATTATATCACATCAGAGCCCTCATCTGTCACCATTATATATTGTATCACAGCAGTGCTCTCATCTGTCACCATTATATTACAGCAGAGCTCTCACCATTATATATTATATCATAGCAGAGCTCTCACCTGTCAGCATTATATATTAAATCATAGCAGAGCTCTCACCTGTCAGCATTATATATTATATCATAGCAGAGCTCTCACCTGTCACCATTATATATTATATCATAGCAGAGCTCTCACCTGTCACCATTATATATTATATCATAGCAGAGCTCTCACCTGTCAGCATTATATATTATATCACAGCAGAGCTCTCATCTGTCACCATCATATATTCACCTGTCACCATTATATCACAGCAGAGCTCTCACCTGTAACCATTATATATTCCTTTATATCACAGCAATGCTCTCACCTGTCACAAATAGCACATCAGAGCTCTCACCTGTCAAAAGTATATCATAGCACACAGCAGAGCTATATTATATCTGGACATAGCTTTCACGAGTCATCATTATTTATATAGTATTATATATGGACAGAGCTTTCAACTATTACCATTATATTATATACCTGGGCAGAAAATGTATTTCTGAACAGAGCTTGCACAGGCCACTTCATCTTACCTGTCGCTATCTAAACAGGGTCTGTCCCCACTTTCTGTTATGCTGGGCATCCACTATACAATTATATGTCAGATATCTGTCCAATCTGGCTGGTTGGAATGAAAACCTGGTAATGTATAGGAGCCAATGACAATTGTCCATATGGTCTTAAACACTGGAAAATGGACAAAAAATATTGTTCAACTTGGTTAAATTCATTTGATTTAATCAAATTGTCTGAATTACGTTTTTTATCTGTTTTTCAGTGTTTGTGAGCAATTGGACGACTGTCATTTGCTCCCATACATTACCAGATTTTCATTGCAACCAGCCAGATTGGACAGATATCTGACATATAATTGTATAGTGTATGCCCAGCATTACCTGCTAGAAATGGTCAGAACCTCTCAGATGTCACTAAGCAACTACTGTATAGCTGAACAAAACCTCCCACCTGTCATTATTACCTGCTATATATGGGCTTATCCTGTTATATATTATGAACACTCTGATCACTGATTTACTGTTTGCGTGCCTACTACTGTTCCAATAGTCATCTAAGCTCAATTTCTAGCCATGCTTTTTGTTGCTTGGTAAATGATGTGCCTAATTTAGAGATGGACGTAATGTTCTGTGTACATCTCCAATGTTTGTCGATTTGCGCATGTACATTATCTCTGCTGCGTATGTGCATATCTAAGCAGCAGCATGATTGACAGGCTGTGACCATTTGGGGACAGGGAAAGGGAGGTGATGTCCCAGAAATCGGGGTTGTGTTCGCCCCGTTCTATGGGCGTTCTGAGGCTGTGTCTTCGTATGGAGCAGCGGATCGCTAAAGCATGCAGTGTGCGACTTTTTACTACAGACGCCTCCTGATACTTTTACATATTTTTGCACAGCAGCTGCGTCCCAAGGCATCAGCTGTTGCTGTGTCAGCTGAGTAGATCTCTGAATTAGGCCCTATGTTTCCAGTGCATAGTTATACCACTTTTACACCAGAGCAAAAACCTGGGTTTTTGCTGGGTCTACCCGGATCGCAGCTCAGTGTAAAAGGGTCCCTGAAAAATAACCTGGGTCAAATGACCCAGCAATCCAACCCAGGTAGCTACCGGGGTTGGACCCTGGATGGACCCGGGTAATGGTGCAGTGTAAACGGTGCGACCCGGGTTATCCGACCTGGGTCATGCCTAAAATGAGCTGATTGGTGGTTGTGGAGCAGTCACCTCCCACTTTTTCTGACCTCACATGTTTAGCAGGGCTGACCTGGAGTAACCCAGATTGAAGGTGCAGTGTAATACCCCTTTTACACCAGAGCAAAAACCTGGGTTTTTGCTGGGTCTACCTGGGTCGCAGCTCAGTGTAAAAGGGTCCCTGAAAAATAACCTGGGTCAAGTGACCCTGCAATCCAACCCAGGTAGCTACCAGGGTTGGACCCAGGATGGACCCAGGAAATGGTGCAACCCGGGTTATCTGACCTGGATCATGCCTAAAATGAGCTGATTGGTGGTTGTGGAGCAATCGCCTCCCACTTTTTATGACCTCACAGGTTTAGCATGGCAGACCTGAGTTCAGTGTGAACAGGGCTGACCTGGGAGTAACCCAGATCAAAGGTGCAGTGTAAATGGGTCTGACCTGGGTCTGACCAGGGTTGGAACCATGTCCAAAAACCCAGGTCGGACCTGGGTTTTTGGTGGAAAAGAGGTATTAATGGTGTCTGACCTGGGTTGGAACCAGTCCAAAAACAGAGGTCGGACCTGGGTTTTTGGTGGAAAAGAGGTATTAGTTGCAATAGATAGCAAAATCCATTTTTTCTACTTCAGGGTCCATAGGGTATCCACAGGATACCTTGGGGTATAGGTGTGACGTCAGTCGCAGGGCACCAAAGAGTTAAGCTTTCAGCCTCCCAGGATGCACTAGGTCCCCCTCCTATACCCCGCCCCCGGGCCAAGGCACCTCATTTTAGTTTGGTGCCCGGCCGGAGTCGGGTGCACCTGTTGGAGTGGGGGCTAGAAGAGCCCCTGAAGCTTTTTCTTCATGCAGCTGTGGCTGCACATCTGGATGAACAGCATGGACAGTCAGTCCTGACGTCCATGCTGTCTTCCCTACACCCCGCCGGTACCAGAACGCCGGTACTGATCCGGGGATGCTGGTGGGCGTCTGGGGTCACAGCTAGCGGTGACCCCAGATGCTCCGGACCATGGCCGGATTCAAGGGGGACAGAGGTAAGCAGCGGGGTCCCGCGGTGGGTCCCCGCTGATCACATGGTCCTAAGTCCCCAGGCAGGGGGCTCCCTGGGGACTGGCTGCAGCGTGGAGCCAGGCGACCAACCTGCGCTTCCACTACCCCCTGGGACAGCGGACCGCAGCAGAGCGGTAGCGCTGCGGCGTCCCAGGGGTTAAATGCATGCCAGGGGAGCGCGCCTTCCCTGTCTCACAGCCGGCGCCTCCCCCGCTGCACACAGCCCTCTCTGCACTGTGCTGACTGGTCCTGTGTCAGCGCTCCTCCCCCAGGCCAGCTTCTCTCTGCTCCTCGGCGGCCATCTTCTCTGCAACGCATGGTGAACGCTGCTGGAAGTCTGGAAGGAAGCATCGTGGTCTGGGTCCCCCCGCATACCTCTCCTCCGCTGTGGCTCAGGTCTGTGTATGCAGCGCTGTGTCCTACCAGGCCCTGTGTCTGTGTAGTTGAGTGATCAGCGCTGTTAGTGCAGGAATTGTTATTTCTCTGCATTGTATGTGACTGTGCTAGCGCTGCCTGTAACTTTTCTTCTCTAAACTGTCAGCTTTATTACTGTCCCTGTTCTTTCTGCTAAAGCCCTTGCGGTGCGGTGCTGCAGGGTGGTCTCTCGCCTATTTAATACTTAATTGGTGAGAGAGGTCACATACGTGGTGCCATCATGTCTGAAAGTGATTTTCCCCTCCGGCTACAGTGTACCACGTGCAAAGTACCGTTAGCGGAGGGGGAGGGTAGCGCGGAGGGCCTTTGCCGGCAGTGTTTGTCCATGGCGCGGCCTATTACGGTTACAGCACCGGTACAGGAGCCGCCCTGGGCTTGTTTCGCTCAGGCGTTAACAGCTTTAGTGGGCCAGTTAGCTCCGCAGCCCGCGTTTACTCCGATGGGTTTGTCCCAGCAGTCTGTGGTGTCGTCACCCATGCAGGGGTTCCCACGACAATTGGTGGTACCCCACAGTCTCCCTATTTCCCCGCTCCTGGGTTCTCAGGAGCCAGCGTGGGTTAACTCCCTGACGAGTTCTGTACAGCACTTGTCGGATGTGTTGCAAGGGGAGTCTGTGATGCGGCCTCATAAAAGGCCGGTGGCGTCTCTGTCCGCTCCTTATGAGGATGACGAAGGGACGTCTGATGATGGGGAGATTCTGGATCCTTACGATCAGGAACCTTTCCATACTAAGGACGCTGATGCTAAGTCCAAAGTATATATTCCTGGACTTATTCGGGCGGTCCGCACAGCCTTGGTGATTGAGGACGAAGTTCCCCCTGCGTCTAAATCTAAGTATGCCTTTTTCAAAGATGTGAAGGGCGATGCCACAGTCTTTCCTCTTTCGGGTCAGTTGGTGGACCATTTAGAGGAGGCGTGGAAACAACCTGGCAAAAGATACCAGCCGCAGAGACGCCTGGCGGTGGCTTATCCGTTCGCGGATAATTATTTTGCTAAGTGTGAATCCCCTCCACAGGTGGATTCTCACGTGACCCGTCTTGTCCGTAGTGCCACATTGCCGATGCCATCCATGTCCTCCCTTAAGGATGCTACGGACCGCAAGGTAGAAATCTGCCTGAAGTCCGCTTATTCCCTTGCAGGGGGGGCAGCACGGCCGGCTATGGCCATTTGCTGGGTTGCCAGAGCGATGGAGCGCTGGGCGGATTCATTAGAGGCTTCTTTTGAATCCGACTGTCCGGCCGAACAGGCGGAGTTGATTGGCAATCTCCGTGATTCGGCCACCTACATCAACGAGGCGGCTCTAGACATTAGTACTCTGGTGTCTAGAATTTCTTCAGCAGCGGTAGCTGCTCGTCGCACCTTGTGGCTGCGATCCTGGAAGGCGGACGCAGATCCAAGAAAGGTCTGGAAGCGTTGCCGTTTACCGGAGAAGTTCTCTTCGGTCCGGATCTGGATAAGATTGTGGCCACGCTGGCGGCAGCCAAATCTGCTTGTCTCCCGTCGGCCGCTGCTCCTTCTGGTTCTGGACCATCGTCCTTTCGGTCATCTAGGGCCCAGGGCAGGCCCAAACCACAGTCGTTTCCTCGACAGGCTGGCCCTAAGAAATCGGTCAAGCTCCGGAAACAGGCATGGAGTACCAGACGTCCGGCCCCCAAGCCAGATGACAAGCCTGCGGCCTGACGGTCCGGGTCTCCCCTTGGGGGATCCCAGGGTGGGAGGCCGCCTGCTGCAGTTCTCCCGGTGTTGGTCGTTCACTACGACAGACACTTGGGTTCTGGAGGTGGTCTCTCACGGGTACGCCCTCTCCTTCCGGCACAGACCCCCAGCTCGATTCTTCACCACGGGTCTACCATCAGACCGGAACAAGGCTACGGAGCTGCGGAAGGTATTGCACACTATGCTCCAGGCTGGAGTTATAGTGCCTGTTCCATTCTCCCAGAGGGGCCAGGGTTTCTATTCAAATCTATTTTTGGTACAGAAACCCAATGGGTCATATCGTCCGATTCTCAACCTCAAAGCACTCAACAAGTCTTTGCGGGTCCCGAAGTTTCGGATGGAGACCCTACGGTCCATCATTCTGGCGCTGGAACCTGGGGACTACATGGTGTCATTGGACATACAGGACGCTATGGCGGTCATGGCGGCCTCTCTGCGGCTGCAAGGAGTCCGCATGTTGCCGTACTTGGACGACCTGTTATTGGTGGCAGGATCTCCAGAGCTCCTGTTACACCACTTGGACCTGACCATTGCACTGCTGCAACGGCACGGCTGGCTAATCAACTGGCAGAAGTCCACTCTAATCCCGTCTCGGAGGATTCTGCATCTTGGAGCCTTATTGGACTCGGGACAGCAAAGGATCTTCGTGACGGAGGACAAGATCTCTGCTTTACAGTCAAGGGTGCGCAGTTGTCTGCACAGCCGCCGGGTGTCCTTACACTCGGCGATGAGGTTACTGGGCTCCATGGTGTCGGTGTTCGACATGGTGGAATACGCCCAGTTTCACTCCAGACCTCTGCAGCACCTGATCCTGTCCAAGTGGAACGGGCTGCCTCAGTCTCTGAAGTTCCAGACGATTGTGCTCACCCCGGAGGTTCGCCTGTCCCTTGCGTGGTGGTTAAAGACGACCCACCTCAACAAGGGACGTCCGTTCTGGGTTCCAAATTGGGTCCTGTTGACAACGGATGCCAGTCTTCGGGGCTGGGGAGCAGTTTCGGGTCCACACTTGTTCCAGGGCAGGTGGACACCGACAGAAGCGGAGCTTCCAATAAATATCTTGGAACTCCGTGCGGTCTTCAATGCTCTCCTGCAGGCACAGCGGTTTCTCCAGGGTCACCCGGTGCAGGTCCAGTTGGACAATGCTACCACCGTGGCCTACATAAACAGGCAAGGAGGAACTCGCAGTCGGGCGGCTCTCGTAGAGGTCTCTCGGATCCTGGTTTGGGCGGAGCGCAATCTTCCGGCCATATCAGCGGTCTTCATCCCGGGAGTGCTAAATTGGGAGGCGGACTTTCTAAGTCGCCAGGACGTTCATCCAGGGGAATGGTCCCTGCACCCGGACGTTTTTCAACTACTGGTGGACAGGTGGGGTCTTCCAGAAATCGACCTCATGGCGTCCCGGCACAACAACAAGTTGCCGGTGTACGGGTCTCACACAAGAGACGAAGGGGCGTCTCTGGTGGATGCTCTGTCCGTCCGGTGGACGTTCAGGTTCGCATACCTGTTCCCTCCGGTCTCCCTTCTTCCACGGGTAATCCGGAAATTCAAACAGGAAGGAGGGACGCTCCTGTTGATAGCTCCCGCGTGGCCCAGACGGCACTGGTTCTCAGACCTTCAGGGTCTGTCCGTGGACAGTCCTCTGCGGTTGCCGCTACGACCGGACTTCTGTCTCAGGGTCCTTGTCTTCACCCGGACCTGACTCGGCTGTCTTTGGCGGCGTGGCTGTTGAGACGGCCATGCTGAGGTCCTGGGGGTTTTCCAGCTCTGTGGTGCGTACCATGTTACGAGCTCGGAAACCGTCTTCCGCGAGGATATACCATCGCGTGTGGCATACGTTCTTCCAGTGGTGTCGACCGAGAGGTTATGCACCGCGGGAGTTTCGTCTGTCTCGGATTCTCGCCTTCCTGCAAGCGGGACTAGATCATGGGCTTCGCCTTGCTTCTTTGAAGGTACAGGTTTCGGCCCTATCTGTCTGGTTTCACCGTAGGATTGCTACAATCCCGGATGTGCGCACCTTTATGCAAGGTGTTCTCCGTATTCAGCCGCCCTTTGTTCCACCTGTGGCGCCTTGGGATTTGGCTGTGGTCCTGAGGGCTCTCCAAGGACCGCCGTTTGAACCACTGGGCTCAGTGGATATTAAATGGCTAACAGCTAAGACTGTTTTCCTTCTGGCCATTGCTTCAGCCAGACGTGTTTCTGAGTTAGGGGCTCTTTCTTGTAGACCCCCTTTCTTGGTTTTTCATGGGAACAGGGCAGTGCTCCGCACTCGGCCCGAGTTTCTTCCCAAAGTTGTTTCCCAGTTTCATGTTAACGAGGAAATAGTTGTTCCGGCCTTTAACTCACCGGGTCTTTCCGTGGGTGAGGCCTCTTTGGATGTTGTGCGGGCCTTAAGGACTTATGTTGACCGCACTTCTTTGTTTAGGAAGTCGGACGCTTTGTTGTCCTCTATGGCTTCTGTAAAAAGGGTTGGCCTGCTTCAAAGCAAACTTTGGCAGCCTGGATCCGTATGGCTATTTCTGAAGCTTTTCTTCATGAAGGCCTACCGGTCCCTCCTTCTCTGAAGGCTCATTCCACTAGGTCTGTGGGTCCTTCGTGGGCAGCTCGACGTGGTGCCTCGGCAGTTCAGATCTGCAAGGCTGCTACGTGGTCTTCTGTCCATACCTTCGTGAGGTATTACAGGTTTGACACCTTCGCCTCTCAGGATGCTTCCTTCGGGCGGCGGATTCTCCTTTCTGCACAGGAGCGTCCCCACCCTTAAAGGATACTGCTTTGGGACATCCCCAAGGTATCCTGTGGATACCCTATGGACCCTGAAGTAGAAAATATGAGATATGGTAAGAACTTACCCTTGTTATCTCTATTTCTACGAAGTCCATAGGGTTCCACAGGACTCCCGCCCTGTCGCACCTGTGCTGCAGATGGGCTTTGCTCTGGTCACCGGTTTTCCGTCTCCCTCTGGTGAGAATGTGATTCTTGTATGTGTCCAGATCTTTGTTCTCTCTCTTCCTTCTCCTCCTCCGGCCTATGGCTTGGTAACTAACTGAGGTGCCTTGGCCTGGGGGCGGGGTATAGGAGGGGGACCTAGTGCATCCTGGGAGGCTGAAAGCTTAACTCTTTGGTGCCCTGCGACTGACGTCACACCTATACCCCAAGGTATCCTGTGGAACCCTATGGACTTCGTAGAAATAGAGATAACAAGGGTAAGTTCTTACCATATCTCATATTTTTCCCTAATTTACGTATGAGGTCCTCATTGTATAACTGCAGTTGATTATATAATGAGTAACAATAAATTAAATCCTGCCCTTTGTTACATGTGAACAGTGTGTTGCAGCCATGTCGGTTTATCTTTCTTATCTATAATAACTAGTCTTGGGTATTGCATGTGTGCACATTGTGCAATATATGTGATTTGTGTATTATTAGGCATCCACACGTGGGTTTTAGATATGTACTGTCAGCTGGCTCTTCTCAGGCCAGATGTGAGCCAGCTGCAGATAGAAGCTGGGATTTTTGTGGATATAGCAGTGCTAATTAGTTATAACGGGGGAAGGGCAGGGCATTGCAGTCCTGCAGGCTCCCAGACTGAGAATACATGATACTCTGCAAGGGCTGCAGGCTGCCTTCTAGTTCCAGTGTTTTTGTTGGGGGAAATGGAAACAAAATATTGTATTCATTAGGGAAAAACTGAGTAGTCCATAATATGGAAATTGTAAGTGTCTGTGAATTCTGGCTTGGATCACTACAACTGCAGGATGGACGTTACATCATGTGAGGAAGCCCCACTAATCTCCTCTTGTTATTATTATGAGTCTGAATCTCAATGAAAATAACAGAATCAGCTTCTGATTACCAAGATGTATTTAGGTGGTGCTAGCTTCTGCATATAGACTGCACACTTGCCAACATAATCTAATAATCTCCAGGAATGCTTTGCTGCTAAGTGGATTCATCTATGCACATCAAGCTCAGTATTGTATGGATGTACCTCCATCCGCATCAATTTTGGTTCATAGGCTTTGCTTATAATTTTTTTGCACGTTAAACAATCCTATGCACTGTATCATGGGTAGGCAACCTGTGGCAGCCAGGTTAGCAGTGGGGGCGGCTCTGGGGGCGTGATGACTCAATCGTGCCATGATAGCTCTGTACCCTGCAATGCAATGTCGCGATTACTGGGATTGTGAAATGGAGGGCGGAGCCACGATGACGCGACTCAACGAATCGCGTTATCGACCGCCTGTGCCAACCACTTCACTGGGCCGCGATGGGCCTCGGAAAGACTTGTTCACCTTTCTGGGCAGCTGGGAGCACCACCCGATTTTCGGGAGGGTAGGCAAGTATCCACAGTGAATTGTCATTAAACTTTGCTCCAACTAGGTGAAGTTGCAATTTGTGGCATTATGCAGTGGGTCACGATAAATATCCCATTTGGACCTCACCTCCGAGAATCTCCTGGAGGGGAGACATAAAGCGTTGTCAAGTATGCACTACGTAGTAACATATAAAGCAATGAGGAAAAAGAATAGATTTGGAAAATGTTCTAATAGAGAAACTGGAACTATACTATACTATACTATACTATACTATACTGAAGAAGAGGACACTTCTACCAGGAACAGAAATATCAATCTTTAAAATGTTTTATTGTCCCTAACAATTAGGGACAATTGACAAATATGAGATTGCGCTAGTTACTACATTACTTATTGAGCACAGGGCCTGATTTAGCAGTGGAAGCAGATCGCGCGATTGTTTGCCAGTGCGTATAAGCTGCACTGCACACGGGTCGAGATTGTTTTGCAATTACGTACACACAAAGGTTTCAAAGTGAGTGACAGAGAGTCAGTGTTTGGGGGAAGTAACTGGGGGTGGTTAGAAATACGCAGGTGGTTCTTACCATTTTAAACGCCATTACTTGGGCGTGCTTAAATTAGCCATTGCGATCTCCTATGCAGCATGAGGGCTCCCTGTGTGTCAGGAGAGCAGCTGTATTTGAGACAGATCAGACCTGCAGCAAGGACCGCATGGCTGGTTGATGTGCATCGATGTTACAGATATTTATGCTGCTACGCAACATCGGACACAGATGAGAAGGCAGCAGTGGGCATCCCTTTGCCTTTTAAACTATTATCATATTTTCGCAGCTGCGGTCCGTGCAAAATCGTAAAAGAAGTATGTCTCTTCCTATACAAATTCCCTCATCTCTGTTCCCCAATAATACATGCTAACCCTCATCTCCATTCCCCAATAATAATAAGATTTAAATAGGACCTAGTAGGCAGGGGCTTCTTTCAACTTTGCAGAAGTTGGAGGTATGAACTTAGGGCCTGATTCAGAGCCGGACGCTCTGACCAGAGCGCTCGCTCTGAATCAGGGCCCTCCTCCATTAAAATGGAGCGTCCTCCTGGACGCTCGTATAGCTGTGGGTCACCACCCACAGCATATACGAGCGTCCAAAAAGATGGTCGCGATGGTCTTGACCATCGCGACCATCGGACTTGCGACGGAGACCCTGCGGTAGGGTCTCCCAGCCACAAGCCCTGGAGTGATTTTGGCTCTATCAGAGCCAAAATCACTCCCACTGACATCACTAGTGATGTCAGTGGGGCCGGCTTCAGATGGTAGGCGTTCCCATGGGAACGCCTCCGTCTGGCCGCCACGCCCCCGGCACGCCCACCAAAGGGGGCGTGCTGTCAATCAACATCGATAGCACGCCCCGTTTGGTGCGAGACCCGGAGCGACAGCTTGGCTGTCGCAGTCCGGGTCTCGCGCATGCGCACGACGGAGATCCCTCCGTCGTGCGCATGCGCAGTGGGGAACATCGACCCACTTGCGAGCGTACTGCCGCTTGCGAGTGGGTCTGAATGACCCCCTTATTTTGGTGTTTCTGACAGATTGACATACATCTCATATCACAGGTGCTTCTGGGGACCCTGCTCCTTCTATCTAACGCTTAGTCTGTGGCTTGTTGCTTTCTTCCATCCTCTCCTGATATTGTAACACTGGGCCTGATTCAGACCCGGTCGCAAGCGCTGAGCCCGGCTAGCGACGGGCAAATCCGTCGTTCCGGGTCTCGCACCAAAGGGGGCAAGCTGTCAATGGTGAGTGACAGCTCGCCCCCTTTGGTGGGCGGGCCGGGGGGGTAGCTGCCCAAACGGAGGCGTTCCCATGAGAACGCCTGTCGTTTGGAGGCGGCCCCACTAACATCACGAGTGATGTCAGTGAAGAGATTCCGGCTCTGTTAGAGCCGAAATCTCTCTGGGGCTTGCAGCCACGAGACCCTACCACAAGGGTCTCGTCGCAAGCCCGATGGTCGCGATGGTCTTGACCATCGTGACCATCATCATGGCTGCTCGCTGTAGCTGTGGGTGGTCACCCACAGCTATGCGAGCGGCCAGGAGGCCGTTCTAAAAAAAACAACAACCCGGCCCTGATTCAGAGCGAGCGCCGGGTCTGAATCAGGCCCACTGTTCCTATCACATGGAGCTCTGTACTCTTTAACAAAATCACATGAGGGTACAGGTCACTGCCTGTCACTAGATCAGCACCCTCTGTGTAGCTTTGGTAAGTGGAAGAAGGGTAACCAAATATCATACTGATACAGTGGTACAATTGCAAGAGGAAAAGAGGACATATATATATACATGATATAGTCAATGTAAGAGAAGATATTTTACAAAATAATTTACCAAATGTAAACTTCATATTCTTGTCTTCTCTCTGATGATCCCTACTTTATAGGTATCACTGTATATATTTGCCACTGAGAATATATTACTGTGGTTTTAGGAACAACAAAGGTCGCAGTGATCTTGTTTAAGACTACCTTTTGGTTGTGACTCTGTGGTTTCATTAGTGGTGAAGGCTTAAGGATGGGAGCCAAATACTTAAAAATATTTGGTGTGTTATGTAACATGCTTGTGATATAGCCAATATATATAATAGACATACTATATTGATGAATGACATTAAGGAAGTCTGCTTTATCTACTTAGAGGGCACCATCCTTCCAGGACAATTTCGTGAGTAGCAAATAGCCCTAATTTTAAAGGAAACAGGCTTTTATTTCACAAAAAGTTTATTAAAAGGTCAGCGTGCACAAGAAAAAAAAAAAAGTAATAAAAAGGATACATTCAGTACACAGATCTTAAATAGACCATAATCATAAATTCATTAGGGCAACCAATTTTACATGAACAATTGAAGAGAGAGGGAATAAAGAGAAATTAGAGAAAAGAGACAGCAAGGAAGAAGAAAAAGAGAAAGGACTCTGGCGGTTGGGTCTACATCAAACATCTAGGGTATCTCGATAATACTGAAATGGGGAGCGAGAGTCATGTAATGAAAACCATGGAAAGCCATAGATGGCACATAGTACCACTTATAAAGTAGTTGGACACATTTTTATTTTATTTTAACGCAGATAGAACTGGAGGCAGCATTCCCCCGAAAATCCATTCAATCATCATCTTCCAACGATTTCTCCAACTCATCCCACTAAGCCAGCATGTGCGGGTCACGGGGAGATACAGGAGCTTCAATCAGCTTTGAGTATAATGAGGAGTTTAAGCCTTTTGTAGAAGAGCGCCTGAGACAGAGCAATTCAATCCTCGTGAGATGCCTATTCGAAAGACAGCATTTGACCTTGGCATAAAAATGCCTGAGCTAAGAAATTGATAAAAGAGGGATGATGAAACAGAAGACAACCCCAGTGCAGCAGCTTTAATCACTGCCCAAGTGCTGTGAGAGGAAACAGACATTTTAGATTTTGGCTTATATATTTTACATTTGTGATCAATGTCTATTTCTATACATTTTTGTGTTCTATTAGAATTGCATTCTTACCTGGTTGCATTGAGTTACAGTATAGTAGTGTGTTAGAATGCATCCACTACAAGATACACTTAAACTGTGCATACTTTCTAAGCCAGTATTCATCATCAACTTGTTGAAGAGCACAATGGGGAAAGTCACCTGAGCAGGTGCAATTTCAGCACCTGATCTGTGAAGCACCGTTTGGACCTGTGCATGCTTACATTCTCTCTGTAGAATGTAAGTTCTCGAGCAGGTCCCTCTTCAATCTTGTTCTTCCCTTGCATTATTTACCACCAGTGCTCCTTGTCTTTGTCTCTTTCTCCCATTAGGTGACTCTGACACTGTCTGATTGCCCATTCGATGAGGCTCGGTGATACAATGTTCCCTTCCTGTCTATAGCTAAGCTTTCCTTTTCAAATGTTTAAAGTGAGGCTATATGAGAAAGTAATGATTTGTTCAGATCTCTCTCTGTTATTCTATAATCTGGACTCATATCAAACGAGCTCTTCCCTGATTACACTTTTGTGTTAATAATAAACAAGCAGGTACAGAGTTACCATAAGATAAGTTTTGCAGGCACAATTTATCGATATAGCCTTTTACCTTGGGGTTATCCCAATAAGGTGGCAGCGGAATTGAAAGTGACTGTTAAGCCACACAGAGAGTCCTTAACCAAAATTCTGGCTTGATTGATAAACAACATGTAACCGCGGGTGATGTAGGAGTTAATACAGTGGTAACAGCAGTCCATAGTATTTATACAGCAGTGGGCCCATCATGAGCTAATTGCAGGTAGTAAGTGGCCTCTCCTAAAGGGATCTAAGTACTGCATTTGGATGCAGTACTGTGACACTCTAACACAGCAGGCTTGCCTATCCTCCCGATTTGGCCGGGAATCCCGATATTGAGTGCCGCTCCCGGGTCCCCGGAAAGGCAGGCAAGCCTCACGACATTCACCCCCGCTGTTAGCCGACAATCAGCTCCCTCCCGGAAGGAGGGAGCTGATTGTCGGCAAGTTTGTACCACAGTAAAGATGGCTGCAGCTGCACATCCAAAATCCACCTGTAACCAGAAAAGAAGTAACCTGCTCCAGAGCGCTCTTGACCTCAGACTGGAGCGATGGTTCATCTTTCAGCAGGACAACGACCCTAAGCACACAGCCAAGATATCAAAGGAGTGGCTTCAGGACAACTCTGTGAATGTCTGTGAGTGGCCCAGCCAGAGCCCAGACTTGAAACCTATTGAACATCTCTGGAGAGATCTGAAAATGGCTGTGCACCGACGCTTCCCATCCAACCTGATGGAGCTTGAGAGGTGCTGCAAAGAGGAATGGGCGAAACTGCCCAAAGATAGGTGTGCCAAGCTTGTGGCATCATATTCAAAAAGACTTGAGGCTGTAATTGCTGCCAAAGGTGCATCAACAAAGTATTGAGCAAAGGCTGTGAATACTTATGTACATGTGATTTCTTAGTTTGTTTGTTTTTAAATTAAATTTGCAAAAATCTCAAAAAACTTTGTATACATTGTCACTATGGGGTATTGTGTGTAGAATTTTGAGGACAAAAATGAATTTATTCCATTTTGGAATAAGGCTGTAATAACAAAATGTGGAAAAAGTGAAGCGTAATACTTTCCGGATGCACTGTATATCCCTCAGCTACAAAACAAGCTGTGACATGGGCAACAGTTCTGTCTACATTTTGCTTTTTACAGAAGACCCACTTGTTTTTAATTTTCTTGTGGTGACTCTGCCACGTATTATTGTCATGCAATAATGCCATTTCTTTGTCTATTGCTGCCTTCTATTTTTCCCAGTCACCGAGTTTGTCTCTTTGATATTTTGGGCTACACAGAAAATAATATTTGCAAACTCCTCACATTATCTCTATAGGGACTTTCCTTTGTTCTTACAGAAATCCTGTTCTGCAATTGGGTATCTACACTGGCAGACTCCAACTACACACTGGGCGATTAGGAAGACATCATAATCGTACCGTCATTCCTGATCCCCTGTAGTGTCTGCACTGAACGATCCATCAATCCTGAACATGCCAATCTGTCGTTATCGGCACATTGGCCTGCATGTTCAGGCGATGGATAATGTGGAAAACAACCAGCGGGAGCGCGCATCACTGGTTGTTTCTGACATAAAAGTGCACGATTTGTGCACGATTACTGGGTGATTGCACAATTACGATGTCGTAATCGTGCAATAGCTCAGTAATATCGCCCAGTGTGTACGCACCTTTAGACACGCTTCCAGCTGTGGGCATATCCAAGTAACCAGACTTGTGATGTGATTCTTGCTCCAGCCTCACTTTAGGTGGCACTGTTTCACAGAACACTAAATCCCTGGACTTTATATGTTTTTTATTTGTCTTGGTTAGTGGTAACAGTGGTGTACAGTATATATACAGTTTTGGTCACAATAGGAGCTAATTGCAGGTAATATGCAGTCTCATCTAAGGGAGCTAAATACTGCATATGCTCAGTACAGCCCCAAGTCAGATGTTGCACCTACCTGCTGACTCTGGGTCGCAGGAGCTCATGCGTATGCAAATACAGCGCATGCCCAGCAAGGCAGGCGAACGCACGGCAAGGCATTAGCCCGCCCACTATGTCTTGGCGTGCGATCAATTTGTGTATGCAGACGGCCACATGCTATTCATAAGACACCCACTTGCGCACGTCATCTCCTGGAAGTGCATGAAACCATTGGTACATCAAGCACCATCGGATGCGATCGCAGCGCTTGAGGTTGACTATACCCTGCCGCAAGCACTGCGATCACTTCAGCGTGAAACACGACCAAGTGACGTGTACTATGATGCTGCCTTTTTAATATGTACGCCTCTGAAACGGCGTTGAGACACTCAGGCACACCTGCGCTAGCACCTCCACTCCCTCGTTTCTAGTGGACTGCCCCTGTTACTACTCACAAACCGCCTCCCCTGTCACTCATTCATCTGGGCTGTCTACGCTTTCCGAACTTTCGCAGTGGTTTGCGCACGCGCATTGCGATGCATGCGCAGATCGCAAATATTGGCCAGCAACGAGCATTCGCATCCTAGCGAGCGGGTATGAATCAGCTCCCTAGTGCCTAGTGTGTTTGCTGCAGAAGGAGAAAGGAGACCGTGCAGGAGCATACTCTTCTCCAACACAATTACAGGTCAAATGTAAAATTTGTTTTTTAAAGATCATCAAAATATTAGATCTGCACTTATAATTTCCAGTCAAGACTTCAAGATGTGTCCACATACATCTTACTCGCGCTTTAAAACAGCCCTTCTAGTCAGACCATACAGCCCTTCTAGTCAGATCATGCAGCCCTTCTAGTCAGACCATACAGCCCTTCTAGTAAGACCGTGCTGCCCTTCTAGTCAGACCATGCAGCCCTTCTAGTCAGACCATGCGGCCCTTCTAGTCAGACCATGCGGCCCTTCTAGTCAGACTATGCGACCCTTCTAATCAGACCATGCGGCGCTTCTAGTCAGACCATGCGGCCCTTCTGGTCAGACCATGCAGCCCTTCTGGTCAGACCATGCAGCCCTTCTAGTCAGACCATGCAGCCCTTCTAGTCAGACCATGCAGCCCTTCTAGTCAGACCATACAGCCCTTCTAGTAAGACCGTGCTGCCCTTCTAGCCAGACCATGCAGCCCTTCTAGCCAGACCATGCAGCCCTTCTAGTCAGACCATGCGGCCCTTCTAGTCAGACCATGCGTCCCTTCTAGTCAGACCATGCGACCCTTCTAATCAGACCATGCGGCCCTTCTGGTCAGACCATGCAGCCCTTCTGGTCAGACCGAATGTGGGTCACACACAGAATATAGGCATGCCGCATATCATTTTAATCAGCAGAAGCTGCTTGTCCATCCTATGCACATCACTTTGCAAATAAGATGCATTTGGAGATAAAAATGCACTACTGAGT
Source organism: Taudactylus pleione (assembly GCA_031769625.1). NCBI lineage: Eukaryota > Metazoa > Chordata > Amphibia > Anura > Myobatrachidae > Taudactylus > Taudactylus pleione. Next base: position 25,756,234 of record JAUIMM010000555.1, read on the forward strand.
TGTACGGTGCTCACGCTTTATGTTTAACGTGATGTTTAGGCCAAGATAGAGGTAAGATGTATGTGGACACATCTGTATTTTAAAGATGACACTAATTTAGAATCAGTAAATAGCAAAAATTAAATGGGGCTTCTAGATTTTTGTCCAGGTCTGATGATGATACATTTAGTCCTTGAGATAAAAGTCTATAGTTGCACCCTGAAGATAGACCTAATACCATCATGTAAAACAATGTATGCCATATATAGGTAGCTATTGTGATTATAGCTGCCAAGCCATTCTCTGTCTTGTCTTCTCATTACAGATCTCCCTCTCAGCTTCTCTCTGGATTCAGACATTGTGCATCCTGCCCGGGTGGACGAATATGGCTCTTTCCTGACCTTTGATCTAATTCCTCGCAACCTGCAGAAAAGAGGAGTCTCCTCCAGCACCTCTCTTCCTTTATACTACGAGATCAGATACCAAGGTGTGGAATTGACCTTCAACCTTAGCCAGAACCACCAACTGCTTGCCCCTGGCTATGTGAGTGAATGGCGCAATGGAGGCCTCCGAGAGGCAGAAATTGTCAGCCGACCCTCCAGCTCATGCCACATGCAGGGGGAGGTGCAGACTCACCATCAGCATGTCGGCAATGCAGCTATTAGTATCTGCAGTGGCCTGGTAAGTGAGAACCAATGCATTCCTGTAAACCGTAGTGGTCAGTAAAACATTTTTCCACAAACAGAATGTAATAGCAGACTGGGAAAAATGAGTAAAGATAGTTTCACTGTAGCATTTATTTCTTAGCTATAATTGAAAGACTGGGCTTTGGCGTGTCTGATAGGGGTTTCCCAGACCAGTAGTGCAGAGTCTGACGTGTCTGGGAGATGTGTAATCCCAGGTGTGCAGGGTCAGACAAAGTAATGGCTGGCTGGTTGAGATGCCAGGTGTTCTAAGCTTGAGGTGCTCAAACATCTGTTTAAGATGTCCTGTCAGTGATCAGAGGTAGTGCTTCATCTTTGCCCTTCAGGGCAGAAATTTGGTGTCATATAACCTTTTCATTGTTGCAGTGAAACATCTAATCTGACACTTATCCTGATTTTTTTTTATTATTGTTGGATTTTTATTTTTTTACAATCATCATCTTTTCCTACTCCTCCTCAAGCGAGGTGTCTTCCAGATGGAACAAATGGATTTTCTGATAGAACCAGTGACATCAACAGCGCTGATATTAGGTGAAGCAATGCCCCATCGGATCTACAAGCGTCATTTGGCTGATGAACAGGAGTCAGGGTACAGGAGCTGCGGTGTGAGGGGTAATGTTGGGGCAGGTCACTTCTCATCATCTCCCTCTGCAATCAATCTCTTCTCATGCTATTCTTATGTATGCTGTCATTTAAAATTATATGCTGTGATTTCTATTTTAAACAGTATCTTATGGGGATGTGAAGCAAAAATAAAATATTTATATAACATTAATTGATTTCTTGAAGAACAGGGATTTTTTCATACATTTTTTCCCACTAGGTGGCACCATTATGTAGGTAATGCATTTGATTTCTTATGGGTAATGGACCTCATTCAGAGCCGCTCGCAAGTGGCCTGATGGTTTGCGAACGCGCATGCGCACGCTTTGTGTTTCAACACCACTTTTAAGGTGTGCATAATTAACAGGCAGCGTCATAGTACACGTCACATGCCTGTCTTTTACACTGAAGTCCACGCAGTGCTTGCGGCAGGGTAAGGCAACCACAAGGGCTGCGATCGCAACCGATGGTGCTCGATGTACCAATGTTTTAATACACTTCCTGGAGATGACGTGCGCTAGTGGGCATCTTTACATTCGCTAATGGATGCCTGCATACACAGAGTGTTTGCTCGCACAGTCAAAGTTGGTGTGCTTATGCCTTGGTGAGCGATCGCTTCCTATGTCGTCACTTTGACAAATTTGCATACGCTGGATGTGAGCGATCACATCTAGCGAGTGGCTCTGAATGAGATCCAATGTTACCATTTATATTGTAAGCGACATTCCCCATTTATATTATTTTATATCAGAATGCAGAAAATTGGCTTCCTGCATAGAATACCGTAAAGTGAATAGAAGTGAAGGTAATTAGTAGGGCTTGATTTTAATTTACTTACAGTATCTATGATTAATTATGGAATATTTATGTAGGAGATATATTATACTGCCTAGGGAAGTGAATTTGTATGCATGCTTGTATTTATTAAAATACATGGCAAATGTCATGTTTGCTTGCTCTATTAAAGTAAATTGAAATATCATCCATAGGATATAGTGGAACATTGGCCCTGATTCAGAGCCGGACGCAAGTGGCTGCTCGTTCGCTCCGAGCGATGTTTGCCCAACTGCGCATGCGTACGGATCGTAATACGCATGCGCGAACCACTCAGTGCGGCCGAAATTCATGTGCTCGCAAAATAGCAAATGCCTGATAATTTGAGCGACAGAAAGAGGCGTATGTGGGTGGTAACAGGGGAAGGTGCTTGAAAACGGGGAGTGGAGATCTGATCGCAGGCGTGCTTAAAGGTCAAAACGGGCGTTTTATGGGTGTGCATATTTAAAACAGCAGCGTCATTGACCACGTCACTGGGTTCTTTTATAGCCAGAACTGCTCGCAAAATTGTGGTAGCAAAAACCAACCACAAGAATAGCGAGCAGTTCATACACTGGTCGATGTACTCGATTAATCTAATAAATAGCGGACATGACATAGGATGCGAGCAGCCAGGGGGCGTATTTTTCAAAAAAACGAACGCAAGTTTTGTTCGCTCGTTCAGACCTAGAGGCGTGAACAAACCGCAAACAGCGAACGGTTCATTTGAATAGCCACCCCTTGTTTTAGAACGAATGACTGCAAATAGCGAGTGGCTCTGAATGAGGGCCATTGTCTCACAGTGGGCAAAATATTGTGAAAAACAGAAAAATATTACTGGCATTGGCGAAAGCAATGCAAAGATAAAGTGCAACTTATTTAACGGAGTACTAAAAATTCAGCAATACATAAACTCACCTAAATATCAATAACAAAGTGTTTAGCTGTTTCCTTGCTGTTATACACTTCCTAATGCAAGTGGCATTCATGCAACATAGAGCAAGAAAGTTTTTATTTAAGACCAATAGTTCTCCAGAAGAAAGAGTAATTAGTACGTTTTTGCTTTGTACTTGTCACAACTGAGACGCCAATTAGTTCACTGAGGCACAAACTACCTCTGATGTCTGTGCTTGCTAGTGGTTTCCTAGACTGCATATCAGTCTTGGTTCAGAACACAAAGAAGCTGCCTTCACTTTGTTTAGTTGGGCTGGATATATCTCACACTTTTCATGGTTTGTTGGTTGGTAAGAAATGCTGTTCATGGTAAGTAGGCTGTGAGATCTGAACATAGATGTATACCCTGTCGTCCTGTAGAGCATCCAGACTCCCAGGATAAATGGGAGAGGAGGAGGGAGCGCTGGGAACAGACACAGATGAGGCATCGCAGGGAACGCCCTATATCTAGACGTTCCATAAGCAAGGAAAAATGGGTAGAGGCTCTGGTTGTGGCTGACCCCAAAATGGTGGAATATCACGGAAAAAACAATGTGGAGAACTACGTGCTGACTGTCATGAATATGGTGAGGATCATAGATGAGGAGTAAACCAATATTTGTTATCTTACTATCTTACTTACTTAATATTTGTTATCACCCGTACTGCCAATATTTTACCTGCTGCCCATGATTTGCACTAAACTGGTTCTTCTCTTCCAGGTAGCTGGACTCTTCCATGATGCTAGTATTGGGAACAGGATAAACATTGTTATCGTACGCCTGATCCTGCTAGAGAGTGAAGAGGTAACATGGAGAGGCAGCCTAGTGACATGCAGCCAACTTTGGGGCAGTGGAACAGGAGAATGAGGGAGGTAAAGAAGAAGCAGCTCAGAGTAGTGGGATAGTTTAGAGGCTGAATGAGGAGGAATGGAAAGGGAAGAGAGAGGAGTATGAGTATGTGGTGGAACCTATGAAAGAGCATAGACATACTATAGCTTTAGAGTGACTGAGGGTGGATTGGAATAAACTTGGAAGAAGTAAAGTAGAGGTGGGAAGATTATGAGGAGAGATTGTTCTTCCTGTGCTTAAACTTGTGGAGTCTCCTGATCTTTAAGGAGGAGCTGAAGATTTCCCATCATGCCGACAACTCTCTGCGTAGCTTCTGTAAGTGGCAGAAGGGCCTGAACATGAAAAGTGAAGACCACCCTTTACACCATGATATTGCTGTTCTTCTCACCAGGTGAATAAACAGGAGCTTCAATATCACCACTCTCCACTTTTCAGAGATTTCCTCTCAGTCACTGAATGTGCAGTAGATCATTTACAGTATAAAGCACAAAACTCCCTAAAGTATGTGCAGTGTCTAATCCTCTTTGCCAGCGTCATGCACCACAGCTTACACTAGTGAGCACAGATTTCTGCCAAAGTGCATGGGTTTGCAAATGTCTGCAAAATGGCAGAAGGTTCTACTGCCCATGGGGAGTAGCTGCCTGGAGTAAGGTCATTACTTGCTAAGGCCCGTATTCAATTAGAAGCTAAAAGTCCGTTGCCGGACTTGTCACCGTCATCGCTGGTTTTGGGTGTGAAAAAGTATCGCGCTCTTCCCCGTTTATCCCCATATTCAATTCCAAATCAGGAAAAACGGGACCCGGCGAAACTTAAATCTGTCAGTTTAAAGTTCTGTCAGTTTTGGGAAAATCAGCCTGACACCCCCCAAAAGATGCACATTCATGGCAGATCACTCTGGATACCCCCGAATAGCCCTGCTGAAGGTATTTGGTCAATTTAAATGGTCTCAATAGGTGCTATTTTGCGCTTTTTAAAAAGTGGTGAAGAATAGCATTTTGGAGGCTTTTTTTTAGAGAAAATAACTAGTTCCAGCAAATTTGGGGTCCATGAAAATGGGTGCTAGCATATTTAGAAGTTGCTAATGTGACTTTTAAAAAAACTTGAAAAATCCACATGCCGCAACCACCTGCAATCATAAAAACACCTGGGCATACTTGGGGATCCCCCTGGAGTCTATTTCGCTAGTTTTTAACTTTGTACCCCAACTTTCGTTTTTTCCACCCCCAAAATGAAAGTTCTTTTTACACTGTTTACCTTTGGGGGGCTGTCCAAGGTGTGCTGGTTGGTTTTCCCATGTTTGCACCCCAAAACCCCAATTCTGCACTTTTTTCCACCTGCTATTCATAGACGAAAATTTTTCGCTAGGTCCATTGCATAGACTTTCCGCCTAGGCAAAAAGTATTTGGTATTGAATACGGGGATAAATTGAAACCGGCGAAAATGATGTCATCGACGAAAAAGTATCGTCGAAACAGACTTTTCACTTCTAATTGAATACGGCCCTTAGTAGGAAGTAGGTGAACAAGTGAGATTTGCTGAGGTTTGATTTTGTGAATAATAATGAATGAAATAAAGGGGTGTAGAGTGCATGTTTCTAGTGGCATTCCTTCCTTTGCGGAAAGGTGCACCTTCATTTGTACTCCACAAAAACACTAGATTTTTGCTCCAGCAAAGCTGGTGGAGATCAGCTCTCATCCTCTGCTTGTAATGGTAAGCAATCTGCACCGTCCAATTGCACTTTCACTTCAAAGCACATTTTCTAGGTACAATACACTTTGCCCAATGTGAAAAAAAAAAACTTTAGATACACAAATGCTTCACATGTAGTAAACGAAGTTCCAATATTGGGCTATAAATTCTAAAGCAAATAGCATTTTACGAGAAAATTGGAAAATATTAACTTAATGAAAGATGTAGTTTAAAAGTGGTAGGTGGTTGTACTTTGATGTAATGTCTACATCTTTCCACAGTCTCCTCTTCAGATTTCTCTGCCACACTGTTATCTTAGTCGCACCTACTGTATGGAGTCATTGCTAAAGGCCATAAGTTCTCAGGCACCATAAAATGCATATGTTCTTTGTAAGCCCAGCTATCCAGCACAACCGATTACCCACCTGCATACATAGCACTGCACCAACACAAATACAAAAATACATACTAACTGCAAAACACATGTTTTAATTCCTGTACTCAAAACATACACCTTCAACTTGCAGTTATATAAGCATATACACAAATACAGATGCAAGTTAACCAACACACATATTTCTGCTTCTTTTTGTAACAGAAGAGACCTCTGTGCCTCTATGAATCGCCCATGTGAGACTCTTGGTCTTTCCCATGTTGCTGGAATGTGCCAACCACACCGCAGCTGTAACATTAATGAGGACACGGGTCTGCCGACGGCATTCACAGTCACTCATGAACTGGGGCACAGGTAATAAGCCCACAGGTTGTATCTGAGGTACTTGATAGCAGTGCTTGCATAACACATGTCCACCTAATAGGGGACAGTGGGCCTGATTCAGAGCCGCTCGTAAGCGGCCGCTCAATCGCTATGAGCGATGTTCGCACAACTGCGCATGCGTATGGGTCGTAATGCGCATGCGCCAACCAGTCATTGCGATCAGAAATCGTGCCCTCACAAAACAGCGAATGCCTGCTATTTTGAGTGACAGAATGAGGCGTTTGTGGATGGTAACAGGGGAAGGTGCTTGAAAACGGGGGAGTGGAGATCCGAACGCAGGCGTGCCAAACGGTCAAAAGGGCGTTTAATGGGAGTGCATAATTAGTAAAGGAACGTCATCGACCACGTCACTTGGTTGTCTTTTAACCTGAACTGCTCGCAGTGATAACGGTAAGAAAAAGCTAACACAAGCACTGCGAGCAGTTCAGATGCCTTTCGATGTACCCGATTAATCTAATAAATACCGGAGATGACGTGTGATGCGAACGGCAAAGGGGCGTCTTTACAAAATAGCGAGCGCATTTTTCGTTCACTCGCTCAGACATAGAGGCATCAACAAACCGCAAAGAGCGAGCGCTTAATTTAAATAGACGGCCCCTTTTTTGGAACGACCGTCCACAAATAGCATCCGGGTCTGAATCAGGCCCATTGACCCATGTCTTTTTGCATCAGACAAATCCACATCTATTTAATTGTGTGGGTGATGGCCAGAGCATCTCTTTTATCTAATGAGGCAGAAGATGACTACATGTACTATAGTGATAACTTTCTTAAAGTGTACATTGGGTCTGGAATGGTCTTATTATATTGTGTAGCTGTAAGAGTAGGAATTCTCAGTCTATCCTGATTGGCTTGTATTCTCCTGTGATCTAGTTTTGGAGTACAGCATGACGGCAATGGAAATGACTGTCAGCCCAGGGGAAAGAAACCTCACATCATGTCACCACAGCTTACCTATGGCACATCTCCACTCACCTGGTCCCGCTGCAGCAGAGACTACGTTACCCGTTTCTTGGAGTAAGTACCTGAAACGTCTTCCTTTATTGTGTCTCTCTTTGTGCATAAATCTATATCTACAGCCCTTCATGCCATATCTTCAGCAGTGTCTTTCTTTGCTTCTACCACATCTCTAAGCATCAGCAATATGTTTTCTCACCATGTTTAGTTCTCCAGCGATCTCATTTTCCACCTAATTTGCATGTTCCTGTTCTGTGTTACTAAAGTCAAATTCTGCACTATAAATCTGGACACGTGTCAGCTGATCTAGCCACATGGACTGGGCTCCAGGTTGCAATCATAAGGCACCCGGTTGGCCATATCCAGCAGTTCACAGCTCAGGCTGAGTGTCTAGATCACATGACCACACACATACATAGCAGTCAACCATGTTTGGACATTGCATGCATGTCCACAATTGGATTGTTTGGTCCTCTGTGGCAAACTTATGCAATCACATGGTGACAAAATTGCCAGTGATTCTATATCTTAGCCATCTTACTCACAAATAATCAGATTGTATCGATTGATTGATGACCCAGGCTCTACTGAGAGTGTGGTGTTAGCCATTAAATTGTTTTGTCAGAAACAGATTGTATGAGTGTGGTGTTACATTTGAATGCAGCTAGAAAATTGGAGCACTGAAATGACCTGGTGACAGATAGAAGAGGAGCTGCTCCTCCAGTTCACACAAAAGCAATTCATCTCAGAAAACGTTGCATACAGCGTCTTCAGAGTTTAATCGCTCTCGTGTGACGGGGAGGAGAATTCACTTCATGCTGTCGCCATGGCAGCAATTGAGCTCTAAGGAATGTTGCACGCTTATAGCTGGAAAAGGACAGCCTTCAAGTGCTCCAATGTGTCACCACTCTAAGTAGGCTTAATGTCCATATGTTCTATGTACTGTTTTTGGCGCTAAGCCATGACTATAAGATTTGTGGAGAACACAGTTTAGGGTTATATATAAGGGTTGTCCCAATTGTAAAGGACTTTAATAATTAAGGCCATAATTAAATGGCAATAGGTCACATTCCAGTCAGTGAAAACATTGTAGGGCTTATAACATTACATTTTGGTGGAACATTTACATTGACCAACAGCAGCAGCAGCCAATCAGCAGTTTTATCTGCCTAGTGCAATTTAGACAATATAGGTTTCTGATTGGCTACGATGGTGTTATATGACGTGGGTGCCGTACCAATAAGAAAGTAGCAGGATATAGAAATCTCCAGAGCTTTGTCTATTCTATCCATATGGTTTATCGCTAATGTTCCCCCCCAACAGAACTAAATTTACCCCTATGTACATGTTTATTGTAAACTTCAATTCTTGGCCATTGTAATCCATTACCCCTGTTCCTTAAGAAGCCAAAATCACTGCTCCCCTCTTCGGCTGTCATTGAGTCAACAACAAGGGCCCCAGGATATTTAAATATTTTGTTATGTATTCCCTCTGTATGTTACTCTGTACACAGTATGGTTATTTTGTTGTTTATATTGTACATAGTGATGTAGCCTTTGTTGTTAATTTTGTAAATTAAAATTTTGTTTTATTGATATCTAGCTGGTTGTGAGAATTTCGACCCAGCGAAATGTAACACTGGTGCGGATTCATTCCCAATAGTCACTGGGGCAGTCTTGAGTGTTGACCGTTATACATACAGTAATAGAAAATCCAGAGCCCATCCGTCATAGGGTTTACTGCATGTTGTGCACATGAATGGCCCTTATATTAGGCGTAGATGTATGTTACCTCTATATCAGGCCTAGATTTAAATTTTATTCTAATCCACATTTGCCCCAGTCTTCGTCGCCACAGTGCTCCATAGCCCAACACCATTACATGCCATGAACCATGTGAATAAAACAAATACATGAATGATACCAGTAATTTATATTATCATTTTTTTGATGGTGATAGACGTAAGGAAAAATAAAAGTAATAATACCAGACAGGTGTACTGGAAGGGGTGAAGGGTGGATACAAATGAGACGGCAGAGACAAGAAAACACATGGCATCCTGCCCTCCATGCTGTTCTAGCCTCCCTCTGCCCGGGTTATGTGGCACCTCTACACTCCTGCCATGGATGCATAATCCACGTAAAGAGTAGACATGGTACATATCACTGTGGGCTATTTTTTGCTTAGATTTATATGCTGTAATCCTTACTGACTACAAACAGCTTCACTGTGTCCTTCAAAGTGAAAGTTACTTAGTAATCTGTCCTGCTACTGCCCGACTGGCCTTCACCTATTAGCGCTTAAGTATCCTTACAGTTTAGTTGTCATGTGTTTTTTTATATAGGTGACAGAGTTCTCTTATCTGCATAATAATTAACTAAATAACTATGCTGGCTTGAATCTGCTGTTCTGCCGTGCATAGGATGAAAACAAAGCAATTGTATAGCTATAAATTATTTCTAAAGCATGTAATGCTACTTAACATATCCCATTTCATATAGTACACAATGTACTGTTCCCATAATATTGTATCAATATACTTTATTTGTTCATTTCACCTTATAAAGCAACAACAAGTTATTTGCAGGTAACATTTGGGCGGAAACAGGTTTCATTTAGGCCAAATGACAACAGCAGCAGGGGTTGGGTATGAGATCCCGGGGTTGGGATGCCGCTGGTCAGAATACCGACAGTGACATTCTGACAGTCAGAATCCCGACACCCATAAGGAACAAGGTAAGTCTAATCCATACCCCTAACCCTCCCTCCCTGGTGCCTAACCCTAACGTCCCCCCACTAGTGCCTAAACCTAACTTTCCCTCCCCGGTGGCAAAACCTAAACTCCACCCCCCCAAGTGTCTAAATCTAACCTCCCCTTCCCCGAACCCTAGGCCTAACCCTCCCCCCTAGTGCCTAACCCTCCCCCTAATGCCTAACTGTAACCCCGCACCCTAACCCTCCCTCTAACCTCCGATACTTACCTTCGGAATGCCGGCAGTCGGGATTCTGGTGCCGGGATCCTGATGCTGTCGGCATTTTGGCGCTGGTATTTCGGCCATCTGCATCCCGCACGCCGGTATTCTGACTACGTCCCCAGCAGCAGACCTCAGGAGACACAACTCAGTTTGCATAGTGAGCGCATTATGGGCCTGGTTCTCAGTTGTGCGTACTGCAAATGCAACTTCAGACACCCGCTGCAAACAGAAATGGAATTCTGATTTGACTTTTCATCCATATTCTGAGTTGTACGTATCTATGCAATTGCATCGCCACACTCCTCCGTCCGTGAGGTTAGCCATCATTATTATAGTAACTTACACCTACCTCGTGCTAGTACATGAGGTCCATCTGCATTTAGTTCCTGTATGCACACGCACGACTCAGAATAGCACGTCACTGGCTATATATATATATATATATATATATATATATATATATATATATATATATATATATATATATATATTAGGGATGTGCAGGCTCGGATAGGTTCGAGTTTGCACGTGGAGTTCGGATTTTTCCCTCCAAAAAAACGGAACTCAGAACGAGGCAAAACGTCATCTTACATGGACGAACATCATCATTCCTGGTCTTTTGTCCAGGAATGATGATGTTCGTCCATGTAAGATGACGTTTTGCCTCGTTCTGAGTTCCGTTTTTTTGGAGGGAAAAATCCGAACTCCACGTGCAAACTCGAACCTATCCGAGCCTGCACATCCCTAATATATATATATATATGCAGGCACATTTGGACTTGCAGATGACTCGCAATCGGGCCCTATATCGAAGGGAAGTCAATCAATTGAGTCATGTCATGTGAAAGCTTAGGTGGGCAGTTTCTGATCATATACGTGAGATCATACTGTGTCAATACAGAATTAATTCAACTAATCCAGAAAGATAAGATTAGTTAATGAGAAGATTTCCAACAAACAGCTGTTGCCTTACAGGCATAATGAATCAGTAAGCGATATAAGAGACCTCTCTGCTCTATTGGGTAGAATTTCTCCCACCACTCCCAGGAGACTGTCATTGTGGAGAGTCTATATGGGAAGGATATATTCTGTGAGATAAATTAGATCACTTCAGACCAAAAGCCTTGGTAGTCTCAGTCTCAGTCACTCTTATCCAACTATTATATGGTTACCTATCCAACAACCCAGCTTAAAGCCTCAGGGTTACATTTACTAAACTGAGGCTGTTGCACACTGAAGCTTCTTGGTGTGTTTAACCCTCAAATTTAAAATGGCAATGGTATTAATAGCAAAACATAGCGTGTTTTTGCTTTTAATATCATTGCCTCTTTAAATTGTGTCTTGCAGTTTACCCCTTAATTGAGATTAAGGACCTCATTCAGACCCGCTCGCAAGCACAGAGCGCTCGCAAGCGGGTCGATGTTTAGGCGCTGTGCACACTGCGCGTGCGCAAGCCCCGGAGCGACAGAGAAATTCTCTCGCTCCGGAGCTCACTACAAAAGGGGTGGCTGTCGATGGTGATCGACAGCTCGCCCCGTTATGTAGGCGTGGCCGGGGGGGGTGGTTTCACAAACTGAGGCGTTCCTTAAGGAACGCCTGCCGTTTTGTGGGCGGCCGCACTGACATCAGCAGTGATGTCAGTGGGGAGCTTCCTGCTCGTTCAGAGCAGGAAGCTCCCTGGGGCTTGCGGTTGCCGAGACTCAACCTTAGGGTCTCGTCGCAAGCCCCGATGGTCGCGATGGTCTTGACCATTGCGACTATCAACCTGGTCGGTCGCTAAAAGCTGTGGGTGGTAACCCACAGCTTAGCTAGCGACCAGGAGGCCGCACTTCAAAACACAAGCGGCCGCCCACATTCAGAGCGACCGCTCGCATTTTGCTAGCGCCTCTGAATGAGGGCCTAAGTCCTGTGCACTAACTTTACTGCTGAGCCAATCCCAGTGTCCATAACTGTGGTCTGGACTTCCTTCCATTGGCCTTTGGATCAGCAACTCCCATATTCTTACTGATTCTCAAATGAAATGTTGTTTCCCAGGATCACTTTAATCCAGATCTCCCCTGATGCCCTAGAAAGTCTCTTTCATTGTTTTTATTTTTCAATGCCATACAGATAGAAAACCCACATTCATATTTATTTTTAGACTGTATAAGGAAATTTCAGGGTGCATATATGTATATTGCTTTCTATGCAGATAGATAATATGTACATTATGCTTCTGGCGGTAAAGGTATAAGATGACAATTCTATTAAGAAATAACACAGCTGCCGAACCATTCTCCCTCTCTCTTTGACATGTCAGTATAACATTGTAGTGCCTGGCTGTGAACTGGACAGGAATCCATTCATTTTCTGCTGATTTCTGGCCAGATATCTTCTAGTTATATCTGACTTTATTTATACAAATATAAATCTTTTGAGAACAGCCTACGCACCCCTGAAAACCATCCGGACAATAGCTGCCCTTTCCACCCTCCTCACTCTGCCTTCCCCTTACTTGCTTCCTCTAAAGTTTCCAAACACAAACACGAAGATCGGCCACTTCCTGCCACATCACAATCAGAGATAAGTAAAAAAAAAAATGGCCTCAAAGAATAAATGTATCCTATAGAGACCATATAGTGATTCACTACACAAAGGGTTATCCATCTGAATACACAATAGACTTTCCCCAAATATACCTCTTTTGAACCCAAATCCCAACAATCCTCCTTTTTTCTTCTGCCTAATTTGAGTCTTATGTAAAGATCAGTATGAATAAACTCCAAAAAGTGTCTATTTGTTTTCAAGATTTAATAAAACTTCCACTTTATAAAAATTTAGTTTTAGGATATTTTCCATTTGTTTTGATGGCCACACAAATTATAATAATGGCACTGTTAATACATATAAACTGAGAAGAAGCCCTGTAGATTTATTACAGTGATCACATCACAGGTACCAGGTAATATGCTTTTTTAATATAATGTTCATATAATAACCAATTTTGAACCACATCACATTTAATTTTGACTGTTTTATCTACATGGCACCACAGGGGTCCTGTAGCATTGTACAAAGGGGGCAAAACATTAATGATAAGTACATTACTTACAGACAAGTTTACATAAATACATAATTGCATAAATAGGACCTGCAAGTTAAATAGTTACATACTCGTACAGAAGAGAGGGCCCTGCTCGCAAGAACTTACATTTTGGAGCATATATGGGTAGACTCAAGGAGGGAAATAAAGTTGGGGACCAGCTATGGGTTTCATCCTACACTTTTAGTGGGACCCATTTTGGGCCTTCATGTTGCACTTTGGCAGAGAAGCAAATTTCTCTCTGTACTCCGAGCAGTGTAACAAAAGATACACTCAAATGTCATAAAACAGTCCCAATGTTCTCTTATGATTAATTGTTTTATGATTAAATTAATCCATGAAGCTAGTTAAACCGAGCAGTAAATAAGTAGGTAGTGGGAAATGCTTATTGGTCTGGGTGGCTATAGAGGGGTAGGAGGCCAGCCTTTGATGTACATACCTCGGTACACTACCAGTTTGTAGGTAGTGGGAAATGCTTATTGGTCTGGGTGGCTATAGAGGGGTAGGAGGCCAGCCTTTGATGTACATACTTCGGTACACTACCAGTTTGTGGAGTCAGCTCCTGAGCACTGAGAGTAGCCATGAACCTTTATGAGCTCTCAACTGTTTTATTCTGTTTGGAACCTAACATTAAAGATAGGGGGTCTGTTAGAGTGCAAAAACCTGAACAATACTCCAAGGCCTGTTAGGGTTTGAGTACAATGAGCAATTACATTTCCCCACCTCACCTCTTTCCCCTCATTCTTGATGCTATTTTTCTGTTAAGTTAAGCTGGGTACACACCATACAATGGTGCGACCCAGCGATGGTGCGAGGTGATATAACTAAATATTGCGCACGCCGTACACAATTTTTGATCATGTGTACGACTGCATGTAACAGCACCACATTGCATCGTCTCATCTGCCGTGCAGTACAGCGGATAGGACGATGCGATGAATGACGGATCGGCTGTACACATTGGCCCTCATTCAGAGCCGTACGCTCTGAGCAGAGCGCACGCTCTGAATGAGGGCCGCCCTCCATGAAAATGGAGCGTCCTCCTGGACGCTCGTATAGCTGTGGGTCACCACCCACAGGCTATACGAGCGTGCAGTTTGATGGCCGCGATGGTCTTGACCATCGCGACCATCGAAACTGCGAGCCGGAGCCTCCGGAGTGATTTTGGCTCTATCAGAGCCAAAATCACTCCCACTGACATCACTAGTGATGTCAGTGGGCCGGCTTCTGACGGGAGGCGTTCCCGTGGGAACGCCCCCGTCAGGGAGACACGCCCCCGGCACGCCCACCAAAGGGGGCGTGCTGTCAATCAACATCGACAGCACGCCCCCTTTGATCAGACACAACGAGCGAAGGACTTTCCTTCGCTCGTCGCGTCTGGCGCATGCGCACGACGGAGCTCCCTCCGTCGTGCGCATGCTCAGTGCAGAACATCGACCCACTTGCGAGCGGACAGCCGCTCGCGAGTGGGTCTGAATCAGGGCCATTATACGATGTGTAAGATATATCGGTATCGGTAGCAATATTAAAAAAAATTTTCCCACATGTAATTTAGGTTGTCACTAAGATGGAAATTGTGTCTAACTCTGAATAAGGCCCTTATTCACAAGTCTTTATTTGCTTATGTTGATGTGCTGTGTCTTTCTTTATAGAACATCATTTGTAATATTCTTCTATATCTCTTTGAATATTTGTCTACAGCCGAGGGTGGGGACTTTGCTTGGATGATCCCCCTAGTAACGAGTCAGTGGATTTCCCTTCTGTGCTCCCGGGGGTCCTGTATGACGTTGGATATCAGTGCCGCCTACAGTATGGATCTACGTCTACGTTCTGCCATGACATTGATGTAAGAATGTGGTCTTGTGACTGCTCTGGGTTGTGACAGGAAATAGAGAGTTCTAGACCGTTATCAAACCCCCTTTATCTGGTTGCATATTTATCTATTCAGAAAACACTTAAAGGACAAAAGGAATACATATAGACGATCCCTCACTTTACATTCCCTGGTTTTATACTTCCTGGGAATTTACACTTTTCCCACAGTCCTCTAATTGCCTAATACATTTCAGTGGGTCCATTTCACTGATTCTACACTATGTTTTTAATACATTTTACAACAGTCATTACCTAGGTATAGTAACATTGCTATACAGCATTTTTTGTATTTTGTATAGCAAAGGATTAGAGAAAGATCACAATAGCATACCAACCATCCTAGTTTTGGCGGGAGAGTCTTGATTTGAACTGTCCTGTTAGTCCACAATCGGCATGTTCGTCCAGCTATCCCGCAATTGACATGTTCATCCCGCTATCACTGCATGTTCATTGTTTGTGTGACCACACCCACTGAAGGCAAGGGCACACTCACCATGATATGTCAGACCCCCGCGTACCACAGCCAAACTCCTGTTTCCTGGTACAGACGTTCTTAATGTTGGGAGTTCTGAAATTATTCTGTGAAATATTCTTCACATTGCACATTTGCCTGTGAAATTTTACATATTTTTATACTAAATTTAGCCTTAGAGTATTCCCAATCCTTACCCAACCATACTACACAGCAGAATTAATTGACTGTTGTCAGCCCAGTTCAATCATATGCTATACATTCCACGAAAATGCTAATTTACAAATTTATTATAGAATGCCATTTTGCGGAATGGCAAAGCAAATATCAAAAATTGCTTCACTGGAACTTTGCAAAATGGCCGATTCCCCACAAAACTCCGTTAATGTGAACTTTCAATATGAATTGATCTCTAACTGCAAATATTCAGTACAGCTAAGCAATTCCTGATTTACAAATGCAAAAGCTAGAAAATACAGCACGTCCTCCTAATAGTACTGGATGAATTTGCTTTGTTTTACTTTTTCTCTGAAGTTAATATTTAATTTTACTGCACAGATGTGGTGTTTCATGGTGAGTCACGGTTTACAAAAAAAATACAGTGTAGACAGTCCCAGATTGCCCTCTGCGACGTTTCCCTGGTTTTACTTGACCCTTGAGATGCTTTTAGACTTTGCCCTTATTTTACAATTTCCTGTATTTTACACCAATAGTACATGTGAAGGATTTTATAGAATGACCAGTCTCAGCGCTTACGTTACCACGGCAAGTGAAAACACTTCGCTTGCAAATTAAAAGTTGAAAGATTTGGTTTTCCTTTGCTGTGCCTTATGACCTAACAGTAACAATGATGTTTCTTCTCTATAATCAGCAGAAGTGCTGGGAAGCCTTGTAAATCTAGTCCTAACAGTACCTTTGTCTTAATTTCTATTCATCATTATTTTTCCTGGTCATTAAAAAAATTAATAAAATTTATATACATTATATATATTTTTTGTTCGATTAAAGTTTAAGCACCTTTCTAATTATCACTTGTATATGTTGCTGTATTTGGTGCTATTTTGGGAAGGAGCAGATCTTGATAGATATTTAACTTGTAATTACTGCCAGTGCCTATGTCCCTATTTGAAAAATGAAGGGGGAGGGGGGGGGCGTCAATGCTCTTTCTGGCACAGGGCACCAAAAAAGTCTAGTTACGGCTCTGATCACTGCCCACAGCCAAACCACCTTCGTACTGCAGTGTACACAAAATACAGGTGTCATAGGGTTTATTGATCCTGCTCCTTCTCATCTAAACACTTTTAAAGTTAAATGTATCCAAAATACTGAAAGCTGAATGGTCAGGAGATATTGTCACCTGACTTTCTAGTCACTCTACTGGCAAAAAAGCCCAAAAACATTTCAAGCACCAATTCAAGCCACTGATGCACTTCTTATGTATTGTTCACCGTAATTGATTGATACCTCTTTAGATTAATGACTTCAATTATTAATTTGTACATCATCTCCTACAAATGTTGATAAACATGTAACATTCCTGTTCAGTTTCTTCTGTGCATTTCAGCTATGTCTTTATATATCTTGTGGAGTTGTTTATTTCATTGTTTTTGCTGGACACGACATAAAGCTGCACTCTGCATACCATGAGTAGACCAGAGCTGCTTTGGATCCCAGAGAAATATAAGTAAACAATTCTGGCCAATTATACAAATACATGGCTGAGAAGCATAGATGAAAGCCAGGAAAATAAAGTAATGCACTTAGCAGGAGTGCGTGCACAAACCACATTCAGGTTATCTGATGGTGGAAACCATTAAAACGTTAAAACATTTTTTGGACCTTCTTTTTGCTGAGTAAAGTCGATAACCAAGAAATTCTAGGGGGTATATTTACTAAAGTGAGAGTTTTTAGAAGTGGAGATGTTGCCCATAGCAACCAATCAGATTCTAGCTTTTATCTTCTAGAAAGTGCTAGATAAATGTTAAGTAGATTCTTATTGGTTGCTATGGGCAACAATTCCATTTCTAAAAAGATCTCCATTTAATAAAAATACCCCTATGTTCTAATGTTATTATGTTGATTTTGAAGAATTGTTTGTATAACTGTCATGTAGAACATTTTAGTATTTCTTGTATCCTGTCTATACCATTCCTTATAGAATGTGTGTAACTCGCTCTGGTGCACCGTGGGAGCCACATGCCACTCCAAACTGGATGCTGCTGTGGACGGAACCACTTGTGGTGAAAACAAGGTATGATTGTTATTTTGTGTGGAACAAGCATGCATTGTTTATTTTACATTTATTATCAGTATAATAGATATTGTAGTACATGGAAACTTGCCATTAAAAATGGAGAGTGTAATGGCAGCTTGTTCTATACTGCCGCTTTGCCCAGTGCTTTCCCTGGGAGTGTAGTGGAAGTAACAATGTTTCCAAAGCTTGTGGCGATAGTTACTGACAGATCCTTCATGTACCTGCTTTGTAGTGGTGCTTTGGAGGGGACTGTGTTCCTGTTGGGCATCGTGCTGCTGCTGTGGATGGCGCGTGGGGCTCCTGGAGTGCGTGGTCTCCGTGTACTCGTAGCTGTGAAGCTGGGACGCAGAGTGCTGAGCGATATTGCAGCAATCCCACGTATGTAAATATATTGTTGTCATATTTAGCTGTCATTTTTGTTAATACTTGTATTATTTATCCACTACACAGGCAATGGGGCTGTTTCAGAGGTGGACGCAGAAGATTTTATGCAAATGCTGATACAAAGCCATTCCCTTGTGTACATCCGTGCTTCTTAATGTGCACGGACTGAGACACCCACTGTCAGCATCCCTAGAAGCCGAAGTACTGATTGGTGCATCAGTTGCACCATCAAAACTTTCACCTGCCGTATGGCAGTTTCTCCATCCAAGTATGGCCTCCTACTATTTGAGCTGTTGAACATCTGGCAACAGAAATCTTGGGGTCCGTTACACAGATATCTCTGGGCTTCCCCCCCCCCCACAAACCCCTATTCCATACAACCCACACATCCTTCCCAATAAATATGTTTCACCAAATATAATTTTTTGGATTATATAGTGTAACACAATTTTTTGGATTAAAAAATTGTGTTACACTATATATACCCCTTTTTCTTTTCTTGGGGGTTTATGACGACTGACTATTGAAAAGGATCGGACCAAGAACCCCTTCCTTTTGAGGACCACCATAAAAGGATTTGAGTCTATTATTATTTACCTTTTTAATGGGATTTACAATTTTATTTATGTGATTGCGCTGGTGAGCTGTGTCTATCCTACTTTTTGCATATTAAGTGATGGGAGATAGGGGTGCGATATTCAGTTATTTTTCCGCAGTCCACCAATATGTGCCTGCGCCCGGCCCCCTCAGCCGTACTCAAGTGACAAGACTGGAGGGCCACCAGGGTTACCTTTAGGGGAGGGGGGCCGAGGGTAATTATTTTCCTTGGCCTCGATTACTCTAGCCAAATGTGTGGCCGGCGGGGCAGAGAATTTATTACTTACTAGTAGTTGTAGTTTGTGACCCTGAGCCCTTGGGCACGGGTGTACCCCTTGTACCCCTCTGTCGCCGGGCCTGTGTGTACGCAACCTCTTTCAGCAACACACATGTGACTCTCCCATAACATGCCCATAAGATGGACCATCTCTGTGCATGCGCTAAGACACCTTCCTGTCACCGCTCAGTAACGCCCACTACAATACACTTCTGTGTGCGTCTGAAATTGCAAAAGCAAAGCTGTAAGGACACAATCGGTAGCCAAAAATCGCTCCACTACGTCCAACATCGGCAGTGCGTCCACCTATGAATCAGACCCAATGACTCTGAGAGCAATTCCACCATTTTATGTTACATTCACTTAGATCATAAGTCTTTAAGTATTCAATGTCCATTATATATTTAATTAAATAAAGCAGAATGTAGAAGTATATCATATACGTTAATTCATTTTCAACCTAAATCCTCTTTAGGCATACTTTGGTAGTATCTCCCATGTTCCTGCATCCCATGAGCTTAAGGCACCCATCCACTAGACGATTAAGTTGAGCGATTGAACGATAACTATTGTTCATAAATCGTTTGCAAATCGTTTGCAAAAATGTCTATAACGACCAGCGATGCACGTGCCCGCTGGTCGTTTAGACATCTATCATCGTGCAAACATGCTGGTCAACCTGACGATAATGTCAGGTTGAGCATGTTTGCAGATGATTGATGAGCCTGCACTGAACGACTGCTCGTTCAGTGCAGGCTCAACACAGACTGACAAAACTACTGCACGATTACAATGTCGTAATCGTGCAGTCGTTTTCAGGTCTGCTAGTGGATGGGCACCTTTAGAGTCAGGCACAGCTAAAACAATGTAATTGAGCATGGTAAAACACATGGTAAACATTCTAACTAGTGTTCTAAATATCCTGTGAAGAATCACTGTCCTGCATAGTACTTACATATATATAAAATGACTGAACTCTGATGTTGTATTTCTTCACATGACTGCCTGTAGCTCTCCAGCGAACTGCAACTACTATCAGACACTGCTAGGCCGCTTATGATGATTGTACTACAGAGAACTGTGTTGTGCAGCACTATGTGATAGTATTCTGATATACATTTTTGATATGAGAACTAATGACTAAGGGGTATATTTACTAAAGTGCGAGTTTTTAGAAATGGAGATGTTGCCCATAGCAACCAATCAGATTCTAGCTATTATCTTCTAGAAGGTGCTAGATAAATGTTAAGTAGAATCTGATTGGTTGCTATGGGCAACATCTCCACTTCTAAACACCCAAACTTTTAGTAATACCCCTAAGTCTGTGTTTGAAACCTATGTGTTCAACCAATATTGATCATGGCTTCCAACTGTAACATGGATATATCTTGAGCATATGTCTGCTATTTGCATTTTTCTTTGTTTTGCATTAGAGGAAGTAGAGAACACGGGTGTTTTTTAAATAAAGGGTAACAATATATCAGTTGGAGAGTTCAAGAAATCTGTGGGTTTCAAACAAAAATATTTGCAGAGATGCCAAAAGGAAAGAATCTGACAATCCCGGGTCACGGAAAGACACTGATTCCACAATGCTGGACAGAGTTTTACAGACACTAATAATTATTCAAGCTTGTGTGAGCATTTACGTTTAGGAAGAAGAGATATACTACAACATAGATAGAATACTGCAAGAAAACGTCTTCACTTTTAGAAGCAAAAGTTGTTGCTTGGCTTCTGAGATTAGCTTTCAGATTGCCTCAATGAGGTGTCACAAGAAGAATGTCACTTGCAGTTTTATTTATAGATGAATGGAATCTTGATCATTCCTGACATGTAACATCAGAATCTCCTAATATGCCGTACAAGCACATTATTTGAATGATGTAGAACTGACGGGCTATTCATCTGGGGGATATGTAATAAAAGAAGAAAAAAAGTGTGGTTTTATAAAGTTCTCACAAACAGGAGATTAGTAATGTGAAGGATTCAATCAGATTCCTCATTATTAAATTCATTTATTGACCGTTTCACAGAGACAGCAGTACCTCATTTGAGACAGTAAATTAACCTTTGCAGATGTAGGAAATGGTGTATCACAATTACAGGAGTAGATGCAATATTGACTTGGAGCCCTGAAGCTGTCTAAGATAACAGGGAAAAAACAGATGTTGGCAAAATCCCATCTATCAATTGGACTGTCTGATTCTAACAGCAGATGCTACCCCCACAATATACTAGTGTTTCTTCATTTAACAGAAAGCAAACAGATAGCCTGGACCACAATAGCATAAGCTTTTCTAACGCATCAAAGTAACAGAGTGTAAAAAAGCTTACCATCAGTTTAACGTGATTGTATGTAGCTGCTGTTGCCTAAGTAATAGCACCACTCTGGGTAGTGGGTACTACAACATACTAAAATAACTCCTAAATCTTGACATAGGGATTCTGCCTGAAGTCTCCTGTTTCAGTCATCTTTCCCACTGGCGTCATCAATCATAATTAAATTAGAATTTTTTTTAAGTTAGTATAAGTATGTACCCAACCAAGGTCATTAGAACTAACAGCAGCAAATATGATTGAAAAGGTAGGGGATTGGAGAAGACATAATTGCAAATTCAGTCACTATATATATAAATAAATAAACAGCTTTGGCTGAACCTGTACCCCAGTGTATGGGTACAGCAGACAGTTTCAGTACCACTGATTGCAAAAATACTACCAAGGGGGAAGAGATGATGGCGAATGGTAGGAAAGGTGGAGTAAATGAGGACCTTGCTGGTGAGAACTTACAATCTACCTACCTACTTTGTGCCTATTCCAATGGAGTATAAGGCTCAACTGAATTAAAATAATGGGGTAATATTAGTCCATATGTCCCCGAGAAAGTGCCTTTCGCTGCCACCTCAGGTACACTTTAGTCAAAAGCGCATGGGAGGCACAATTGGCATAGTGGTTAGCATTACTGCCTCACAGCACTGCAGTCTTGAGTTTAATCTTTGTTTGTATGTTCTCCACAATATTTGTGTGCATGTTCTCCCCATGATTGCATGGGTAGCCTCTGGCTGTTCCTGTTTTCTCCCACAATACAAAAACTTAGCGGTAAGTTAATTGGCTTCTGGAAAAATGAACCCTAATGTCTATGTGTTTCCATGTGATAGGGAATATAGATAGTAAGCTCCGCTGGGGCAATGTACTAGCTGATCTGAATGACTGAAATATTCTCTGTAAGCACTGAGGACTATGGCCCTCATTCAGAGCCGTACGCTCTGAGCAGAGCGCACGCTCTGAATGAGGGCCGCCCTCCATAAAAATGGAGCGTCCTCCTGGATGCTCGTATAGCTGTGGGTCACCACCCACAGCCTATACGAGCGTGCATTTTGATGGCCGCGATGGTCGTGACCACCGCGACCATCGAAACTGCGAGCCGGAGCCTGCAGTTGAGGTTTTCAACCGCAAGCTCCGGAGTGATTTTGGCTCTATCAGAGCCAGAATCACTCCCACTGACATCACTAGTGATGTCAGTGGGCCGGCTTCTGACGGGAGGCGTTCCCGTGGGAACGCCCCCGTCAGGGAGGCACGCCCACCAAAGGGGGTGTGCTGTCAATCAACATCGACAGCACGCCCCCTTTGATCAGACACAACGAGCGAAGGACTTTCCTTCGCTCTTCGCGTCTGGCGCATGCGCACGACGGAGCTCCCTCCGTCGTGCGCATGCTCAGTGCAGAACATCGACCCACTTGCGAGCGGACAGCCGCTCGCGAGTGGGTCTGAATCAGGGCCTATGTGCGCTATATAAAAAACCTGTTAATAATAACAGTAGTGAAAATAAGCAGATGCAGAAATGAATATGTAAAATAAGACCTAGGGGCCTATTCATCAACACTAAAATAACGTTTTTAAGGACATTTTCCGTAAATAACCTTATTTTAGTATTCATGGTGACACTTAGCACAAGAGATAACACAGATATCTCCTTGCTAAGTCCCCCTGCGTTAATTTCCACACTCCCCATACATTAGTATGGGGATATGGAAATTATGGTATTCATCAAATTCCGAAAATTATGTATTTTCGGAATTTGATGGAGGTACTATCCGCCACTGTGAGGTGGCAAATAGCAGGTGAGACTTACCTGTGGTCAGCTGGACAGGTCCCCCACAACTCCCTCCGGCGCTCTAGTCCCTCCTCTGGCTCCGGTGGTTTCTTGCACACTGTGTTCTCCCAGCAGAACACAATAAAGTTTAGAAAACAAAAAACTTTTTTTTTTCTAAACTGTACTGTGGTGTGCAGGGAGGCCACGTGTCAGACCAGCAGGAGGGGGCCGGAGGCAGGTAAGTGAGGGACGGGGGGGGTGAGCGATGGGGGGCACACAAACTTACCGCCGCTGTAGGTAGTGCTGCGCATGCGCTGAGTTTACGAATGTAACAGCAAATGCGCAGCACTGTTTCCAGCTGCGGTAAGTTAGAGTAGGGAATGAAAAGTATCTATTTCCCGAAAAGCTGTCATCGCAAAAATGACAGCTTTTTCGGAATAGATACTGATGGAGAGGAGGAATGATGAATTCCTCCGGTAATTAGGTAGAACTCCATGCGAGTTCTAAACCTAATTACCTCCATCGATTTTTAAGGTATGATGAATACCTAGTATGCCTAATACCTAGTGCTTTGCCTAGTATACCTAGTATGCCTAAGATCGAGTAAATTGAATACAGATGAAACTACTGTGAATTTAGAAAACCCATACCTGCCAAGGGTCCCTATTTTGGTGGTTCCTTCCCGATTTGAAGACTCTTTTCCACCTTCCCAATCAGAACTGCACTGACAGAAGTTTGTGACCTATGTCCCATTCATCATGCTCTGCACTGGAAAGCAGAGGTGGAGGTTTGTGTGGCATGGATTGGGTGGTTAGAGGAGAGCAGGGGGTTAGAAGGGCAGCCTAGTATTATTCAGCACTCGACATGCGCCCCCAGGGCATGGCCACTATCCCACATGATGCAGACAAATCCCTTGTCATGATTCACTCAGCTGACATGTTGGGAGATGTGAAATTTAGCCTTTATCATAAATCAACACTGGTGTGCGGGTAATTATCAGTGCCCCCTGTCTGTGGCCCTGGGTACATTCAGTAACTTATTATGCGGACATAAGTTTTCTGCTGCAGGGCAATATATGCAGCTATGTAATTACTGTTTCCCTTTGCTGTAATCCACTTGCAGGGAAGAAATCTCCACCATATAGGGCAATAAAGCAGTTAAATGTCCTGTATCTTGATGTAATAATACAGCAGGAAGGAAATAAACTCCTAATTAGTAATCAGACAGTATCCTTTTTCATTTGGAACAGCAGTGGTTACTGAGCGCTGTACTCCCGGTGATGTCTATTCTGTTTGTAATAAGATGCTGGGAAATTCAACACCCCAGGGTGTTGTAGAGCTAAGTTGCTCGTACCAACGCGTTTTGTCCTAAGAGGTCTTTTTCAAAGCTGTAATGAATATGTTCTAAGTTGGGTATTTAATGTGTAAACTTTGCACTCTCTAAGGGTCAGAGGTTGTAAACATATATCAGTAGAAAAATGTTAAAAGCAGTCATTTACAATTGTTGACAATACATTGCAGAGCAAAACTCTCTTAAAACTTCCCAATAAAACTAGTAATAAATCATCTTATTATGGTGCATGACCAAAAAAATCTGTGTTCACTAAATCATTCTAAACACTAACAGCAATACAATCCCAGCCCTCCCTCTCCCCTCCAACCAACACTTCAAATAATGGTAAACACTAAAGATGCATACACATGTAACAATTTTTTTGAACGATTTCGTTATCGTTCAATCGTTCAAAAAATCGTTACGTTTCTGAGTTATAACGATGAATGATAATCGTTCAAGCGCGCTTCCGTTTGTAGTTATCGTTCATCGTCCATTTCAGACAGTCCAACATAACAATTTTCATTAAGGGAAGGAACATTTTTCGTGCATCATTGTAAAAATCGTTTATTACACTTCAAAAATCGTTCACTTTTTCAAGGGAAAATCTGACAGAAAATCTTTCAGAAAATCGTTGGTTACAAAATTGTTACGTGTGTATGCACCTTATGTCTAAGTTTAGGTAAGCAAAAACTGAAATATAATGTAACGTTTCAGAGTTATAAAAAAAAGGCCTTTTATCTGGGAAGAAGTAATGAGTTAAGAACTTCCAGCTGGTCTGCAGCAATGAAATAGAGGCTTGCCTGGGCCATGAAGCATCGCCAGTGGACTACTGAAGACTGGAGGAAGGTATTTTGGACTGATGGATCAAAATGTAAAATTTTTGATTCATCACGCAGGGTTTTGTACGTCATTGAGTGGGCAAAAGAATGGTTCCTCAGTGTGTGGGGTTTATTTACCAAGCATGTGGGGTTTATTTACCAAGTGCCACTTCCCGCCATGTTTAAGCCGAAAATGTAAAATGGCAATGATTTTAATAGCAAAACACCCCATATTTTGCTATTAAACCTTTGCCATTTTAAGTTTCAGGCTTAAATTTTAGGCTTAAACACGCCAGGAAGTGTAAATAAACCCCTGCGACAACAACTGTCAAACATGGAGGAGCAAGTGTGATGGTCAGTTGTTCCCCTTAC
This sequence comes from Taudactylus pleione, assembly GCA_031769625.1. Classification (NCBI taxonomy): domain Eukaryota; kingdom Metazoa; phylum Chordata; class Amphibia; order Anura; family Myobatrachidae; genus Taudactylus; species Taudactylus pleione. The sequence goes on from JAUIMM010000555.1 coordinate 25,782,075, forward strand.
TATACAAAAGAGCGCATATATATATATATATATATATATATATATAAAATGACACAATTTAATAATAATGTATATAAATCAATAACAATGGTCATACATTCTACATATAAGCAATATTAAAGCCACAGAAAGAATGCAAAAACAAACACATAAGTGAATATTTAAAAAAAAAAAAAAAAAAACAAGGATAACCAAGGATCTTTCTGTCCTTATTAGCGGTTTCCTCAGAGGGATATTGTATTTATACTATATCCCTGTGAGGAAACCGATGATAAGGACAGCGGAGAAACACGTTAGGGGCTAAATCCACACCGGCAGAGACTTAACAGAAACATCCTTGGTTATTGGACTTTATAGAGGAGTGGTCCCAAGCTGAGCTGATCCGTCATCTATACACAGTAGCTGCTACACAAGAGTGGCGCACTTCCTCCTCTGCAGCGGGATTAATACAGCAAAGCCTAAAAGAGATTTCCCCACATGGGTAAGGAACACTGCTATCGGCGAGACCTGGACCCAGGGGGAGGTTGAGATAAAGTGCTGGTAAGTGACCGTATGAACGGCATTATACCTCTCAGTCCACAAGGGCAATTGGAACTCTTGTTATATATTAATTCGCAATACACGGATGAATATATACATCTATAAGAACTGACTAATATATGCCAAGAGTGTGGGTTTTTTTAATTGAAAGAGGCACGTTACATGAGCTTTTTAAAAAAAAAAAACCATTCACTTATGTGTTTCTTTTTGCATTCTTTCTGTGGCTTTAATATTGCTTATATGTAGAATGTTTGAACATTGTTATTGATTTTATATACATTGTTATTAAATTGTGTCATTTTACAGTATATATAGGTGCTCTTTGTATAATATTAATTATTAAAACTATTTAGTCATTTCAAGCGGTGATTGCAGAGTCACTTTTAGGAGCTGCTTTCTTTATAATAGGAGTTCATCATATCCATTCGATTTTTTATTATAATTTTAGCGCCTGAATTAGTTTTTGTTTATTGTATATTGTAGGAGCTGTTATTCACCCATCACCCCACCAGGCTCTGTATGGCAATAAGTAGGTTTGGTGCATGAAGGTTGGTAACATTTAGGGTCGATTAGGGGAACAGACAAAACACACACATATATATCAAATGATGTCAGGAGAGACCAGAGGCAGTGGTTTGTTACTTATCAGACTTTTCACAGACTGGCGGGAAACATCAGCACTAAATTTGATGGTCAGATATTTTATTTTATTGTGATGGAAATTATGATTTAACATGGAAACACGTTAACTACAAACAGCTGCACTCAGTTCTGAGGAATTAGAGCTGTTGTGTTCCCATCCACTTTAGCTGGTCCCAGGATACTAGATAAAAATAAAGCTGTGATGTAAATCATTTACAGATTTTCATTAATAAGGTCTGATGTCTGAATAAGCACTGATGTGGCTATTTTCTTTTTCTGGTTTATATCTTTAGGTGCATTTGTCTAGGATGAGAGCATTTTTTTATGGACTCTGGCCCTGATTCAGAGTCGCTCGCTCTGAATCAGGGCCGGTCCTTTTTTTTTTTTTAAGAACGCCTCCTGGCCGCTCGCATAGCTGTGGGTGACCACCCACAGCTATAGCGAGCGGCCATGATGATGCTCGCGATGGTCAAGACCATCGGGCTTGCAACGAGACCCTTGTGATAGAGTCTCATTGGTCGCAAGCCCCAGAGAGCTTTCGGCTCTAACAGAGCCGAAAGCTCTCCCACTGACATCACTTGTGATGTCAGTGGGGCCGCCCCCAGACGGTAGGTGTTCTCATGGGATCGCCTCCGTCTGGGCAGCCACCCCCCCGGCCCGCCCACCAAAGGGGGCGTGCTGTCACTCAACATCGACTGCACGCCCCCTTTGGTGCGAGACCCGGAGTGACGGATTGCCCGTTGCTATCCGGATCACGTGCATTCGGAGCACAGCGCTTGCGACCGGGTCTGCATCAGGCCCTCTGTGTTCATCTCTTGCTTTTTTATAATCTTAACATCTTGGAATTGGAACAAGCTGTGGCCATTAATAAATCCAGTGAGCTCACAGCAGCACAAAATATTTAATCAAATTAGCGGTCTGATCTTGGGGAAGGCATGGATCCAGGGCCGGCTCTACCATTGGGCAGCTGCCTAGGGCGCCAGGATCTGGGCGGCACCACTGAGTCACAGTTGTACCTAATGCAGGTGGCAGCTGTGGAACTTATAAGACTCCGCCTCCTTGAGGAATTGGGAAGTTGGTATTGGGGGTGGGGGTGCGGGGGCAACAGGCTAAAGTTTTGCCTATGGGTGCTGAGAATCCTAGCACCAGCCCTGCATGGATCTGTCCAGTAGTGTACTTGTGTAAGTAAAATCAGGGCTGCCTGGGACAGAAGCAAAATCATCATGTGAAGATGGGGAATGGAGGCTGGAAGCCATAGATAGGAGTTAGTAGACAGTGGAAGGAGATGGGTCTCCTTACAGGAATATGCATGTTACTTGTGCAATAATTTAAACCAGGCACAAAAAATAGACATGTGACTGCTTTACATTACAATTGCTTGTAACTGGGGGGTAACTGGGCAAAGTGTTCTGCAGGTGGAATTACAGACTATGAAGAGGTGCGCGATCTTTTGCACTAAGGATAAGCAGGTGCAAATTTGCACTTATAGTGATGGCGGCTAATAACAGAAGTGATAGATAGGTGCAGTAGATGTGGCCAACTCTGATAACAGGCGGAAATCTGCATTTATTTCCAAGCGTGCAATGCGGCTGCACACGCGACTCTGAATCGGGCGCACTATGTGCATGCTGCTGCTGTTCTGCAACCCTAAGCGGCTGTGAATATTCTATTTATTTCCTCTGCTTGCATCATTTGTTTAATGTATGACCATTGATGTACCATTAGCCTTTACTCCAGACTACAGTCAGGGTGATACGCAAACTATCAAGTGTTCTGTAAACAGGGATATCAGCTATAAACAGTATAATGGGTCTAGCTGTCCTCTAGTGACTCATTTCTTGCATGTTAATTTGCTATTTATGTTTTAGTGTGTAGAAAAAGAAAGAGGTTGCAAACGTCTAATGGGAAAAAAATATATTTACTTTATTTATAGGTCTTTATATAGGGTCAGGCAATAACCCACTATATGTCTGCATGTAAACTAAAAAATCCCTTGGTTAGGTCGCTACATCCTTTCTCACTAATGTTCTATTTATCAAAGAAAAAAGAGCCCAATTTCTGTCGAAACTGGATGTTTTCACCTTCTCAGGATGCAATAACCAGAGAGGTAACATTTACAGACTGCTTTATTCTTATAAAGCATTTTCCTATGCAGTAATGTTCAAATAATGTTAATTTAATTATTAGAATTAATAAAATAAAGTTTATGTTTAAACTTTTTAAAAAATATGTTAAATGTATAAAGTTTATGGTGCAATTCTGGCAAGTCTTGGATGGTTTTACCTTTTAAATGATTTCCGCTTTAAAAATATGTGACGACTTGCAGGAATTGTGCCCATGCTATCTGTGTGTTTTATTTATATATATATATATATATAATGTATATATATACTGATGGAACGGTAAGAAGCCCAAATCCGGGCTTTCATTTCTATCTTGCATCTGCCAGCCAGCTCACACTTGCATAGAACAGATTTGCAAACCCGCTTATGTAGAACTAATGCCGGTTACACACTAGACAATATGTCGTCCAATCCGGCAGATTGGACGACATATCGCCCACATCGGCCAGTGTGTATTGGTTACGTCGCTGACGATGCACGCTCCCGCACATATTCGGCGACATCGCCCGTCGGACCTGCATGCATATGTCCGACGGGCGACATCCTCAGTGGGGGCCATACTGCCGAATGCAGTATGGCCCCCCACTGTCGCACCATAGCTCCCGCCATGGAAAAGTGTGTACGCACTTACCGATGCCGGAACCCAGTCGGGTCCCTTTGCTAACGAGGACGGTGTGGTAACTATTACCGCTTAGGACAGTATTGCTCAACAACGCTTAGCTACCTTAGCCATATTTTGTTGTTGCTATGACAATTCAAATTAAAAAAAAGGTAGGCCCCCTAATCTGAAATGTAAAATACATTATTTAACAGAAGCGCCAATAGAAATTAAAACAACATTAAAATTGAAACTATTTGAGATAAAGCAGTGATTACAGAACAGGTTGTAAGTTTCTCATTAGTCTATTTTATCAAAAAGTTGTTAAATACACAAAGTTTTTTCTTGTACTGTATGCTATGTGGTGGTTGTGCCAGCGCATATAAAATAATTTGGGGCCATACCATCTCTATACCAAAATATATTCTCTTTGTAACACACCTCTTCCAGCTCATTACTTGGTTGCAAAATGATAAAAGAAAACCCATCTACACCTTATTCTCCACTCCTGCACATTACTTTTGGTTATGGCAATGGAAACAAACATATATGCATCTACTTGCCAGTGCTGTCATTCCAGACATATTCCCCTTCTTTTATCAGGCTCTCACTGATGTACAGGCACTGCATGCACTCCACATGTGCTACTCAGAGCTGCTTCTACCTCCCACTCTGCAGCTCTTATAGGACTTTATATACATCTGCCACTGTTATTTTTTTTTTTAAATAACTCTGCTTCTCTTTACTATATCACAGCTCTTCATCTCCTTACTGTATTACAACTCAGCTTCTCTTTACAGTATCACAGCTCTGCTTCTCCTTACTGTATTACAACTCAGCTTCTCTTTACAGTATCACAGCTCTGCTTCTCCTTACTGTATTACAACTCAGCTTCTCTTTACAGTATCACAGCTCTGCTTCTCCTTACTGTATTACAACTCAGCTTCTCTTTACAGTATCACAGCTCTGTACCTCTTTATCACAGCTCTGCATCTCTTTATCACAGCTCTGTATCTTTTTACTATATCACAGCTCTGCATCTCTTTATCACAGCTCTGCATCTCTTTACTGTATTACAACTCAGCTTCTCTTTACCGTATCACCGCTCTGTACCTCTTTATCACAGCTCTGCTTCTCCTTACTGTATTACAACTCAGCTTCTCTTTACCGTATCACCGCTCTGTACCTCTTTATCACAGCTCTGCTTCTCCTTACTGTATTACAACTCCGCTTCTCTTTACAGTATCACCGCTCTGCATCTCTTTATCACCACTCTGCATCTCTTTATCACAGCTCTGCATCTTTTTACTATATCACAGCTCTGCATCTCTTTATCACCACTCAGGATCTCTTTATCACAGCTCTGCATCTTTTTACTATATCACAGCTCTGTATCTCTTTATCACAGCTCTGTACCTCTTTATCACAGCTCTGCATCTCTTTACTGTATTACAACTCAGCTTCTCTTTACCGTATCACCGCTCTGTACCTCTTTATCACAGCTCTGCTTCTCCTTACTGTATTACAACTCAGCTTCTCTTTACAGTATCACCGCTCTGCATCTCTTTATCACCACTCTGCATCTCTTTATCACAGCTCTGCATCTTTTTACTATATCACAGCTCTGCATCTATTGATCACAGCTCTTCATCTCCTTACTGTATTACAACTCAGCTTCTCTTTACAGTATCACCACTCTGTAGCTCTTTATCACCACTCTGCATCTCTTTATCACAGCTCTGCATCTTTTTACTATATCACAGCTCTGCATCTCTTTATCACAGCTCTGTGGGGGTCATTCAGACCTGGTCGTTAGCGCCGATGCGCTCGGACCGGGTCGTTGGCCCCCACAGAGCATGCGCACGACGGCGACGGCGCCGTCGTGCGCATGCGTGAGACCGCTACGACCGACAGCGCTGGTTGTAGCGGGTCTCGATCCAAAGGGGGCGAGCTGTCAATGTTGATTGACAGCTTGCCCCGTTTGGAAGGCGGGCCTGGGGGGGGTGGCAGCCCACTGACATTTTGGGGGCGGCCCCACTGACATCACTAGTGATGTCAGTGGAGAGCTTCCGGCTCAGACAGAGCCGAAAGCTCTCCGGGGCTTACGACAAGGGAGACCCTACCCTAGGGTCTCGTCGTAAGCACCGATGGTCGCGATGGACTTGACCATCGCGACCATCACTTTAGGTGGTCGTAAGGCTATGGGTGTCAACCCACAGCCTTACCACCGCAAAGGAGGACGTCTTGAAAATTCAAGAGGTCCTCCCCTCATTTAGACCGACCGCACGCTCTGTGCGACCGGCTCTGAATGAGGTCCTGTATCTTTATCACAGCTCTGCATCTCTTTATCACAGCTCTGCATCTTTTTACTATATCACAGCTCTGTATCTCTTTATCACAGCTCTGCATCTCTATACTGTATTACAACTCAGCTTCTCTTTACCGTATCACAGCTCTGTATCTCTTTATCACAGCTCTGTACCTCTTTATCACAGCTCTGTATCTCTTTATCACAGCTCTGCATCTTTTTATCACAGCTCTGCATCTCTTTATCACAGCTCTGCATCTCTTTATCACAGCTCTGCATCTCCTTTCTGTATTACAACTCAGCTTCTATTTACCGTATCACCGCTCTGCATCTCTTCATCCCAGCTCCTCATCTCTTTATCACAGCTCTGCATCTCCTTACTGTATTACAACTCAGCTTCTATTTACCGTATCACCGCTCTGTACCTCTTTATCACAGCTCTGCATCTCTTTATCACAGCTCTGCATCTTTTTACTATATCACAGCTCTGCATCTCTTTATCACAGCTCTGTATCTCTTTATCACAGCTCTGCATCTCTATACTGTATTACAACTCAGCTTCTCTTTACCGTATCACAGCTCTGTATCTCTTTATCACAGCTCTGCATCTCTTTATCACAGCTCTGCATCTCCTTTCTGTATTACAACTCAGCTTCTATTTACCGTATCACCGCTCTGTATCTCTTCATCCCAGCTCCTCATCTCTTTATCACAGCTCTGCATCTCTTTATAAGCCACACTGCCTGGTGCGCTGTGATCACATTGCGATTACAGACGCACCTAGGAATACATTGCACAGTGATTGAAAGGTTGTCAGCGTTTGGGGGTGGTAACAGGGAGGTGGTCAGAACGCAGGCATGTCTGACCGTTTAAACGCTGTTATATGGGCGTGCATAAATTATCCTTTGCGATCTCCTACACAGCATGAGAGCCCTCTGCGTGAGAGAAGAACTGCCGAGTCTGCGCCTGGTAAGACCTGCCGTTAGGGCAAGATGGCCGCTCGATCTGCATCAATGTTACCGATATTTACACAGGTATGCGTCGTCGCACACAGGTAAGAAGGCAGCAGTGGGAGTCTTTATGCTCTGGTGATCTTTGCAAACATTAGCATATTTTTGCAGCTGCGTTGCATATGATAACGCATCTGTGATCGCATTAGCGTCCATCTCTGAATCAAGCCCTGTATCTCTTTTATCACAGCTCTGCATCTTTTTACTATATAACAGCTCTGCATCTCTTTCTTTATAACAGTTCTGCATCTCTTTATCACAGCTCTGCATCTTTTTACTATTTCACAGCTCTGCATCTTTTTACTATATCACAGCTCTGCATCTTTTTACTATATAACAGCTCTGCATCTCTTTATCACTGCTCTCACTCAGCCTTCACACCACTACATCTCTTACCCTCATAATTATTGGCTTTTCTGCTGCCTCAGCGCTCCCTCACTTAGGGCTTTACCCCGAATTTTACTGTATTATGGGGTTTTCAACTTCCCATTCAGTTTAGACTTGCTGCCTATGCAGTGACCCCATCCTATACTGGCTGTTCGGGGCTTTTGTATTTGGGGACTCTTCCCCTATTTAGGCATAATGTGGAGCTCTAGCTCCTTCCCTCAATAACGGTACTCATGTCCCCATATCATGGGTAAAGCCGCGTATCCACTAGCCGATATTTTGAACAACTGAACGATATCGTTCAATCGTACATTATATCGGCTAGTGTATATGCTGTCAACGACCAGCGGTGCGCCCTCCCGCTGGTCGTTGACGTCGTTGTACGTCGTTGTACATCGCCAAAACCTGTTGTCCGACCTGACGTTATCGTCTGGATGTGCAGGTTCGGGGATGAGGGAGGGAGCTGTCACTGAACGATATCGTGCATGATATCGTTCAGTGTGTGTGCTCAGTGTCATTAAGGACATTGAGCACACCACTGCTGGGGACACACTACACAGTATTGCTCATGGAGCGATATCGTGCAGTGGATATGTGCCTTAACTCTCCCCCCTTCATATAAAGACCCTTTGCCTCTGCTTTTTGTGATATTTTCCCCTCACAACATAATTTGTGCTAAAAAAAATGTTAACCCCCCCCCCCAAAAAAAAAAACACTTAATTTACTTAATCTTGATATTAGCACACTCCTTTACACCAGAGGCATAACATAAACTAAGCATATAAGTTAAATTAAGATTGAAATTAAAATATCTAAGGTCTACCCAGGTAAAACCAGGTACATCATCTAGACTACTATATAACTCTCAGTCTGTGTCTTCCTGCTTCCCCGAGCTCTGCCCTCACTAATGCTGGGCATACACTGCCGGATAAAATGCCTGTCAGACCGACAGACATTTTATCTGGCAGACTGTCACCCAGCAGATATCACGGGCATACACTGTGAGATATCTCACAGTGTATTGGCCCTGATATCTGCACTCCGCCCCCGGGGAGGAGACATATCCCCATTCCTTCAATGGGAAGGCCGACATTTAACATACAAAATATTGCATCGGATGGGCATACTGGACAGTCCAGCATGCTCAACCGATCGATATGTTACCCTCGATCGCCCACACACACAGGGCCTGATTCAGAGCCGGACACTCTGACCAGAGCTCGCTCTGAATCAGGGCCGTCCTAGCTGAAAATGGTGCGGCCTCCTGGCCGCTCGCATAGCTGTGGCTGACCACCCACAGCTTATGCGAGCGGCCAAAAAGATGGTCGCGATGATCAAGACCATCGCGACCATCGGGCTTGCGACGAGGCCCTTGTGGTAGGGTCTCGTCTGCCGCAAGCCTGGAGTGCTTTTGGCTCTATCAGAGCCAAAAACACTCCCACTGACATCACTAGGGATGTCAGTGGGGCCGGACCCAGACGGTAGGCGTTCCCATGGGAACGCCTCCGTCTGGGCAGCCACGCCCCTGGCACGCCCACCAAAGGGTGCGTGCTGTCACTCACCATCGACAGCACGCCCCCTTTGGTGCGAGACCCCGAGCGACGGCTTCCCCGTCGCTCGCCGGGTCTCGCGCATGCGCATTTGGGTAACATCGACCCGCTTGCGAGCGTACAGCGCTCGCGAGCGGGTCTGAATGAGACCCACAGTGCAATTATCGGACGGATCCGCTGATATCGGACGGATCGCCCCGATAATTGTATAGTGTATGCCCGACATAACACACAGTGAAAAATGTATCAAACTTTCCAAAGAGTGGATAAGTAGTTATCCATAGCAACCAATTAGCTTATAATAATAATAATGTTATTTATATAGTGCTTTTCTCCTAAAAGGACTCAAAGTGCTTTACATTTGCCTTTACAGCACAAAATACAAAACAAGCTTAACAATGGACATTAGTGAAATGCTTGGGTGAATAGATGAGTCTTGAGTCTATTTTTGAATGACTCTAGCCTCTCAAATTGTGCGGGGAAGGGAGGACCTGATTCAGACCCACTCGCTAGGAAGCGTTCGCTCGTAGCCGGCGATGTTTCACAATGTGCGCATGTGCAAACCAGTAGGAGAGATCGGGAAGAATTCGCTCGTTGTGCATAAACTGAATGAGTGGCAGGAGAAGCCATTTGTGGGTGGTGACTGGCTGACTGCTAGAAATGAGGGAGTGGAAGTGTGAACGCAGGCTTGCCTGAGCGTCTTAACGCCGTTTCAGAGGCGTGCATAATTAAGACGCAGCGTCATTGTACATGTCACCTGGCTGAATTTTACACTAAAGTGCTTGTGGTAGGGTATAGTCAACCACAAGAGTTGCGTTCGCTTCCGATGGTACTCGATGTACCGATGGTTACATACACTTCCTGGAGATGACGTGCGCAAGTGGGCGTCTTTAGACTGGCTGGTGGGCGTCTGCTGCATACACAAAGCGATCGCACGCCAAGACATAGTGGACGTGCTAATGCCTTGCCATGCGATCGCCTGCCTTCCCGAATTTGCATACGCATCGAGCGAGTGAATGCATCTAGCAAGCGGATCTGAATGAGGTCCTGAGTACCATAGCGTCGGAGCCACAAAGCTGAAAGCTAAATCCTGAGATGAATTCCGGGAGATTCTAGATACTGTAATAGTCCTTCATCAACGGATCGCAGTAATCGAGTGGGACAGTAAGGAATCAGAAGCTGCTTCAGGTACCCTGGACCATGGTCATGAAGGGCTTTGAAAGTTAGTAATCCAATCTTGAAAACAATTCGCCATCTGACAGGCAGCCAGTGAAGGGAGTAGAGAGTGGGTGTTATGTGGCTGGAACGGGGCTGGTTGGTTAGTAGCTTGGCAGCTGCAGTTTGTACTCTCTGCAAGCGGTGTAATTCTTTTGCTGGGAGACCAAGGTAGAGGGCATTGTAGTAGTCTAGGCGTGATGATATAAATGCATGTATGACTTTGGGCAGATCTTCTGAGGGAATTAAGGGCCTGATTCAGAGCTGGACGCTATTTGCGAACGGTCGTTCAGAAAAAGGGGCTGGCTATTTAAATTGAGCGCTCGCTCTTTGCGGTCTGTTGACGCCTCTATGTCTGAGCGAGCGAACGAAACATGCGCTCGCTATTTTGTAAAGACTCCCCCTGGCCATTCGCATCATACGTCATCTCCGCTATTTATTAGATTAATCGAGTACATCGAAAGGCGTCTGAACTGCTCGCAGTGCTTGTGGTAGGTTTTACTTCCCGCAATCACTGCGAGCAGTTCAGGCTAAAAGACAACCAAGTGACGTGGTCGATGACGCTGCTTTGTTAATTATGCACACCCATTAAATGCCCGTTTTGACCATTTGGCACGCCTGCGTTCGGATCTCCACTCCCCGTTTTCAAGCACCTTCCCCTGTTACCACCCACAAACGCCTCATTCTGTCACTCAAATTAGCAGGCCCTCGCTGTTTTGCGAGCGCACGATTTCCGACCGCAATGACTGGTTGGCGCATGCACATTACGACCCATACGCATGCGCAGATGGGCGAACATCGCTCGGAGCGAGCGAGCGGCCGCTTACAAGCGGCTCTGAATCAGGCCCTAAGTGCTTTATTCTGGCTATGTTCCTCAGATGAAAGTATGAGGATTTGACTGTGGCTGATACCTGATGTTTAAGTGTCAAGCCACTATCCAGGACAACACCAAAATTCTGCACATGTTCAGTATTTTGGTAACTCTGAGCCCACAAGCGTAAGTCCGGTTGGTTGGCTATGCTGTAGCCTTGTCCTGTGACCTATCATAAGGACCTCTGGGCCTGATTCAGAGCCGGACGCTATTTGCGGACGGTCGTTCCAAAAAAGGGTCCGGCTATTTAAATTGAGCGCTCGCTCTTTGCGGTTTGTTGACGCCTCTATGTCTGAGCGAGCGAACGAAAAATGCGCTCGCTATTTTGTAAAGACGCCCCTTTGCCGTTTGCATCACACGTCATCTCTGGTATTTATTAGATTAATCGTATACATCGAAAGGCATCTGAACTGCTCGCAGTGCTTGTGGTAGGTTTTTCCTAACGCAATCACTGCGAGCAGTTCAGGCTAAAAGACAACCAAGTGACGTGGTCGATGACGCTCCTTTACTAATTATGCACTCCCATTAAACGCCCTTTTTACCGTTAGGCACGCCTGTGTTCGGATCTCCACTCCCCCATTTTCAAGCACCTTCCCCTGTTACCACCCACAAACGCCTCATTCTGTCAATCAAATTAGTAGCCCCTCGCTGTTTTGCAAGCGCTCGATTTCCGACCGCAATGACTGGTTTGCGCATGCGCATTAAGACCCATACGCATGCGCAGTTGTGCAAACATCGCTCATAGCGAACGAGCGGCCGCTTACGAGCGGCTCTGAATCAGGCCCTCTGTTTTATCAGGGTTCAGTCGCAGCCAACTGGCACTCATCTACTCCTGGAGCTCAGCTAGGCAGCCATTTAGGGTTGTTATGGGGTTCTTAGTACCTGGAGCAAAGGACATGTACAGTTGTGTATCATCTGCATAGCAGTGGTAGACCAGGCCATGACGTCTGATTATTTCACCCAATGGTAGCATGTATACTTCAAAAAGCATGGGAGATAGTATAGAACCCTGTGGGACACCGCATGGAAGGTGCACTAGTGATGTAGAGTTTACTCCAGAAAATACTCTCTGTGACCTGCCAGTCAGAAATGATTTGAACCTAGCTGGCATTTATCAAGTACATTCTATAAAATGGTAGGTAGAAGCTGATTGGTTACTGTAGGCACTTGTACACTTCTCCACTCTTTAGAAGGTTTGGTATATTTCCCCCACAGTCACAGGAGTGCACAGGTCAGTGCCTCCTACAAAAGCAGCTCATTCATCTTCTGCTGCTTGACTATTATAATGATCTTATTGGCTACAGGTTTTTCTATCCTGTTCCACCTCAAAACTGAGAACCCTTTGAATCGGCCATAGATGTTTTACAATCATCGATGTCAATGACAGATGGCAAGTGTTGTTGCCATCAATGTCGCACCTCCGATGCCGCACCATTGATGGATGCAGCCAATGTCAAGAAAGTGGCGATGGCACGATGGCTGAGGTTTGCGTATGCGCAGCACTCAGCCATCGATGGGTTTATACAGATGGTTTGAAACAATTGATAGTACAGCATTCAATGGCCATCACTACCTGGAAAAACAGGAGAAAGATCACACTCTAGGCAGATACACTGTAACAATTTATTGATAACAGCTGATTGGTTGATGCAGGTGTAGTTAGGGCATTGCATTGCCAGTATACTTGGATGGATATGGATGGATAAAACAAACATATCATGATAAATGTCTGTCACTATTTTATGTCACCCAGCATTCAGAATGACATATTCTCAATTCTGCCTAGAGTTGGTAGGCTTTACCAGTATCATGTATTATAATTGTACCCGGCTGTTTCGTGTCAAAATTACACTGTGTCTATTATTCAATTACAACGTCTCATGATTCCTCTATGTTGTGTCTTGAAAGCTGCTATTGTTTTGGTGAATGTGGGCTTGAGGCGAGTATCATTACAGTAATTAGTGTCAGGGAATGAGAGAGAGAGAGTCTGTTTTCCGCTGATTATCCAAGTAAAGGAGTGAAAACTGACTGGGGCTGGAGACTGATCAAAGGTCTCATATCTTGGTAGCTATGTAATATATATATGAATATAGTAAAGTATGTTTATTACACAAAGAACAGAGCACTACAGTATTTTAAATTATGATCATGGGAGAGTGATTTATATCTGTTTTGTCTAATGAGAACTGTATATTTCAGGTAGATCACTGTGTTTATCTGTTACAGACAGAACAGGATTACTATTATGTATTATAAACAGAGCTGGGTGTTCTTCTGTATATTTCCAACATCAACAGATTTTATCACATGCAACATGTGTTAGGGATACACAGAATTACTTGCTGTAAATTGCAAGGTATCATTTGCAATGTATGAAATGTAATTGCTGCTACTGATATCCTGCTATTGGTTGCTACGTGGAGCAAAAAGCACAGTGTTTATAAAGAATATAACTGGCAAAATGTTAAGGTGCGTATCCACTAGCAGATAGTGAAATGACAGTACGATTACAACATTGTAATCGTACAGTCGTTCCTCTTCCCCATCAGTGCCTACACTGAACGATATGTCGTCCAGTATAGGCACCCTCCCTCATCCCTGAACATGGTCAATCTGTCGTTATCGGCAGATTAACCAGCATGTTTAGGCGATGATTGATGTCGGAAACGACCAGCGGGAGCGCGCATTGCTGGTCGTTATCGACATTTTCATTCCCGATTTGTGTGAGATTAATGAGCGATTGAATGATAACGATATCGTTCAATCGCTCATTTTAATCGGCAAGTGGATATCTGCCTTTAGGGTCCACTCCATACTTACCCAGACTGATGTAGTTCCAGTATTAATCAATGTGTCATACAATGTTTATTGGTTTTGAGGTGCAAAGCATAATGTTAATTGTAAACCCATGTAAATGCTTTCAATAACTGCCTGTAATTCAGTGCATATTAGGAAATGTATCTATTCTTATTGGTGACAATGGACAATTAGGCAGCATTCTCCCATGCTAGCCACACCCATGGGGCCCCTATTTGGACTCTCTCCCTCTTTAGTCCTAATGTGGGGCTCTTACTCCTTCCCTCTATAACTGGGCTCATGCCTGCTTTTCATAGGCCACTCTCCTATATGAAGAGTGGAGGAGCGTATTAAAGAGGCAATTGGGGCTAGAAGGCTAAGTAGAGATTAGCTGTTTCATGTAAATAAATTTGCAAATGTCCAAAGCATCTGCAGAGTGGCAACCCTAGCCAAATTAGTGCCCTAGGCAATTTTTTGGCTGGTGCCCCCCCCCCCCCCCCGTAAAGGGGTTGGCATCACGGAAGGGGACATGGTATCACTATCCTGTGCTCTCCTTCACCCACTGTGCTGTGCTCTCATCCCATGCAGCCTCATCCCCCCTTATGTCTCTCCAGTCCCAGCCCAGCATCTTCTGTCTTGTGTAAAAACATTTATGATCAAACACTTAAATTTTTTCTTCATCTCTATACTACTTGTGTCTTCCCCAGGGCACTTCTTTGATGTTCCTCTCTCTCTGTGTCAGACTTCTCTTCAGCCGTCCGCCATTACAGAGCCTCCTGCAATCTTCTCTCATTGGTGCAGTGTGTCTGACATTCTATATGGCACATTCTCCCCTCACAGCACAGCACCCCAGGCTCTCCCCTCACTGCACAGCACCTCTCACCCAGCACAGCATGTCAACACCCCATACCCAGCACCCATCTCCCAGCACAGCATGCCAGCACCCTTCACCCAGCAGTCCTCTCCCAGCACAATACCCACGTGCAGAATGGGTCTGCGAGCCCGCACGTAAACTGGCAGCAAACTGTCAGTGATTGACAGTCTGCTGGCGTTTGGGGGCGGGGAGGGGGCGGTGATGCCCTCCGTTTCTCAAAACGGAGGCATGTCACTGCCGTTGCGGGGGAGGAAAGAAGCCAGGATCTCCGTTGCCTGACAGAGATTTCCTGGCCTCTTCCTCTAAACTGCGGCGGCCGGCTGCAGGACCCCATGGGTCACCGCAGCCGGCCGATGGTACGCAGATTATCCGATGCTGCGTTTAACAATGCAGCTTGGATAAGTAATGCACAGGAAGCGTGATGCCTCCTGCTGCATTACCATATCTGCAAGGATCGCAATTGCAAAGCTGCCTGTGTGCAGCTTTGCAATTGCGATCCTTGCTGAATTGGGACCATTGAACCCACTCTGATCGATATATCGTTCAGTGCCGGCACCCTTCCTCATCCCCGAACCTCAGGGCCGGATTAACGATGGGTCGGGTGGAGCTACAGCTCCAGGCCCCCTATTCAAAATAGGCCCACGGCAATTGTTTAAACAGGATTTTTTCTCCTTGCCACCCCACTGACAGCGGGCGCCGTCTGAAGCCCCGCCTATTGAAACCCTGGCGGGCCGCTCTCATCCCCTCTCCGGCCACCCGCAGCCAGTTCAGAAAACACCAGACAAATGGCAGCTTGCGCAACTTCCGGCTTTTACTTTTCCTCCCTGCCTGCACTGAATAGTGGTGCTTCGGCGCATCCTACGCGCCGCGTAATGATGATGTCACATATGTCCTACCCCACAAGCTGCTGCAGGAGATCGGCTCCGTGAAGGCTGGTTAGCTCGCCTGGTGAGTTGTGACTCTATCAGTGCTGCTGATGTTGTGCTGGCTGCTGCTCATGATCACTGAGACTAAGGTAGCCCTCCTGTAAAGCACCGTCAGAACTGATTTTTTTTTTAGTTATATTTGACAATATTGTGGTTTGCAAAAGCAGTGTTTAGATAGAGAGACAGACACATTTATGTATGTGTGTGTATATATATATATATATATATATATATATATATATATCTAGCTTAACAGACGAGCTAGCTCAGTTTCCACCTGGATCTGCCCCTTCTCTGGCTGCCCCCATTCTTTCGGCTGTCCTCCTACCCGCATCACGGCTCTGCCCTGCCCCCCTCCCCATCCCATCACAGCTCTGCTCCTATACTTACCCTGGCGGCTGGTCCTCTCCTCCGAAAGCTATCCTGTCTCCCTTGCCTTGGGACCCGTCTGGACCTATGCATTGAGGAGACGTGACAGCATTACACAAAATTTTATTTGTGAGTAATATATGTGTATATGTGTGTGTATGTATGTATATATTAGGGGTGAGCGGGTTCGGATTTCTGAAATCCGAACCCCCCCGAGCCCCCCCGATCCGAGTCCGATCCGAGTCAGGCTCGACTTTTCCCGCCTGACTCGGATTCTGAAATCGAGGCAAAACGTCATCTTCCCGCCTTCCGAGTCTCGCGGGTTTTGGATCCTATTTAAGGTACCCACGTCGGCGCCATTTTCTCACTCGGCTGTGGACAGTGAAGAGGGAGGGTGGGAGTTAGGGCTGGCTGGGCTGTGTAGTGTAGTGTAGTGTAGTGCAGAGTAGTGTTGTGCTGCGCTGCGCTGTGCTGCTGTTGTCCACTACTTCAAAGTCCATAGGGGCTGGCTGTGTTGTGTTGTGCAGTCAGTTGTCCATAGGGGCTGTGTCCACTCCAAAGTCCTGTGCAGTGTCCCAGTCCTAAAGGGGTGCTGTAGTGTTGTCCAGGGGGTGCTCTGTCCATCAGGGGTGCTCCCCCCAAGTGCTAAAAAAATAATATTTTTTTTGTGTTTGTGAATTGTGTGCGCAGTAGCCGCACGTGCATCAACAAAGTAGTGCCAAGCGTGCGCCTGTGTCATAAGTAAAGGGCCGGCTGGCTTGACCGTTAAAGGGTGCTGTAGCCCCCAAAGTACACTCCAGTCCAAACCAAAAAAAAAATTATTTTCTGTGTTTGTGAATTGTGTGCGCAGTAGCCGCACGTGCATCAACAAAGTAGTGCCAAGCGTGCGCCTGTGTCATAAGTAAAGGGCCGGCTGGCTTGACCGTTAAAGGGTGCTGTAACCCCCAAAATACACTCCAGTCCAAACCAAAAAAAAAATTATTTTCTGTGTTTGTGAATTGTGTGCGCAGTAGCCGCACGTGCATCAACAAAGTAGTGCCAAGCGTGCGCCTGTGTCATAAGTAAAGGGCCGGCTGGCTTGACCGTTAAAGGGTGCTGTAACCCCCAAAATACACTCCAGTCCAAACCAAAAAAAAAATTATTTTCTGTGTTTGTGAATTGTGTGCGCAGTAGCCACTCGTGCATCAACAAAGTAGTGCCAAGCGTGCGCCTGTGTCATAAGTAAAGCGCCGGCTGGCTTGACCGTTAAAGGGTGCTGTAACCCCCAAAGTACACTCCAGTCCAAACCAAAAAAAAAATTATTTTCTGTGTTTGTGAATTGTGTGCGCAGTAGCCACACGTGCATCAACAAAGTAGTGCCAAGCGTGCGCCTGTGTCATAAGTAAAGGGCCGGCTGGCTTGACCGTTAAAGGGTGCTGTAACCCCCGAAAGTACACTCCAGTCCAAACCAAAAAAAAAATTATTTTCTGTGTTTGTGAATTGTGTGCGCAGTAGCCACACGTGCATCAACAAAGTAGTGCCAAGCGTGCGCCTGTGTCATAAGTAAAGGGCCGGCTGGCTTGACCGTTAAAGGGTGCTGTAACCCCCAAAGTACACTCCAGTCCAAACCAAAAAAAAAATTATTTTCTGTGTTTGTGAATTGTGTGCGCAGTAGCCACACGTGCATCAACAAAGTAGTGCCAAGCGTGCGCCTGTGTCATAAGTAAAGGGCCGGCTGGCTTGACCGTTAAAGGGTGCTGTAACCCCCAAAGTAAACCAAAAAAAATAAAAATTTCTGTGTTTGTGAATTGTGTGCGCAGTAGCCGCACGTGCATCAACAAAGGAGCAGCGCCAAGCGTGCGCCTGTGTCCCATAAGTAAAGAGCCGGCTGGCTCATTTCTTAAAGGCTGGTGTAACCCACAAAGTGCACTACTCTCCAGCAAAAATAAAAAAACTATTTTCTGTGTTTAGCCGCACGTATATATCAAATCGATATAACATAAATGGAGGACCAAACTTTCTCCGATAAAAATAAAATAGAGAAAGATCAAGAACCACTTCCTCCTAGTGCTGAAGCTGCTGCCACTAGTCATGACATAGACGATAACATGCCATCAACGTCGTCTGCCAAGGCCGATGCCCAATGTCATAATAGAGGGCACATACAATCCCAAATGACAAAGTTCAGGAAAATGACCTTGAAAAAAACATTTAAATCAGCAGAAGAGAAACGTAAACTTGCCAATATGCCATTTACGACACGGAGTGGCAAGGAACGGCTAAGGTCGATCCCTAGTATGTTCATGACTAGTGGTTCAGCTTCACATGATGATGGAAGCCCTCCTCCCACTAAAAAAATCAAAAGATTTAAGCTGGCAAAAGCACAGCGAAGAACTGTGCTTTCTAAGAAGATATCACAAATCCCCAAGGAGAGTCCAAGTGTGGTGGTGGTTGCGATGCCTGACCTTCCCAGCACTGGACGGGAAGAGGTGGCTCTTTCCACCATTTGCACGCCCCCTGCAAGTGCTGAAAGGAGCACCCACAGTCCACTTGCTGATATGCCAATTGAAGATGTCACTGTTGAAGTACAACAGGATGAGGATACTGGTGTAGCTGGCGCTGAGGAGGAAGTTGGCGAGGAGGATTCTGATGGTGATGTGGTTTGTTTAAATCAGGCTCCGGGGGAGACAGTTGTTGTCCGTGGGATGAAAAAGCCCATCACGGTCATGCCTGGGCAGAAGACCAAACATTCCACCTCTTTGGTCTGGCAATATTTCTATCCAAATCCGGACAACAACTGTCTTGCCATATGTACCATATGTAAAGGTGAAATAAGTAGGGGTAGGGACGTCAACCACCTAGGAACATCCTCCCTTATACGGCACCTGCAGCGCGTTCATAAAAAGTTACTGTCAAGTTCAGAAACTTTGGCTAAGACCGTAAGCAGTCCAGGGACACCTAAATCCCGTTGTCCTGTTGTATCCAAGCGCCTGCAAACCACACCGTCAACTCCCTCCTCGTCAATTTCCTCCTTAGTCAGGATCGGAAGTAGTAATGCAGGCCATGTCACTGGCATGACTGACTCTCCTATCCGGGATTCCTCCGGAGGATCCTGCATTGCTACGCCTCCTGCTGCTGCTGCTGCTGTTGCTGCTGCTGGGAGTCGTTCATCATCCCAGAGAGGAAGTAGGAACACCACTACTTTTACTAAACAATTGACCCTCCAACAGTCCTTAGCGAGGAGGATGAAGTACGACAGCAGTCATCCTGAAGCAAAACGTATAACTGAGGCCTTGACTGCTATGTTGGTGTTAGACGTGCGTCCGGTATCTGCCATTAGTGCAGTGGGATTTAGACAATTGATGGAGGTAGTGTGTCTCCGGTTCCAAATCCCGTCTAGATTCCACTTCACTAGGCAGGCGATACCGAGACTGTACAGAAACGTCAGAAAAAGTGTCCTGAAAAATGTCGTTGTACACAATGTCCACTTAACCACGGACATGTGGACAAGTGGAACAGGGCAGACTAAGGACTATATGACTGTGACAGCCCACTGGATAGATGTATCACCTTACGCAGCAACAGCAGCAGCGTCACCAGTAGCAGCATCTCAGAAATGCCAGCTCGTTCCAAGGCAGGCTACGCTGTGTATCACCGGTTTCAGTAAGAGGCACACCGCCGACAACCTCTTAGAGAAACTGAGGGAAATCATCGCCCAGTGGCTTACCCCACTTAGACTCTCCTGGGGATTTGTGATATCTGACAACGCCACCAATATTGTGCGGGCATTACATCTGGGCAAATTCCAGCACGTCCCATGTTTTGCTCACACAATAAACTTGGTGGTGCAGAATTTTCTGAAAAGCGACAGGGGCGTGCAGGAGATGCTTTGGGTGGCCCGAAAAATTTCTGGCCACTTTCACCATTCAGCGACTGCGTGCCGAAGACTGGAGCGCCAGCAAACACTCTTGAACCTGCCCCGCCATCACCTGAAGCAAGAGGTTGTGACGCGGTGGAACTCAACCCTCTATATGCTTCAGAGGATGGAGGAGCAGCAAAAGGCCATACAAGCCTATACATCCACCTATGACATAGGCAAAGGAGGGGGTATGCACCTGACTCAAGCGCAGTGGAGAATGATTTCCGTGTTGTGCAAGGATCTCCAGCCCTTCGAACTTGCCACAGGTGAAGTCAGTTCAGACACTGCCAGCTTGAGTCAGGTCATTCCCCTCATCAGGCTTTTGCAGAAGCAGCTGGAGAAAGTGAAGGAGGAGCTAAGACGGAGCGATTCCGCTCGGCATGTGGGACTTGTGGATGAAGCCCTTCATTCGCTTTGCCAGGATTCCAGGGTGGTCAATCTGTTGAAATCAGACCACTACATTTTGGCCACAGTGCTCGATCCTAGGTTTAAAGCCTATGTGGTGTCTCTCTTTCCGGCCGACACAAGCCTGCAGAGGTGCAAAGACCTGCTGGTGAACACGCTGTCAGCTGAAGTGGAACGTGACACGTCAACAGCTCCTTCTTCATTTTCTCCCGCAACTGGGGCTGTCAGGAAAAAACTTAGGTATCCTAAGCAACCCGCTGGCGGTGATGCAGGGCAGGCAGGACCAAGTTTGGACATCTGGTCCGGACTGAAGGACCTGGCAACAATTTCTGACATGTCTACTGTCACTGCATATGATACTGTCACCATTGACAGAATGGTGGAGGATTATATCGGTGACAGCATCCAAGTAGGCATGTCAGACAGTCCATACCTGTACTGGCAGGAAAAAGAGGCAATTTGGAGGCCCCTGTACAAACTGGCTCTATTTTACCTGAGTTGCCCCCCCTCCAGTGTGTACTCCGAAAGAGTGTTTAGTGCAGCCGGGAACCTTGTCAGCGAAAGGCGTAGGAGGTTGCTTCCACAGAATGTGGAGAAGATGATGTTCATCAAAATGAATTATCAGCTCTTCCAGGGAGACCAGCCTCCAGAACGTACAGAGGGACCTGTGGTGGTGGATTCAAGTGGGGACGAGTTAATACTTTGTGAGGATGAGGATGTACACACTGAAGAGGGTGAGGAATCGGTGGATGAGGAGGATGAGGATGACATCTTGCCTCCGTAGAGCCAGTTTGTGCAGGGATAGATTAATTGCCAGCTTGTTTTGTGGAGGCCCAAACGAACCAATCATTTGAGCCACAGTTGTATGGCAGACCCTGGCGCTGAAATGATTGGTTTGTTAAAGTGTGCATGTCCTGTTTATACAACATAAGGGTGGGTGGGAGGGCCCAAGGACAATTCCATCTTGCACCTCTTTTTTTTCTTTGCATTATGTACAGTTTGGGGCCTAGTTTTTCAAACTGCCATCCTGTCTGCCACTGCAGTATCACGCCTAGATGGGTCACGTGTTTGTGCCGCCCACTCGTGTCGCTTAGCATAGTCATCCAGCTACCTCGGTGCAACCTTTTGGACATAAAAACACTATTGTGAGGTGTTCAGAATAGACTGGAAATGAGTGGAAATTAAGGTTATTGAGGTTAATAATAGCATAGGAGCAGAAAAACCTACAAATTCTGTGATTTTAGCTGTTTTTATGCTTTTTTTTAAAAAAAATACAGATCCAAAACACAAAACCCAGAACCCAAAACACGGAAGGGTGGTTTTGGCAAAACCAATCCAGATCCAAAACACGAAGAAAGATTCAGATCCAAAACCAAAACACAAAACACGAAAAGTGGCCGGTGCACACCCCTAGTATATATATATATATATATATATATATATATATATATATATTGTACACATCAGTCCAGATGTGCAGCACTCCCTTTGAAAGGAACTGTATAATAAAGTCCCGGTGCCCTCCTGGATATCCTGAAACTCAGGATCCAAAATACACCAAACAGATAGGCAGTACTCGTAAATAAAGTTCCACCATAGCATGTATTATATGCTATATATGCAGGTACGGACTTTTTTTTTTCTAAATGAGCAGGTCCTATAGGAAGCGCTGCAGCCAATAAGATCTGGCTGTGTCAGTCACCCCAAACCTTGGCTGTCTCCTCCCAGCTTCAGCATCCCCCAGCTTCCTCCGCCCCCAACAGTAATCGCACTGTAAGCACTCCCAGAAATGATGGTGCTCTGCTAGCAGTGTGACTCCCAATAAGCCCCACTGACACAGAGCAGGAGTAAGCCTGTTGGACGAATAGTTGCCTATCCCTGCCATATTCAGTAGGGGTGGAAGACTCTCAAATCCCCGCCGCTTGCTTTGTCCCCCTTTTTTGCTCCTCACTTGCTCCCCAGTGGTAAACGTTCTTGGGCACTCAAAGTAAGTACAAGGAGTGTAGTACCCTCAGGGGCACATATTTGTATCCTCCATAACCCCCCCTGCCTCCCCACACAAATACACACAGCTGTCAGTGACTGAGATGTGTTCCACATGCTAGAGGTTCTAACTTGGACTGAAAAAGCAAATACCCTGATAAAGTTGCAATGCGTATCACAGGCACTACAAAGTGGCATAATGTGTATTGGGGGTACTATAATGTGACATAATGTGTATTGGGGCACTATAATGGGGCATAAAGTGTATTGGCGTCACTACAATGTGGCATAATGTGTATCGGGACTATAATGTGGCATAATGTGTCAGGGAGCACTACGATGTGGTATAGTGTGTTCCATGGGCTCTACAATATGGCAAACTGTTCAGGGGCACTACAAAGTGGCATAATGTGATTGGGGGAACTACAAAGTGGCATAATGTGCGTCTATTAACAGTTGCCCATCTGGGACTTTATGCAAATGCAGCTACAAACATCTTCCCATGTGTACATCAGTGCGGCCAAAAGTGCAAGGACTGAGACGTCCACTTTCAGTGTCCGTACACACTGTTATACCGATTTATTGCATTTTTATACGCCACTATCGGTTGCACCATCGAAACTTGCCAGCTCTATGGCAGGTACAGTGTCTCCTGCTGGCTATGGCCTCCCTATGTCTGCACCTGTGCGTCTCTGTATGTACTGGCTTTCATTGACAGGCCCCCGGCACTCCTGCTTAACAGACCATGGTCCTCATTCATACCCGGTCACAAGCACTGAGCGCTCGCAACCGGGTCGATGTTTAGGCTGCACTGCGCGTGCGCAAGCCCCGGAGCGAGAGCGAAACTCTCTCGCTCCGGAGCTCACTACAAAAGGGCCGGCTGTCGATGTTGATCGACAGCTCGGCCCGTTTTGTAGGCGGGGCGGGGGGGTTGTTCCACAAACGGATGCCGTTTTGTGAGCGGCCGCACTGACATCAGCAGTGATGTCAGTGGGGAGCTTCCTGCTCAATCAGAGCAGGAAGCTCCCTGGGGCTTGCGGCTGCTGAGACCCAACCATAGGGTCTTGTCGCAAGCTCCGATGGTCGCGATGGTCTTGACCATCGCGACCATCAACCTGGTCGGCCGCTAAAGCTGTGGGTGGTAGCCCAGAGTTTAGCTAGCGACAAGTACGCCGCACTTAAAAAATAGAAGTGGCCGCCCTCATTCAGAACGAGCGCTCGCTTCTTGCGAGTGCCTCTGAATGAGGTCCCATGTCTGCACCTGGCCTCCCTATGTCTACACCTGTGCGTCTCTGTATGTACTGGCTTTCATTGACAGGCCTCCCATAACATGCCTGCTTAACAGACCATTTTTGCATGCCTTATAGCCACCTCCCAATCATCACCCAGGAACGCCCATCACTACGTGAACATTGGCATTGCCTGTGGCTCTAATTCAGGTCCATGATGTGTACTGGGGGCTCTATGATGTGGCACAGTGTGTATTGGGGGCACTACTATGTGGCATAATATGCATCAGCACTATTATTAAAAAAACTGATGGTGATTATTTTAGCATCTTCAGTGTGTTGCGAGTTGAATGGGGAAAAGTGAGTTTTGGTGGCCGGACCGTTGTATGTATATAGATTTGGAGCTTCTGTTTTGCCTTTAGAAGGTTATATAGACAGAAATTTAAGCTCGTATGTCTTAACTCCCAGTCAGGGCCATTTAATCTCCCCCTAACTGTCCTATGCCCTCCAACTATGATGCAGGCAGTCTGTGTATATAATATTCTACTCCCCTTGTGTCCTAAGATACAGTACACTGCAAATATTTAGGGCTATAGCTCCAGAATGTTTGTATAAAGTTTGTGTACTAATTAAATAAAGCTTAAGCTTTGTGCCCTACAGAAATGTTGGTTACACTGTTTCGTTATTTCTCTCAAACTGTTTTTAATTATAATGGGACCGTGAGGTATGGCCTCAAATTGTATACATTATGGGTCCCTGGGACTCACATACTGTCATTTTTGTGGAGGATCGATCACTGTATAGATAGAATGAATGAATGTGTTAGTATTGTGACTAACCATTAATGTTAATAATATATCTTTTATATAAAATTATGTAAATTACTTTATTTAAAAATGAGATTGAGGTGGTAGATGGTAGGCATAGCTATGGCCTCAATGGTGCTAGCCACACCTCACTGCACAGACCACACCCTCTGTGTAGACCAAACCCCCAACAACAGTAGCCAGATCCCTGCCGTGCCGGGAACACCCCCTGCGCAGGCCCACAATAGGCCCTTCATAAATGTCAGCTCCAGGCCCTTGTAGAGCTTAATCTGGCACTGCCGAACCTGCACAACCTGACAATATCGTCAGGTTGGACAGCAGGTTCGGGCGATGAGCGTCAACGACCAGCGGGAGCACACATTGCTGGTCGTTAACGGCATATCCACTGCACAATATTGCGGCTGATTGAACGATAACGATGTCGTTCAATCGTTAAATATATCGTGTAGTGGATACGCAGCTTAACCGTGCTGACTTGACTTACTTATATAAATCCATTGCCTTGTTTTACAGACACTAAAGGGCTCGTGTGAGTGTTGTTGATCTAATTTAATGTGCATTATTGATCCTGTACATTGACCACTGCTGTACAAGCTATTCTTGGAATGTTTTCCATCAGGTAATGGATAATAGAGCTTGCCTAATGCAAAAGAGATCAAAACGGCACACATTGGCATCCTTGTATAGCTGGAGTTAATGCAGAGGATCAATAGCATGAGCCCAAAATGTTCTATCCTGTTTCCTTGTTGCAATATAATTAATAAAAAAATACAGTTATGAATTTCCCAGCGTGCATGCTCCGTCTACTTGTTCCCATTTTAAGCACTCCCACTCGCTCAGCACATAATAGGGTATCGCACAACTCTGTACACACCAGCAATGATCTGTGCAACAATAAACGAGTAGTGTCATTAAATTGTAAAACGTTACACTAAAGGTGGGTGCACACTATTGTACTATATGTCGTTCAATCTTGGTAATTTCGACCAATCTGCACGGCCATCATATAGTGTGTACACCCAATCTATCGTTTACACATTTTGCATCATCCCATCTGATGTGCTGCACGTCAGATGGGACGATGCGATGGGATTTTAGCTATGTAAAATGTTGCAGTTGCAATAGGATTAGATTACAACTCTGAATCAGGGGGGAGAACAGGTCAGGCCCATGGTGTACAGGGGAACTATTAATTAGATACAGTCCCCCTACATGACAAAGCATTCTGAAGACTGCATAGTGTGTACTCTCTAAATCGTGTGTTATGGGATCTTATGATTGTACTGTAAGTGAAATTGTATCTGCCGTTGAATTATTTGCTACATCGTTCAGGTACGTACCTAGCTTGACACTTATTAAATGTCCCAACAATAATGTAAACATTCCCATAATAGATAGTCACATTATCCTTAAATAAATATTTGCAGACCTCATAATAAATATTTACATATAATTCCCTCAATAACTTAACCGGCTGTTTATAGAATTTTGTTTTCACAGCTTTGTGCTGCTTTGTACTGCTGTACCAAAATAGATTTTTGATAACATTAACCAAAGTCAGCAAGTTTCCAGATTCGCCAGAGGTCTCCCTTCTATTAACACACAATTCAACTAGAACTTTTAACAACAACAGATGAACCTGCCCAGTACTCTGTCTTCTCCCAGGTCATAGCTTCTGGTGGCTCTCAATGGCCCACCTTTTACACAAGTTTCACCAATGTTTGAACAATACAACAACACCACAGCCTCTTGACTTTGGTCTAATCCAGCCCAGTCTCTTCACTTTGGTCTAATCCAGCCCAGTATAGTACTTGAACAGGTATCTATCACTACTACTGGTACATACCCAGAAGCCAGCTGCTGCGTTGGGTACCACATCTTTTGTTCCAGCACGGACAAAACTATTCAATACAGGAATTTATGAAATAAAGTATTGACACCTGCTGGAATCTGTACTAATAAAGCACACTATTCAGATGAAGTAAGCAGATGACCCTGAAACGCGTCAATAATTTAATTTATATAAGAACTAATCACTTTTTATGTTTAATAGAAAAAGGACCTCTGGTAGTGGAGTGTTGCCAATCACCAGGGCCAAGGTACTGGGGGACAGAGCTTGACAGGGCCAAGGTACTGGGGGACATTGAGAGCTGAACAGGGCCCTGGTACTGGGGGATGTTGCCATGCTCCCTCCCCCCAAAAAATACCTGAAAAATACTATGGGCGGCGCCTCTCAGCAGCTGACCTGGGACCCTCCAACAAGCCCCGGCCTGGGTAATCAGTACCTGCTCCCTTTCCTCTCTGCGGCCCTGCCGATCACATCTAACAAAATACTGGGTAAATCATTCATAATGTTTAAATAATTAACTCATAAAGATATACAACAAATATATAGTATCCTAAAACATATTAAAATACTGCAGATTGCTCTTGTGAACAGGACCTCAGTTAATAAAATTTTACAATGTTATATTGAATTTATGACACTGAAACTACATCCGCCAAGATGTACTGTAATACTGTTGCATGGAAAGTAGCCATTTATGAAGACATGGGGGAGATGCACCAAGGCTTGGAAGGAGATAAAGTGGAGAAGTTGCCCAAAGCAAATAATCAGCTTATAGCTGTCATTTATCTAGCACAGGCTTTAAAATGACAGCTAGAAGCTGATTGGTTACTTTGGGCAACTACTCCACTGTATCTCTCCAAGTCTTGATACATCTCCCTTCCGGTGCTCTCTGAAGATCTCCTTAGGACCATTGCCTGCCTTGCTAAATTTGCCATGTCACTATTTGATAAAGCCAGGAAGAACTGTGATCAGCAGTGAATGCAATTAGAATGTGTATTGTGTGGAAGCTGACACTTGTAGTTATAACAAGGGGTGATGGTTTCACTAGAATAAACAAATGTTACATTTTAGAACAATTATTACCATGGCAGTGATTCAGTAGAGCTCTATGAGGCATATTTATCATCTCAGATGCAGATCGGATGTGATAAATATGCCCAAAATCGCAATGCGATATTTAAAGACATCACAAGGGGATGTAGCCAGCATCCCGACTGTGAGAATACAGACAGATTGCAGAGGTAAGTATTAGGGCTAGGGGGAGGATTAGAGGTAGGACACTATATGGCAATATAAATCATTAATAGCAGCCTAAAAAAAAATAAAGCAAGGAGAAATGGTAAGTATGAAGATTATTGTCTGCCACAGTCATATGTTCATGGTATTGCATCTTTGCAGAAATGTGCATATACAGCTGTGTTAATGCAATGTTGTTTTATTGTAGTGTTTTAAATACCCAGTAATACATAGGATAATGGTACTGTAGTTGTATTTGAACATTTTGAAACATAAAACTGTCCCTCTTACCTCTATGTCTGTCTGTTATTACCCTGTTTTGTTCTATAAATGTTTCCAATTGTAAAGCGCAACGGAATATGCTGCGCTATATAAGCAACTGTTAATAATAATTATAATAATAAATGTGATCAAAATAACGGCAAGTAAAAAAATTTAAAAATGCATTGGTACTAAATATAACACTGCACTTCTGCACATGTATTTCATGTCTGAGAACTACCTCACAGGAGCTACACACTGCTGGTCCAGCTCCACCAAAAGCTGCTGCTTTTCACAAGCTATAGCTTCTGAGCTAGCAGAAAGAGGTCCATGTCCAAGCTTCAGAGCGTCCATGTCCAAGCTCCAGAGACCAGCTCTATTTGAGGCCTGTTATATATCCAGTATGCCAATTCTGCTCTGGATGCTTAACTGGTTAGCTCTACTGTGGCTCTGGGACTTGGAGCTGGTTCCTACAGTAGCTCTTCTTGAGCAACAGCCATCCCTACTAATAGTAATGAATGGACTGGCCAATCGGCTCACAGCTGGCTGTTCAGCCCTCTCAATGGAGCCCTTTAACTGCCACAATCTCAGTTCCTCCATCACTACTATGACTGAGCTATTTATGTTATTGTTTAAATACTATAGAGAGGAACTTCTGTTGACCACTAATAATATTGTTTAGATCATTATCAGCTAGTTGGTATCATATTTGTAACACATAGAACAATTTCAGTTGCTCTGTTTTGTTTTGTAATTCACACCATTTACCTTTTTGTCTGTGTAGCCCTAGATACGGAGGCCGGTACTGCCTAGGAGAGAGGAAGAGATACCGTGTATGCAATGTTATGCCCTGTCCCTCGGGAGTACCATCGTTCCGGCAAATGCAGTGCTCTCAGTTTGATTCCATTCCTTACAAAGGGAAACTGCATCGCTGGAGTCCAGTTTTAATGAGCAGTAAGTGCAGGATGAGGATTACTCATGTAAATAAGTAACTTTTTAAGGGGTGTATTCATTATTGTTCACAGACTGCCCCGAAAATAAAGATTAATTATCTCAATAAGGAATCTTTATTCATCATGATGTGCCATTGGTGTGTCACCGGGACAGCAGAGCCCACCCTGGCAGTCAGTGAGAAGTAATCGCATTACTTCATGCTTTGCCTCCTCAGCTGCTCTACTGAGCTTGCACAAGTCAGAGCCACCAAGGAGGTATCCTTAGGATCCCTCTCCCGAAAAAATCTGTAGCCCATTATAGACTACTATAGGCTAACCCCGTCTGAAGAGCTTGTAAGTCTGGCAGCACAGCAGTCCCCATGTGTAGGCTTCAGCTGTTGTTGCAAAACGAGGGACAGCAGCAGGTATGGGAGATATTTGCTGTGTTCCCTCCTTGTTACATCTAGGGGATCCTGAATATTTGCAGGATATGTCGCAAATATACTTTAATAAATAGGCCCCTAAGTCCCACTCCTACAGTGCTTTGGACACTTTGTGGCACCATATAAGTGAATGATAATTATAAATCTACTAGCACTAACATATTTACAAAGATGCAAATATTAATTATTTTAAATGTTAAACTTTCTGGTACGCCTGGATTTTTTATACAATGTAGTTGTGGACAGAGGTATTACCCTTTATGAGTGTACAATGTATGACCATCTAACCAAAGTGACCAAATGTACATGCTCTTGTACTTATGAAAATTCTATTGAGAATTTGGTTGTCTGTCTCTGGGGACAGGCTGAATGCATTGCTTAAGCTTGTCTACATCCTCTAATGATGTCAGTGTGTAGAACTGCATCATGCTACATTCTGTAGATACCATTAGGCACATTTACAGACAGCGGTTGCAATTTGTCTCAAATATAAGCGACTGCCATAATGATAAGAATCCTTCTTATGTTGGGAATCAGTGACATTTGGTTATATATACAGCATGTTGCATGATAAACACAGAGCTGTTGGATTATTGAAGATAGATGTACTGGCCTGTAAATATTATATATAATAAGGCATAAGAGCCATGTAATGACAAGGTGCCTACGTGGTTAATAACAGATATTACTTTAAATTTAAACTGCACCTCCTGGCATGGATAGTTAAGCGTAAAATCTCTCTCTACCCACCCTTGGCACCCCGGCATTATGGTGACTCAGCCTAGTGCCTCTTGCTGCCCCAACAACAGTACATTCAGGCTGCTTTGACTCTCATGAGCCACCGTCCCGTGCTGATATTTACTCTAACCTCCTGGTTTTGGCCAGTTAACCCATGTGAGCTTCACTGCCAGTCGGATACAGAGTACTTTGCTGAGAAGCTACGGGATGCAGTGATTGATGGGACGCCATGTTACGAGGGGAACACCAGCCGCGATATGTGCATCAGTGGTATTTGTAAGGTATGATGGTGGATTTCATATTCGGTTTGTACAAATGTGTATACCCGTGTATTCTATGTGTACTCTGCTTGTAATAGTATCCTATATATTAGATAATAATAAGTGCATGTAATTTTAGACATACTTTATTAAATTATTATAAATTGTGTATACCCTTGTAACATACAGAATGGTATTGGACAAAATCTGCGGCGCTTTATCTTAACAGAACATATAACAGTGATACATCCCTTGAATGTCAACGTAATTTTCTTAGTAATAGATGAAATATACTAAAGTTTGTTATCTTCTACAAACATCTCTGAATCAGCAATGTTATATATGGAAAAAGATATTGTGCTGACCAGAAATCATCTAAGGGGGGATAGCGTACCAAACTCACTTTTCCCACTCATAGATGAAGACACATAAAGGTATCTTTATTCAATCCTTCTAGTCAGATACCGTCCATAGATGTATACAAACTTCTCCTGTATGGTAATAATGGTATGTTAGAAGAGGACGTTATTTGTACATAGCGTACCCCAACTCACAATGTGTTGTAGATGTTACTTCATATCAAGGTATCTTTTTATGTAAATGATAGGTTCGTACCCCAACTCACATATGGTAGTGTGATGACACTCCTATAAAGGTATCTTTGTCCAATAGTCTCTGCTGCTGTAATGTGGATCCTCCACCATATAATTCCAAAGTATATTGATATATAGACGTAATATATCATCCAAGACAATACTTGCTCTTTCTTTGTGTATACCCTTATCTGCTACATAGTTATTATTATATAGTCTTAAATAGTCAGTGTACCGTAGATTTCATTATTTACTTCCTTATGCATATATTTATTGATTTTATACCTGCAAATTATATTTATTAGTCAATATATATACATAGTAGCACCCCACTGCCTGGCTACATCACCATAGTGCCCAAAATATAAAAGGTCCTCACAGTCAGAAGTGTAGTGTTACATCATGGGTGGGCGGGGTTACACAGTCAGAAGTGTAGTATTACATCATGGGTGGGCGGGGTTACACAGTCAAAAGTGTAGTGTTACATCATGGGTGGGCGGGGTTACACAGTCAGAAGTGTAGTGTTACATCATGGGTGGGCATGGTTACACAGTCAGAAGTGTAGTGTTACATCATTGGTGGGCGGGGTCCAGGGCCGGACTGGCCATCTGACAGTTCTGGCAAATGCCAGATGGGCCGATGGCCAGATGGGCCGGTCCAGTGCCGGGTCACCAGAGCACCAGCATGCAGCCAAGCCACAGCACTTCAGAGACACTCACGCCACTGCCGCTGTCATTCAAATCTGATGCAGGCCATGAGCCAATCAGAGCTTGCGGACCGGCAGCCAATCAGCAACGACTGCCGGTCCACGAGCACTGATTGGCCAGATTTGAATGACAGCGGATCTGCTTGACACTACCCAGTGCAGTGCATGTGGCTCTCGGCAGAACAGGTGCTGGCATTGCTGTATCTCAGAGATGAGCCCAGGGTGAAGCGGAGGAAGAGGCTGAGGCAGCAGCAGTACGTCCGGGGAGGTGAAGGCGATGGCAATGGCGGCACTGCGGGGACAGCGCGATGCAGTAAGCGGAGGAAGCAATGCAGGAGCCGGGAGCAGAGGAGGTCTTCTGTCCAGCACCCCCAGCAGCTGCACTCCCACCCCGCCAGGGGCCGAGGTAAGCTGCCTCCCCTCCGAGCAGGGCCACTGACCTGGGTACCTGCAGGGAAGTGAGACTCTGTGTCTGCACAGGAATGTCTTGGAGGGCTTCTCCTGGGTGCTGGGTCTAGGGGGAGGGCCCTCCTGGGTACTTGGTCTAGGGGAGGGTGCCCTCGTAGGTACTGGGTCTAGTGGGGTAGGGGTGATGCTGGGATGACACAACCCACTCCTGTTATGCTGTGACATATGCCATGCAGTACCCAGTGACCCTGTGTTAGATGGGCCCTTAATGTATGCATAATGGTGTACATGGGTGTAGTCCAGTGCATGTCATGGCTTCCTCGAATATTATAGTACAGACATTCTATGAAACCTTTAACCCTATTACCTTACCACTAACCCCTAACTCTAATACCCTAGCACTAATACCCAAACAACCTTAACTCCCGACTATAACAAACCCCTAACCTTAATACCCTAACTTCCTAGCACTAATCCCTAACTCTGATACCCTAACAATACCCAAACAACCATTAACCACTAACAACCTACCTTAAACCCCTGATGCTAACCTAACCCATCCCTAACCCAAAGGGCCATATGGTTCTTATCTGCCGTCAAATTCTATGTTTCTATGACACTGGCAGGGTGAGTGCATCTACAGTACCTACAGCATTTGTTTATTGAATGCCTGTACTAACCATCCGCAGAGTAAGTGTGCGTTACCATGTAAGAGCACACATGAGGATTAGTACATTGGACTTTTGTCTATCTTCATATTGCACTATATAATTGCATTCACACCAAGGAGGATCAGATTTCTGGACATTATAAGCACATTTAAAGTCGCATGCTGCATTAATTTACAGGCTTTATATCCATGGGATACAGTTAATATACCAATGGATGAGAAGCCATCCATTGGAATCTCGTCGTCTAAATCCCGACATGGAACTAAAGACAAATCTAGATCTAGATGCCTATCTTTAGGTTATGGTTAGGCCAGGGGAAGGAGGGGTTAGGGTTAGGCACCACTGGTGGAGGTCCGGGCTAGGCACCCCCTTGGAGGGTTAGGTTTAGGGTGCGGGGAGGGGGGGTTAGGTTTAGGCCCCCCCGGGGAGACTTAGGATTAGGCACCACCCTGGTAGTTTTAGGGTTAGGCACCCCCAAGGGAGTGTTAGGGGGGGGGTGAAGGGTAGGGTTAGGTGACTTACCTGCGCCATCGAGATTCTGCACCTGCCGGGCTTCCACTGTCGGTATTTCACCCGGCGGTTATTAAACCGCCGGGATTTCATACCCGACCCATATCCACAGCCTGAACCTATATTGTTTAAGCTGTTTTTTTCAGATAGTCTTAGCTGCACATCAATTTGTACCAATTAGGTACTTTGTGACTCAGAAAGGATCATGGGACTTTTTTTTTATACGTATTCATGTATTTATGCTGTCTAATTTTTTAAGCTAAATCTTCGTTATGAATGGAATATAATGCCGGTTAGGCCTTTTTTTATCACTAATTTATTATTTGCCATATGAAATGTAAATTGTCAACTATACTGAGATGGAGAATCTTGCAATTTACACTACATGTATTCTGAGCTAAATATATTTAATACTATAATCTGGTGAAATAAATATTTACTGT
Source organism: Taudactylus pleione (assembly GCA_031769625.1). Taxonomy (NCBI): domain Eukaryota; kingdom Metazoa; phylum Chordata; class Amphibia; order Anura; family Myobatrachidae; genus Taudactylus; species Taudactylus pleione. Next base: position 25,815,676 of record JAUIMM010000555.1, read on the forward strand.
TTTTAAACAATATTGTTGTGACTGACATTTTTTAGGGATCCATACTCCCAATGTTGTCCCAAACCATCCCCCTTCCAACAACCTTTTTTCTACCAAGAGATAGAAGTGCTGTGAACTCTCACCTTAATATTTACCCATAATCTAGTAGAGGTACCTAGGCAATTTGAAGCTGCAACCTATTTTTTTAATAATCAATGGAATTTGCGCACATAGACAACACGAAACTCTCCATGGCTGCCTGCTGTGCACTGGTGACCTGCAACACATTCACCTGCTGATGGTACACAGGGGGAAGACAGAGGCTGCTGGACAGACACAGGGGGGGGGTGTGAGAGGTTGCTGGAGGGACATACTGTAGGGGGACATGAGTTGATGGTGGGGTCACATAATGTTTAAGGGGCGTTACTATATGGTATAATGTTATAAGGGGCATTACTGTGTGTGGCATAATTTTATAAGAGGCATTACTGTGTGTGGCATAATGTTTAACTGCTTTACTTTGTGGCATAATGTGGTTTAAGGAGTACTACTGTGTGGCATAACATGAATGGGCTCTGTGTGGCTTAGCGTGAATGAGCTCTGTGTGGTGTAACGTAACTAAGGGACACTACTGTGCAGTGTAATGTGACAAAGGCGCACTACTGTGTGGCATCATTTAATTTGGAGGTACTATTGTGTGGTCATGCCCCGTCCCAGCTAGGCCACACCTGTTTTTTTAAGTGTGAGCGAATACATCAGTTGTGTATGGCAGTTCCAATGCTCCTTATGTACACAGAGTACCAAATAGTGTAACTACGGCTCTGCTTTGGTGTGCACAGATGTGTCGTCCTCTGGGTTCAGCACCCCTGCCCTAAAAAATTTCTACAGTGATCACTATCTAATCCTCTACGACTGCTAAGCTAGGGCTTGGTCAATTGGCAGAATTCCTTCCCTTTCTATGTGTTGACCTAAACCAATATAGTGCCAGCTTTACCTAACAGAACCAACCAAATACCAAATGTTCGACTATGACACATGTTTGAATTCCCTGCAGGATGAGCCCTGTACTGTGTATTTTAAAGCAGAGAATGATGTACGCTTGTATGTTGTTCTAATATTAATTATATTTGTAAGAACATAGACTAAAAGTGGGACGAGTCAGAAATAGTAAGGGGATTAGTCTATGCCAGGTGCTGACGCAAGGTAGGCCTTTTTTGCTTTAAATGCCAGGGCCTCTTTTTAGTCCCAGTCCGGCCCTGGCGGGGTTTCACAGTCAGAAGTGTAGTGTTATATCATGGGTGGGCGCGGTTACACAGTCAGAAGTGTAGTGTTATATCATGGGTGGGCGCGGTTACACAGTCAGAAGTGTAGTGTTATATCATGGGTGGGCGCGGTTACACAGTCAGAAGTGTAGTGTTATATCATGGGTGGGCGCGGTTACACAGTCAGAAGTGTAGTGTTACATCATGGGTGGGCGGGGTTACACAGAAGTGTAGTGTTACATCATGGGTGGGCGGGGTTACAGAGTCAACATTTATTTCAGATGGCCATTGATAGAAACACTCTAATGAAGGTTTTGAATCTTTCAATACAGAACATTGGCTGTGACTATGAAATTGACTCCAATGCAGAGGAGGATCGCTGTGGCGTTTGTCTTGGCAACTCTTCTTCATGTCACACTGTGCACAAAACGTTTGAGGATAGTGATGGGCTTGGTGAGTTCCTCTTTATATCAGCAGAAGCTGTGACAAAATCACACTGACTGGAAGGATAGTTTAAAGAATGAATCCATTTTTTTATAAATCAACCTAACTGCCTTTATTTTCCCTACCTTAATGCAACAGCTGTGCAGATAAAGTATCCCTCACTAGTTATACAGTTAAAGGCTGGAATATTGGATTACCTTGCTTGTCAGGGTAATGGAGTTTGAATGGTTCCAGCACAAATTACGTTTGAGCTGTATCTTTCAAACCAGCAGATGTTGTAGGTGTGGATTCTGGCAGGAGTCTCTCCACGTGTTACTCAGGTCCATCAGGCAGACTGAAAAAGATGAATGTCTGGAGGCAGTAAAAAGTGAACAGTGATGTGGGATGGGGAACTATTCACACAGTAAGAATGGCTACTTTATGAGTATCACCTGATGGCACTAGCTAGGACAGAGAGCAGGGCTGCCATAGGGATGTAAGTACAGCCTAGGAAGACCCACGGTGCACTGTGTAATGATCTTGCCTGTGAACTGCTTCTTGCGTATTTATAACACAAATTTCTTATGCTGGGAATACACTGCCAGATAAAATGTCTGTCAGACCGACAGACATTTTATCTGGCCGGCTGCCAGCCGCAGATGTCCGCGGCATACACTGTGAGAGAAATCTCACAGTGTATAGCCCGACATCCGCGCTCCGCCCTCGGGGGAGGAGACATTTCCCTGTTTTTTCCGTAGGAAGGAACACAGGAAATGTCTATCTGTCGGCTTCGCTGGGCATACACTGCCCGATGCGGCCGACAGTTTACCGGGTAATATCGCATCGGACTGGCATTCTGGACGATCCAGCATGCCCGACCGAGCAATATTTAACCCTCGGTCGCCCCCCCCACGCTGCAATTATCGCGGCGATCCGCCAATATCGGGCGGATCGTCCCGATAATTGCAGCGTGTATGGCCAGCATTAGTAATGTCATTCCTGGTACTTGAACTGACAACTTCACACATTGCAGTCAGACACCTTACACATAGAGCTATTTGCTCCTGCATATGAAGTCTGGTAATTCCAACTATATGAAGCTACTTGTGATTGTCACAATATAACTATTGCAGCTAAGAATATCTATGTAGTGTGCAGCCATTGATCTGATAAGAGCTACAGTATGTAGTGTGCAGTACATAGATCTGCTCAGCTGTAATGCAGTGCTGGCGTAAACCCTGAGTCGGCCCCTAGACAGTCGAAATATTGGGGCCCCCCTCGCAAATGATCTCCTAATACGTTTTTAAGTTTACCAACCAACAATTTTAATAAACCGTATGTAGGTTGCACCGATTTTTTTTTTTACAAACTGGCAGCTGATAGAAGATGAACTTTAAGAGACAAACTGTAACGTGAATCTGATGTCTATGTACTTTAAGTTGTTAATGGGTACATTACCATAGGCAAACGCAGGGGGGTTTCTATCTGCCTGGAAACCCCCCTCCCCAGCACACACATGACCACAGTAGAAATAGTAATATAATAGACTTTTGCTAGTGTTGCATGTTCTTCTCAGTATTACAAATGAAATAATTAGCACCACCTGTGGATCTTTTAACATGTATCAGACAGTAATAAATAACCTGTGCACCAACTAGGAGATCTGGAAAACATGCACTACTAGGGATGCACTGCTATAGAGCCCAATATGTACATATATGTCCAGGGCAGTGCTAGGTTCTTCTGCTGCTCTTCCAGGCTCCTGGATTTGCTCCAATAGTCTGGAATGGTGCCCACACCTAAAATAATAACATCCAGCTCAGGCAGGATGGCCCTACTGCTGCCTCTAATGGCTTATTGTGATCGCTGGTCCTGTATATGCTGGAATTAGGATACACAATACACTTTGTATGACACATATTAAAACTGGTTGAGTACTAATTCTACCCTCTTCATGGACTGGCCACTCTCATTCTAAAATCAAGCATTTGGAAACCCCCCTCTAGAAATCCTGCGTTTGCCACTGATTACATTAATACAGTATTTTCTCTATAGAGTCTTCAATGTAAAGATTTTGCTTCTTTGAGTTGATTCATTTTATCTATCTTTTGGAAACAATGTAAGAAAGGTTGATTGTAATTTTCTTTCAAGATCAAATCAATATTATTTTGATCCGTTGTCACGGGGCCCTTAGGCCGGTGCCTACTCTGCCTATTTGGTAATCCGCCATTGCTGTAATGGTTTTGTACTGTACAGGGCTGCACAATTTCTGATGACAGCGCTGACAGAGTGTCAGAAGCTCTTTCCTGAATACTGTATCTTACTTTTACTTGGATGCAGTGGTTTAAAGGAGCAACTTTAATTTCCAGGGTACGTTGATATTGGTCTGATTCCACCGGGTGCCCGGGAGATCCGGATTGAGGAGGTAGCAGAGGCTGGGAACTTCTTAGCCCTTCGTAGTGAAGATCCAGAGAAATATTTCCTAAATGGCAGATGGACTATTCAGTGGAATGGGGAGTACCAAGCTGCAGGAACAACTTTCACCTACACACGCACTGGGAATCTGGAGAACCTGACTGCCCCTGGCCCAACGTATGAGCCTGTGTGGATACAGGTAATATGTTATATAGCAATTATGGCAATACTTCGTATTGTATACTAGCATACAATTATACAGAGGTACACAAAGCAGAACATATAGGGGCTCATGCAATGTTGAACTTTTGCCCATTTGCAGAGCATAACTTTTGTGTTTTTACACTGCGCATGCTCCGGAATGAAGCTTGTGCAAGTACCGGACAATACAGAGTTGTACAAATTTCAATATTCAGTGAGGACGTGTCACCCAAATTCCGACCTTTGCAGAGTTGTCCAGAGGCATAAAGCTGGTTTTCACAAGTATCTTTTCACAAGGATGGGGTTGGTACAAGTACGCCCTGGTGATGCTGGGTATGAAACAAACATATAGATTGGGGCAGTCTAGAGATGCATACGGGCAAATATATGCATTTCTCTCCTACAAGCCCTACACTGTCTGGCTCCACTTCCCCTTCAGAACTCAATTCAAGGTCACACTCATTTACAAAGCCCTCACCCAATCCTCTCCCATTTACATCTCATATATCATCTCACTTCACACTCCTGTCCGCTCACTTGGCTTAACAAATGCACGCCGCCTCTACTGCCAAATAAATTACTTCTTCACACTCCTGCCTCCAAGATTTTTCCCGCGCTGCTCCCTATCTCTGGAACTCTCTCTCGCTCCCTATCAGACTCTCCATCTCTCTACAAATCTTCAAACAAGCTCTCAAGACCCACTACTTCATCAAAGCCTTCAGGCCCTCATCCTAACTTGCTGCGCCATGTCAACCCCATCTGTATCATGCCTGTCTGTCTGCCCCTCCCCTTTAGAATGTAAGCTCTCACGAGCAGGGCCCTCTTCCCTCTTGTGCTTCTCCTTCCCTTACTCCTGACTCCCCACAAGGGCACCTTGGCTGCTGATGCCATACTGCTTATTTGAGTGTTATGACAGCTGATGCAGCAATGTTTATAAACTATGTTCTTGTCCTGCATTGTTTTGTACTGTAAGTCACTGTTTTCTTGTTTTCTCATTTGTTTATGTACTTTGTAAGGTGCTGTGGAACCGTTGTGCCGCCATATAAATAAAGGATAATAATAATGATGATAATAATAATTTAGTTCTGTGCAATGTGGGAGCAATTATATCCAACTTGCTTTCAGCTCTGTATCAGCCAGATATCCTTTATCCCTGAGAAACACTATAGAGCCATCCAGTCATTTTATTATTATTACAAATACACTGATAATGAACACAGTCACATCCATTTGTTGACCAAACTTCAGTTCCTAAGCACGTGTGCAAGAGATGATTAATAAGGATTCCTGATATAAAGATTTTTTCGAATAATGTTAACAGTGGTATAAGATGTGTAATGCAAGTACAATTGCTACATTTATCTTAATAAATATTTTTAGCACTGTACCACAGACTATAAGGTAGCATAGATTGGGTACCCTTGTCTGACAAATTTGCTGCCCAAACACAAAACCCGTAAGGGAGCGCGAGGTAACCACTATTCTAAACAGACTTTAAGGTGTCTCTCCCTAAACCAGCTTACATGCTGTATTCGCGGATTCATGCTCATTCACTTCAAAACACATAAAAGCAATTTCACACTCACTATTGCTCCTACCAAACTACAAAGCAACTCAGTAAACGTAAACAAGACAATACACTATATTCCCAAGGGAAAATAAATGTACACGCACCAATCCAATTTACAGACAAACAAAATTCTTCTACTATTGTGTTTTTAGCTGTTGTTCCAGGAGAAGAATCCTGGGGTCCGCTACCAGTACACCATCAAGAGGGACCTCGACAGCGGCAATGAGATTCAACCACCAGATTTCTCATGGAGATATGGAGCATGGTCTGAGTGCTCCGCAACATGCGGCATTGGTGAGAGACAACGAGTACATCACAAATATCACTTGCTCATGAACTACTACATTGGAAGGGACACTAACTGCAAAAATAGGTGTTGTATCCCCTAGCAACCTATCAGATCCTGTTATATATCTAGTATAGGTTAGAAAATGAAAGCAAATATCTAATTGGTTGCTGCAGGCTACACCATTCATTTGTTTTTACGGTTAGCTCTTTTCATAAATGTGCTTCAAGAAGATCAGCTTCATTCTGCTATAGTTTTGATCCCTGACTTTATAACTGTCTGAACACCAGTACATGGTTTCCAAAACTTATTGCAGAAGGTCATGTATGTTAATAAATACAACATGCCTATCTGTGCTAATGAGAGGATCAATGATTGTGTGTACAAGTGAAGATCTCAGCATTTTATTATCATCGATTTTTATAAGGTGATAAAATAATCCTTATCACTGAACAACACATTTTTGGGGGGAATGTATCAACCCTTCTAAAAAGAGTAGACATGTGGAGAAGTTTCCTATAGCAACCAATCAGCTTCTAGGTAACATTTATCAAGTACATTCTATAAAATGATAGGTAGAAACTGATTGGTTGCTATGGCAACTTTGCACTATTTAGAAGGCTTAATACATCTTCCTCTTTGTAACATGCAATACAAACAACAAATGTCATTGCTTGTATAATTCTGTATTCAAAGAGTGCAACACACACATACATACACAAATATAAATATTAAAGTTGTGTCAGAACTGGATGTACAAGATAAGCTGTAATCCTTGGTTGTTTAGGAAATCTAATTATAATGTTAAATAAATGAAGTTCTGCCAAGTTATTTCTATCTCTGTGACTGTCATTCTATGCTTTTCCATAGTACATCTGCATGTGCTTTTGTATTAGTAGCCTGTTAATTTATAAGAAAAGATGGTGGATATGGTAAAATAACATACACTGCAAGTGGAAAAAAAAGGAAATCAATTATGTAAAATAAAAGAAAAATAAGTATATGGATACAGTGTAAAGTCCACAAGAGACTATAGATGTGACTGTACTGCTCATATCATCTGTCAGGGGTGCAGAGACAGCTGGTGCACTGTGTGGAGAGAGTATTTGGTCTTGTGGAAGAACGATACTGTGACTATTTGACTCGACCTGATGACAGACAGCGGAACTGCAATGAGGAGCCCTGCCCTCCGAGGTTAGCTGCACCTGATAATCCTTTATTTTGTTTCCTTTCTGCTTCACCTCCTGAGTTCCGCTATAAATCATTTTCTAATATACACATACTTTCGCCTTTTCACTGTATTCATTGCATATATATGCTAAAGCAGAATGAAAGTTCCTCACTGTCCGCACATGTTTATAACAGATGGTGGGTGGGAGAGTGGCAACAGTGTTCCATCACATGTGGAGCAGGCGGTGTGCAGAAGAGAACAGTCCTCTGCATTCAAAGAGTGGGATTGGATGAACAACGGGCATTGCAACCCTCAGACTGTCAACGCATACCCAAACCTGAATCCAGCATTGCCTGCAACCAACGTGAACCCTGCCCTGCTATCTGGCACCACGGCAACTGGAGCCAGGTGAGTAATATCTGGGAGAAGAAATTAAATTATCAATTTCCATGACCATTAATTTATATTTCTCCTATGCTCTATTTTTTGGCTAATCCAAATCCCTCTTTGACACTGTTCTTATTTCCTATAGTGCTCAGTATCATGTGGAGAGGGGGTCCAGTATCGAGATGTATTCTGTGATAATGAACTAGAAGGCGGTGCCTGTAAACCTTCAGAGAGTCCCATCACGAAGCAAGCATGTGTGATGCCATCTTGTCCACCAAGCATCAGCCCATTTGACTGGACAGGAAGTGGAGCATCCAGCAAGGAGATTGTCAATGAAATCTTTCCCGGCCTACCGAGGGCTTCTAGCAGCAAGAAAGATTCCCTGGAGGATAATTCCATCTCTGAAGGAGACTTTTCTAATGTCGGCAATGGAGTTCAAGGAAAAGTTGGGAGAGCATTTGTTGATGACTTCTATTACGATTACAACTTTATTAATTTTCATGAGGATTTGACCTATGATCCACTAGAAGACAATATTATTAAGGTAGGAGGAGAGGTAGATAATGAGTATCTTCCAACACATGCCCCTCGTGAGGAAAAGGGGAATAAAGGCCAGAATATTGGAAGCATCCAGTCCACAGAAAACCCATATAGGTATTTGACCACAAATGCATTAAATGATTTAGTATCTAGTGACCACTTGAAGCCATCCGTCATTTCGAGTACATCAGTGGTGGGTGATAATGATGTAACGGAACCACCCAAAGGAACAACTTCAGCTATAAAAAAGTCCTTCTTTGTGGACCAACTTACCACTACACCAAGTGATGAAGAAGGACTTAATGACAAAGATCACTTGGCACCAACTGCTGACAAGCCAGATGAAACTTCAGTACTTTCTTCAGTTACAACACACATGATGGATATAAATCTTCCAGAAAACACTATACATTCAACTCTACCTCTACCTGTTACACAACAGCCTTCAGATATCGCCAAAGCCGTCACATTGTTTCCCTCAACACATTCCTCTTCTCACTATTTCATATCAGAAGTTACTAAAAGTCCAGCATCACCGCCCTTTTCACCAGACTCAACCTACAAAGCTTCACAAATTCCAGCACTTGATAGGTCACCAGATATGAGACAGGAACCATTGCCAGAACCACAGTGGAACTCATTGACAGATCAAACTCCAAAGGACATCCTGCTAGACCATACAAACTTACCACCACAAAAAGAAAATAACACTTCACTAGATTCTCATGGTGACACAAACTCCATTGGTCCACAAGTCACCCAATCCTCACCGACAATGACCTTCCCATTCCCAACAGACATACTAACATCTGTCCTGTTGCATAGTCCAAAGAGTTATATCAAAGGAAATGCTGATCCTCATCTCGATGAAAAAGAGACAACAAGAGCTTCAAATATAACTCATACCAACCATTCCTCATCATCACTCGGGGAAGAGAATCTGCAGAAAAGTCATTGGGAGGTTGGAAACTGGAGTGAGGTGAGAGTTTCAGAGATGGGGTGAGCACAGTCAACAACCTGGAAGAGTAAAGTATATAAAAATAGCAATTTCAGTAAATAGTAAAACTTAAAGCTGCAATCGCTCTTGGAAGATTTATTTTGTTCTTTAAAAAGCAAGTTAGGTACCTTTAAAATGTGCATTTGGAAGTAATTTATCTTAGCTGTGCTTCTACTTGGGGCTTTGGTGGGACCACATGCAAAGCGCATGTCATGTGTAGGCAGAGAGGGAGGAGGAAGGGGAGGATCACCTCAGACAGAGCTCAAAGCGGCTTTGCAAAGCCTCTCTGCTCACTACATCATGTGACTGTGTCTGTCATGTTATAGGTTATTATTAAACTGTGCAGAATTAGAAATCAGCTTGAATAATAATAACCAAAACAAATGGTAAATATCATTTTTGTTATAGCCTACCACACTTTTGGCCTGATTCAGCTTTGAGAATAGAGTGAGAAATAGCATTTAACTGTGAACCTGTACCAACCATGTTGCAATGCAAGGGGTGTGTAAATACATACATTTTTTTGCATTTAGGGTAAATACTGTCTGCTTTTGCATGTAGTCCACAAATACTGCACAGCTTTATTATTACAATTTAGATGTCAGTTTGGACACAAATCTCTCTGCACATTTTAAATCTGCCCCACCTGCAGTGCAGCATGGTTTCACCAAGATGGTCAGTTAAATGCTAAATCTCACTCTATTCCCAAAGCTGAACCAGGCCCTTTTTCATAGGATTGCTACTTTTGTTCTCAAAATATAAATGACCAATGAGTGATTTGTATTTTATTCTCTATCTGTCCTATACATACATTGTATAGTGCCTTGGGTTTTGAACTCTATGTGGTAAATAAAAGATGCTTCCATTCTAAGAAAATATATAAAAAATCGGGAAGATATCTGTTTGACACTGTGGGCTGATTGAATTAAGCACAAGATCTCATTGTAGCCTCACCCAATGTGCTTTGTGCTATTACAGTACATAAACACTGCTTAATTTTAATAAATTAATTGATGCTTTTTGCCATGAATATCCTGCAGAAACACATTGCACAAGGCTACAATGGGACCTGGCGCTTAATTGAATCCTCCCCTTCATTGTAGCATTGTTATAAATCACTATGTAAGCTGTAGACATGGTATAATCTCCTGTAGTTTATTTTGTTTCACCACATGTGAGTGGTTTGGACCAAAACAAGACAGCTCATGCTTCTACACTAGGGAAAAGGGAAAGTTACTTAGCTATAGCATAGCTATAGAAAGTTTAGCATCCGCATAGCTTATTTAGTGCTGCAACACGGCTTGATATTTACACGGTATATGTTCGGGAAGCCGGCGGATGCAATGCCGACCGCTGGCTTCCCGACTGCTTAATCCCGGTGAGGGTTAAATGACAGGCGTCTAAATCTAGACTCCTGTCATTTTACCTACATCGGGAGACCGGTGCCCGGCAAACAATTACACGTCCTATTAGGATGCATTGATCAGCAGATTGTAAAGAAACTTTTAACTAGTATTTTACACAGGAAAACACATTGATAGGCAAACATACAATAAATGTACAAATGCGACACAGGAGATGAGGACAGTACTGACGTGCTGCTGTTCACATTACTTATTTTAGACACAGCTGAGACTTCAGCAGGCAACTTTAGGTGAAAAATATTGACGCTGTAATTAATAGACCAACTCAGAGGTTATAGTAAGCAGCACTTACAATTGATGTTTTTACCGATGTGCGCAGATCTATCATGGACAGCAACCATGCTTATCTCTGAGCAGAGCATCTTCAAGGAGACACTACCATCAGGCCTGATTCAGAGTTCTACGCTCTTCCGATGTTTACAGAGCTGAGCGATTGTCAGTAAACTGCGCACCGCGTCAAGGTACATTACCGTAGTCGCTCGTAGTGACTGTTCGCAGTGTGACTGACAGTCAAGGAGCATTTGGGGAAGGTAACGGGAGTAATGTAGCAAAGAATGCAGGTGTGTTACGACCGTTTCGGGGGCTTGTCTTTCCGAGCGACTGCGATCTCATATGCAAGGAATATGGCTTCAGGGTCTCAATTCCCAGGGCCATTCTGCGGATCTATAGATACACTTAGGACTGCAACAATCGCATGATCTGCGACCGATGCTGCTTCTTTGTACACAGATGCTGCAACATTTTCCGCAGGTGCTTGGACTTGGACAGAAGCATATTTACGCATGGCAGCTGCGTACAAATTCGCAGCTGCGATGGCATTAGCGTACAACTCTGAATCAGGCCCATAGAGCGGAACAGGGTGGATGGACAATTGTGCATTACTTTCCATATACTGGGACTGATTTTACATTGGGAACAAAGCAAAAAGAAAAGCAAGTAAGGATGCACCTTGGTGAAACCATGCCCCACTGCAGGTGGGGCAGATGTACAATGTGCAGAGAGATTTAGATTTGGGAGGGGTGTGTCCAAACTGAAATCTAAATTACAGCGTAAAAATAGAGCTGTCCAGTACTGGTGGGCTACATGCAAAAGCCGCCAGTATTTGCTCTGCATGCAAAAAAATCATAGTTTGTTTAGGTGCAAAGTTACTCCTTTTTTTGTTTTACTCCTAACTCTATATACTATAATGCACATAAGGGGCGATTACTGTATCTTCGCAGATCCTGTTTAATAGCAGTCTTACTTTTAAAACCACCTGATTTCAGTAAGAAACAACTCCGTTGTTAGGCTTATTCTGGGCGTTTCAGGGTTAATCAGTGGGAGGTAAAGAATGGAAACTCCTGCTTCCAAGGTTCTATTCTGTGGGTGGGCTTAAGTTGTTTGTTTTAGGAGTCTGCGAAGGGGATATTTTGATAATGGGTGGATGTTTATGATGGCAAAATAAATATTTTTATACTTAGAATTTATTACAGAAATGCACAGTAGAGGTTGTGTTTTATTGTATCGTATTCATGATTCTTAGGAAGAAATAAAAACGCAAACGCACTAGCAGAAGATTGATATTATTTTGAATATTTTGAGGGGACAAATAAGTTATATGCAGTTGCATGAAACAGAAATGAACGATGATCATATAACATGTATTTTATAGGTTGTGGCCCTTTTATCAAGATTTTCCTGGCTTTTAGTTTAGTGAATGGGGCTCATTTACAAATCAGAATATGTTTTGCAAATGCACTTGTCTGCCTAGAGAGCATTCATAGGTGTATAGGGACCGCTCCAGGAATATTGCTGCGCACCCGCTTTGGTGAGATTGCAGGGCCAGATGGAAATGCTTTATCCGAGCCCTTTTTGCTAGCACTTTATGACCTCATTACTTCATTTCAACTTTTCCTTTTGTTTTCCTAAAATACTGTTAGTTTATACCTCATTCTTAATAAATCATACATGGCGGCTCTCCGGAAATGTCCAAGAGGCACCCAAGTTCCTGAGGAAGTCTGCGGTTCTCCTGGATAGGGGGAGAAGTGTCAGAGATGATAGCAAGATGACTTCTGTGTGATGGTGCATAACTCGTCACCACGTGTAGTGGAGGCCTATGGTGAAACCACATCATGCTATGACGCATAACTATCATGCATTGGGAGGTGGGGCATAATTATCTCTTTCATGTCATCAGTATAAGCCCAGAAAGACTTTAATAGACCTGCAGGCAAGTATGCAATAAATCAGAGGAGTGAAGGGACATTGTGACTTTCTCTAAATGCACCCTTTGATTTTCATTTTACTGTTTGCCCCCACAAAATTAAGTCTTATTTTTACATGTAGATCCAATACAATGTGCACCAGTCCGACTAGCTCACATTCAAGAATGAGTGCTCTGATCCACCCAGCACTTACCTGTAGAAGGCACCACATTTTCTATCTGAGGCAGGTGACACCAGCTTAGCATCCTAATTCATGCACTTACCCTTATAAACAGGCATATTTGAGAATATGTAGATGCCTGGAATTACTAAATGACATTTGTGCTATGTACCTGCATTAATGTGTGGTCTAGGGAATTTAGCTTACGCATAGTCTGTGTCGCATGTACAGAACATGTTTAGTTGAAGCTTGTGCTGTGTTTCTGGGTTCTAGTGCTCCACCTCTTGTGGTCTTGGTGCAATGTGGCGGTCAGTTTCATGCAGAGCAGATGAGAATGGGACATGTGACGCTAACACCAAACCAGCTCCTGCTCGTCGCTGCTACCTACGGCCTTGTGCATCCTGGGCAGTGGGGAACTGGAGCAAGGTAATTCATCTACAAAACAGCACATAATCCTCATTTATTTATCACAGCGGCACTGTAGCCTAATGTCATATTATGTGTCACATTGAGAGGCATATTACAAATAAACATGACACTGTAGATAGAAAAAAGGGGCTCTATGTACTAATGTAGAGCTGGGGCTGTCCTCCGTTTTTTTTTTTAAATAACAGAACAGCGACATATGTAATATTTGTTTTCTTACATACATCACAGCTGTGCTCCAAAAGCTAAGAAGTCTCAGCTGACTTCCCCAACCTCTGATTTTGATGCACAGAGGAGGGAAAGGGGCACCACATGATAATAGTCAATCTCATTACAATATATTTGCATTATAGCTCCATCCCCGACAGCACCTCTGGATTCTCTTGCTCATAGCGTTATGCCTCCCTGCCACAGAGCGGCAGGGAGGAAGCAAATATGGAGGAGTCACAATGTGACACTTGTCCTTCGTATTTGCCGTCATAATAGACCCCTACTACCTATTATTTGAAGTAGATTAGTTAGAACAGGCTTGGCCAACCTGTGGCTCTCCAGCTGTTGTGAAACTACAAGTCCCAGCATGCCTTGCCACAGTTTTGCTATTAGGGAATGCTAAAACTCTGGCAAGGCATGCTGGGGCTTGTAGTTTCACAACAGCTGGAGAGCCACAGGTTTTCCAGGCCCGAGTTAGAACATTCTATCCTTCCTCTTTGTCCCTGATCAGTCAAACCACATTCCCCAGTCTAGTTAGTACTTATCTCACCTTTGACACTGTAGGGTCCTATAACTGATCATTAGGCCTGATTCAGAGCCGGACGCTATTTGCGCTCGCTTGTTCAGAAAAAGGGGCCGGATATTTAAATAGAGCGCTCGCTCTTTGCGGTCTGTTGACGCCTCTATGTCTGAACGAGCGAACAAACACAAACATGCGCTCGCTATTTTGTAAAAAACGCCCCCTGGCCGCTCGCATCCTCTGTCATCTCCGCTATTTATTAGATTAATCGAGTACATTGAAAGGCGTATGAACTGCTCGCAGTGCTTGTGGTAGGATTTTCCTACTGCAATCATGCGAGCAGTTCAGGCTAAAAGAGAACCAAGTGACGTGGCCGATGACGCTGCTTTGTTAATTATGCACACCCTTAAAACGCCCATTTTGACCGTTTGGCACGCCTGCGTTCGGATCACCACTCCCCGTTTTCAAGCACCTTCCCCTGTTACCACCCACAAACGCCTCATTCTGTCACTCAAATTAGCAGGCATCGCTATTTTGCGAGCACACAATTTCCAACCGCAATGACTGGTTCGTGCATGCGTATTACAACCCATACGCATGCGCAGTTGTGCGATCATCGCTTGGAGCGAACGAGCGGCCGCTTACGAGCGGCTCTGAATCAGGCCCATTGTCCCCTTAACTCTGAAAACTTTGGGCATTTTAGCCAGATCAATGACCTACCTCTTCTTCCCCATCAGATCACCATATTTAATATTGTTGTATTAAAAGGGCTCTAACCTGAAACGGATTTTACCTAGCATAGGATAATGTATATGGCAGACAGACATAGCCTGCACAGGCAGGGAGAGCATAAAGCTATGAGCAGATTCAGGGGGTCATGTGTGCTCCTGCTCTGTCTGCTCCTGCTCATATTGTTTTATTAATTACTCCCAGTGACATCATACAGCCCCCTCCCATGATAGCACCTTTCTCTGCCAAAAGGCCATGCCACAATCTATAGTGTGAAACATGATTATCAAACCTCAATAAGACTGAGGAGACCAGTGAATGAAGATACAGGCATTCTGGGGAAGAGAAAGCAAACAGGGGAACTGTACTAAATGGTGAACTTAAGAAGCAGACTAGGTAGAAAATGTAATATTTATAATAGCCAAATCAAGATATTAAAAAAAAGTTAAGGCCCCCATATGATTGCACCGTGCGAGGCGATAGGGGATCCGTTGTCTGACATATCAGGCGGTCCGCACACACGGTGCGATCGGGTGGCCGACCGCCCGATATGCCGGCTCCCCCCTGTCTCACCCGCATTGCAATCCATGGGATCGCACATCGCATCCCCTGATCTCATGATCCTGCAGACAGATCAGGGGGTGCGATGTATGACCCCGCAGGAGCGCGCTCGGCCCAATATCATGGCCATACACTGTGCGATATAGCATGCAAATCGTACCAATCAGTCGGATCGCCTGCTATATTGCCACGTGTATGGGGGCCTTTAGACTAGTCCCTTTAAGCCTAAATGTTATCACAATGTCATCTTGTATCTTTTTGAGATGGTAATATTATGTCAATGTCATTATAATATAGTATCTTTCATGTGAAAAAGCAACTGTGATGGTTCCTCTGATCTTCTCCTTCCTAGTTCAGTCATGTGAAGCTTTGAAATAAAATAAATATGTTTCCATCTCCAGTGCTCGCGGAGTTGTGGGACAGGAGTCCAGCTGAGAGATGTCCAGTGCGTAGACATCCGGGACAAGAGGCTGCTGAGGCCTTTCCACTGTCAGAGCACAGTCTACAAGCCTCGTGTACAGACGGTTTGTCATGAGCAGAAGTGTATGGAGTGGTATGTCTCATCCTGGAGAGAGGTGAGTGTATGCTGAGTACACGCAAACATTTCTACTCAAGAGCCCATGGTGATAAAAAGACCGTTGTACAGCTGTGTCTACACTGAAAGAAGTTTTGGAACTACCATTGGCGTAGCCAATCTGCCTGCTATTGGGCCTGGTAGTGAGAGGGGCCTAGTGATGCTTTTCATCTGTTACTGAGGCCTCTTCTGCTCTTCTGAAACCAGATGTTGCCCATGTGTCAGCTCCACGCCCGCACATGTTCCAAATAACAGAACAGTAGCCTCCAGAGTGGATTATTGGCCACCCCTCAAACTTTGCTATTGGTCCGGTTGAGTATTACACCCCTGACTGCAAGTATCAGCATACCCGTGCAGCCATCAGGAGAGAAGAGCAAGTTGCACTTAATCAATGAGCCCCATAATTTTGAGGGTTGGCCAATGATCTGCTACTGTTCTGTTCTCCTGAGCAGGTTCTGGACTGTGTTAGGCAATGCCACCAGTAGAGGTTTACGTACACATAAAATGTTAAGGATTAGCGGTAAAAGAAACCTACAGATTACAGATTGGCAATAAGAATTTAAAGGGCAACTGACCGCTGTTGTTTCACATATCGGAGCCAAGACTAATGAGATAAATCTGTTTCCTTGTGGTATCACTATACAATCATGTTATTATGTCATCCACAGCTATCCTACCTATTGAATGTCACACATTACTGTATTGTGGTACACACTGCTGACACTTTATTTTAGGAAGAGTTGTCGGTCTTATAGTGCAGTTATGTATGTCAGCTTGCTTATGCTTGTTAAGCTATATTTGCACTAGACACTCATCACATCTGGACTGTTCCGACCAGTAGTATATTCTTCCTCCAGCTCCTTGTACCCAGTGATGTAGTCTTATGTCACGTTGTGTTGCCCCTACAGTGCTCAGAGGAGTGTGGAGGGGGGATGCAGCAGAGACTAGTCACCTGTCCTCAGACTGGTCGATGTGATGAAAGCCTGAGACCCAATAACAGCCGTTCTTGTAATGATCATCCTTGCACAACATGGGCCGTAGGACCGTGGGGTCAGGTGAGTATGGAGAGAGGCACTAACTTTCATATTCAAGCCTTTAGAATACTGATGCATTTCCTGAGTTCCCCATATTAACCATCTATCTAAATGGCTGCTGTACTAACTGGCTTTTTGCAGCACAAATCAGTCCTTTGTCTGTCTTTCCCTCACGCTTTGGCTGCATATAGTGCACAGCTTCCTGCGGAGGGGGTATCCAGCGTCGGCAGGTGAAATGCGTGAATAAAAGAACTGGGGCTGCCGAGGAAGATAATAATCTATGTGACCACGAGCCATGGCCTGAAAACATCCAAAAATGTAACCCACAGGACTGCCAGCAAAACACCACCAGTAAGTGCCCGTTCTCACTGAGCCAACACATCCAGCAATACACAAGCTAACTTCATTCACCCATGTTTCTTTCGCCTCCTAACACATTCATTGGAACAAGAGCAATCCTGACAGGGAAAGATAAACTCTTCTATCCTCGGTTTCATGGTGCTCTGTATAGGAGGAGAATGTTAAGAGGGTTATGTGGAGAACAGAGCAATCCACGGCTTAATGGAGGCAGAGATGGTTTAACCAGAGAGAGAGGGAATGAGAGACATAAACAAACAGTAGTAAGTTAGTCTACATGTTGCTCAATATTGGGAACAGATAACGGGCCTGATATAGAGGCGCACTCTAACTGCATGCATTGCCGATATTCACGCGGTTGGCCGATGTAGTAAGTACTGCGCATGCGTCCGAGTCGCATGGTTACTGCAGGGAGACGCAGAGTGAATTTGGACGCACAGAGAGGCCATTATAGTGGGTGTTTCTGGGTGGTAACGGGATGGCTAGCCAGACATGGGCGTGTTGCATTCTGTGACTGCGTCTAAAGATGTCGTTGCACTGACACAGGCAGCCATATTCAAACGGGGATGCCGTGCCTCCATAGGGCTGGCACAATCTGTTGTGGTGCATCTTACAACACAAAGCCAATGATTAGCGCCACAGCTGGCGGGCTTCTCAGTAGGAAGACCATCGGCCGCGCCATTTCAAAAAAGATACAGTCGCCGCAAAAGACGCAGTAGCTGCTGCGACTGCATCCATCTCTAAATAAGGCCCAGCATGTATTATTTACAGGATCAGGTTACATAATGATGCAGATGAAGAGTCATCATACAGATATTATACAGTGTAGGTGTAATGTATACAGTGGGTAGTGTGTGGTTACAGCGGTTAGTGTGAGATCTATCCCTCTATTATCATAGCAGTTACTGAGTAGGCTAAACAGCCATTTACACGTGCTCATCCTTAGCAAGCTGGTAAAGAGGCTATAAAGGACATTTCCACACTTGTAACATTTTTAAAAGAAACCCCCATACCAGTTGTTTCCCCTGCCTGTGTGGACTTTCCGTATCGGGCACCGATACCCTTGATGTTCCTGGAGAAATCTGGCGTTAAAAGATGTTGCAGGTCACTTTGTCACAACACTGCGGGAGGATGGCAACGTACGGGTTCCTATGCAAAAACAATTGGTGATGGGGGCTGGTGGGAGAACATAGCTATATGCTGCGACCTTCTCTACATCAGGCTCTCTTTTGTTGGGCGCTGTTTTTTCTTTTCTTTTAAGGTTCCTAACGGGGGGGTCCCAGAAGATGGGCTACCACAGAACAGTGGGGTTTTTCACCTTTAAAATACATTCATTTGGGCATTGTTAGCTACATATATTATACTATATTTTAGGCTGGCCAACTAGCATCAAAGTCACTTATCATCTTACCATCCCCTGCCGCGAGCCAGTGTGTCTGGTGACACTGGTATATTGCTACATCAGGCTGGATGTGTCACAAGAATTTCTGGGTAACAGGAGAACTCTCTCAGAATGAATTGAGAATACGCAATGGGGATTATATGGGAGCTATATTTTATTTGTAACCGTTGCAAATGAGCTCACAAATGTTGAAGACATTTTATTTATGTTCATTCCTGATTCTGACTTCACATATTTAAATATTACTTTGTCATGAAAAGCTGAATCATTTGGTGCCTTTGCCCAATAAAAAAAAATTGATTTGATCAAAATAGTTCAGTTAGTGGCATGCTTCCTAAAGGAACAATTTTAGCCAGAGAGTATTATAAACACAATACTATGCGTGATTAATAATGTAGTAATATATTACTTTATAAATGCATGTAAAATGTAATTAAAACCAATCAGTGGGTGTAAGCTCTCAAGCTGCATACACACGGAACGACTTTGTTAGTGAACGATTCAGTTTTTCCTTTGAAAACGTGAACGATTTTTTAAGTATAATGAATGATTTTTTTAATGATTTATTCAACGATGAACGAAAAATGTTCCTTCCCTTAACAAAAATCGTTAAGTTGGTCAGTCAGAAATGGATGATAAACTACAAACGGGAACGCGCATGAACGATTATCGTTCATCGTTATTACTCAGAAACTGAACGATTTTTTGAACGAAAATGACGTCGTTATAGTTAAATCGTTAAAAAAATCGTTACGTGTGTACGCACCTTTAGGCTTAGTCGGTCACAAATCAGAACTTTAAATAGCATATTTATAAACTATGTATATGCAGGTTTTAGGATCCTGACGAGTCAGATGCTAATGTCTGATAAATGTCCTTTGTTAAATGATGTCAACTGACACCAGCAGCTGAAAATGACTTTGCTGCAAGTATTGTCTATATACTGTATATATATATATATATATATATATATATATAAATGATAGATAAAAGATCTGATTTACAAAATTTTTTTTTTTATCATATTTCTTTGCGTAGGAGCAGTTTAAGACTATGATAGAGTCAAATATTAAATACAGATAGACATGATGTACAATACATTGTAAATAGTGTTGTGATTGGGCCAAAATGTAGGCGGAGGGTGAATTGAGGATAGTGTGTGCATTGTGGAGTGTGTGGGATCTGGCATACTAATGATAGGAGCAGCAGAACCCACAGCATGTAACTGCCCTGCTGTCTAGACTTTATAGCGTTTATAAATTGTTATAAGTTGCAAATCTAAATATCAGACAACAAATCGAGAGGAGATGTCGCTGGAACATAAATCTCTGCTTACTATGCTTGTCCAGGTTCCCCCTCCCCCACTAGGGTACAGAGTTAATGTTTACACATAAATCGTCCACATATTAACTGTAACCAGGAATACAGATCACATTGTTAGTGAATGGGTCACATACCCCTCTAGTTCCTAAAAAGAAACCGGGAACAGAGGACTGAAGTGAGCCACTGACTTTCATTCTACAGATTAAAGGGGGTATCTTTTATTTGACAATGTAGACCGTAAAGGGGCACATCCACTTGCAGACTGTGAACCGACTGCACGATTACGAGATTGTAATCGTGCAGACGTTTCACAGTATGTGCTGTGCCTTCACTGAACGATCAGTCGTTCTGTGCAGGTACCCTCCCTCATCCCTGAACATGGACAATCTGTCATTATCGGCAGATTGACCAGCATGTTCAGACGATGATAGATGTCAAAAACGACCATCGGGAGCGTGCATCACTGGTTGTTTTCGACATTTTCATGGCCGATTTCTGAACGATTAATGAACGATAACAATATCGTTATCGTTCAATCGCTCATTTTAATCGTGTAGTGGATACCCGCCTTAACAACTCTCTGCCATGCCCTATTTCCCAATAAAATCAGCCAACTACTAGTAATATTTACAAATATTTGTTTCTGGAACTTGCAAAGCATGTAACACATAGGGCCATATTCAATTCGAAGCGAAAAGCCATTTTCGCGTGTTTTTTTGCAAGTTTTTATTTTCTCCGTATTCAATTCCATTCCGTTTACGCCTATGCGAAAAGTCAATGCACTGAAATAGGCGATACTTTTTCTCCACAGAATAGCAGGAGAAAAAAAGTGCAAATCTATATTTTGGGGTGAAGATGTTGGGAAACCACTGAGAACCCTTGGTACACTCCCACAAAGGACAATTCACCCCCAAAAAAGGAAAAAAATAACAACCAGGAACACCCCAAAAATACATTCGAAATTCGGGGTGAAAATAGTGGGGGGACAACTTAAAAAACTAGCAAAATAAGGTTCTAGGAGTGCTCTAAGAAGGGGCCAAGTGTTTTTTGGGATTGCTTGTATGCAGGAGGAATTTCACTTTTTCTAAAAGTTTACTTTAGAGAAATTAAAATATGCTAGTACCCATTTTCAAGTACCCCAAATATGACATGACTACTTATTTTCACTCAAAAAAACTGCACCACTTTTGCAAGGACGCAAATAGTTTTATTAGGGCTATTGGAACACTTCTACATTGACCCCCAATGTTAGTGCATCTTTTTTGGGGTACAGACTGATTACCCCAATTCTGACAGTACTTTCCGCCTGTTCTACATTCGCCGCTTGCCGTTTTCGCCTGTTCTGTAATTGAATACGGTGAAAAGCAGGGATGCGCACGATACGTTTTCTCGTCCAAAACACGCAATGTAGGTAAAAAGTCGGATGGGTGGAACTTTATTGCAGATGCAAAACTAATTGAATACGGCCCATAGTTGTGTTAATGTTGGCCCTCTCCCACCTCTCTATAACCCCAGGTTCAGCCACCGGGCTGTTGATCACTCTCTCCCGCTCCTGCGGGTGACCTACAAACAGGTGTCTCAGCAAGTGCAGGTGTAATAACAGCTGACTGTGTAAAGCGCAGACAGAGCATGGGTGGGGGTGTACAGCTGTCAGTGATGAAATACACATAAGCTGTAGATGCATTTGGCATTAGAGCTAATACTATTGCATGGTGAGACTGTCACGTGATTCCACTTCTCAGCCTGCCCACTCTGAGGGGTAAATTTACTAAAGCAAGTTTTTAGAAGCAAGTTTTAAAAGTGATGTTGCCCATAGCAACCAATCAGATTCTAGCTATTATCTTCTAGAACAGGGGGTGTCAAACTCGGGCCATCCAGCTGCAGTGGAACTACACATCCCAGCATGCCCTGCCAGTTTTAGCATGCAGTAATAGCAAAACTGTGGCAGTGCATGCTGGAATGTGTAGTTCCACTGCAGCTGGATGGCCCGAGTTTGACACCACTATTCTAGAAGGTGCTAGTTAAATGTAGAATCTAATTGGTTGCTATGGGCAACATCACTTTTAAAACTCACTTCTAAAAACTCACACTTTAGTAAATTTACCCCTGAGTGTAGCAAGGATGGGATGGGATCAGCTGCTTTTCAGAACGAACATCCATGCTCCCTCTCAAGTCATATGCGACTTTAATGTTTTGTCCTGACTGCACACTGGGCCTGATTGAGACCCGCTTGCAAGTGGGTCGATGTTGGCCCAGTGCGCATGCGCACGACGGAGAAGGCTCCGTCATGCGCATGCGCAAGACCCGGATAGCGGCGGGCAAGCCGTCGCTCCAGGTCTCGTACCAAAGGGGGCGTGCTGTCGATGGTGAGTGACAGCACGCCCCCTTTGGTGGGCGTGCCGGGGGCGTGGCTGCCCAGACGGAGGCGTTCCCATGGGTCACCCACAGCTTTACGAGCGGCCAGGAGGCCGCTCTAAAAATTAAGAAGGACGGCTCTGATTCAGAGCCACTGTTTTATCACTCCTCAAAGCCTCTCTCTGCATTCTGGGGACGACCGATCTGAACTAAAGTATAAGCAGCTCCAAAATAGACCAGACTTGAGCTCACATGGCATCATGTTTACTCAGCATCACTTGAAACAGATAAGGGCTTAAGGGTATGCTACTTTAGGAGCCAGTTCAATTACCCGCAAGCTGCTGTCGGAACGGCTTCTGGCTGCTTTGAGGGATGTGTCTCTCAGTATATTTGTGCTTGCAGGCTATGCAGGTGTGAGCAGAAATCAGATACTGTATTTGCATTGTGCGTGTGTATAACGGCAGCAGCTTGTGTCTAAATTAATCTGCCCCTTAGAACAAGCCTCTTTAAGGGGCCTATTTATAATTAAATACTTATTTACAAATTCCTCGAAAGGAGAAAGAAAGTCCTATGTAGGCGCACACAAAATAATTGAATAAACTAAAATATAACCTTTATTAAGTTTGCTAAAACCTTGTTATAGTGAAATATTTATTAAAATGAAAAATACTGAAAGATTGTGAAAAAAGAATTGAAATTTGTGAATAAAATCAGCTGACACTTAAGGGCAATTGCTATCCTCTAAATAAAGTTTACTGTATTCTGTATTGAGTGTTCATGACTCTTCTTGATGCATATGTAGTCGGTTTAATAGACAGAGAGACAATAAATAAACATTTTATTATGACAAGTGATCCCAGCGGTATTGGACCTACGTAAGTATGAATAATAGCATGCTCAGATTATCACGCTTTGCATTTCACACACTGTATCCATTCATAAATGAAAAATTAGTTGTATCCCTGTATATTCCTTAGCCACAATTATTGTGACACCTTTAGTGAGTAACTAAACAATTGATTGACCTATGAAGATTGATATTTAATACAATATATTGCAGTATCGAAAATCCATCAGTGAATATTTTATCAGATTAACACATCAGCCCTCCAAATATCTGTGAGGGTATTCAATTTCGTATCTGTAGTCTGATAAATTACGTATGAGTATATATTGATGGATAGTATAATTCATCATACTTCTACAGCAATATAGTGCATGTAATAAACCATGTCCCCCAGTCAAGGTAGGTCCAGGTAAGTATATATATATATATCCACCTGTTTAAATTACTCTACTTCTGCACGTCACTCGCTGTGTGTTACCTTTCATATAAGGGATACCATGTTCCCATTCATTCTGAAACATTTGTTTCTAAATATGAACACACTGAATCACACAGTAAGTTACTGGCTGAATTGTTGTAAAATTAACCCTTTTATTCATCAGTGCATAAAGGTTGTCACATAACTCAGCATGTTGTGGTATGATATACCCAACATACAACAAAAAAATTATTGGGCACACTGTTAATTTAATATAATCAGCAGTTTTATTTGTATTTGGTCATAGGCTTAGATATTACACCTGTTAATCATCTGGTCTATAGCTTGTGCACCAGCCCAAGACCGAAATATGGGATTTTAATAGTAAGGCTTGACTTGCTGTGAGTAGTTTAAATAATAATTATTAATAATCAGCCACATTATCAGGCCATAGCTTACTTGCACGCATTACATTGAGTACCTGTATACCCGAGCGTGCTGTAGCCGCGTCCCGGGTAGAGGTCAGTTTAGTGTGCAGCTAAATATCAGCCCAAGACCAGGATATAGAACTCATTGATTCAATTCTATTTGCTTATTGAAAGCTAAACCAAATGACAGCTATCACCTATACTCTGTTGGGCAGTGTTCGTGATTAACTTATTGTTCCCATGAATATCAGGTTGATTTCCTATGTCCACGAGCACGCTATAGCCGCGTCTCGGGTATGAACTCGATTATTAACTTAACTAAGTACCGACAAACCGCCAACGTACGTTTCACTGACAGGCTTTATCAAGCCTTGATAAAGCCTGTCAGTGAAACGTACTTTGGCGGTTTGAATGCTGACCAAAAGGGCGCTGCTCCTCAAATGATTGCGTTTTAAATATGTTACTGTTTGTGTATGTATATTTATTGTCGGTACTTAGTTAAGGGGGGGTGGCTGAACATACGGAGGTGTTCCCGAAGGAACGCCTGCCATTTGTGGGCAGCCCTACTGACATCACTCGTGATGTCAGTAGTGGACTTCTGGCTCGATTAGAGCCGGAAGTCCACTTGGCATTGCGAGTGCTGAGACCCTAACACAAGGGCCTCCTCACAACGCCAATGGTCGCGATAATTGCAACCATCGCCAGGCCGCTCGCACAAGCTGTGGGTGGTCACCCACAGCTGTGCAAGCGGCCTGGAGGCCTTGATTCAGAGCGAGCGCACGCAAATAGCGTGCGCCTCTGAATCAGGGCCTGTGTGTACAGAGTACATGAACTAGGAAGCATTGTGGTAGCGTTATGCTATTACACGGCTTCCAGCTCTTCGCCAGGACAGGCTCTTATTGGAACCCGTCTCCTGGCAACAGCAGAATATTCATTATGTGGGTGCAGAGGATAATAGGAGGGGGGACAGGGCAAGTACAGGGCACTGAGTGTCACAGACCCCAGTGACGCCACTGGTAATACTTTATTTTCAGATTTTGCATTACTAATACCCCTTTTCCACCTAAATTCCGGGTCTGACCCGGAGTTGGAACAAAGTTCCTATCCAGATCAGACCCGGAATTTTGCCGGCGCCGACTCGGGATATTCCCGAGTCAGCGCCGCTCACACCGCAGTCGGGTCTGCATAGACCCGGCTTTTGCGGAGTGAAAGTGGTCGCTTGGAGATGACGTCATCTCCAAGCGCCACTGAAGCCGGACCAATCGGCCGGCTAGCAGCGCACTCCGGGTCATCGTGACCCGGAGTGCGCTGTTCTCACAGCAGCTGTTCTCACAGCTAGTTACCTGGGTTGGATTGCCGGGTCACTCGACCCGGCGATCCAACTCTCTCCCCATTTACAACAGGGAGCTGTCCGGGTTAACTCTTCAAAAACCCGGGTTTTAGCTCCGGTGTAAAAGGGGTATAACTGATCACTTTATTATTTTTTTAAGTAATCCTTAATTATCATAGTATATTTAATTTAGAACATATTTGCAGCATCTATGCATAAAAAAGTAAATCATATATCTTATCCTTGGGATGTAGTTAAGGGACCGCCGGTCTCTATGCCGATGCTGGAATCCTGACAGGGGAGTTAAGATAGGCGTCAAAATACCGACACCTATCTTAATCCCGATGCCGGAATCCAGGAGGACGCATGCCCGAACGAACGGCGCCCGTAGTGTTAGCCGCAGGGGGGGGGGAAGGGTTAGGTTTAGGTCGGTTAGCGTTAGGTTTTGAGGAGGGGAGGTTAGGGTTAGGCACCCCTAGTGGGGAGGGTTAGGCATGAAGGGGGGATGGTCAGGTTTAGGAACTAATGGGGAGGGTTAGGCTACAAGAAGGGAGGGTTAGGGGGAGAAGGGGGGAGGGTTAGTATACTTACTAGACCCCTGTTGGGATACCAACCATTGGGATGCCACTGTCGGTATTGTGACAGGAGGCATCCGACAGCCGGCATGACATACCCATTCCCTTATCCTCATCTAGTATTCAGTGTTTGCTTAGAATTAATTTGTTCAGATCATAACTCACAACTATAATAAGAATGCACCCTCTGATTTGGTACCAGTCATGTGGATGTTTATTCAGTGAAGGACAATACAGAGGGACAGAATCCTTTGAAGAATCTTGTCACATAAACCTGAGATTCTGAACACAGGAAACATATCCGGCCCTTCTCACACATTCGGGGCATGGGCCCTACAGTTTCCAGGATAATCTTATTATAGTTCTCTCTACAATCAGCTGGTTATCAGGGGATGTGTGGATAGCTGGATGTGTCATTCTCACAACTAAAGGCCTTACAGCTGCCAAGGCTGGATAGTCTCATCTCATAGCACCCGTCCATGCTGGGATAAGTAGCTGCACAGCAGCTGGATGGCCGCATGTTGCATACCCCTGGTTTACAATAACTTGGCTGTACGGCTATGGGACAGATTTAGAAATATGGTGTATAGTGCAGTTCGGAAAACAGATTCTTAAATACAAGAACTTGATTTTAATGTAATTGTTCCCCTCACTGACTGGGTGTTTCTGTCTTTGTTGAAATTATTACAGCAATATATGGACATATTAGAATGCAGTGATTTTCCAGTCAGGAAACAGCCGTGTCCTAAATGAATTATGCGTCACTTTGACAGCAATGGTGACACAGGAATAGTATTTCTTCTTCCCTTTCATGATATGCCAACTAAGCATATGAACCTTTTCTTAGAGAACACTAGTTCTACTATCGAACTCCTTGTGGTTTTACATACACATCTACTTAAGACATTATGCTAAGGGCATGTTCAGATGATCATTAAATCAGAATTTGCTCATGTGGTTTTCCAAATGGAACAACATGTAAGCAGACTGAATATACAATACACATCAGGATTAATGGTGCCTGAACGCCTCTGCTGGGCAGACAACCATGAGGGGACTGCAAATGCCAAAATAATTGTGAACGTCTAATTTCCTGGCTCTTGGCTTTCTCCCACTGTTTACACAAATACTTATCTGGTCCTATTGGCACCAATCAATGATCCTAATGCCTGCAAGATATTTACAGCAGTTTGCTCACGTCACTTTCCTACAGAATACCACATGAGCAAATCCGAAATCAACGTTGATTAGACGCTGGTGCAAACTTTCATCGTAAGCCCGAATTCCTCCTAACACATACCATCCTGAAGTGCATCTAAAAAAGGCAATCAGCTCTCCCTTCTACATTGCTCAATTGTCTTTACAACTTTCTCAAGGTTAGCTGTGCTAAAACCTGTCCACCAAACTGTTCCCCCACACCCATGTGCATTACCAACTACTAATGGCGTGTTACTACCACAATGAGAGTCCCCATTTGAAATATTGCACAACATTTTCGACCACCATCGCTACTGACAATGGATAAATCGTATAGAACACAGGTTCTCAAACTCGGTCCTCAGGACCCCAAACTGTGCATGTTTTCCAGGTCTCCTCACAGAATCACAAGTGAAATAATTAGCTCCACCTGTGGATCTTTTAAAATGTGTCAGAGTAATGACTACACCTGGGCACCTGCTGGGTGACCTGGAAAGCGTGTACTGTGTGGGGTCCTGAGGACCGAGTTTGAGAACCACTGGTATAGCGGATTCCAATCTCCTTTGCTAAATACGCTATTCTTCCTTGCAGGTGTCTCTTGCTCTCGTGACCGCCTCACCTTCAGCTTCTGTCGGACTTTGAGAGTCCTAGGTCGTTGTTCCCTGGCTACTGTCCAAGCTCAATGTTGTCAGACCTGCCAGTCTCATGTTCAAAGCTCTCGTGAGGTCAGTAACCAGCGGCTGTCTCGGAGGTGAGGATCATAATTGTGTCTCTAGTCTCAGGGACGAAAGAGACTGTGCAGGAGGCCATGTTTGCAAGAGTTGGCCATCTCCATCCCTGTTGAAAACGTTCCACAGATCCGTCCCTGCTTTTTTTCACTCACCTGTGGCATTATGAATTCAGCTAGAGCGATAAAGTGGAAGGAAATATTTTCCAGTATGCAATGAGCCAACTTATGCTCCAAATGTCTATAAGCAGGAAACCCGTCCACCAATGCACAGTCTGTGGACCTTTGGTGCTAGCGGTCAGAAAGTGACCTGTACTCAGACTCTTAATGGTCCACTGGCTGGCCAGTGGAGGACTCTCATGCTCTTTATAACTGCTCTCTGGTGCTATCTGTTACATATGAGTCAGGGACATTTATGGTATATCCAGACTACAACCTGTCCAAAATTACAAGACCCCACAGTGTTGGAAGAAGCAGGATAAGGCGTGGATTAAGAGGAATTGAAATATGGAAGTGCCAAAATTCAATCCACATAACATTCGTTGTATCTAAATATCAGTGGTGAAGGGTTTTGGGCTATGGGCCTGATTCAAAGCCGGACGCTATTTACGGACGGTCATTCAGGAAAAGGGGGTGGCTATTCAAATGAACCGTTCACTCTTTGCGGTCTGTTCACGCCTCCATGTCTGCACAAGCAAACAAATCTTGCGGTCGTTTTTTGGATAACTACGCCCCCTGGCCGTTCGCATCCTACGTCATGTCTGCTATTTTTTAGATTAATCGAGTATATCGACCAGGGTATGAGCTGCTCGCTATTGTTGTGGGTGGTTTTTCCTACCACTATATTGCGAGCAGTTCTGACTATAAAATAACCCAGTGACGTGGTCAATGACGCTGCTGTATTAATTATGCACACCCATAAAACGCCCGTTTTGACCTTTAAGCACGCCTGCAATCGGATCTCCACTCCCCGTTTTCAAGCACCTTCCCCTGTTACCACCCACATACGCCTCCTCCTGTCACTCAAAATAGCAGGCATTCGCTATTTAGCGAACTAACGATTTTCGGTCGCACTGACTGGTTCGCGCATGCGTATTACGATCCGTACACATGTGCAGTTGTGCGAACATCGCTCGGAACGAACGAGCGGCCGATTACGAGCGGCTCTGAATCAGGCCCAATGTTACAGCTTCTAGCTATGTACACAACGTGCACAACAGTCCTTGTCACTGGACCACTTCAATGTCTCTTAACTATCATCAGGATGCTGTTCAGATGTGTCTGGAATTGGTCTCATATTTGCATTTAAATGTCTTTGTTTGCATTACAATGTGCTGTATAGTGGGGTTGTACGACTAGTGAGAAATACCAAGTGGCTAAAGCCACGTGCTGCTGGTCTGTATGGCACTGAATATTGCATTATGCTGAGTGTATGGCATATAGATTATCCCTGTCTGAGATATGTAGCAAAGCAAACAAATGAGTGCATTAATGCATATATATTACACTTATTTGGTAGTGAATATCACTGCCTTGGAATTGGTAGCACACTAAGATGACTAATTAACTCACAATACTAATGTCCTAAATCAGTCATGTCTATAGCTGGTTGTTGGTGCTATAAGAGTATTTACTGTCCACATGGTTTATAACACAGTCCTGTCTGGGGATAAAGAGGTTCCCATACTTAGTGGGATGAAAACTTCCTATAGCTGGAGTTGCCATTACCCAAAAGGTGGGGTATCTTGTTCTCAATTCAATCTTTTGTATTTTAATTAAACATGAATTTTGTAATAGTCACTATTCTCTCATTTACGTAGACTATTGTGCACCAATTTCATGCTGAGTGTTTACACAATTTTCTTGCTTTCCATGGGTATGGCTCTGGACAAATAGGTCTATTGCTATTGATTGCACTGTCCGGGAGGGGATGTAGTTAGGATACCGGCGGGCGCTATCCTGCCCGCCAATATCCTGACATGGGAATAAAGATAGGCATCGAAATCCTGACACCTATCATTAGCCCCACTACTAAATCCAGACTTACCGAACCCCCGTTAGTGCCTAAACCTAACCCATCCTAGGGTAGGGAAAGAGGGGGTTAGGGTTAGCCCCCCTCCCCTGGGAGGGTTAGGTTTAGGGTGCTAGGAGGGTGGGTTAGGTTTAGGCACTAACGGGGATGGAGGGGGTTAGGCACCCCTAAGGGAGGCTTAGACTACTTACCGCTGACAGTATTTGATCCGGGACCCACAGCTGCCAGCATTACATACCGATTCCGTCTGGGAGCACAGTGCAGGAATATAAAAGTGCCAATAACAACCAAATTCTATTTCTAAAATATCATTTTATAGAATGTACTAGATTAGTATTGGCTCAGCCAACAAAATGGCAGCTTCCACCGCTTACAGCATGGGAAGTGACGCTTGACAAGAGTTTGCAAAACTAATGAGTAAATGATATTGAAGTTTACATTATATAAATATCTTGTCTGTTGTATGGTGCTGTTTACCAGGATTTTGCAATGTATCACCTCTTAACTAGGGGCATTCAGGAAATCCAGCCTACAGATAACTGTAGCCATAAACAAGCAGATTCTAGCTGTCATTTTACTATTCTAATTTTCTAAACTATAAATCTCAGCTTGGTTGCTATGGGAATCACCACATTCTATGCACAGCTTCCTGCAGACAATTTTATTTTTATTACATTTCCCCCAGAAAATGAACAATATTATGACAGTTTGTTATCTTTTTAAACTATTTTCATACAGTCAGTGATTGTTTAGGCTCTTACGATGATAATGGCTAAAGTAAGTGGTAGGGAGCTAGCCAGGTGACAGGAGGCTTCACACACAGCTCAATGTATCACAGCTAGGATACAGCTAGGCCGATCACTCCAATCCCTAGAGCACTGCTCAGCAATCCACACACATACACACAATAGGTGTATTTATAGCTTCACAAATCTCCGGATTAGTCGGATGTGCAAAAATATATGGAAAATAAAAAGAAACAAAGGACAGAGTCCCAAATGAGCTGACAGGCCTTCCCCACTTCCTCCGCAATCTCATAAACAGTGGCCCTTTTTATCCTTCTTATGACTTAAACAGTTAACCCAAGGATTTCACCTTACAAAAGCTTGACTGTTTGGAAAATGTTAAGTCTGTTCATATTCTCTGCATCAGAAAAGCTGGAGTGCAGATAAAAAGGAGGGTTACAGTGATAACCCTAGAGTTGGTTCAGAAGGGTGTGGATCAATAGATCAACAGTAAAAAGATCAACAAACAATATCAATAGGATTATGGGGACAAAAGGCCGATATGGATGTTGGTCGACAAGTACAAAAGGTTGACAGGGTCAAAAGGTCAACACGGGAATGGTCAACACAAAAATGGTTGACACTTTTTTTTTTTTTTTTAAAGACCAAAGCGGATTAAAGCTTAAACACCCTAGAGGGTTTTTACATTTTAGATGACATGTTTTCTCTGGAACACACCCATCTGACCCCCACCAGCCAAAAAACAATATTAAACATGAGGTCAGTACTCTTATAGCCGAGTATCAGAGTTCTGTAGGGGTCATTTAACAGGTCACTTGCTAAATACACAGACCCCATTGTCTAGAAGAGCAAATATTCATTGACTGGTACTGTAGTTGTAAACCTCTGCAGAGACATATATACAAATCTGTCTGCACAGATGTTCATATATTTCATTATTAGGTTCCATCAATAAGGAAGAGTCATATAAAAGCATTTTATTTACGTTCCCTGTCTGTACAGTGCAATAACGCGGTCTCCTGGCTCACAAATATTCGTTGTACTTGCTCCGAGAACCAAAAGTATAACCTCTTGATTAGTCACATAGACCAATTGCCCCGTTGTATAACCTCCAGTCAGCTAGCATCTGCTGAGAATGTTCCATCACAGAGCGTTGCCACCACAAAAGGTGACCAGTGGAGGCTGCTGCCCAGGATTATTGAGGAAATGAATTTGTACATCCAATGTATTACATGACCAGTGGCGCCGCCCCTCTGGAGAGATGACTCCATTCTATACACCTCATGTGCCGATGATCTTCTACACCTCAGTGTGGTCTTCTTTAATCTAATCCGGTTCCGTGACACACTGCTCCACTATCTCTCGCAGACTTGGGTTCTCCATGGCGGCAGACACTCGTTCCTTATCATTTATCTGTTTATTAACTTCAGAGATAAAAAGACCAGTCATAGTTATAAACTGCATGAAAAAGTGACTGCCCCCACCCACAGCTCTAATTATTAGAGTTGGGTTAATCTGTGTTATACATGATAGGAAAAGGCTTTCAATTGTGGTAATAAAGTTTCTCCCACAAATCAGGTTTTCAGGGATTTCCTCTGTGGGAATTGGTAGGATAATTACCAATTCCCACAGAGGGGGGGGAGGGGTGTAACTGAGGACTGGAGTTAAGATTCTGAACCTAGAACAGTGGTTGCCAGGTAAGATCTCACACCACAGCTGCCAGCTACCTGTACTTAGCACAAGTTGTAGCCTGTGTGATATACTGCAGCGGTTAGAAAATACATTGTTTAGTACACTGAGCAGTCCCTCCCCTGTATTATACATTATAAGTGGTTATTCCAACTGTAGGAGACTGTTCCATACCCACAGGCCTAATAGCGGAAAAAGAGCAGTAACTTACTATCTTCCTCTGTTGAATGAGTCCCTTCAGAAATATAGATCTCCAGCTGGAAAAGTAGAACAACATGAACTCACCCACTGCAGGAGATTGTGGGATCAAACAAGCAAAATACAATGGCAGGTACAGGTCTAGTGCTCATTGTATTACATTGTTTGTGGAAGGATTACATGACACCAGCTTTCCCCAGAAAGCACTGCAAAAAGTACAGGTCAGGTCTTTACTAGAGTGCCTGGAAAAGCCAGGAATGCAGAAAACCTGCCAGATATCCCTGCGGTCCAAACTTTATTGCCAGAACTGTGGGTGTGTGAAATAAGGATTTGTAATTTATTCCTCTGCTTTGCAATGTGCTTAATCTATCAGCGAGGAAGAGGTTAAACCAACGCCACAATGGGATTTCCATTACAATATTAGTGATTGCACTGCCATCTGGTGGCGAGACAGTACCATTGCAGTAATTGCTGTACTACATTAGCTTATATTTTCTAAGCACAAGAAATGTAGTGTCATGTAATAAACAGCATTTTATTTATAAATGAAAAACAATAAGTTTTCCGTATTGTGATACATCACATTAAACATCTTTTTTTTTCCTGTGTTACAAGAGCAAGTCCAATGGAAAAATGCGGCTTACAGGGCCTGATTAATTACGGATCGCAACAGCATACGCAGATTGCTGCGTACTGCTGATGCATTGCGTGTGTGCGACGGCTGCACTGCGATCACGCAGAGCACGGCAAGCTGTCACAGAGTGATTGACAGGTAGTCAGCGTTTGGGGTGGTGACGGGGGGAATGGTTGGAGAAACGCAGGCGTGCCTGTCCGTTTGAACGCTGTTGCCTGGGGGTGCATAAATTAGCCACTGCGACGGCATACACAGCTTGAGTACTCACTCCGTGCAACAAGGTTAGCAATTTCTGTGTAAGGTCAGACCTGCTGTAATTCTGCGTGAGGGGCCGATGTTAATGATGTATACGCAGGACTGCAAGGTATTACGGATGTGAGATAGCGGTAGTGGGCATCTCTATGCTGGCTGCGCGACGGAATTGCGATAGCATTCATTAGTATATTCTCGCAGCGGAGCTGCGTGCGTAATCGCAGCTGCAATAGCGATCCGTAGTGAATCAGGCCCACAGTTTGTTATACAGAAGCAGCATGTCAGATGTAATGAAATGTATCACTAGGAAGGTCTTTGAAAAGTTGCATTGTGACACCATCCCATATCAGTGGTGGACAGGCATGAAACTTCTTTAAGCCTTCAAAGTGTACATGGTACATGTATCATTTATAAATCACACGTATGGTCATTTCACCTGAAGTAGCAATAGACTCATTACTTTATTCTGTGTTCGTCCACATACAGTAAAAATGTCACCTTAACGCTCAACTTTTATCTAAATAGCTATGATTCTCTCCTAATATACTGCTTGGTTTAGCCTTGTTTAGTTGTGTGTGTGTAAAGGAACAAGAGTCATACCACTTTTCCACTGGCCAAACTACCCGGGTTATTGCAGCATCAACCCGGGTAGTGGCTCGGTGGAAAAGGCTCCAAGGAAAACAAAATCCCGGGTCAATCCTTTCTTCCCAAGTATCGAGCAGGGTTTTTAGTGGGTCAGGTTCAGTGGTAACGGGTTACCCCGGACTTCCGACCAGAGACCAGTTTCCAGCACGGTAATTGGGTGGTATTCGGAAGCTGTCTGTGTGAAGCGGTCCGCTCCGGTCTGGCGTTCAGGGGAGAGCTGGAGTTTCTGGCGCTTGGTAATGACATCTCCAATCGCCGGCATTGCACCCGTGGAAATGGGGTAAATCCCGGGTCTGACCCAGTTTGGAACAGTGTTCGAAATAAAGGGCCAGACCCAGGATTTTGGTGGAAAAGGGGTATTACTGTATGTGTCACTTTGCGTTTGCTTAAAGAGCACTTTCCA
The DNA here is from genome assembly GCA_031769625.1 of Taudactylus pleione. NCBI lineage: Eukaryota > Metazoa > Chordata > Amphibia > Anura > Myobatrachidae > Taudactylus > Taudactylus pleione. Next base: position 25,850,307 of record JAUIMM010000555.1, read on the forward strand.
TCTACAGCACAACTGAAAGGCGGATAAAACAAATTAAAGTTTAGGGACGTAGTTTCTGGTACAATGACCAGCCAGAAAACTCAGTTTTACCACTTAAGTGCAAAAGTCCTCTAGACTGTGCAAATCTCAGCACCCCCGCAGCCACCATGTCATTCCACAAACCTATGCCCTTAACTGCAATCTCACATGTATTTGCACAAACGTAGAGGTTTCTAAAAGGCCAATATTGAGTGTTGCTTAGAATGTACCTACTAGTCCCTTCTGTAGGACAATATAAAGTGATTTATCACTGACTGATAGCCATGATATAGCATACAGCATGAGAAAGCAGTCTATACCATCTAGTACAAAGACACAGTAATGACTTATTGTTTCCTGCAAATACCACTAAGCCCTGTTACTGTCCATGTTAAAGGGCTTGTGCACACAGGTGTCTCTAGTGAGGTCTGTGGCCAGTAGGTTTCAGGCACCAGCGCAATTTTGCTGATGAATTGAAAGCATAATTATTGCAGCTTTAAATCTAGTTGCCAATTCAACAAAATCATGCCGGTGCCTCTAACTTGCAGACTATTACATTTGTGGATCTCTATGTTGTTTAATTGAGAACTGAATTGTAAAGAAATGGCTCAACTACTAACACAGAGGTTATGGATGACTATGGAAAAATAGACAGGCGGTACACTAAGGGCCTTATTCAGAGCCGCTCGTAAGCGTCCGCTTGTTCGCTCCGAGCGATGTTTGCCCAACTGCGCATGCGTACAGATCGTTATAGGCATTCGCAAACCAGTCTGTGCGGCCGAAATTCATGTGCTCGCAAAATAGCGAATGCCTGATAATTTGAGTGAGAGGAGGAGGCGTATGTGGGTGGTAACAGGGGAAGGTGCTTGAAAACGGGGAGTGGAGATCCAAATGCAGGCGTGCTTAAAGGTCAAAACGGGCGTTTTATGGGTGTGCATAAATTAAACCAGCAGCGTCATTGACCACGTCACTGGGTTATTTTATAGCCAGAACTGCTCGCAAAATTGTGGTAGCAAAAACCAACCCCAAGAATAGCGAGCAGTTCATACCCTGGTCAATGTACTCGATTAATCTAATAAATAGCGGACATGACGTAGGATGCGAGCGGCCAGGGGGCGTATTTTTTCAAAAAACGACCGCAACTTTTGTTCGCTCGTTCAGACCTAGAGACGTGAACAGACCGCAAAGAGCGAACGGTTGATTTGAATAGCCACCCCTATTTTCTGGACGAGCGAGCGCTAATTGCGTCCGGCTCTGAATCAGGCCCAAACTGCGGAATAAAATGGATGACTGGGCCTGTATGAGGGAAGAGCTTGTCTTCTGCCCTATCTCCAGTCATGCATTTACTAAAGCTCTCCTACATTGTTAGTCCATTACTGCACATAGAGCCAAGATCTGTATATATACAGTCAACCTCCCACCCACAAAGACCTCACAAAATAAATACAATGGGAAGGAAGGACAGATGCATATACGGTAAAGACCCCATGAGCGCACATTCTTGCACTTCTACACATGAGAAGTCTCTGCAAGGTGACAATGTGGGAAACTGCTTCATTTATTATTAACAGAACCCAATATCCTAGAAGAAATCCAGAGTGTCCAGACAGCGATATCATTCCTTACCTTGTGCTTAAACGATAAACATCGCTGCAGCTTGACCCTCAAACACAGACCTGTGTAGAGAAAGAGGAAACTGAATGTCAATATACACATAACAAGCATTGCCTGTCCTTCAGCTATAGGGTATCACAAGCAAGCACTGACCGACTTCAATGCCACATAGTATTCATACACCTAAAATGGGCTTGGATCAGGTTCCCAAGATTTACATATTGTAGGGCTGTAGTTATTCATTTCTTTTATTTAGATTAAAATGGTTTAGTTATCTTAAGAAAACAAAAACAATTTCCATAACTCACTCATTGTGGAAATGACTACAGGTCCGCAAGATCAGTGTTTACACTAGGCATATATAACATGTGATGCATGGCTGATTTCCAGGATTCCAGAAACCTTGTGCTAACAGGCTGAGGGAAACCATTACTTCTGTAGTGAATTGGGGCCTCAAAGCTTTCAGCCCTGACAGTAAGAACTACTATCACAGTTGCCAGATCAAGGAGTGATGCACATTTTATATCATTCTCTAAACACGGATTGAATTTTAAGGACCCACTTACAGTAAACTGCTGATTGGCTAAATATCCCTTACTTCTCTCACTAAAAATGCATATAACTAATGCAACCTCTCTTAATCATCTGCATAGAAAAGTGCAACATTGTGGTCACCAGACTACTACTCGAATAATCTCTCCAATTTGCCCCCAACACCACAGCAAGACTCATCCACGACTCACATCCCCCCATTACTGCTTTCCTGTAACCTCCAGAATCCATTCAGTAACCTGCAATCCTCTCACCACTCTGTTAACTCATTATTTATGAACAGTTATTTATATTTCACACACATTCAGCAGCTCATCACATACCGGATAGAACATCTCCAAACACACGTGAGACCTCTGCTTCAGCAATGATCTCCTACTCTATGATAAGCCCCCTATGCTGCACCTGATCCATATAATTCTGTAGCCTGTAACACATACTTGCCAACTCTCCCTGATTGTCAGGGAGATTGCTACTATTTCAGGTAATCTCCCTGACTGCACCTTACCCCCATTAAGTAGCTGTTTTTTTTTTAAATAATAAAATATCACACATATATACACACACACACAAAACAGGAGGTATATACATTCAAATGGGATCATTAGTATAATTTCCCTGCATTGGTTATAATGCACAATGGGTCTTACTCAGGACTGCATGCTAAAGCACTGTTGAACGCAGATTCCAGAATTCCCACCAGACCCGCTCTGCGCATATGCAGTACGGGTCCTGCGTGTTCGCACGCAGTCCGGCAGCAGACTGTCAGTGATTGACAGTCTACTGCAGTTGGTGGGCGGGAGGGGGTGGCGACGGCCTCAGTTTCGACATCATTCTGGGGAGAAAGAGGACAGGGTTGGCTGACGGACATTTCCCGGCCTCTTTGTTGTATCTGCAGCGGCCGACAGTTCAGAATAGTAATGTATGCATGACGCCTCCTGCTGCATTCACATAATTGTATGCGGCTTTGCAATTCCATCTACTACTGAATTACCCCCAATGGTCCCTATGGCTACATGCATTTTGTGAAAGTGTCAGTGTGTTTTTATCAAAAATTAGATTTTACTAACTGCTTTGGGGCTCATTTATATTTGTATGTAAATCAATTTTATGACACGCCTCTCAGATGTAGCAGTACACGCCCACTTTACCTCTGCGCTCATAGGTATTGCTCTTACGATCTCCCTGAAATGCTTTTTCAAATGTAGGCAAGTATGCTGCAACATCACTGTACTCCAATCCTGCTTCACTCAAACCTTTGTACTAATGCCTATTTCTGGGTCCATGGAATCTTCATCTCTACAGCTGCCATGACCATGAAACCCATTTTATTCCCCTCCAAACTAACCAGGCCTGGTCTCCTATTGGTGCCAGTACTAGTATAACCTCTGTACTGCAGCAATATGATATGCAATACGCTGGGTGGTTTATAACCATAATAGAATATGTCAGGAACATGTCAGGATAAATACAGACTGCACACTCAAAATATCTAGAACCAACAAGTCTAAATATATAGAAAAAGAATAAATAATTTTATTCAAAAAAATATGAGATATGGTAAGAACTTACCCTTGTTATCTCTATTTCTACGAAGTCCATAGGGTTCAACAGGATACCTTGGGGTATAGGTGTGACGTCAGTCGCTGGGCACCAAAGAGTTATGCTTTTCAGCCTCCCAGGATGCACTAGGGTTCCCCTCCTATACCCGCCCCCAAGCCAAGGCACCTCAGTTAGTTATCAAGCCATAGGCCGGAGGAGAAGGAAGAGAGAGAAAAAAGATCTTGACACATACAAGAATCACATTCTCACCAGAGGGAGACGGAAAACCGCTGACCAGAGCAAAGCCCATCTGCAGCACAGGTGCGACAGGGCAGGTGTCCTGTGGAACCCTATGGACTTCGTAGAAATAGAGATAACAAGGGTAAGTTCTTACCATCTCTCATATTTTCTACTTCAGGGTCCATAGGGTATCCACAGGATACCTTGGGGATGTCCCAAAGCAGTATCCTTTAAGGGTGGGGACGCTCCTGTGCAGAAAGGAGAATCCGCCGCCCGAAGGAAGCATCCTGAGAGGCGAAGGTGTCAAACCTGTAATACCTCACGAAGGTATGGACAGAGGACCACGTAGCAGCCTTGCAGATCTTGACTGCAGAGGCACCACATCGAGCTGCCCACGAAGGACCCACAGACCTAGTGGAATGAGCCTTCAGAGAAGGAGGAACCGGTAGGCCTTCATGAAGATAAGCTTCAGAAATAGCCATACGGATCCAGGCTGCCAAAGTTTGCTTTGAAGCAGGCCAACCCTTTTTACGGAAGCCATAGAGGACAAACAAATCGTCCGACTTCCTAAACGAAGAAGTGCGGTCAACATAAGTCCTTAAGGCCCGCACAACATCCAAAGAGGCCTCACCCACGGAAAGGCCAGGTGAGTTAAAGGCCGGAACAACGATTTCCTCGTTAACATGAAACTGGGAAACAACTTTGGGAAGAAACTCGGGCCGAGTGCGGAGCACTGCCCTGTTCCCATGAAAAACCAAGAAAGGGGGTCTACAAGAAAGAGCCCCTAACTCAGAAACACGTCTGGCCGAAGCAATAGCCAGAAGGAAAACAGTCTTAGCTGTTAGCCATTTAAGATCCACTGAGCCCAGTGGTTCAAACGGCGGTCCTTGGAGAGCCCTCAGGACCACAGCCAAATCCCAAGGTGCCACAGGTGGAACAAAGGGCGGCTGAATGCGAAGAACACCTTGCATAAAGGTGCGTACATCCGGGATTGTAGCAATCCTACGGTGAAACCAGACAGACAGGGCCGAAACCTGTACCTTCAAAGAAGCAAGGCGAAGCCCATGATCTAGTCCCGCTTGCAGGAAGGCGAGAACCCGAGACAAACGAAACTCCCGCGGTGCATAACCTCTCGGTCGAAACCACTGGAAGAACGTATGCCACACGCGATGGTATATCCTCGCGGAAGACGGTTTCCGAGCTCGCAACATGGTACGCACCACAGAGCTGGAAAACCCCCGGGACCTCAGCATGGCCGTCTCAACAGCCACGCCGTCAAAGACAGGCGAGTCAGGTCCGGGTGAAGACAAGGACCCTGAGACAGAAAGTCCGGTCATAGCGGCAACCGCAGAGGACTGTCCCTGAAGGTCTGAGAACCAGTGCCGTCTGGGCCACGCGGGAGCTATCAACAGGAGCGTCCCTCCTTCCTGTTTGAATTTCCGGATTACCCGTGGAAGAAGGGAGACCGGAGGGAACAGGTATGCGAACCGGAACATCCACCGGACGGACAGAGCATCCACCAGAGACGCCCCTCCGTCTCTTGTGCGAGACCCGTACACCGGCAACTTCTTGTTGTGCCGGGACGCCATGAGGTCGATCCCTGGCAGACCCCACCTGTCCACCAACAGTTGAAAAACGTCCGGGTGCAGGGACCATTCCCCTGGATGAACGTCCTGGCGACTTAGAAAGTCCGCCTCCCAATTAAGCACTCCCGGGATGAAGACCGCTGATATGGCCGGAAGATTGCGCTCCGCCCAAACCAGGATCCGAGACACCTCTACGAGAGCCGCCCGACTTCGGGTTCCTCCTTGCCTGTTTATGTAGGCCACGGTGGTAGCGTTGTCCGACTGGACCTGCACCGGGTGACCCTGGAGAAACCGATGTGCCTGCTGGAGAGCATTGAAGACCGCACGGAGTTCCAAGATATTTATTGGAAGCTGCGCTTCTGTCGGCGTCCACCTGCCCTAGAACAAGTGTGGACCCGAAACTGCTCCCCAGCCCCGAAGACTGGCGTCCGTTGTCAACAGGACCCAATTTGGAAACCAGAACGGACGTCCCTTGTTGGAGGTGGGCCGTCTGTAACCACCAAGCAAGGGACAGGCGAACCTCCGGGGTGATCACAATCGTCTGGGACTTCAGAGACTGAGGCAGCCCGTTCCATTTGGACAGGATCAGGTGCTGCAGAGGTCTGGAGTGAAACTGGGCGTATTCCACCATGTCGAACACCGACACCATGGAGCCCAGTAACCTCATCGCCGAGTGTAGGGACACCAGGCGGCTGTGCAGACAACTGCGCACCCTTGACTGTAAAGCAGAGATCTTGTCCTCAGTCACGAAGATCCTTTGCTGTCCCGAGTCCAATAAGGCTCAAAGATGCAGAATCCTCCGAGACGGGATTAGAGTGGACTTCTGCCAGTTAATTAGCCAGCCGTGCCTTTGCAGCAGTGCAATGGTCAGGTCCAAGTGGCGTAACAGGAGCTCTGGAGATCCCGCCACCAATAACAAGTACGGCAACATGCGGACTCCCTGCAGCCGCAGAGAAGCCGCCATTACCGCCATCACCTTGGTGAAAACATGTGGTGCTGTCGCCAGGCCAAAAGGTAACGCCCGAAACTGAAAGTGGTCGCTGCGGATTGCAAACCTGAGGAACTGTTGATGGCGCAAAAGAATAGGGACATGCAGGTAAGCGTCCTGTATGTCCAATGACACCATGTAGTCCCCAGGTTCCAGCGCCAGAATGATGGACCGTAGGGTCTCCATCCGAAACTTCGGAACCCGCAAAGACTTGTTGAGTGCTTTGAGATTGAAAATCGGACGATACGACCCATTGGGTTTCTGTACCAAAAAAAGATTTGAACAGAAACCCTGGCCCCTCTGGGAGAATGGAACAGGCACTATAACTCCAGCCTGGAGCATAGTGTGCAATACCTTCCACAGCTCCGTAGCCTTGTTCCGGTCTGATGGTAGACCCGTGGTGAAGAATCGAGCCGGGGGTCTGTGCCGGAAGGAGAGGGTGTACCCGTGGGAGACCACCTCCAGAACCCAAGTGTCTGTCGTAGTGGCCAACCAACACTGGGCGAACTGCAGCAGGCGGCCTCCCACCCTGGGGAGGCCCGGACCGTCAGGCCGCAGGCTTGTCATCTGGCTTGGGGGCCGGACGTCTGGTACTCCATGCCGGCTTCCGGGGCTTGGCCGATTTCTTAGGGCCAGCCTGTCGAGGAAACGACTGTGGTTTGGGCCTGCCCTGGGCCCTAGATGACCGAAAGGACGATGGTCCAGAACCAGAAGGAGCAGCGGCCGACGGGAGACAAGCCGATTTGGCTGCCGCCAGCGTGGCCACAATCTTATCCAGATCCGGACCGAAGAGAACTTCTCCGGTAAACAGCAACGCCTCCAGACCCTTTTTGGAATCTGCGTCCGCCTTCCAGGATCGCAGCCACAAGCAGCCACCGTTGCTGAAGAAATTCTAGACACCAGAATACTAATGTCTAGGGCCGCCTCGTTGATATAAGTGGCCGAATCACGGAGATTACCAATCAACTCCGCCTGTTCGGCCGGACAGTCGGAATCAAAAGAAGCCTCTAATGAATACGCCCAGCGCTCCATTGCTCTGGTAACCCAGCAAATGGCTATAGCCGGCCGTGCTGCCCCCCCCCCGCAAGGGAATAAGCGGACTTCAGGCAGATCTCCACCTTGCGGTCCGTAGCATCCTTAAGGGAGGACATAGATGGCATCGGCAATGTGGCACTACGGACAAGACTGGTCACGTGAGAATCCACCTGTGGAGGGGATTCCCACTTTGCAAAATAATTATCCGCGAACGGATAAGCCACCGCCAGGCGTCTCTGCGGCTGGTATCTTTTGCCAGGCTGTTTCCACGCCTCCTCTAAATGGTCCACCAACTGACCCGAAAGAGGAAAGACTGTGGCATCGCTCTTCACATCTTTGAAAAAGGCATACTTAGATTTAGCCGCTGGGGGAACTTCGTCCTCAATCACCAAGGCTGTGCGGACCTCCCGAATAAGTCCAGGAATATATACTTTGGACTTAGCATCAGCGTCCTTAGTATGGAGAGGTTCCTGATCGTAAGGATCCAGAATCTCCCCATCATCAGACGTCCCCTCGTCATCCTCATAAGGAGCCGACAGACGCCACCGGCCGTTTATGCGGCCGCATCACAGACTCCCCTTGCAACACATCCGACAAGTGCTGTACAGAACTCGTCAGGGAGTTAACCCACGCTGGCTCCTGAGAAACCGGGAGCGGGGAAATAGGGAGACTGTGGGGTACCACCAAATGTCGTGGGAAACCCTGCATGGGTGACGACACCACTGACTGCTGGGACAAACCCATCGGTGTAAACGCGGGCTGCGGAGCTAACTGGCCCACTAAGGCTGTAAGCGCCTGAGCGAAACAAGCCCAGGGCGGCTCCTGTACCGGTGCTGTAACCGTAAGAGGCCGCGCCATGGACAAACACTGCCGGCAAAGGCCCTCCGTGCTACCCTCCCCCTCCGCTAACGGTACTTTACACATAGTACACTGTAGCCGGAGGGGAAAATCACTTTCAGACATGATGGCACCACGCATGTGACCTCTCTCACCAATTATATATTAAATAGGCGAGAGACCACCCTGCAGCACCACACCGCAAGGGCTTAGCAGAAAGAACAGGGACAGTAATAAAGCTGACAGTTTAGAGAAAAGTTACAGGCAGCAGCGCTAGCACAGTCACATACAATGCAAAGAAATATCAATTCCTGCACTAACAGCGCTGATCACTCAACTACGCAGACCCAGGGCCTGGTAGGACACAGCGCTGCATACACAGACCTGACCACAGCGGAGGAGAGGTATGCGGGGGGACCCAGACCACGATGCTTCCTTCCAGGCTTCCAGCAGCGTTCACCATGCGTTCAGGAGAAGATGGCCGCCGAGGAGCAGAGAGGAGGCTGGCCTGGGGGGGGAGCGCTGCCACAGGACCAGTCGGCAGCGTGCAGAGAGGGCTGTGTGCAGCGGGGGAGGCGCCGGCTGTGAGACAGGGAAGGCGCGCTCCCCTGGCATACATTTAACGCCTAGGACGCCGCAGCGCTACCGCTCTGCTGCGGTCCGCTGTCCCAGGGGGTAGTGGAAAGTGCAGGTTGGTCGCCTGGCTCCACGCTGCAGCCAGTCCCCAGGGAGCCCCCTGCCTGGGGACTTAGGACCATGTGACCAGCGGGGACCCACCGCAGAACCCCGCTGCTTACCTTTGTCCCCCTTGGATCCGGCCATGGTCCGGAACATCTGGGGTCACCGCTAGCTGTGACCCCAGATGCTCACCAGCATCCCCGGATCGGTACCGGCGGGGGTGTAGGGAAGACAGCATGGACGTCAGGACTGACTGTCCATGCTGTACATCCAGATGTGCAGCCACAGCTGCATTGAAGAAAGCTTCAGGGGCTCTTCTAGCCCCCACTCCGACAGGTGCACCCGACTCCGGCCGGGCACCAAACTAAACTGAGGTGCCTTGGCTCGGGGGCGGGTATAGGAGGGGGACCCTAGTGCATCCTGGGAGGCTGAAAAGCTTAACTCTATGGAGCCCAGCGACTGACGTCACACCTATACCACAAGGTATCCTGTGGAACCCTATGGACCCTGAAGTAGAAAGATGTTTGTTTAAAAATCATTATGAAATACTAACAAATGTTAAGAATTGACTGAATCACATTTGATACTTGAAAAACAGTCCCCATCAATTGAACTAGTGTGGAACATCAACGGTAATTTGGTAAATGTAATAAGCTCTGTGCAACAAAGTACACTTAAGGCATACGAGGAATAAATGTTTATCTGTATAAACGTTGCTGAAATAATGTTGTAGTAAAGTAATATTGAGTTTCTGATGTAGCAAAGATACAGCCACAATGTTTCCAATAGCAATAAGAACCACTTGGCTAAAAATTGTATCAGCACAGTACAGACAAGAACGCTCACTGATCACTTGAGCCAGTATTTGCAATATATTAGATAGATCTCCCCAGGAAATTTGGAAAGGAAAAATTATTAAGTATATTACATAGACAAATTTAAAATAGAAAACTTAAAAATCCATACGCAATGGAATAAAAACTCATCACCGGGGTGGCTTGTAGCTCTGCCTGGAGGCCATTAAGTTGATTCTTTTGTGTCCCCACCGCTCCACCAGATGCTGGAAAATGGTGGGATGAAGAGACCATTCCCCTGAGTGGACCTCCTGGCGGCTGAGATAATCTGCCTCCCGGTTCTCCACCCCGGGGATTTAGACAGCCGATGTGGCCAGAAGATGCTTTTCAGCCCAGGAAATAATAAGATCCTGCTACCCTCATGCCCTGAACACTTCTTGTTCCTCCTTTGTGATTTATGCAAGTGTCAGTCGTCACATTGTCCGATTGGACCTTGACAGGGAGACCCTGAAAGTGACGAGACTGCACAAGCACTATATAAACAGCTCGGCGTTCTAGAATGGTGATGGGAAGACGTGCCTCCTGTGATGACTAACGACCCTGAAAGGCCGTGTGAAGGGTTACTGCACCCCATCCCCGGAGGCTGGCATCCTTTGCAAGAATAGTCCATGATGAAATATGAAACGGATGGCCCTTGTCCAAGTGAGGTCTGATCAACCATCACTGTACGGACTGCCTTGTCTTGAGAGTCAGACGGATGAACTGCGAGCGTATTTGGAGGGGAGAGCCATTCCATTGGGAAAACAGTTCCCTCTGAAAACACCGGCTGTTGAACTGATCAAACTCCTCCACCATGACGAAGGTAGACACCAGTTTGCCGAGAACAAGTGATTGAACACCCGAGATCTTGTCCTCTGCTAAGAAAGCCTGTTGCAACTGAGTGCCCAGAAAAGCTCCCAGGTGTACCATCTGTTGGGCAGTAACTAGAAAAGACTTCTTGAGATTTAGGATCCAACCGTGAAACTAACACTGTTATGGACAACGTGGGATGAGCCTCCAGTTCTGACAGCCGCCATGATGGACATCACTTTCGTGAATACTCGGGTGCCATCGAGGGATCAAACGGCATAGCTTGGAACTGAAAATGTAGAATGGACTGAAAACCCTGCAAAATTGGGATGAGTTGAGTTAGTGTCCTTGACATCAAAGGACGCCATGAAGTTCCAAGGATTGAGCAATCGATCTGAGGGATTCAATTTGGGAACCCGAAGATAGAGATTGAGGTATTTGAGATTCAAAATGGGACGGTTTCGAAACAATGAAGAGGTTTGATCTAAGGGAAGACCGGTAACAAAAAAAAATGAGGAGGTGGGCCCACAAGAGCGTATCCTCTGGACACGATGCTGCAAACCAACCTCTCTAAAAGAAGCCACTGATAGCTGACAAGCCCCCAACGTCGAATCCCTCCTATGGTGAGGAAGGAAACGTGAAGGACAGTCATGTTGCAGGCTTGTCGGCTAGCTTGGGAGCAGCGCGACAACTTGGACAAACTTGACGGCCTCTAGAACTTGATCCTCGGGAGGGACCTAGGTGGAAAGAGTCTGCATGCCCCCTCGAGGGGTGGACAAACATTGGCCTTCCCTGTGGACGAAAGGATCAAATGGAAGGATTTTGGTGCAGAGGAAGGCAGAAAAGCGTTCTTGGATGCTGCCGCAATGATCTGATCCAGTTCAGGGCCAAACAAGATGTCACCCTTGAATGGAAGAGACACCACTGTTTTTTTCAATTCTGCATCCGCCTGCGACGTGCTGCTGCAATTTTGCCTAGAAAAAAAAAAAAAGATCAGAATAATAAAAGATATTTATAAATATCTTCTTTGTATTATTCTAATCATTTTCATAGTCAAAACTCTGCAGTCTGACAGGGAAAATGACAAGGGAGGCTCTGCCTCTCCTACCTGCACATCCCTGTCCTGCACCTCTGGGAAAGATAAATGACGATACTGAGTCAGTGGCGTAACTATAAATTTTGCTCCCCCATGCCAAAAAAGTTTCAGGCGCCCCCCCCCTTCCCCGCCCAAAAAATAAACACACCCAAAGACGACGTTTAAGGTGTGCGGTTTCATGTTCATGATACAGTTATGTGCCTTACACATTATGACACACCAAGTAATGCCATTTATAACACATTATGCCACATTGGAATGCCCCAATAACACATTATGCCACACCGTAATACCCCTTACAACACATTATGCCACACAGTAATGCCCTTATAACAAATTATGCCACGCCGTAATGCCTCTATTTCACATTATGCCACATAACACATTATGACACACAGTAATGCCCCTTATACATTATTCCCCTTATAACACATAATGCCATACAGTAATGCCCCTAATAGTACATTGTGCACACAGTAATGCCCATTACACTTTATGCCACGCAATAATGCCCATTACATCTCACCCTGACAGATCTACTTCATCAACCCTCCTCTCCGCTCCTGCCAGTCTGTCACCTCAAGACAGGTTTGTACAGTTTTTATGTCCATGTAGAACCAGATTAATGGGAACATAATTTATAACCTATTAGATTAGTGCCCCTTATACAGTGCCCCCTGTAGTTGTACCCCATATGCAATGCCCCCTGTAATAGTACCCATTATCCCTGGCCCCCTGTAGCTGTGCCCATATGCAGTTCCCCCCGTAACTGTGCCCCTTAAAGTATTGCCCCTGCAGTTGTGCCCCTTCAAGTAGTGCCCACTGTAATTGTGCCCCTTCAAGTAGTGCCCACTGTAATTGTGCCTCGTATGAAATGCCACTTGTAATAGTGCCCCTTATGCAATACCCCCTGTAGTAGTACCCATTATCCAGGCCCCCCTGTAGTTGTGCCCATAGGCAGTGCCCTCTGTAGCTGTGCCCCTTCAAGTAGTGCCCACTGTAATTGTGACCCTTCAAGTAGTGCCCCCTGTAAATGTGCCCCTTCAAGTAGTGGCCCCTGTAATTGTGCCCCTTCAAGTAGTGTCCCTGTAGTTGTGCCCCTTCAAGTAGTGTCCCTGTAGTTGTGCCCCTCAAGTAGTGCCCCCTGTAGCTGTGTCCCTTAAAGTATTGCCCCTTGTAGTTGTGCCCCTTCAAGTAGTGCCTTGGTAGTCGTGCCCCTTCAAGTAGTGCCCACTGCCCACTGTAGTTGTGCCCCTTCAATTAGTGCGCCCTGTAGTTGTTCTTCCCCCCTACTTACCTGACTCCATGCAGGCTGCAGCTGTCATCCGGGCTGTGTCTCCCGACTCCCGTGCTGACTGGATCAGTTGATCCAGCAGACGCAGCCGCTCTGGTTCCTCACTGCGGGGGTGACCTTATGACAATGCATTACTGGGAACGCTGGCCTCTGAAGTGATCAGAGGCTTCCTTAGCCTCCGATCACTTCAGAGGCCAGTGCTCACAGTTGCAGGGGCGTAACCACTGCCCCCGGCGCCCCCAAGCCACCGCGGGGGCAGTAGTTACGCCACTGTACTGAGGGCATGTGACTGCCGGATCTAACATCCGGTGTAGGGAGGATGAAACCTGTGCTAACCCATGTACAGACTGGGATAAACTAGACATCCAAGCAGGCTCCTCAGAGGGAGTGCTGGGAGCAGCTGCAGGAGCCTGTCTAGACAGGGATAATTGCTGAGACACCTCTCACATAGCATTAGTGTATTAGTCTAAGCTGGTTCAGATGGGGATGAACCTAGAGCACTATCCCCCTGTGGTTCTGAAAAACATGCATCACAGATCCTACAGCACTCTGAAGCTTCTTTTGGCAATGTTTACATGCAGTAACTATTGCCAGAAGCTTTGTCAGCAGCTTTGAAACTCCCTTTGGAAGACATGGTGACACAAAATGTATAAAACACACTGAAAAACAACCCACACAAATACCTGTAATGAATGTCGCACAGAAACAGTGAAGAAGCCAGTCACTATTGTGTAACAGTAGTGAGATAGCAAATACACACACAGGTCATGTGGAAGTGATAAAACCGTAAATTATAGTTGCACAGGAGGACGCCTTCAGGTATAGACAGGAGTATTTACCCTTTCCCCAAACCTGCAGGAGAACAGGTGCCTCTGGAGAAGATGGCCGCTCATCATGGGGAGATGAGCTCTTTAGCGTGCAGTTCAGCAGGGAAGTGCACGAAGAGAAAAGGGGAGGAGCAACAGGAGAGTTCTCTCCCCGAGGCTAACCTCCCAAGTGCCTTGCCGTTTGGTAACGGCGTCCTGTTAGGTGCTGCAGCCTCTATCCCCGGTGCGGTCGCCGGTTCCTATGTTCCCCCCAAAAGCCTCCACTGATCCAGGGGGAACTAGCTGCCCAAAAAACAAGATAGTCCTCCTCTTACCTTTAGCCGCGCCGCTCCAGATGACGTCTACGGCCAGGTGTCCTTCCTCTGCTGTCCCCGTCTGGTCCTGGCAACTGCCCAGGATGGTTCCACAGAGAACCCGGCATGTGGCTGTACCCAGAATTATATCAGTTTTAAAAAGTTACCCTAGCTACAGAGCAGCTCAAAAAAAAAAAAAAAGTGCCCAACTCTTGATGCACTAAAAGTAGATGAAAGTCTTGTTTGTGGGATTTAGGAGCGCCAAATGTCCGTGAGCTGGAGAGTGGATTTGAAAGACTGGATAGGTTTTCACACTGAAGAAGTTCAGTGTCTAGGCGGAGGTTATTTATCAAGAAGGGGGATCATCCACTGCATTAAAATCCCCTCCCACAATAAGAGGGAAATTAGAACGCTGTGCTAAACGATAAGGTTCTGCAAAAACGCAGAAGCAGCCAGGTTAGGTGCATAGACATTGACTAGTGTATAAGGAGCACCCTATATTTCCACACCGAGAACCAAATTGCGTCCATATCGGTCAGCCACTGAATGCAGATTATTATAGTGGAGGTCTCTGTAAAAAAAAAACACAAAAAGACCACCCACGTCGCTTTCCTATGGAAATCAGCAGAGACAGACTGACCCAGCCAAGGAGCCTGGAGAGAGGACCAGTCACCAGATACCCAATGCATCTCTTTGTGGGATTGGTTATTACTCGTTTGCACTTGATGGGAGAATTAAGACATCCCACGTTCCAGAATAAGATTTTAAAATATGAATCTGAAGAGGGAGCAACTACCCGCAGGGACCCTGCAGACATGTCAGTCAATCCCTAGATGAGGGAGAGTATAGAAAGACAAAACAAACTTATTTACCATCTCCCTGTCCCAGTGAGCAGTGAGTTAGATGCGGAGAACTCCCACAGGGGTTAGAAACAAACCCAAATGAGGGGGAGAGCGGAGCGAGCTGAGGACAATAACAACAACAACAAAGAAAGCAGACATTACTTTGTACAACATTCTATACATTTTCCAAACATTATCAAAAAACCAGGCGAGCACCATGTGGAACAATGCCGAAAGTAGTGCAACATTATATTATTTTAACATTATATTATTAGAACATTATTATTTTGATTGTTGTATCTCTGCTTCAGGTGCTTATTTTATTAATTCCTGAAATTATTTCACAATTTTTTCTGGTTTCTGGGACTAGTTATAAGGATTAAATATTATACAAAAAAAAAAAAAAAAAAGGTTCTGGTATGTACCCCTGAGTACCATCAGGAGAAAAAGCACTAGTGCTAATCACAACAGTCTCTCATCCATAGACTGCCCCAAACTTTCTCATTTGGCACTAGCTGGGATACCCAGCATTGCCCGGGTTGAAGACTGGACCCTGAACAACTGCAGCCTTTATTTGTTTACATTGTCCTTGCCTATAACCCCATTCCATTGATCCTGAGAAGGACCCCACTATTTGCCAATATGCAAACAGCGGCGTAAGTACCGTGAATGCAAGGGGTGCGGCTGTTATGGTGCCTGAGCTGCTTCTGTGGCTCGCCGATACCCCTGCACCTAGTTACGCACACAAAGTGGGCCAGTTCAATCATGGCCACAGAGGGGGCCCCAGGATTCAGCAGTGTTGATTTGGTGCTGGCACACCAGCTAATAACAGCTGGCACACCGGCAAGGAGTCATGGAGAGACTGCGCCGCCGGTCACCAGGCAATCAGAACTTGCAGTTAATCAGCAGTGGTGGCTCCAGATTGGCTGCCGGTCCGCAAGTTCCGATTGGCGCCAGATTAAAATTGCGTCGGCTGTCAATGTCTGCCGCTGAGCCAGCTGTAATTAGCTGGTGACCCGGCCCCAACTCCACACCTGCTTGCTGCTGATGGCACTTAGAGGGAGGCGAGAGGCTGCTGGAGGGACACTGCGAGGTGAGTTGCTGGGGGGCATAGTGTGTAAAGGGGTACTAGTATTGTGTGGAATAATGTGTTATATGGGGCACTACTACTATGTGGCATAATCTGTAAAGGGCATTACTGTGTGGTATAATGTGTAAGGGGCATTACTACTGCATGACAATGTGTTTAAAGGGTACTGCTGTGTGGCATAACCTGAATGGGTTCTGTGTGGGGGCAAATGTATGTGTGGTTTTTTTTTTTTACCTCTGGGGGGCCTTTTAAGATCTGTTATATGGCCCACAAAGTTCTAGTTACGCCCTTGCATGCAAACACAGAGGCTCTGGATTTAATATGAACTTCCATAAGTCATCAAGTTTGCTCACACTGAGGTTAAAAAGGATACTTTTGTAGCTTTCTTACAGGTTTTTGCCAGACTGCCAATTTCCACTTGAGCCAGCCCCGAAACCTTTGTATTTAAACAGTGTCATTTTTAGGGATTGTGTAACAGTGTGTGGCCCTGACGAAGTTCAAACCTAGGCAAAATCCTGGTCAAGCTACACCACCATGCCAAATTTGGTGGAGCTAGGTCCAAAACTCCGGTCCGTGCATAAAGGACAATCAGACAGACAAGCTTTCTCGCTTATTATATAGAGTAAATATTTACAATTTTTATTCTGGTAGCAGGTTGTTATTCCCAAAACCACCAGGAAGGGCAGATCATAGCTGCTAGTTTGGCACCAGTGTTTTTAAAATAAAAAAAATATTTTATATATATATATATATATATTATATATACACACACACACACACACTTTTGTTACAGTAATAATAACAATCTGCAGAACGTTTTTTGAGAACTGCCGCATTCAGAAGCTCATCTGGTGACGGGATGTAGTCTGTATCCCAACAGTCAGGATGCCAACAGTCACAATACCAACAGCGGCATCCCACAGCCTAACCCTAAATCTGCCCCTGAACCCAATACTTACCTCCGCATTCTGTCAGGATGCAGCCGTCAGTATTCTGAATGTCTGCATCCTGACCGTTGGGGGTCCTGTACCCAACCCCTGGTGACACCCAATTCTCTAAGTGAAGTGCTGTCTCGCTGACACTCTACAACACTTCAGCTGCAGTGTCATTCCGTCCAAAGTAATTTGGTGACAAAGCAACAGGTGTTCTTATATAAAGCAGAACCTCAACACTGCACTACCCTGAACGGAAAAAAACACAAATGTTCATAAACACTACAGGCTTAGATAACCTATGTTCTCACATTGTTCTTATTATACAATGCCAGCTTCTAACTGGCAAGGCATGCTGAGACTTGTTGTTTCATCTGGAGAGCTTAGGGCTGGCCGAGCATTATTAATAAGAAACATAAATAAAACAAAGTGCCTGATTCACAGTTGTATGCAATTCCTGCGTAAATTTTCATAGCTGTGGATGTGCTAAATAATGCTAATGCAGCAGTAGCTGGGACTTGAGACGCCTTCCTGAGTCTTCGCAGCTGTCCGCTACTGCGTACACATACGGAGCATCGGACGCAGATCATACAAACATCGACTCCTCAAGTCAGTCTCTAGTCACTCAGAATGGCCGCTACGCCAGAGCCTTGTTTCCTGAGTACAGGATCGCAGATGCAGGGTGTGACACGCCCCTTGAAACAGTCGAGACACCTACATTTTTAGCTGACACTCCCTGGTGCCTCCCCCAAATGCTCCCTGCCTATCACTCACACTGAGAATAAATACTTGCAGCATGAGACTAGGTAATGGCGCATGCGCAACGGCAAAAAAAATTGCTCCATTTGCGAAAGCATCGGCACAGCGTACAACTCTGAATCAGGCCCAAAGTGATATAAAACATTCACTTAGTATTACACATAAATGATCTATGGAGTTATAGGCTTTTTCCTACCGATAAGTGTGGCTAGGGAGCAATGTGGAACAGTAGGTGTGAACTTTATGATCACCAGGTAACACTCATCATCCAGCTCTTCCACAGTCACACAACTCTCAGACACAACCTCCAGGTCTTCTAGTGTACTGGGCTTTTCTGGATCCCGAATACTCCGGATTATATCTGTGGGAATAACACAGATATTAATGTAAGTAAAATTACCACTTGTAACAGAGCAGGAGACCATATACAGAAGTCACACCACATACAGATTGGGAACCACTGTACTAGGAGATGCACAAACTGGGTGTCTCAAGGCACTTGCATGGGTGCCACGGGTTGGTGGTCCAGGACCATATCAAGATACTTATGGTCAATGCGATAGCCACTATCACTTGTTTTGCCTACAATTCATAAAATCTGTGCACAAACAGAAGCACAACCCTCTCCACCACCACATAACTGAACCGAAGAATGACAGCCAATCACCATTTACTTAATTTAATACATTTTGCCGAATTTCTCAATAAGAAGAATTTGGCCTAGGGGTGCCGTGATTCAAACATTTTTGGGAACCACTGGACTAGTACATAACATTGTTGGACTTTCCGCTTACTGTTACAAATATCAAATCTTGGGGAGAAAAAGTCACATTGCGCACTGGCCTTGTATACTAAAACAGCATCTTCTTTACATAATCTCATAACCAATGTATTTCCGCAATTACGCATCTGTACTCTCTCAGAGGAGAATGTTTAAAGTGCATGGACACGTAAACACAATGGAGCCTCATCCATTTACTGGGCTGATGTTCCTTTCCTAGCATATAGGATAGGCTGTACATGGCTTCAGCCCACTGAAGTTGATAGGACCACTTTAAGCATATTTGACACTTTAATATGACTTCTTGTGTGGGTGGTGTACTGTAACATAATAACAGTCAGTAATTCACAATTGCTGTTGCTCCCAGCAGAAAGGTATGACACACTTACTATACAATAATTCCTGTCCTAACCAGTCACCACTATAGACAAATCCCAGTATGGCATCAGCTATGAACACCCAGACATTACTACCTGCCTCATAATGCCTAAGAACTTCTCATACACGTAGCAGCCTATACCTGCCAACCTGAGACACTATGAACAGTATGGGATGCATTTTACGAGATTATTTAACAATTAATTAAGATTAGGATGACAGGTGTGGAGGTGGCTTCACACTTTCAAATAATCTGATTACAAATTAGGGTAAGTGAACAGTAGACATAATTCCAGCACAGAGAGTGTGTGTAATATATATATATATATATATATATATATATATATATATATATATATATACACACACACACACACACACAGTGCTGCTGCATAGACACATAGGATATATATTAGATAAGGTCACCCAGCAGCAGGACCCGGAAGCTGCAAGGATCCCCACTACTATCTAGCAGTGGTGTCTGCCCTCTGCCGCACAGATACACTGACAGCGCTGCACACAAGGTGTCACTGCCGGTTACCATACACTTCCAGGGCTCGCTCCTCCATGACCCGACCTCGTCCTCTCGGTCCCCCTCGTAGAGCAGCCAGCAACCCGGACAGCAGCTCCATGCCCTCCCCCACCCACCGAGCGACGTCACGGCACCCGACACCCAATCACCCGCCGGGAAAACACATCGCGATGACGTCACTTCATCGCTCAGCCGCGTGACCCCCCGGGGGAACTAGCAGGCTGGTCATGTGACTCGGCGGAAAAAAGATGGCGATGCCCAGTGGAGCTGAGAGAGGAAACTGTAAATAATCACATTCCGCGGGATGAGCAGAGGAGGTGCCGGGTAGTACGCGCTGTAGTAGTATAGGTAATTGAGCAACACTCTCTTATATGCTGCTATAATAGGGGGAGGGTGGTCAGAGAAGGGAGAGGAAGTGTGAGCCTCTGGCTCTGTCTGCAGAGCTTGCTGGGGGTGCCAGATGAGCAGTAGCTGGAGATCCCACAGATTGCCCAAGGCAGAGGTATATCATACTGCCTACCTCCCAACATGACCCATTCCAGGAGGGGCAAAATGCTCTGTTTCTGGACTTGCCTCTTAATTTATGATTGCCATCACCTGTATTGAATCGCCTTTCTTATCAATAAACTAATTCAACACAGGTGTCGGCAATCATAAATTAAGAGGGAAGTCCAGGAACAGAGCATTCTGTCCCTCCTGGAGGTATGCATACCGTAGTACTCAGATTAAACATAACAATCCTGCACACAATGCACCTCTGCCTGCCCTTACACTATCATACCATGTAACAGAAGTCATTTGCTGAATAATGCAGTAACTTTACTTCTAATGTTACTTTCCTATATATATTATTCAGTGCAGGACTGGTTCTATCACGAGATTGGTACGGCAGAGGACGAAAGTCGCTACATCTTTACCATTATTTTTTTTAAAAATAAAATGATTAACCTAGTTCTTTCTTTTGTGGGGAATTAATAATGATTGCAATGATAATAAATGTCTTTGTGCAGTGTACATGTATGCAGTGCTAAAGCAACTGCCTAAAATTTCAAAAAGTTATCTAATTTAAGTTGACATCACAGTTAGCAAATTAGTTATGTCCGTCCATGCACAGTTGTTTATAAAAGATATGTATACTCCTGTTATTAGATCCCACGTGAACGGCTTCCTCTATATAAAATATCGTTAGTCCAGCTCTCCAACAATAACCTATTAATAGAAAAGCGCCTGAGATGACAAACCGTATGTCACATACCTGGGACGCCCGATATAATTAAATATTCCGGTACACTACCCAAACCTTACTACAATAATAGCAGAATTCTTCATATTTACTACTTAAAATAATTAATAAATAGTAGTTGACTATTAATCTAATTACTTGTTTATTTTGCCCTACTATATTCATTCAAAATATTGCAACCAAATGATAATGAAGTTGTTTATTTCTCCTTCATCCACTAGGGGACACTGGAGTTCAAGACAGTGGGGTATAGACGGTGGTAGAGCAGAGCCTGGCACTTTAAATAATTTAGAAGTGTGACTGGCTCCTCCCCCTCTATCAGCCCCAGTTTTTAGAATGTGCCCGAGAGAGCCGGTCGCACATCAGGCTGTCTCCAGCCTTTCTTATTTATTTTTAGTGTTTTTATTAACAAGCATTGAGGACAGGCAGACTGCTTACTGTGGCAGCCTGCGTGCTACGTGGGAGCCGCCGGGAAAGGCACCACACGGCTACTGCAGCCTGTGTCCGGTGACCTAGAGGAGGGGGCACACACCTGGAGTCATCGGACTCTGCGAGGACCCGCCACTGCTGACACCGGCATGTGTCCGGGTTCCTCGCCGCCCCCTCAGCCCAGCATCCCGGCCGCAGCTGTTGTAAGTATAACCACTGCTCCTGATAGCAGGAGCAGTGGATGCATAGCTGGGCTCAGTGACATAATGTCACTGTTAGGAGACCTGACCATCCCCCCGCACGCACCCGAGTCCCTTATCGGGTAACAGAAGGTGGTAAGTGGACCAGAAGAACACGCTGCAGTGGCTGTTGCGACTTAATGGCTCCTTCCAGCACCCGCCGCTGCTCTCAGCAGGCAGCGTCCGGGTCTAGGGCTTATCCATAGTCGGCCAGTTACTAATGTAACGCTGACAGGACATCGCGGTCCCGGCTAGCGGGGGTGGAGCTTATTACCGGCGGCCATAGCATCAGCCGCCCATTCCGAATGGCGCGTCCTGCTTATCTAGCGGCGCCATTTGTAGTCGGGCTCTCCCTCTTCTGCCATATTAAGACCATCGTAGCTGAAACCGGCTGGGTCCGGGTCCTCCTCGCTACAGAAGGTACATGTGTAGCGCTGGGGTAGGCGCGCTGAACGCCTGCCGCATGCGGACGCCTACCATTTCCTCTATCAGCAAGGAGCTTATTGAGAGAGACCCACCACGGCTTATAGTGGTCAGTGTCCGGGTCTCTGATTATGGGGAGTGGCGCGATGGCAGCGTTTAGGTCCCCGTTGCACCGCTCACCCTCCCACCCTGTGCACCCGCTATGCAAGGCTTCTGGATTTACTCTCCGGTTAAGTGCACTCCAACTGGGCTGTGCCCACTATAACAGGCGGGCTAGGGTATCTCCAGCTTAGGAGGTAGGCAGGCACAAGTGTGTCCCATCAGGGAGAGATTACACACAGCAGCTGCCTGTCCTGTGCAGCCGGCCAGTCCTGGGAGGTGTCCCTATGCTACAGCTTGTTTTGCAGCACATGGAAGCATCCACAGTAGAAGAACTACAGGTACCAGCATAGCATGTACGCCGCAAGGGAGTAAGCACAAGCACTGCCGTGGCTATTTAGCAGCTCTCCTCAGAGCAGGCTTCCCTGTTATCCCTAGTCTATAGTAACAGGCTAATAGTACCAGCGCAAGGCTCGGATCCCGCCGCAGCCCTTTCTGTGTGGAGTTTGTATGTTCTCCATGTGCTGGCAGCACTGCCTTAGCTATTAGCATCTCTCCTCATCTAAATATCAGGAGGAGACGCCGCGTCCCGCAGCTCCTGGCTGGGCTGAGCAGGCTTCCCTGTTAGCTACTGCATAGCATAGAGCTAATAGCCTTACGTTATACAATGCAGCGCTGTATGACGTCACACTGCTGCCACAGCAGCACAACTTCAGTGCTCCCGTGAGTTAGCCCCTCTCCTGTCTTGCAGGAGAGACGTTGGTTTATGTGCAGTTTTGCGTCAGGAGCCTTGATTGCTCCCCGAATTCCCGCCACTGACCGGACCTTCAACTACTCCGCTTATACGATTAAGGGGGCTAGCAGCGCTATTCTGAGAAGTGTAGCAGTTTGCACACACACAACGCGGTATTTCATGATCAAACAGCGTCCCCTGCTTCCCTTTTAAGGACAGTAGTTACTACTGCACACAAGCAGTATAGCTCAGGCACTACCTGCAGCAGGAAGTGCTTTAGCGCGGGTCCCTTACACCTACCACACTGCGAGTGCTTCAGCAAGGGTTGGGGTCTTCCTGTTGATTCCCACTTAAAAAAATGGGTTCATCTGGCGCTAAGATGGCTCACCTGATAAGGTGAGCACGCCAGTAACAGAAGGGTCCCAGGATCGAAACCAGTCTGGGACAGCACACTGCTAAAATATCCTGCCCCTACGCCGTAGCAGAATGACGGCCACCCGCGGCACATGAGCAGTCTATGTATGTATATTGTATTTTATACTAGCCCTGCTGTATAACACACATGCTGGAGTGATTTTTTCCTTGGGCTCAGTTCCTTCCATGGCTTCAATTATTGCTCATGTTCTAATTTTAAAATGTTACGTCACCTACTAAATTTGTATGTAGGTACGCGTATCCATTTGTGGATATCGCTTCTTATCCTTACAGTAGGAGCAGGGGTAGGATCTGTTCTTATCAATTTATGTCTAATACCTAGCATATTGATAGAAGGAGGCTGCGATTGGAGGCTGGACTCTCCTGATGCGGTAGTTTGTATAATGAATACGCTTTACACTATCTCTCCCTGGGGGTTGGGTTTTGTGTGCATATACATATATATATTTGTGTATATGGGTAGAATGCCTATACTTCCACAATCATTAGGTTTACCTATAATCCACACAAGGGAAGCTGCCTGGGATTACCAGAAGCTGTAGGCTACATACATACATATTAATATTATATGGTGGCTCTATAAACTAGAGTCATGTGCTGCAGCTTACATGGTGATAGTCACAATTCTCTAAGGCATTGCTTCTAGTATGGATCCTAGACATGTCACATGTATATAAAGTTATGTACTTCCACCCTCCTGGAGTTCTAGTTCCGTTCCTGCCAGTTTATACGGCGCCCCGTTTCGGGGGACCTATTATCATTACAGTGATGCACTGGGTAGTAAACTTGTAAGACGCCCATTCCTTGTATGAATATTTCCTAATAATTGGGAAACAAAAACCTGTTTTTTGTTTAAACTACTGGGGTTATCACTATTGATATCTCCCTTCTTTACTTGGGATAACCAACTCGTTCTATGTCTAAGTACAGGTACTCTTCTCAGTATCGCTTCCGGCACTCCATATTATTGTAGCATATCTCAATAAAATGGGTCTAATGTGCCCTTAGGTACAATTCATATCTGGAAGGCCTAGGGCCACTTGCCGATATAGGCAGGGTCAGACCTGAGTTATATTAGACTGGTGGGCATAATACGCACTTCACCATTAGAAATATTTATGCAAGGATACTTAAACTAGCAGACCGTTTTTGGGGTGTATGTATAATCTAACACGGCTATACAGATACACGTCTCTAATGGAACAGGCTCAGGTATAGAGTCCTGTTCTACGACCTTCTTGTCTCGACTAAAATTTCTACTTCAGGGTACATAGGGTATCCACAGGATACCTTGGGGTATAGGTGTGACGTCAGTCGCTGGGCACCATAGAGTTAAGCTTTTCAGCCTCCCAGGATGCACTAGGGTCCCCCTCCTATACCCCGCCCCCGAGCCAAGGCACCTCAGTTTAGTTTGGTGCCCGGCCGGAGTCGGGTGCACCTGTCGGAGTGGGGGCTAGAAGAGCCCCTGAAGCTTTCTTCAGTGCAGCTGTGGCTGCACATCTGGATGTACAGCATGGACAGTCAGTCCTGACGTCCATGCTGTCTTCCCTACACCCCCGCCGGTACCAGAACGCCGGTACCGATCCGGGGATGCTGGTGAGCATCTGGGGTCACAGCTAGCGGAGACCCCAGATGTTCCGGACCATGGCCGGATCCAAGGGGGACAAAGGTAAGCAGCGGGGTCCCGCGGTGAGTCCCCGCTGGTCACATGGTCCTAAGTCCCCAGGCAGGGGGCTCCCTGGGGACTGGCTGCAGCGTGGAGCCAGGCGACCAACCTGCGCTTTCCACTACCCCCTGGGACAGCGGACCGCAGCAGAGCGGTAGCGCTGCGGCGTCCCAGGGGTTAAATGCATGCCAGAGGAGCGCGCCTTCCCTGTCTCACAGCCGGCGCCTCCCCCGCTGCACACAGCCCTCTCTGCACGCTGCCGACTGGTCCTGTGGCCAGGCCAGCCTCCTCTCTGCTCCTCGGCGACCATCTTCTCCAGAACGCATGGTGAACGCTGCTGGAAGCCTGGAAGGAAGCATCGTGGTCTGGGTCCCCCCGCATACCTCTCCTCCGCTGTGGTCAGGTCTGTGTATGCAGCGCTGTGTCCTACCAGGCCCTGGGTCTGCGTAGTTGAGTGATCAGCGCTGTTAGTGCAGGAATTGATTTTCTTTGCATTGTATGTGACTGTGCTAGCGCTGCTGCCTGTAACTTTTCTCTAAACTGTCAGCTTTATTACTGTCCCTGTTCTTTCTGCTAAGCCCTTGCGGTGCGGTGCTGCAGGGTGGTCTCTCGCCTATTTAAGATATAATTGGTGAGAGAGGTCACATACGTGGTGCCATCATGTCCGAAAGTGATTTTCCCCTCCGGCTACAGTGTACTACGTGTAAAGTACCGTTAGCGGAGGGGGAGGGTAGCGCGGAGGGCCTTTGCCGGCAGTGTTTGTCCATGGCGCGGCCTCTTACGGTTACAGCACCGGTACAGGAGCCGCCCTGGGCTTGTTTCGCTCAGGCGCTTACAGCCTTAGTGGACCAGTTAGCTCCGCAGCCCGCGTTTACACCGATGGGTTTATCCCAGCAGTCAGTGGTGTCGTCACCCATGCAGGGTTTCCCACGACAATTGGTGGTACCCCACAGTCTCCCTACTTCCCCGCTCCCGGTTTCTCAGGAGCCAGCGTGGGTTAACTCCCTGACGAGTTCTGTACAGCACTTGTCGGATGTGTTGCAAGGAGAGTCTGTGATGCGGCCGCATAAACGGCCGGTGGCGTCTCTGTCGGCTCCTTATGAGGATGACGAGGGGACGTCTGATGATGGGGAGATTCTGGATCCTTACGATCAGGAACCTCTCCATACTAAGGACGCTGATGCTAAGTCCAAAGTATATATTCCTGGACTTATTCGGGCGGTCCGTACAGCCTTGGTGATTGAGGACGAAGTTCTCCCAGCGGCTGCTAAATCTAAGTATGCCTTTTTCAAAGATGTGAAGGGCGATGCCACAGTCTTTCCTCTTTCGGGTCAGTTGGTGGACCATTTAGAGGAGGCGTGGAAACAGCCTGGCAAAAGATACCAGCCGCAGAGACGCCTGGCGGTGGCTTATCCGTTCGCGGATAATTATTTTGCAAAGTGGGAATCTCCTCCACCGGTGGATTCTCACGTGACCCGTCTTGTCCGTAGTGCCACATTGCCGATGCCATCTATGTCCTCCCTTACGGATGCTACGGACTGCAAGGTGGAGATCTGCCTGAAGTCCGCTTATTCCCTTGCGGGGGGGGCAGCACGGCCGGCTATGGCCATTTGCTGGGTTGCCAGAGCGATGGAGCGCTGGGCGGATTCATTAGAGGCTTCTTTTGATTCCGACTGTCCGGCCGAACAGGCGGAGTTGATTGGTAATCTCCGTGATTCGGCCACTTATATCAACGAGGCGGCCCTAGACATTAGTACTCTGGTGTCTAGAATTTCTTCAGCAGCGGTGGCTGCTCGTCGCACCTTGTGGCTGCGATCCTGGAAGGCGGACGCAGATTCCAAAAAGGGTCCGGACGCGATGCCGTTTACCGGAGAAGTTCTCTTCGGTCCGGATCTGGATAAGATTGTGGCCACGCTGGCGGCAGCCAAATCGGCTTGTCTCCCGTCGGCCACTGCTCCTTCTGGTTCTGGACCATCGTCCTTTCGGTCATCTAGGGCCCAGGGCAGGCCCAAACCACAGTCGTTTCCTCGACAGGCTGGCCCTAAGAAATCGGCCAAGCCCCGGAAGCAGGCATGGAGTACCAGACGTCCGGCCCCCAAGTCAGATGACAAGCCTGCGGCCTGACGGTCCGGGCCTCCCTTTGGGGGATCCCAGGGTGGGAGGCCGCCTGCTGCAGTTCGCCCAGTGATGGTCGGCCACTACGACAGACACTTGGGTTCTGGAGGTGGTTTCCCACGGATATGCCCTCTCCTTCCGGCACAGACCCCCGGCTCGATTCTTCACCACGGGTCTACCATCAGACCGGAACAAGGCTACGGAGCTGCGGAAGGTATTGCACACTATGCTCCAGGCTGGAGTTATAGTGCCTGTTCCATTCTCCCAGAGGGGCCAGGGTTTCTATTCAAATCTATTTTTGGTACAGAAACCCAATGGGTCGTATCGTCCGATTCTCAACCTCAAAGCACTCAACAAGTCTTTGCGGGTTCCGAAGTTTCGGATGGAGACCCTACGGTCCATCATTCTGGCGCTGGAACCTGGGGACTACATGGTGTCATTGGACATACAGGACGCTTACCTGCATGTCCCTATTCTTGTGCGCCATCAACAGTTCCTCAGGTTTGCAATCCGCAGCGACCACTTCCAGTTTCGGGCGTTACCTTTTGGCCTGGCGACAGCACCACGTGTTTTCACCAAGGTGATGGCGGTCATGGCGGCTTCTCTGCGGCTGCAGGGAGTCCGCATGTTACCGTACTTGGACGACCTGTTATTGGTGGCAGGATCTCCAGAGCTCCTGTTACGCCACTTGGACTTGACCATTGCACTGCTGCAACGGCACGGCTGGCTAATCAACTGGCAGAAGTCCACTCTAATCCCGTCTCGGAGGATTCTGCATCTTGGAGCCTTATTGGACTCGGGACAGCAAAGGATCTTAGTGACGGAGGCCAAGATCTCTGCTTTACAGTCAAGGGTGCGCAGTTGTCTGCACAGCCGCCGGGTGTCCCTACACTCGGCGATGAGGTTACTGGGCTCCATGGTGTCGGTGTTCGACATGGTGGAATACGCCCAGTTTCACTCCAGACCTCTGCAGCACCTGATCCTGTCCAAGTGGAACGGGCTGCCTCAGTCTCTGAAGTCCCAGACGATTGTTATCACCTCGGAGGTTCGCCTGTCCCTTGCGTGGTGGTTACAGACGACCC
This sequence comes from Taudactylus pleione, assembly GCA_031769625.1. Classification (NCBI taxonomy): domain Eukaryota; kingdom Metazoa; phylum Chordata; class Amphibia; order Anura; family Myobatrachidae; genus Taudactylus; species Taudactylus pleione. The sequence continues at coordinate 25,878,328 of JAUIMM010000555.1, forward strand.
ACCTCAACAAGGGACGTCCGTTCTGGGTTCCAAATTGGGTCCTGTTGACAACGGACGCCAGTCTTCGGGGCTGGGGAGCAGTTTCGGGTCCACACTTGTTCCAGGCAGGTGGACGCCGACAGAAGCGGAGCTTCCAATAAATATCTTGGAACTCCGTGCGGTCTTCAATGCTCTCCAGCAGGCACATCGGTTTCTCCAGGGTCACCCGATGCAGGTCCAGTCGGACAACGCTACCACCGTGGCCTACATAAACAGGCAAGGCGGAACTCGCAGTCGGGCACCTCTCGTAGAGGTCTCTCGGATCCTGGTTTGGGCGGAGCGCAATCTTCCGGCCATATCAGCGGTCTTCATCCCGGGAGTGCTTAATTGGGAGGCGGACTTTCTAAGTCGCCAGGACGTTCATCCGGGGGAATGGTCCCTGCACCCGGACGTTTTTCAACTGCTGGTGGACAGGTGGGGTCTTCCAGAGATCGACCTCATGGCGTCCCGGCACAACAACAAGTTGCCGGTGTACAGGTCTCGCACAAGAGACGAAGGGGCGTCTCTGGTGGATGCTCTGTCCGTCCGGTGGACGTTCCGGTTCGCATACCGGTTCCCTCCGGTCTCCCTTCTTCCACGGGTAATCCGGAAATTCAAACAGGAAGGAGGGACGCTCCTGTTGATAGCTCCCGCGTGGCCCAGACGGCACTGGTTCTCAGACCTTCAGGGTCTGTCCGTGGACAGTCCTCTGCGGTTGCCGCTACGACCGGACCTTCTGTCTCAGGGTCCTTGTCTTCACCCGGACCTGACTCGGCTGTCTTTGACGGCGTGGCTGTTGAGACGGCCATGCTGAGGTCCCGGGGGTTTTCCAGCTCTGTGGTGCGTACCATGTTGCGAGCTCGGAAACCGTCTTCCTCGAGGATATACCATCGTGTGTGGGATATGTTCTTCCAGTGGTGTCGACCGAGAGGTTATGCACCGCGGGAGTTTCTCGGATTCTCGCCTTCCTGCAAGCGGGACTAGATCATGGGCTTCGCCTTGCTTCTTTGAAGGTACAGGTTTCGGCCCTATCTGTCTGGTTTCACCGTAGGATTGCTACAATCCCGGATGTGCGCACCTTTATGCAAGGTGTTCTCCGCATTCAGCCGCCCTTTGTTCCACCTGTGGCGCCTTGGGATTTGGCTGTGGTCCTGAGGGCTCTCCAAGGACCGCTGTTTGAACCACTGGGCTCAGTGGATCTTAAATGGCTAACAGCTAAGACTGTTTTCCTTCTGGCTATTGCTTCGGCCAGACGTGTCTCTGAGTTAGAGGCTCTTTCTTGTAGACCCCCTTTCTTGGTTTTTCATGGGAACAGGGCAGTGCTCCGCACTCGGCCCGAGTTTCTTCCAAAAGTTGTTTCCCAGTTTCATGTTAACGAGGAAATCGTTGTTCCGGCCTTTAACTCACCGGGTCTTTCCGTGGGTGAGGCCTCTTTGGATGTTGTGCGGGCCTTAAGGACTTATGTTGACCGCACTTCTTCGTTTAGGAAGTCGGACGCTTTGTTTGTCCTCTATGGCTTCCGTAAAAAGGGTTGGCCTGCTTCAAAGCAAACTTTGGCAGCCTGGATCCGTATGGCTATTTCTGAAGCTTATCTTCATGAAGGCCTACCGGTTCCTCCTTCTCTGAAGGCTCATTCCACTAGGTCTGTGGGTCCTTCGTGGGCAGCTCGACGTGGTGCCTCGGCAGTTCAGATCTGCAAAACTGCTACGTGGTCCTCTGTCCATACCTTCGTGAGGTATTACAGGTTTGACACCTTTGCCTCTCAGGATGCTTCCTTCGGGCGGCGGATTCTCCTTTCTGCACAGGAGCGTCCCCACCCTTAAAGATACTGCTTTGGGACATCCCCAAGGTATCCTGTGGATACCCTATGGACCCTGAAGTAGAAAATATGAGATATGGTAAGAACTTACCCTTGTTATCTCTATTTCTACGAAGTCCATAGGGTTCCACAGGACTCCCGCCCTGTCGCACCTGTGCTGCAGATGGGCTTTGCTCTGGTCAGCGGTTTTCCGTCTCCCTCTGGTGAGAATGTGATTCTTGTATGTGTCCAGATCTTTTTTCTCTCTCTTCCTTCTCCTCCTCCGGCCTATGGCTTGATAACTAACTGAGGTGCCTTAGCTCGGGGGCGGGGTATAGGAGGGGGACCCTAGTGCATCCTGGGAGGCTGAAAAGCTTAACTCTATGGTGCCCAGCGACTAACGTCACACCTATACCCCAAGGTATCCTGTGGAACCCTATGGACTTCGTAGAAATAGAGATAACAAGGGTAAGTTCTTACCATATCTCATATTTTTGCTAGTTTTCACAGTATTTTCTACTGCACATCTCCAGACTGAAGTCCGTGCTGTAGAGCATTGGTCTTAGCCCACTGAAGCTACTCTCTATACCTAATGTGGCGGGTTGCTGTGTGATGGTAAAGGTCAGTGACATTCTACATAGCGTCCAGAGGGCTTCTGGTCGCTCAAAGGTAAGAGCTTACTAATGCCTCGGATGATGCTCCTATTTCATGCAACCTGACATACATAGCTTTATTCTCCCTTACGCACCCTAGCTGCTGTCCTAGCAGCCATCCGCTCTTTTAGTCAGTTGGCTCTACACTTTAGAGTTTTCCTTGAGTGTGGGTGGTGCATAATTACAACATTGGATTGGCGACACTATTCTACTAGAACCTGTTAAGGTTCTGGACCGAAGCACACCTATAGGCTATTGCACATCTTTACATAAGTGTGATCCGCGCAGGGGATCTGGTTGGGTTCCTGTTCAGTATCTGTTGATATATTTATCACACTCACATGGTTGTCCTAGGGCTCTGGCCTTGTTGTATGGGATGCTTCCCTATATTGATAGCTCTCCCTGGATGGCTGTTGCATTCGTGCTGTTTTACTGTTAGGTTCCTGGTTGTTTTCATACTATGTTCGGGCCAGCAGTTGGTACTGACTACGCACTTACATCATGTTGGAAGTTGTCTGTTATTTTCTTTTTAACGGCAGCATTTCAGTTCCTGTTTTATCCCTGTTTTCAAAATGGGTTGTACTTCCGTCTGACCCTCTGAAAGGTATTGTAGTCTCAATCCTCTCTCTCTCTCTCTTTTGCCTCGGTCTCACGCCCAGTGGGATCTCCACTCGTTGGAGACTTCTATGGTCTAGCCCTTCCACTGGTTAACAACTTTGTTGTCGTTGGACCTCAAGGATGGTTCGGGGCTACTGTTCAGTCTTGTCTTTTGCCTCCCTGCATACTCTTGTTGGGAGTCTGTGGACAGGATCAGCTCTGTATCTGTAGTTTGGTATTGTTATACTTTTATATATACGATTATGTCCAGCAGTGCTGGGATTCTTCTGTCTGCGGCTGCTGCAGCTGCCTGTTTAGACTCTAGTAAGGTTCTCGAGTTTGTGTTCGTTTACTGCCCTTCTCCTATAGATTCTTGTTGGGGCTCTCTGCCACCAACAGTCCGGTTTGGTCTATTTCAGCTGAGATTACAGATTCTGACGTTTCTCACCTGTGTTTGTTCTCTCAACAGCTGTTCTGTTCCTTTTGACTTGCGCTGTAAGTTGTGGAATTTTCTTTGACTGTTTAGTGAGGCGTAGTGTTTGTCTCCTGTGCTACGACACTTGTTCCTCAGCTTCCGCTGGGCCTCAGGTTCTTGGCGGTCCCTGTTTCGGTTTGGCCAAGGGATCAGCAAGTTCTCCGCGCTGCCACCCGGGAGGTTGGCTTTGGGACGTCCCCACTGTCTTGAACTCCAGTGTCCCCTAGTGGATGAAGGAGAAAACAGGATTTTGGTACTTACTGATAAATCCCTTTCTCCGATTCCACAGGGGACACTGGATGCCCGCCCAGCGCTGCGTACCTGCCGTTTTGTTTGGTTTCTATAGTTGTGTTCCCTGCAGTGGGTTCCTCTGTTCTCCTTCAGTCGGTCTTGTTCCGTTCTGTGGTCTTCTCCTTTTCCTCGTTTTTTTCTGTTGTCCTCCGTCTCCTCTCGGGCTCAGTTCTTCAACTGGGGCTGATGGGGCATAGAGGGGGAGGAGCCAGTCACACTTCTAAATTATTTAAAGTGCCAGGCTCTGCTCTACCACCGTCTATACCCCACTGTCTTGAACTCCAGTGTCCCCTGTGGAATCGGAGAAAGTGATTTATCGGTAAGTACCAATATCCTGTTTTTTCACCTTTTCAATACGTAACATATTAGAGGTATTGCGTCTTCTTATTTTCAGATTGGCCGGATAGATTTCCAGCCAATTCTAAGCGATACACATTGATGGGGACTTTACATTTGAGCCTAAAACTGTCTTTTAGTAAAAGCAGTGGTATGGAGCTGTAAATTGCAGGAGGTCTGCAGTGCGGTGTAGCAGTGTTCAAAATGCTGCGCAAATGGAAAGTACAGAATTTGGTTCACAGGCCAGATATGTTAAATGGCACTGATTTATACCGTGAGTGCATGCTGTACCCATATTTTGTCTTTTAAATGCACCGTTTCTAAAACATCACTTTCAGTATGGTTACAGTATTAGAAGTCTTTTCTTCATTGTTACACAGTGAGCTTATCTACTCTTTAAAATCTAACTAATGAAATCAGTATTTTGTAAATCGTTACCACACACATCATTAATAGTATTTACGTGTGGATAGGCATATAGGATACATTATTCGATTGGGGTTGACACATGTTTAGATTTATGTTTCAGCTGTAAAATGGAACTGAGCATCCTTCTGGATCCTGGCATAACTCTACAAGACTGGACCGAGCTGCCAGTGAGTGTGTCCCTGATCAGGCAGAAGAACCTGACCCTATGCAGCCTTCTGCCACAAGGAAGTCTTCGCCTCACCACCTTTACCTCTGGAACCCTCCAGGGTGCCCATACGCATCTGAATGGACCATTCACTCAGTAAGAGCTCTCTCTGGGCTTAGCCAATTTTAGAAATGTGAAGAACCAGGCATAGACAAATGTATCCAGATGTTAGGAGTCAGCTGTTTTATAATTATACCTAGTGAGTCTTATCAGCTTCATATCTAACAGTGGCCAGCAAATTATACAAATAGACCAGCATCATATACACAGTGCGCTCCCACCATATTATGCAACATAGCTGATGTCCCTAGCCCCTGAGCAAAAAAAAATAAATATTATATATATTCACCATTATTTTATTTATTACCAGTTATTTATATAGCGCACACATATTCCACAGCGCTTTACAGAGAATATTTGGCCATTCACATCAGTCCCTGCCCAGTGGAGCTTACAGTCTATATTCCATATCACATGCTATCACACACACATACACATGAGGGTTAATTTTGTTGGGAGCCAATTAACCTACCAGTATATTTTTGAAATGTGGGAGGAAACCGGAGCACCCGGAGGAAAACCACGCAAACACAGGGAGAATATACAAACTCCACACAGTTAGGGCCGTGGTGGGAATTGAACCCACAAGCTCAGTGCTGTGAGGCAGTAATACTAACCATTACACCGTCTGTGCTGCCCATCCAGCCTATGTCACCATAAAACATTGATATATTGACACCAAACTGTCGTCAGTACACATATTTTAGTCACCATGGCGTCATTATGACACAGATATGGTCTAGACCTGTGAATATGTGTTTACATGCTGCAAGTGAAGCAATGATGAAATTAAATGTCCTTTCTGTTGAACTGTCTTCAGTTCAAGTTCATGTATACTATGTAATGTGTTTATCTGTAGTGTGGCCATAGGTAAGATGTGTGTTATTCTGGGTGTCTTCGTTCTCTAGAGTAATTGTATCCTCTTAAATGCAATATGTGCATGTAACACCGTATATACTATATCTGGTGTATCTACATATTATGTATGGTCTAAGTGAGCACTGAATATGCATTTATCATAGAGACCATAATAAGACATGTTCAAGCAGCAGAAATTGTACAGTGAATATATATCAACTGCACTGGAGGTAAAACCTATTCATTTAGAAAAGCCAAATACACCTAGGTGCTATTGAAAACAATCTGACAGACTGCAGCTTCTAAGAGAGGGATTACTGCAACTCTCACAATGTAGAACATAAAAACAAATAATGGAACGCTGTGAATCAGATTCATTTAATCAATAATGTATAATACAATATAAACATTAATTCCACACCGCCAGTGTACAAAACATGCATAATAAAATATCAGTCTCACTACAGACATAAAATATGAAAAAATACACAAATATAGATGGGACCTTACCTGAGTATTCTCATAAGGACATGAACTGGAGACCAGATATAACTTGGAGACCTTCAAACAATAGATTCCATTAATATACTCGTATATTCTTGTCAATGTTAGTAAACCGCAGAATAGGCAATATTGGTGTATTTCCAAAAGAAAAAGTTTCATTAATACAAGCATGCAGTTTTCTAAGCCATCCATATAAAGCAAATTAGTCAGTCTATGTTAGATAGGCTCACATAATGTAAGTTTATTGGTCCAAACGTGGTTAATTACATACTTTAGGCCATCCATGTAAGATAAATAAGTCAGACAGTGTAATTAGAGTCGCATATATAGCCACGGGGTCCTGCTCCAGGGTAATCATAGGAAGTCTCTTACCGCCTGGCTGCTGGGCTTCCTATAACGCAGCTTTTAGGAGGATCCTTTTAGGCGTCTCCCATGATGTAGTAAATTGTAATACGTAGTGTTTAAAACACTAGGCTGTCATGTGAAGTCAATGTAGCTTTACGCGTTTCTCCGCCTTCCGACTGTCAGCAGTTTCCCCAGAAGATTAGTATGTTCTGTAAGTCTAAGAGAGACTGACTAATTTGCTTTATATGGATGGCTTGGGGAATATGCAATTAACATGCTTGGATTATTAAAGCTTCTTCTTTTGGAAATACACTAATATTGGCTTTTGTGCTATTCACTAATGGGATCCATACATCTGCAACGGATTGCTGCACACCGATCCAACATGTTAGATTTCAGTAATTTGCCAAACCCGACCAAAAAATTATCGGGATCGGAGAATCAGGCATATATAACATGTAGAATTTCCCCATTCCATCATCGGATCTCCGATCATCGATGTTCACGGATTGGCGATTTTGGTCACAGATCGGCATTGGGGAATTTGGGGCGCTGATGTATGGGCACCTTAATATTGACAAGAATATTAACAATCTGCATATTAACACCCATATGGAATGTATTTTTTGAAGGTCTCCAAGATATATTATACTCTAGTTTATGTCCTTATGAGAATACCTATTAAATTTACCTACTGTTGATGAGCCCTAATGTTTCACTGTACTTTGTTGTAGCATTTTACGCAATGTGAATTCCAATTCAGATCTGAATAATCGGCATTGTATTAATATTTGTGCTGTTCTTTACGTCTTGTGGATATTATGTTTTTGTTATTCACCTGTGTTGTTTCATGACTCAGGTTCCTCTTAGAAGATGCCAACCCCCCATGGAATCCACGTCTCCTCACTCTTAGTCAGAGCAAAGAGTTCTGTCTTCAAGAAGTGTGTGCTGCAAATGGGCAGGTGAAACTGAGCACTCTCTGCCTCTTTGATGAGAAGTCTTTGAGACAGCTCTGTGTAGATAATCATGTTTGTAAGTATGACTTCTCGTGTAAAGTTTTTAGTTGTGCAGAACAGATCTAATTGTGATAGTAGTTTAGGAATCCATGTACAGCAGTCACCAGCAAGGGGCTAAAACTATAGGCAATATAAAATGCACTTTTTCTTCATATGTTTTTTTATTACATTTTTGGTTTTGCAAATTTCTAATTTGTATTTCTACATCAGGATCCACAGGATACCTTGGGGTATAGGTGATGACGTCGGCAAGGGGCACCATAGAGTTACGTTTTCAGCCTCCCAGGATGCACTAGGGTCCCCCTCCTATACCCCGCCCCCGAGCCAAGGCATCTTAGTTTCGTTTGGTGCCCGTCCGGAGTCGGATGCACCTGTTAGAGGGGGGCTAAGAATAGCCCCTGAAGTTTCTTCAATGCAGCTGTGGCTGCACATCTGGAAGTACAGCATGGACAGTCAGTGCTGACGTCCATGCTGTCTTCCCTACACCCCCGCCGGTACCAGAACGCCGGTACCGATCCGGGGATGCTGGTAAGCATCTGGGGTCACAGCTAGCGGTGACCCCAGATGTTTGGGACCATGGCCGGATAAAAGGGGGCAGCAGGTAAGCAGCGGGGTCCCGCGGTGGGTCCCTGCTGAAACATGGTCCAGGGTCCCCAAGCAGGGGACTCTCTGGGGACTGGCTGCAGCGTGGAGCCTGGTACCTAACCTGTGCTTCCACTACCCCCCTGGGACAGCGGACCGCGGCTGAGCGGTAGCGCTGCGGCGTCCCAGGGGTTAACTGCATGCCAGGGGAGCGCACCTTCCCTGTAGCACAGCCGGCGCCTCCCCCGCTGCACACAGCCCTCTCTGCACTGTGCTGACTGGCCCTGTGGCAGCGCTTCTCCCCCAGGCCGGCCTCCTATATGCTCCTCGGTGGCCATCTTTACAAGCGCATGGCGAACGCTGCTGGAAGCTTGGAAGCGGTGGCATCGCGGTCTGGGTCCCCCGGCATACCTCTCCTCCGCTTGGTCAGGTCTGTGTATGCAGCTCTGTGTCCTACCAGGCTCTGTGTCTGCGTAGTTGATCATCAGCGCTGTTAGTGCAGGAATTGATTTTCTTTGCATTGTATGTGACTTCTGCTAGCGCTGCTGCCTGTACTTTCATTTTCTACTGTCAGCCTTTTCACTGTCCCTGATCTTTTTCTGCTAAAGCCCTTGCGCTGCGGCGATTGCAGGGTGGTCTCACACTATACTACGAGTATCAGTGAGAGGAGTCACATACTTACCATCATGTCTGAGAGTGACTTTCCTCTCCAGCTTTTGTGTACTACGTGCAAGGTGCCTATAGCGGAGGGGGAAGGTAGCGCGGAGGGGCTATGTTGGCAGTGTTATTTATTGGCGCAGCCAATTACTGTCACGGCCCTGGTACAGGAGCCGCCCTGGGCTTGTTTCGCCAAAGCGCTTACAACCCTCGTGGGCCAGTTAGCTCCGCAGCCTGTGTTCCCACAGATGGGATTGTCCCAGCAGTCAGTGGTGTCGTCACCCATGCAGGGTTTCCCGAGACAATTGATGGTACCACACAGTCTCCCTATTTCCCCTCCCCAAGTCTCTCAGGAGCCTGCGTGGGTTAATTCTCTGACAAGTTCTGTACAGCACTTGTCGGACGTGTTACAAGGGGAGTCTGTGTTGAGGCCGCATAAGCGGTCGGTGGCGTCTCTGTCCGCTCCTTATGAGGATGACGACGTGACGTCTGATGATGGGGAGATTCTGGATCTTTCGGACCAGGAACCTCTCCGTACTAAAGAGTCGGACGCTAGGTCCAAGGTTTATATTCCTGGACTTATTCGGGCAGTCCGCACAGCTTTAGTGATTGAGGATGAAAATCCTCCGGTGTCAAAATCTAAATATGCCTTTTTTAAGGATATTAAGGGTGACGCCACAGTGTTTCCTCTTTCGGGTCAGTTAGTAGACCATTTAGAGGAGGCGTGGAAACATCCGGGCAAACGGTATCAGCCTCAGAGGCGCTTGGCGGTGGCTTATCCGTTTGCGGATAATTATTTTTCTAAGTGGGAATCCCCTCCACAGGTGGATTCTCATGTGACACGCCCAGTCCGCAGTGCCTGATTGCCCATGCCCTCCATGTCTTCCTTGAAGGATGCTACGGACCGTAAGGTAGAGATTTGCCTAAAGTTCGTTTATTTCCTTGCGGGGGGGGGTCAGCTAGGCCGGCTATGGCCATTTGTTGGGTAGCCAGAGCTATTGAGTGCTGGGCTGATAATTTGGAGACGTCTTTCGATTCCGACTGTTCGGCTGAACAGACCGAGTTGGTAGGCAATCTCCGGGACTCGGCCACTTATATCAATGAGGCGGCCTTAGATATCAGTACCCTGGCGTCTCGGATTTCTTTCGGCGGCTGTCGCTGCTCGTTGCACCTTATGGTTGCGATCTTGGAAGGCGGACGCTGATTCCAAGAAGTGCCTGGAAGCTTTGCCTTTCAATGGAGAAGTCCTCTTTGGTCCGGATTTGGACAAAATCGTAGCCACGCTAGCGGCAGCCAAATCGGCATGTCTTCCGTCTGCTGCTGTTCCTTCCGGTTCAGATACGTCGTCCTTTCGGCTATACAGGGCCCAGGGTAGGCCTAAGACGCAGTCTTTTCCCAGACAGGCTGGCCCCAAAAAATCGGCCAAGCCCCGGAAACAGGCCTGGAGTACCAGACGTCCGGCCCCTAAGCCCGATGACAAGCCTGTGGCCTGACAGTCCGGGCCTCCCTTTGGGGGATCCCAAAGTGGGAGGCCGCCTGCTGCAGTTCGCCCAGTGTTGGTCGGGTTACCACGACAGACACTTGGGTTCTCGAGGTGGTTTCTCACGGGTACGCCCTCTCCTTTCAGCACAGGCCCCCGTCTCGATTCTTCACCACGGGTCTTCCATCAGACGGGAACAAAGCCGTGGAACTGCGGAAGGTTTTGCACACTATGCTCCAGGCTGGAGTTATAGTGCCTGTTATATTCTCCCAGAGGGGCCAGGGTTTCTATTCCAATCTGTTTTTGGTGCAGAAACCCAATGGGTCGTATCGTCCGATCCTCAACCTCAAAGCACTCAACAAGTCTTTGCGGGTGCCGAGTTTTCAGATGGAGACCCTACGGTCCATCATTCTGGCGCTGGAACCTGGGGATTACATGGTGTCGTTGGACATACAGGACGCGTCGCTTACCTGCATGTCCCTATTCTTTCGCGCCATCAACAGTTCCTCAGGTTTGCAATCCGCAACGATCACTTCCAGTTCCGGGCGTTACCTTTTGGCCTGGCGACAGCACCACGTGTATTCACCAAGTTGATGGCGGTCATGGCGGCTTCCCTGCGGCTGCAGGGAGTCCGCATGTTACCGTACTTGGACGACCTTCTGTTGGTGGCAGGATCTCCAGAGCTCCTTTTACGCCACTTGGACCTGACCATTGCGGTACTGCAACGGCACGGCTGGTTGATAAACTGGCAGAAGTCCACCCTGATCCCGTCTCAGAGTATTCTGCACCTCGGAGCCTTATTGGACTCCGGTCAGCAAAGGATCTTTGTGACGGGGGAAAAGATCTCTGCCTTGCAGTTGAGGGTGCGCAGTTGTCTGCAGAATCGCCGTGTGTCTCTGCACTCGGCGATGAGGTTACTGGGCTCCATGGTGTCGGTATTCGACATGGTGGAATATGCCCAGTTTCACTCCAGACCTCTGCAGCAATTGATCCTGTCCAAATGGAATGGACTGCCTCAGAGTCTAAAATCCCTGACGATGGTGCTCACTCCGGAGGTTCGCCTTTCCCTAGCCTGGTGGTTGCAGACGACCCATCTCAACAAGGGTCGTCCGTTCTGGGTGGCGAATTGGGTCCTGTTGACAACGGACGCCAGTCTGCGAGGCTGGGGAGCAGTCACGGGTCCACACTTTCAGGGCAGGTGGACTCAGGCGGAAACAGAGCTTCCAATAAACATCTTGGAGCTCCGTGCGGTATTCAATGCTCTCCAGCAGGCACATCGGGTTCTCCAAGGTCACCCTGTGCAGGTCCAGTCGGACAATGCTACCACCGTGGCCTACATAAATCGGCAAGGAGGAACCCGAACTCGGGCGGCACTCGTAGAGGTGTCCCGAATCCTGGTTTGGGCGGAGCGCAATCTCCCAGCCATATCAGCAGTCTTCATCCCGGGAGTCCTAAACTGGGAGGCGGACTTTCTCAGTTGCCAGGACGTTCATCCGGGGGAATGGTCTCTGCACCAGGACGTCTTTCAACTACTGGTGGACAGGTGGGGTCTTCCAGAGATCGACCTCACGGCGTCACGGCACAACAACAAGTTGCCGGTGTACGGGTCTCGCACAAGAGACGAAAAGGCGTCTCTGGTGGATGCTCTGTCCGTCCGGTGGACGTTCCGGTTTGCTTATCTGTTTCCTCCGTTTTCCCTTCTTCCACGGGTAATCCGGAAATTCAAAAAAGAAGGAGGGACGCTCCTGTTGATAGCTCCCGCGTGGCCCCGGAGGCACTGGTTCTCAGACCTCCAGGGACTGTCCATGGACATTCCTCTGCGGTTGCCGATACGTCCGGACCTCCTGTCACAGGGTCCTTGTCTTCACCCGGACCTGACTCGGCTGTCTTTGACGGCGTGGCTGTTGTGACGGCCATGTTAAGGTCCAGGGGGTTTTCCAGCTCTGTAGTGCAAACAATGCTAAGGGCTCGGAAACCATCCTCTGCAAGAATATACCATCGTGTGTGGCATACGTTCTTCCAGTGGTGTCGGCCGAGAGGTTATGCTCCTCGGGAGTTCCGTCTGCCTAGAATGTTAGCTTTCCTACAGGCGGAACTGGACCATGGGCTTCGCCTTGCGTCTCTGAAGGTGCAGGTGTCTGCCCTGTCCGACTGGTACAATCGTAGGATTGCTGCAATCCCTGATGTGCGCACCTTTATGCAAGGTGTTCTCAAAATTCAGCCACCTTTTGTTCCACCGGTGGCGCCTTGGGATTTAGCTGTGGTCCTGAGGGCTCTCCAGGGACCGCCGTTTGAACCACTGGGCTCAGTGGACCTCAAATGGCTGACAGCTAAAACTATTTTCCTTCTGGCCATTGCTTTGGTCAGACGTGTTTCTGACTTAGGGGCTCTCTCCTGTAGACCCCCTTTTCTGATTTTTCACAGGAACAGGGCGGTGCTGCGCACTCGTCCTTGTTTCCTTCCTAAAGTTGTTCCCAGTTTTCACATCAACGAGGAAATCGTTGTGCCGGCTTTTAACTCACCTGATCTTTCAGTGGGTGAGGCCACTTTGGATGTTGTGCGGGCCTTAAGGATTTATGTTGACCGCACTTCTTTGTTTAGGAAGTCGGACGCCTTGTTTGTCCTCTATGGCTTGGCCTGCTTCAAAGCAGACTTTGGCAGGCTGGATTCGTTTGGCCATTTCAGAAGCTTATCTTCATGAAGGCCTTCTGGTTCCTTCCTCTGTGAGGGCTCATTCCACTAGGTCTGTGGGTCCTTCGTGGCTGCTCGACGTGGTGCCTCTGCAGTCCAGATCTGCAAGGCTGCCACATGGTCCTCGGTCCATACCTTTGTGAGGTATTATGCGTTTGACACCTTTGCCTCTCAGGATGCTTCCTTCAGGCGGCGGATTCTCCTTTCAGCACAGGAGCGTCCCCACCCTTGAAGGATACTGCTTTAGGACATCCCCAAGGTATCCTGTGGATACCCTATGGACCCTGATGTAGAAAATATGAGATATGGTAAGAACTTACCTTTGTTATCTCTATTTCTACGAAGTCCATAGGGTTCCACAGGACTCCCGCCCTGTCGCACCTGTGCTGCAGATGGGCTTTACTCTGGTCACCAGTTTTTCCGTCTTCCTCTGGTGAGAATGTGATTCTTGTGTGTGTCCAGATCTTTTTTCTCTCTCTTCCTTCTCCTCCTCCGGCCTATAGCTTGGTAACTAACTGAGGTGCCTTGGCTCGGGGGCGGGGTATAGGAGGGGGACCCTAGTGCATCCTGGGAGGCTGAAAAGCTTAACTCTATGGTGCCCGATGCCTGACGTCATCACCTATACCCCAAGGTATCCTGTGGAACCCTATGGACTTCGTAGAAACAGAGATAACAAAGGTAAGTTCTTACCATATCTCATATTATTTTTATGTAAAACCTTTTATACTGGTTGCTAGGAAAAAGCCACAGTAGCCTATTTTAGGGCACCGTCTGCAACACAGTTTACTGCAAAGTCATGTTATGCTATCTGTAAAATATTTGTGTCATGAGGTGGTAAGACATCTGCGCGCAGTCTGTTTAACCTCTCTTTGTATTCTCAGGTGTCCCCTCCTTACCCTCAGTCCGTCTCCTCTCCCTGCATGGCGATGACATTCTCATTCTGCTCAGCAGCAGCGTCCTTGTACATCTTTCCTGTACCAACAAGGAGCAGATGCCAAAACTTATCGCTTGCTTTTGTCTGGACCTGGACCCAGATGCTGCAGAGCGCATCTCAGATGTGTGCTTGAGACACAAAATCTTGTTTTTTCTGGACAGTTTGGGGTTCATATGTATCCTTCCCGCAGAGCTGGATGTTTTCTGCTGTGTCTAAGCCACATATATGTATGTTTATATGTGTAATATGAAGTCCTTTAGTGCATTATATCCCTTAACAAGGTGCTGCAGATGTTTTTGACACCCTGGATGGGTCTCCAGTAGCTGACATAGAGCTACCTATAAATCCAGAGGTTGAACCATTGAAGAGCATTCGTGTCTCTCCGGAACTAGATGTAATTATAGTCTCCTCTGGCACGTCCTTTCTTCCCTTGAGGTTGTGTGACAATGTCAGGTAAATTAGTGTTCTGTGAGTCATGTGTGATCAAGGTGTTGGGGATAAGTACAGAATGAATGGTCTCTCTCTCATGCAGTGAGAACGTCATACGCTCGCTACGCACTCGGCGTAATGAACTGCACTCTAAGCCATCCATGCCAAATGAAAATGACGTTGAGCTGAGCAGCGGTGACATACATGGGCACACATTTGGACATGCTTTTAGAATGGACAGGTAAATGGGTATCATGTTATCCCATCATGTTCTATAAGTACAATTGTCTTGCTTTGTTGCTGAAATGTAAGATTGTTGTACATTTTCTTCCACACCTTTATTGTGACATCTCTTCTCATTTCTCTCACAATTGGTCTGATATCTGCGAAGGTCATGGGATGCCACTTTATCATCAATTTTCAATGATGCAAGGAGTTCCTCAGCGCTTCCTATGTGCCCCCAGCCTCTAGGTATATTGACCAGGAGCATCTCCCCTGGAGCCCCTCTCAGCTGGAGACCAGTAGGAGGAGGCTGGGTGAGAGCCATGACTGACAAACTGAAGGAGGCTTTAAACCTTCACATCTGGTCTGCATCTTCATTTGGTGCCTTGTTCTGTCTGCGGAGCATAGATGGGCATGCCGCCTTGATACACTGGGACATGGAAACACAAAGCATTACTGACCATACTTTGGGGAAAGCTCTCTGTGTGGACTGCACAGACGATGAGGCCTGTCTTGTGATCACAGGTGAGCCAAGTGTGGAAAGGGATTTGTATGAAAGGTCCAATGAAGGTCACTTGGGTAAAATCAATGTGTACCTGACAAGTGAGGCATCTGGTGAGATCTGATCTCTCCATCCATTTCCCATCAGATCGGGGCCTTTCTCTTGTCCTGTTTGCTGTGTCTCAAAATGAGTTCCTGACCCGCCTAATGATTCATGGTAGTGCGAGTACTGCCGACACCCTGTGCCACCTAAACAACTGGGGACGCTGCTCTGTGCCTATTCACACATTGGAGGTAAATAGGAAAACCTTCTGTGCTGTCTTCCATCTCCTTCCTCTTATTCTTTGCAATACACTTACAGGTTATGTCATTTCTCTCCCTTAGGCTGGCTTAGAGAACAGACAATTGGATACAGTTGACTTTTTCCTAAAGAGTAAAGAAAGCATCTTGAGCCCTCTGACGCCTGAAGAAGGCGGCATCCAGTCAGACCACTACCTGCACTGTGAGCACGTTGCGTAACCGCTTGGCATGTAATAATTCACTAACGCTGATTCTATTGCTCACATTTTACTCATCTCCCCCCAGACGTTCAGGATTTGGTCCCAGCTCTCGACCTTCTCTTCTCTTACATCCATGGCACCGACCTGGAGACTCAGAGTAAACACTTCTCAGAGCAATTGCTGCAGCTCACACTGCACTTCCTCAACGGACAGCTGCTGTCACTCTGCAATCTGCTGGCTGGTATGTTACAGGACGAGTGCGTGGTGCAGCACATTGGACAGTTCTGCAGTGTAGCACAGACATATTCATGGGATACTGCATTATATAGACTACAGTATATTATACGTCATTTCTTCAGCTAGGTATGTTACAGGATGAGTGCATGGTGCAGCACAGACAAAGTCATGGGATACTGCATTATATAGACTATAGTATATTATACTTCATTTCTTCAGCTAGGTATGTTACAGGATGAGTGCATGGTGCAGCACAGACAAAGTCATGGGATACTGCATTATATAGACTACAGTATATTATACTTCATTTCTTCAGCTAGGTATGTTACAGGATGAGTGCATGGTGCAGCACAGACAAAGTCATGGGATACTGCATTATATAGACTACAGTATATTATACTTAATTTTTTCAGCTAGGTATGTTACAGGATGAGTGCATGGTGCAGCACAGACAAAGTCATGGGATACTGCATTATATAGACTATAGTATATTATACTTCATTTCTTCAGCTAGGTATGTTACAGGATGAGTGCATGGTGCAGCACAGACAAAGTCATGGGATACTGCATTATATAGACTACAGAATATTATACTTCATTTCTTCAGCTAGGTATGTTACAGGATGAGTGCATGGTGCAGCACAGACAAAGTCATGGGATACTGCATTATATAGACTACAGTATATTATACTTCATTTTTTCAGCTAGGTATGTTACAGGATGAGTGCATGGTGCAGCACAGACAAAGTCATGGGATACTGCATTATATAGACTATAGTATATTATACTTCATTTCTTCAGCTAGGTATGTTACAGGATGAGTGCATGGTGCAGCACAGACAAAGTCATGGGATACTGCATTATATAGACTACAGTATATTATACTTCATTTCTTCAGCTAGGTATGTTACAGGATGAGTGCATGGTCCAGCACAGACAAAGTCATGGGATACTGCATTATATAGACTACAGTATATTATACGTCATTTCTTCAGCTAGGTATGTTACAGGATGAGTGCATGGTGCAGCACAGACAAAGTCATGGGATACTGCATTATATAGACTACAGTATATTATACGTCATTTCTTCAGCTAGGTATGTTACAGGATGAGTGCATGGTGCAGCACAGACAAAGTCATGGGATACTGCATTATATAGACTATAGTATATTATACTTCATTTCTTCAGCTAGGTATGTTACAGGATGAGTGCATGGTGCAGCACAGACAAAGTCATGGGATACTGCATTATATAGACTACAGTATGGTGGTTGCTCAGAACAGCTTAATGACTTAGCACAGGTGCTTGTAAAGGGCGGGGTTTACACTGAGCACAGAAAAAAGGGGATTTGCCCTCCAGCACACTGTAGCAAAATGAACAAAAAATACTTAACTCATACATGTAACAAATACCTCTGAATCTCTATTATTATGTAGGATTTAAGATTTTTTTGTTGATTTTGCTACAGTGTGCTGGAGGGCAAATCTCCTTTTTTCTGTGTTACATTCACAGACAGTCAGATAAGAGCAGATTTAGAGCATGTCATATTACCCCATTTTTATAACGGGTTATACTAAGGTGCACTGGTGTTTTGCCTTTACCCCTAAATCCTCATTGTATGAGGTGATTATCATGGGGGTCATGCAGAGTTAATAACCTGGACCACTTTTTCGAAAATTATCAATAGATCCTACATTTTTTTTATGGTGTTTATTTTTGAAGAGATTTAGCACCTTTTATATTTTTACCCCCCCCCCTTCCTCCAAATTATGTGTGAAGTCCATTGGCTGAATAAGACATTTCTTATTCCCAGTCAGTGTTCCATTATTCTTCCAATCTCAGACTAATGTATGGTGATGGGTCTATAGCAGTGGTTCTCAATTTCTGTCCTCAGAACCCCACAGGTGATGTTTTCCAGGTCACCTAGCAGGTGCACAGGTGTATTCATTACTCACTGACACATTTTAAAAGATCCACAGGTGGAGAAAATTATTTTACTTTTGATTCTGTGAGGAGACCTGGAAAACATGCACTGTTTGGGGTCCTGAGGACGGAGTTTGAGAACCTGTGGTCTATAGAATGCAGGGCCTGATTCAGACCCGCTCGCAAGCGGGTCGATGGTGTGCCAGTGCGCACGCAAGCTCCAGAGCGAGTGCAAAAAGCACTCGCTCCGGCGCTCGCATCCCAAAGAGGCGGCTGTCGATGTTGATCGACAGAACACCCCGTTTGGAAGGCGGGGAGGGGGGGGGGGGGTGGCTGGGCAAATGGAGGCGTTCCCATGCGAACGCCTGCCGTTTGTGGGCGGCCCACTGACATCACCAGTGATGTCAGTGGGAGAGCTTCCGGCTCCATTAGAACCGGAAGCTCTCTGGGGCTTGCGGCAGACGAGACCCTACCGCAAGGGTCTCGTCGCAAGCCGCGATGGTTGAGACCATCGCGACCATCACCTGGCTGCTCGCAATAGCTGTGGATGGTTAACCACAGCTATGCGAGCGGCCAGGGGGCCGCACAAAAAAAAAAAACAACGCCCTGATTCAGAGCGAGCGCTCTTTCAGAGCATCCGTCTCTGAATCAGGCCTGTAGTGCGGTGGCTCCCAAATAGTATCTTGGGACTGGTATGTCAGAACACTGACTTGGATGTGTGCCACAAATGTAGAAGTAATAGAGAAAACCCTAGAATTAAGCTAAACTTGCATTTGAGACTATGGTATATGTGCATGTAGATGGGAGAGATTCGGATGTAGTGGCTTCAGCATCAGGAAGAATGACATTATGTCCCAGTATATTTACTCTTTACCTAGAACCAGATCCTAGTCTGGAACAATGTGTGGGAATTGTGACTGGCTATATCACCAAGCTTCGACCTTTTATGAAGAAATGTCACCAGAAGCCACTTCCTGTGCAGGCTACACATGCTAAGAGAGGTCATGGAGCCTGGGAAAACATGTCTGTTGAGGTATAGCTTGTCTCAGAGAATCATAAATTATCTATCCGCTCTCGTCTATGCTTCCTATTAGATTTATTCTGACTGATCTTATTTTATTATTCCTCCTTATTTCAGAGTATAATCTCTGCCGCCATCCTGACCAATTCTATTCCGGAGGCTCAAATGTTCCTACATGCGCAGGGCCACCCTTCCAGCCTAACATGGCTGAAACAAGAAGGCCTAAAACTGGTCTACAGCTGCCTACTAGAGAGCCGTGTAACTGAGGCCTGCCAGCTTCTCCAGAACATGGTCAGTAACAGGATATTATTAATGGTGCCTGTCTACGCAATATGTTTAAAGTGGGATAATAGAAGAAGAATAATATAGTATCCTGTAATAATAAAAAGGCTTCTTTTAGGATATACAAAGGAAAATACAGAATTCCAGCTTTCAACTTCAAACACTTGAGAGATGTCCGAAACCAGTTCGCAAGGGAGGGGGGCGCTCTGTGGTAAAGGACCCTTGGTCATGTAAATGGAACGAGGTGCTGCCAAAAGAATATCTCAAGACAGCTGAGAACGAGTCTCTGACAATGGGCTGCAGAGATTCCAGCCAACCCTGCATAGTAGCAGCCACACACAGGATGCCAGTCCAGAGTGCAGCACTTGCACAGCACATCAAAGAAAAGATAAAGCCTATTCCACCAGTTAGGACGGTTAAGGCATAAGTAGTGTTTTAGATACATAGTTTACGTCTAATAATGCCTATAGCACCAGTACAGAGAGATAGCACGTAAGTTATGTTCTAGACACAGTGGGCCTGATTCAGAGCCGGACGCTCTTTCAGAGCGCTCTCTCTGAATCAGGGCCCTCCCTCTTTTCTGCTGTATAGGAGTTGACCAGGGTGCTGACACAGCAAGACAGCATCTGAAACTGAGGCTTGGAATGAAGCAAGTCACAGAAAAAACTGTGTGAGTGATTGACAGCTACAGGGCTGAGGGCTGCGCTCTGATTGGTTTTCTGAGACAGTGAAAACCAATCAGATAGCAATGTGCCCTGTTGCTTAGCAGCAGCCTAAAGTGGAAAAGGGGTTGGGGACTGAGGCAGACAGAGAGTGAGAGAGAGCCTCCAACGAACCCATGAAGATGCTCTGATGCAGACACAGTAGCCAGGAATGAGCCAGGGGAGACATAGCTATCAGGAATTAAAAATAAATAAATACAACCAGCCATTGAAACGATTTCCATGCGATGTTGGAAAACATCGGACCACCACCATCAAATGGTAAAACACTACCATCAGAACAAAAACATTGATGGTTAGTAACCATAGGATTCCGATGTCCATCCCTACACTGAACCTGCAGGCGGACTCTGGCCACCACTCCTCCACCTTTCAGTGCTCCCTCTCCAGCGTGATGTTCCCGCTCAGCCACACACCCTCCGTTACCAGGAGGCACCTCCCATGGGAAGTCAGCGCTGTTCAAGGACAGGGACACTATGGCGAGGAAGCTCAACAGGTAGATCAGGAAATACAGGGTACATTGTGCAAAGAGGACATTGCTCATCGCCATGTTCGGCAGCTGGAGAGGGGTTCGCATGGAGTCTGCGGAAATATGCACAGGTGTCCCATCCCCAGGGACATGCAGCTGATAATACTTATGGTAGCTTTAATATAAATTTCTCATTCATGATCCTCCTGGCTTCTTCCCTTTCTGCCCTGGCAGGGTGGTTAGCACACATTCCCTGTCTGCCCTGGCTGGGTGGGTGGCATCCTCATTCCTTGGCTGGGTGGCTGGTACCCATTCCCTGCATACCACTGAACCATCCTGATTTTTCCAGAACAGTCCCCACGTCCCTTGCTATGAGGACACGCTCCCTTTTGGAGGCATACCACAACCCCATATTCAGGCAAATGATCCTACTTAGTGGATCACAAAGGCTTTTTGGCCTTCAGAGTAATTCTCCGACTCCAAAAAACTGGCAGCCCCTGACCTAAATGGAGGGGAGGAGTCAGTTCAGACTTACTTAATTCTTAAAGTGCCAGGCTCCTACACCACTACCTATACCCCAGTGTAATCTCCAGTGGTTGAAGGAGAAAAGAGATCTAGGCTGCAGTTTCATGAGTTTCACATTTGAGTTTCAATTTGCCATGTGTTCTTATGCAAAGTGTTGCATGTGCTATTTGCTATAGGTTACTAACATTTTTGTTATGAAATAGAATTTGATAAACTGTGGATCTTTTGTGGAACTACAAGTCAAGCATTTCCTGCCAGCCATAAAGCTTGACACCCACAACTTTTCTAAGTCTTCATTAAAGATGTGGCACAATGGTCTGACTTTCACCGACCTTAAGCTGTCTGTAGTCTGCCTGAAGACCACTCAGTTTATATTTAAGACTATTCAGCACATACAAGTTATCTGTTTGCAGTAAACAGCAGTCATATGTTGAATTGTCATCATTTAGTGCAGCCAAGTCTTAGAGGTTAATTTCTATTCCAGGGCTATTCCATATGGGATGAGCTTCGACGTATCTGTTTGCACACATCAAATCTTGGAATCCGGACTCTGCTGGTGGGTATATTATACTGTGCTGTTCACCTTTTGTCATGCTTCTCCCTGGCTGACCGCAATGTGTGACCTCTAATAGGTTGGCTTGCTGCAAAAAGAGGGCTATTTTTTAGAGAGGGAGCTGGAAGAGATTGGCACAGTGTGCCAGGTGGAGGAGCTGTATGGCGATATGTGCAAATCTGCTGGAGAGAGGAAGAGAGTGGCTTATTCCAGGTAATATCCTTTGTGCTGTATTGTTCTCCTTAGTGTGGAGTAATGACATTGGGAAGCAATATATCTGTGATTTCTATTCCAGGCCTGCTTGGAAAATCTGTGCCATGTCTCCGGAGGTGGAGGCACTGCAAGATGCACTGACCTATCTGGGAGATGATCCAGGGATTCTGATTCTACACTGGGCCCAGGGCTGGGTCTCAGAGACACAGGAATCAATCTTATTGCCTTGGAGGAATAGCACAGGTTTGTGTCGCACGTAATACGGTCGTAATTCTGGCTGCTTCCAGTGACCTGTAGTCTATGAGAACATCCGCCTGTATTCTGAGTTGTGTCCAATGCGACCACACTGCTCCAAGCCCTCCGTATTTGCACCAGCGCCAAATCGCTCGGATCTTAGCATAGGCTCACCTCTGATTGGGCCACATTCTACATGTCCACAATATGCCTACAGTATGCTGCACTCCTTGTTCCCACCCAGTAATGTCCATTTAGCCCTATGTGAGAAGCAACAGAGATGCAGCCGACTCAGATTCACTCGAACTTACTCTAAGTTGTGTATACAGGTTGCGACGCACGCGCAGTTTGCTAGTTCATCCACATTCGGAATAGCGTGCAAATTTGAATCAGGCCTCAGGTGTGCACATATAATGCTTTTTATCTACATTCAATGCAGTTGATACATTTGATATCTATATGTTTTACTATTTATTTATAAATCTCGTGTTATTAGGACGCTAATTTAATTTGCAGAATTGTCTACACTTGGTGAATTGCAATGGGGTTCTCTTCATAGAAAGTTTTTCTGCATGTAATTGAACTACAGGCTACAGCAGGGATAACTGTGATACTCTACCTTCTATATCTGCAGACATGTCTGCTTTCATGCCCAAAATCCTTTGGCGCCATCTGACTTTGTGGCACGATTGGTCAAGGATTGTCCCCTGGATTGAAAACACTAGACATTATGAGGAGACAGAGGACAGTCAGCGCTCACTCTGGCCTCCCCTCAGCCCAGCAGTCATTGATGAGAATACTTTATGTTGCAACTACACAAGGCAGAAAATCCTGGACAGACTATCAAGGTGCGGATGAAGGTTTTCCTGTGCAGTTGCCCTGAGTGGAAACGTTCTCTGTTTTGTGTTAGTGATGAGTTGCAGAGTCATAACTAGACAGAAAACACTGACGCCTCCCCCATATCTTAGCTGCATGCGGTAGTGGGGGTGGAGGGCAAAACTCTGAGGTAATGTGCCTAGCCCACAGAGGCCATGAGCCGGTTAGATGAGGAAGACGTACACACCAGTAGGCCAGTGTAACATATATTGTAATATATGGAACTATCGATCACAATTAAAGTTAATATAAAGTTCTATGTAAAGACTTATCCAGCATGTAAAATGATTTAGGGATTTTTAATCATTGATTTGTACAAATCTTTGTGGTGATCATAATACACTGTTATAAAAGATATAAGTTCTATTAACTATCAGGACACTTCATAATTTATATCCACATTAGCTTACCAATTTGTAGCAAATATCCATTTTCAGATCTCCTTCAATCCTTTATTGATGTATCCAAAGTGTCCTCAGCTCTCTTCCCAATATTTTCTCTGCTACTATTAGATTGCAAGCATGCTCCTTTACTGTCATACCTGTAATAGATCTGTCATTCAAAGTCATTGCAGAGCTGCGTTTCTGCACATAGCTGCCATCTTTGCATGGTCTCTATGGAATCGGTACGAAATACCGCCGGCCACATGGCCGGCGGTTCGATTCCCGGCAGCGCCTGGCCGACAAAAGCAGAGTTTCCGGCAGCGGAAGCCCGACAGCACTGGAAATCCTGATCGTCGCTAAGGTAAGTATACACTAACCTAACCCCCTAACCCTCCTTAGGGGTGCCTAACCCTAACCCCCCCCCCAAGTGCCTAACCGTAATCCCCCCTCTAAGTGCCTAACCCCCCCCCTTCCCGCTGCCTAAACCTAAGTCCTCCGGGGCGGTACCTAACCCTAAGTCCCCCCCGGGGGTGCCTAACCCTCCCTCCCCCTAACCTAACCCTCCCGGGGGGGTGCCCGACCCTAAGTCCTCCCCGGGTGCCCTAAACCTAACCCTCTCCCCCCGCGGCTGTCCGCTCGCGGCGCTCGGCATCTCTTCGATCGGGATGCCGGGCGCCTGTCTCCCAGCGTCGGGAAAATGTCAGGCGTCTACATCTAGACGCCCGGCATTTCACCCTCGCCGGGATATGACAGTTGGGAAGCTGGCTGTCGGTATTAAGGCAGCTGGCTTCCCGACTGTATACCATTTAGTATATATAAGTAAGTGGGGATCACTGGTCGCAGCTTTAACACCGTGCCTCTTATAATAAATAAATCGTTATTTTATTTCTCAGGATGAGCATTTTTATTCCTTCGGAGATGAATGACTTTGAGTGTCTTGTGGAGCGTCTAGCAGTTAGTGGGAAACTGATGCCACCGGCCCCCTCCCCACAGGAATGTAGCTATGGAGAGCATCCAGAGATTCATAATCGCTTTGTGGTGCTGTGCGCTGGGCGTGGCCTCCAGTACATGCTGTACACTTATCTAGATTACCACAGGTATCAGCCATTATTGTTTTCATCATCATTTTATATATGTTATATAGTGATAACAATTTATGAACATACATTAATGCTGAAGATGACTGGACCCTGGCTGTTAGGTCTTAAGGCCCCTACACAATGATGTAGGCAACGATACGATCTCGTTAACGATTTCCCTTGAACTCCTGAACACTCCCGGACAAACTGTGTTGTGCATACACATGTAACGATTGTACAAACGATATAGATGGGTTGTTAACGACTGTAAATCGTTAACGACATATCGTTTGGCAGCAAACAACCTCACGATGCGTTTTCTGTCTCCCCGTCGGCTGGCGCAAAATGGTGGAGGGGAGTGTCCAGGAAAAGTGACGACAAATCGTTCATTGTCTATGAAATCGTTCGTCGTGCGTACACATGGAACGATGTGTGTCAAATCGTGAAAGAGGTCGTGATTTTCTGCATGTTCAAAAGATCACAGACTTCGACCAACGACCAGTGGGAGCGCACATCTGCATCGTTATCGTGCCTATACACGGCAGATTTTAAACGATTTGTCGTTTCAATCGGTGGAAAACGGAAATAGCGTTTAAAATATACTGTGTGTAGCCACCTTTACAAGCAAATGGTGCATGCGCCTGTTAGTCACATTGCAGTAGTCTCAGAGCACCTAATCTATATAATCTTAAAAATGGGTTACATTTCGACAAGCTGGCAATGAACTGGTCAGGCTACAATATCACCCTATTGGTCCGGGTGACTCTGATTAGTAACAGCAGCACATAGTATTTCAGGGGGAGGGGAAAAATATCTAGGACTACACTACATCATCAGGATTTCTATAGATAAGAACTAGTGCTCTAAATTTATTCTGGATGGAAACATGCCAATTCTAATGGCTATAAAATATATGCTGCCTTTTACTGAGAGTATCATATATGTGAAGTATTTCCTGAGTGTACTGTATTTAGAATGCATTGGGATACCTTTTGCTGGTTGGTAGAGGTTTTCAGTAGCTTCTTATTTATGCCATGGATGTGACCTTTGATGTAACTAACACACTGGGCTGATTTTTGGCAGATTACACCCAGAAGTTTGTTCTGCTTTGGCCAATACATCTTTACATGAGACTTATCCCTGGTTTGGGCTTTTGGTGCATATCCGACAAGTCAGTTCCAGTACGGAAGGTAAGAGAAATCTAAAAGTTTGGTTTCTAGGTGGCAACATTATACTTCTAGCAATGTGTTACCTAAAGGGTATTGCATTTTTAAGCGCCCACTCCATTAATATGCTTCTTCCACATC
The DNA here is from genome assembly GCA_031769625.1 of Taudactylus pleione. Taxonomy (NCBI): domain Eukaryota; kingdom Metazoa; phylum Chordata; class Amphibia; order Anura; family Myobatrachidae; genus Taudactylus; species Taudactylus pleione. The sequence continues at coordinate 25,903,734 of JAUIMM010000555.1, forward strand.
TCCTTACCCATAGATGCCAATCGGATGTTCCATGCCAGCCTGTCCAATGCTCACATGCTGATGCCTGGCTACCAGCCTAGTGTGAACAGCATGCTCCTGGAGGGACATACGCTTCTTGCCCTTGCAACCAATGTGTATGCTCCCGGTGGGATTGATGGGGTAATGTGTAACGATCTCATTATTTCTGTAGGTTTCAGTTTTCCTCCCTACATCGCTCTGTTTGCTGTCTTCTTCATTTCTCATTTCTTCCGTTATCACCAGGTTTTGGAGCAGTGTGAAGAGCCAAGCCCCTGCCAATGGAACGTTGACCTGCCATTATTGAAGATGGCGCTGGCCCCATACCCCAAACTCAAAGCAGCTCTTTTCCTTCAGCACCCAGCTAACTGTGGATCACCTCCTGACATTTCCCTCTATCATCTCCTGCAGGTACAGTACCTCCATTAAAGCTAAGGCCTTGTAGATCATGTTCTTTTCTCTATAGTAGGAGTACATTCATGCATTATACATAATAAGGTTTCCTTTCTGATGGACCTAACATGGTGATGTTGTCACTGTTCCTCGCAGACCTTGTCCCCTTTCCATCCTTCACATTTCTTCACGTGGCAAGCCACAAATCCTCTGGCAGCAGGAGGTAAGTGACCTGCTCTATAGCACTACATTTGAATATGATCAGCTGGCACTGATAACATACTCTCTGTTTTAGATGCCAGCACGGTTCTCCCACACTGCTCATGCCCTGAGCTGGTCAGTAAACTCTCAACAGCAGAGCAGCTGGACCTCTTCTTTCATTTACGTAGTGGCCGGCCAGCAGTGGCCTTTTCCACCTTCGTCGTGCATCAGCTCCTGAAAAGCAAAATTCCTAATCAGTTGTAAGTCTAAAGACTTTTTATCATGATATGTCAGGCGTGAGCCTTACTGATCTAACACTTCATTCATGTACTAAATGGTATCACTTTACCATGTCCCTTTTTCTCAATCTTCTCTTGCAGAATTAAGCAGGCCGCAGAGGATGTTTATTCTCTAGCCTTGTCCTGTTTCAGTATCCCATCTGTCATTGCTTCCTGCGTTTGCTTTCTTGAACTACTTGGAGTCAGTAGCCACAAGCTGCGTGTGGATTTGAGCGTGGCAAATTTAATCCTGAGACACACCACATCTCTCCAGGAGGACCCAGGACACAAATCTCATACTCAGGCATTCGGTATAATAATTACTCATCATTATGTTTTTTTTTTTTTATATCATACTGTTAAGTGCATATAATAAAGAAAAGTAGCATAATAGGACAGTCCCCGTACACTAAATATCCGTTGCACACTTACCCAAGTGGCACTGGATAAACTCAAACAGAACAGGCACATTCCAGTTTGTCCATCTGTAAATTGTTTTACAGTCCACTAACAAACAATGGGCCTCATTCAGACCCACTCGCGAGCGGCTGTCCGCTCGCAAGTGGGTCGATGGTGTGCACTGCGCATGCGCACGACGGAGGGAGCTCCGTCGTGCGCATGCGCCAGATGCGACGAGCGAAGGACTTTCCTTCGCTCGTTGTGTCTGATGAAAGGGGGCATGCTGTTGATGTTGATTGACAGCACGCCCCCTTTGGTGGGCGTGCCGGGGGCGTGCCTCCCTGACGGGGGCGTTCCCAAGGGAACGCCTACCGTCAGAAGCCGGCCCACTGATATCACTAGTGATGTCAGTGGGAGTGATTTTGGCTCTGATAGAGCCAAAATTTTTCCGGGCCTTGCGGTTGAAAAACTCAACCGCAGGCTCCGGCTCGCAGTGGCGATGGTCGCGATGGTCAAGACCATCGCGGTCATCAAACTGAACGCTCGTATAGGCTGTGGCTGGTGACCCACAGCTATACGAGCGTCCAGGAGGACGCTCCATAATTATGGAGGGCGGCCCTCATTCAGAGCGTGCGCTCTGCTCAGAGCGTACGGCTCTGAATGAGGGCCAATGTGTTTTGGGCCACAGCGGATGCATTTATACTGTGTAGTTGTATTTATTTTACTCTGCTACATGTATTTATATGTTGTAGATCAGGGGTGCCATATATGCGGCCTTCCAGCTGAAAATATACATAGATACATTAAGCCCGCAGTGCATATAATGTGGGCCTGTAATATACAGATACTTACTGTAAATCGTGTCTGAGCGGCGTATATTTTCTAAAATGGTTCATCTTGTCCTTTCTGTTCTCTACAGCCCAGAGATTGGCAAAACTAGCGGAGAGTGAGACAGAAACTGCGAAAGACCTTTTTTTAAGCTTGGATGAAGTTGTGGCTGCGGATTTGCAGATGGAGGACAGGTAAGATGTGTCCAAACCCAGACAAGATTCTAATAAAAGCTTTTTTGTTATCGATCAACAAATACACAGTGTAAGTGCTAACGTGCTCTAGATAATATGCTCTGGATTGGGAGTGTGTAAAGGAACAAGTTCAGCTGCAAAGATGTGAGTGGGAATGGGACAAGTATTCAAGATTGTAGTAGTATGGGAAAGCCCTGGCAGGAACAAAGATTTTCACTCCTACACGTAAATGCTACTATATACTGATTACGTTCATAGGGCAGACACGACTTATGCTGGCCATACACCTACGCGATTTCTGTCCGATTGCAAGATTTGCAACGCGTCGTACCATCAATTGTGTAGAAATCGTGCATTTTTTTTCCCCACTCCCGCAGCTCCTAAATTGGATCGTATGATCAGATGTGCAGCACATCTTGTCCGTCGTGTTTGTATGCTGATCGTGCCCTGTTTTTTCAGCATACGATGAATCGTGCGTCTGAGCGGCTTCATTTGTTAAAAAAAAAAAAGACTAATACACGCACGGGTAGATCCGTAATGCAAGCATCTGTCTGTAATAAAATAAGTACAGATGCGGGGATGGTTCAGTATCCATAGGGGACATGTGAAAAAAACTATACTCACCATCACCTATGCGAGGTTCTGTCCTCTTCATTCCAAAGTAGGCATCCCACGGACTTGGCAAAAAAAACCCCGAAAATCGCGAACCACGTACTTAAGTACCGTTCAGTAGAACAGTACTTTAGAACGGTACTTCCCGAATGACAGCTTAGCGGCGGGATATCACCATGGAAACCCCGCCGCTAAGCGTTTTTTCTTCACAGATGCACGGATCTGTACTTCTTTTATTACAGACAGATGCATGCATCACGGATCTACCTGTGCATGTATCAGTCTTTTTTTTTTTTTAAGCTGCTCACACGACGGACGCACAGTGCATTGTATTGTGAGATGGTATGTACATTGTGTGTCAATCGTGTGGCCGAGACTGCCAGGGAGCTCTAGGGAATCGTAGGGAAATCGTATGATGAATCGGATTTTTGCTGGTCGTGTATGGCCAGCTTTAGACGTCCACACACAGGTACATGTTAGCACACTAAATCCAACAGATGGCAAACACTGTTAGTGTGAGATGACTGGCGAAAGATTCGGTAAGACACGTTTGGGGATATCAGACGAGCACTTTGATTAGTTGGTGCTATTCCAGCTAAAAGCTTTGCAGTTATTGCTCTCATCCATTCTTGTGTTGACAGTATAGAGGGAACTCTCCTCCTGTCACTATGGAAAACCAGCATCCAGCATTTTCAGAGCTTAGTTACTTCTGTGTGACAGAAAAAGGAGACTTATGTCTTACCTGGTTAAGTCCTTTTCTTCAACCTCCATAGGGGACACAGGGACTATGCTGGGGTATACGCTGGCAGATGGAGTCTGGGCACCAAACAGTTAAATACTTCACACTTGAGCAGCCCAGGCGCCTCCTCCCCTATACCCTGCCCCCATGCAGGCCAGTCAAGTTAGCATGCCCAAGGCAGGAGCGGGAGGAACAAGAAGGAAGACCGGCACACCCGAAGAGACAGGGGAACCAGAAAACGAGGAGAACCCCGCAAACCAGGTACGTCAGGGTGGGCGCCCTGTGTCCCCTATGGAGTTTGAAGAAAAGGACTTAACCAGGTAAGACACAAGTCTCCTTTTCTTCTTCAGCCCCCATAGAGAACACAGGGACTACGCTGGTACGTCCCAAAGCAATTCTCTTAAGGGAGGGGATGCTCCTGAGCAGCACTGAATACCCGTCACCCAAAGGCCGCATTCGTAGAGGCGAAGATGTCAAATGAATAAAAACTGACAAATGTGTGAGCAGAAGACCACGTGACTCCCCTGCAAAGCTGTTCCGCAGAGGCGCCACCACGAACTGCCCAAGAGGTACCAACCGACCTGGTGGAATGAGCCGGCACCACGGCTGGGGCCTTGGAGTCACCACGCAAGGGAGAGACAAGCCTCCCGAGATAGGATGATTGTCTGCAGCTTGATTTGGAGATTGGATCCGTTCCAGCGAGCCAGAATCTCCGCCTGGTGAGGCCGGAAGTGAAACTGAGCTGACTCCATGTCGAAGTTGGAGACCAGTGAACCCAGGATCCACATGTAGGTGTGTATTGACAACTGGTGATGAAATAAGAACCCTTGAATTCTGTCCTGCAGTTCCCGAATTTTGTCCACTTGGAGGAAACTCTAAACCCTGGAATATAACAGGGCCCCCAGATGGAGCATCTCCTGGGATGGAGTCAGGGAGGACTTCCAATTGATGATCCATCCGCGCGATTGGAGAAGATCTATTGTCAGACGGAGGTGCTCTTTGAGTATCTCCGTAGATCTGGCCAGGATAAGAAGATCATCCAGGTTAGGTAGGATTCTGATACCCTTGCGCTGCAAGTGAGCTGCCATGACCGCCGTTACTTTTTGGGAAAGCACGAGCCGTGGAAAGTCCAAAGGCAAATCCCGAAACTGGTAGTGTTTCTCCTGGACTGCAAACCGGAGGAAGCGCTGGTGATTGAACCAGATAGAAACATGTAAATAGGCATCCTGGATGTCCAAAGAGGCCATGAAATCCCTCGGTTCCAGCGCCAGAATGATGGAGCGCAAAGACTCCATACGGAACCTGGTAACCGGTAAATACCTGTTGAGAAACTTGAGGTTGAGGATTGGACGGAATGAACCATCGGCTTTTGAACCAAGAAGAGGTTGGTATAGAAGCCGCAGCCCCTCTGAGCCAGGGGGGCGGGAACAATCACCTTGGAGGCTAGCAGAGAGTGAATAGACTCCTGCAGTTCTTTTGCTTTTCCCGGATCGCCTGGAAAACCTGTGTGAAAAAACCTTGCTGGAGAATACTTCCAGGACAGAGCGTAGCCCTTCGAGACTACCTCACCTACCCAGGCCTTGGAGAAAAGCAGAAGCCGGCCTCCCACACTGGGGTCCCCAAGGGAGAGGCCGCACCGTCAATTGGCAGGCTTGTTGGTTGGCTTAGCAGCTGGGCGTCTGGTAAGCCAGGACTGCCAGGACTGCTTGCTTGCAGGTCTTAGAGGAAGAACCCTGGGACCTAGAAATGGACTGTCTCTTGGCCTTCCCTTGTGGTCGAAGGCAAATGTTTGCGCCCTAGGGGCTGCTGCCGAAGGCAGAATGTTGTCTTGGAAGCTGCCACTGTGGCTACGATCTTATCTAATTCCGGACCAAAGAGAACATCGCCGGAGTAAGGAAGAGCCTCATAGGCCTTCTTAGAGTCTGAGACAGCGCGCCAAGAGCACAGCCAGATGGCTCTTCTGGCCGACACCAATGAAGCTGACACCGTGGAGGTTAAGATACCGGTGTCAAGGGCCGCTTCGTCCAGATAGGAAGCTGCCTGCTTAATATGCACCACAAGAGCCAACAATTGGTTTCCATGAGCCCCTGATGAAAGGCCCTTTTCAAGGGCGTCCACCCACAAGCCAATAGCCTGGGCCACCCAAGCAGTTGCAAGGGCCGGACGGGCAATAGCACCTGCATGAGAATAAATTACCTTAACATTTTCCAACTTCCTTTCTATCGGATATTTAAGGGAGGCCGTATTAGGAATAGAAAGGGTATAATTCTTGATAAGGCAGGCAATATGCATGTCAACTGGGGAAGGAGACTCCCACTTATTACACTCCTCAGCAGATAAAAGGGCGCAATGCGCTTGGAGACCTGGAACCGCCTGGTAGGAGCAGTCCAAGCCTCCGCTAGCATTTCCTCAAGCTGTTCAGATTCAGGGAATTCTACAGAAACCCTTTTCTGACACTTGGATACCGGAGCCTTGGATCTAGGGGCCAGCTCTTCGTCCTCAATAGAAAGGACTGCTCTAACCACCCTAACCAACGCGACATTGTCCACCTGAGGAAGAGACTCCTCCTGGACAGAAGAGGTCTCTTCCTCTGGGGCACCGGAAAAATCCTCCTCCTGGTCTGAGGGGATTTCTGAATCTGAAACATCACCCGCCTGTGAGGGCAGCGCTTTCACGCCTGGAAGGTCTGGGCCCAGAAATACAGTCCTTATCCAGCATCTGCTGAAAGGTGGTGGACACCTGTGCTAAGCCCTGCACTGACTGAGAGAAAGTGCTCATCCACGGGGGTTCTAGCTCAGGCAGCTGCAGATGAGACTGCATAATAGGGGCAGCTTGAACCCCTAAAGCAGGGAGGACAGGTGCGGGAGCTTGTAAGGTGATCCACCAACTGCAACATTACCTGCGATAGGTTGGCAACCCACTCTGGTTTCTGGCTGGAAGCTGTAGATGGGACTTCTGGCTGAGTGCCTGTGCAACACCATCCTGACCACGTCCTGTGGGGAAAGACAAGCAGAACACGTTGTACATGTATGCAGCAAAAAAGCCTCCACCTCCTTGGGCGCTTTAGTTCTCGAAAGACATGGTAAGTTCCACACACCAAATTACATAGCAGAGGTGTGCAATAAGGAACAGTGCAATAATTCTAAGGGCCTCACAAATTGAATAATGAGTGGGGCTTAACAAAGGGGAAATTAACCCCTTACACAGCTACAGTAAGAAAAATAGACAGAAAAAATAGAACTGAGTTTAGAAATGAGAACAAGCACAGTCACATTCAATGCATAAAGATATAGCAGGCAGATAATGCTCAACAAACCAACACCAGTCGGCTGGATGGAGCTAGATTGTATAACCTGACCTGAGGGGAGGTATACAGGGAGACAGGAGCCATCCTCTCTGAAGACTAACTGTGGCAGCACTGCTCTGAAATGGCCGCTCAGCATCTGACTGAAGGTGGAGAGAGGAGGAGGGTTGATGGCGGGAAACCTCCATGAGGGATCACACCATGGGCCGGGGTAGGGGCTAACGGGGAGAGCCTACCTCCCTCTGCTGACATAGAGCCCCAGGGCAATGGCCACCTACACTGTAAGCCCCCCGCTGCCTCAATGCCCTGGTGGTCTAGCAGAGGTGTGGGTGACCATGCTACCCGCTGTCAGCACCGCCGGTGGTCCCCAGCACCGGCGGTGACAGCCGCGCTAATGCGGCTCCCCGCAAGCAGGGAGCCACCTTACCTTGTTGCCCTCGGTGTCCGGCTGCAGCTAGGATCCTCTGTGTGCTGCGAGGACCTGGCCAAGGGGGTTGGTGTAGCGGCAGCGCAGGCGTCCTATAGAACACCCAGCGCTTCCTGCTTAAAATCGAAAGATTAAGAAAAAAAAAAGGCTGCTTCAGCAGCCCCGCTGTAACAGTGCCAGCTCCTATGGAACCAAACTGAAGCTGGGTACACACTTAACAATGTGTGTACCCAGCAATGTGGTAGAAGACCTGGCTGCCGACAGGCCGACACACTGTACACACTGGGCAATCTGGTGCCCGACTGCTCGATATGCAGCCCCTCCTTCCCACATAGTACTGCATGGGATCGACAGCCGCATCGCCTGATTTTACTGCATGTACAAAAGATCAGGCAATGAGGCTGACGACCCCACGTGCATACACACTACACATACACATGTGCATCACAGACGTTGTAATGGTTAGCATTTCTGCCTCACAACACTGAGGTCATGGGTTCGATTCCCACTACGGCCCTACCTGTGCTTGCGTGGGTTTCCTCCGGGTACTCCGGTTCCTCCCACATCCAAAAATATACTGGTAGGTTAATTGGCTCCCAACACAAAATTAACCCTAGTATGTATGTGTGTGCATGTGATAAGGAATATAGAGTGTAAGCTCCAGTGGGGCAGGGCCTGATGTGAATGGCCAAATATTCTCTGTAAAGCGCTGCAGAATATGTGTGCGCTATATAAATATCTGGTAATTAAAAAATAAATACATATTTAACGATTTGTATTTCCGATGTGTTGCAATCGACCAAATCGATAAAAATATTGTGCAGTGTCTAAGGGCCTTTAGACTGGCCTTCCTGGAGACTGGGCAGCTATAGTGTGAAGAATTGGTGCAAAGACTCCATCTGCCAGCCTATACCCTAGAGTAGTCCCTATGTCCCCTATGGAGGGTGAAGAAGAAAGGAGGATTCTCCTTTACATAATCTATGTGAGTGCTATGAATTCTTTTCTAACTGTAGTTCAAAGTCTTATACTTCTGGGATGGCTTCTGGACTCACTTGTTTTCTGCTAGAGCAATAATCCCATGGCATTTGTAAATAAAGAATGGAAAGCTATAGCTTTCCAAATAGAACCCCAAATAGAGCAAATAGATGCAGTTATGACCGGGGTAAAATAATAATATAAAAGATACTGGTTGGAAATATTAAAGGTTTAATCACTACAATACCACTGTGTTCTCCCCCAGAACACATCCATGCGATGGCTTATGGCTCACTGTTGTGCAGTTCTGTCTCCTACATTCTATTCCTATGAGTGACACTTATTTGAGGCACTATGCACAGAAACAGGATTGGCTGCAACTCCTGATACATACAAACAGCCCTGAGCAGGTCAGTGCACGCAGAGTATTCTCCCTCATCCAACTTGACTTCACTCACATCTTTCTTTATAGGTAATTTTTTTTTTTTTGCAGGTCTTCTATGTCCTGAATGATCTGAATCCTGTCCTGGCTAGTCATATCGCACTGGCATTAAAAGATATGGACTCCCCTGACTACCCAATGCAAGGAATAGGAAGTGAAACAAACACAGCCAGTCTCCATCACGTGTTTCTGAAATGCCTGAGTATGGCAGAACCAGGACAGATGCTCCTGAAGGAGTGTGTGAGATGTAGGGTGCCTCTCTTCAGTGTGCTTGCTGCTTGTATACAGGTCAGTGCAGAAAATAGGAATAGAGATTATACTGGGCCCTCGCAAATGGTCAGCAACTTCACATGGGAAATTGCAGCAACATATGCAATGGTTCTAGATAGCAATTTAAAAGTCGACAACTATATACACACTCCCACACCAAGGGGGAGATGTACTAAGCTCTGGAAAGTGATAAACTACCAGCCACTTTATTAATATTTGTTTTCAAGGTACACTTCAACTTTGAGAGACAGAATCAGAACCAAAAATTCCGGAAATCACATTGTATGATTTTTAAACAATTTATTTGCATATTCTTGCGGAAAATAAATATTTGGACAATCAAAAAGTTTAACTCAATACTTTGTAAAGTAACCTCGGTTGGCAATTACAGAGGTCAAACGTTTCCTGTAGTTCTTGACCAGGTTTGCACACACTGCAGCAGGTATTTTGGCCCACTCTTCAATGCAGATCTTCTCTAGATGTGTCATGTTTTGGGGCTGTCGCCAGGCAACACGGACTTTCAACTCCCTCCATAGATTTTCTATTGGGTTGAGGTCTGGAGACTGGCTAGGCCAATCCAGGACCTTGAAATGCTTCTTACGAAACCACTCCTTAGTTGCCCGGGCAGTGTGTTTGGGGTCATTGTCATGCTGGAAGACCCAGCCACGTTACATCTTCAATGTTCTTACTGAGGGAAGGAGGTTTTTCCCCAAAATGTCACAATACATGTCCCCATTCATCCTCTCCATAATACGAATCAGTTGTCCTGTCCCCTTTGCAGAAAAGTATTCCCAAAGCATGATGTTTCCACTCCCATGCTTCACAGTGGGTATGGTGTTTTCTCCTTCATCCACTAGGGGACACTGGAGTTCAAGACAGTGGGGTATAGACGGTGGTAGAGCGGAGCCTGGCACTTTAAATAATTTAGAAGTGTGACTGGCTCCTCCCCCTCTATGCCCCATCAGCCCCAGTTTTTAGAATGTGCCCGAGAGAGCCGGTCGCACATCAGGCTGCCTCCAGCCTTTCTCATATAATTTTTATTTTTAGCTAAGTTATTAAACAAGCATTGAGGACAGGCAGGCTGCTTACTGTGGCAGTCTGCCTGCTACGTGGGAGCCGCCGGGAAGGGCACCGCCACTGCTACTGCATCATGTGTCCGGTGACCCTGAGGAGGGGGCACATAACTTGGATTCATCGGACCCTGCGAGGACCCGCCACTGCTGACACCGGCATGTGTCCGGGTTCCTCGCCGCCGCCTCAGCCCAGCATCCCGGCCGCAGCAGTTGTAAGTATAACCACTGCTCCTGATTAGTAGTTGCAGTGGACGTTAGAGCTGGGCTCAGTGACATGCCGCTAGCTGTCACTGTTAGCGGCGCTGCTAAAACCTCCCCCCGCTATCCCCCCCCCCAATCTTTTCACGACGGGCCTGGGGACCTAATTCCTGGTTAGTACACCGTAGCTAGCATGGGTGGAGCTAATAATGGCGCGTTCTGCACAGCGGCGCCATTGGTACGGGCTCTCCCTCTCGGTGCTCTGCACTGCAGCAGCATCCCTGAGCCATAAGCAAATGGCTAACTGTTGCGCGCCTAGTACATACAGCCGCTAAGTGCATTCAAGGCAGCCCGCCATTTATAAAGCCTGGAACATCCTGCCAGAGCATAGCCGGCAGTCAGTTCCAATATAGGTGGTCTCTGCTCCCTCTTTTATTAAGAGGGGTCGCGCAGCAAGCGCTGACTCACCCCCGCTCGGGAGAGAACTGAAAGACGGGGCCCGCCGCAGCTGAAGTCCGGGTCTCCCGCCCCTCCCCCCACAGTGGGGAGATGTGTGTTCTGCAGCCCCGAGCACTGTAGGACAAAGTGACAGACGGCTTGCTGCGCTGTCACTTATAAGAAGCACTGGCGCTGTCTCCGTATGTACAGCGCCAGTAGGACTAAGATGGCCTGCTTATATATTAGCCGCTAAACAGCGTGGCTGAGGGGGGTGCTTTGATAACCGGCGCCAGTACCACGTGACACTTGTTTAAGTGCGTCGGCGCCCTCCACAGCAGGACATCAGCCAATGCTCTCCTCCTGCCTAGAAGGAGGTGTACTCGGGTTGTGTGAGGATCCGAGTTTTCACTCGTGATCGCTTCCCCCCCCCTCTGTTCCCGATACCTACACACAGTGATGTATGCAGCGCGTACCAACACCTGCAAGAGAGACACGCTTCCCTCTTAAGGGCAGTATCTACTACCTGCTTCAGTGCCCTAACACCTGCTGCACTGATGGTGATGTCTAGCACTCTAGCCTATTGCTGCTCCTCCCCCACCCTCGCGCTGAGCGGGTGCACTATAACTCCGCTTTATGCGGTTCTGTTGAGGGGGAAGCTTGTTTTAGCCAGGACTCTTCCTGGCTAGCGTGGATATTAAGCGCAGTATTTTCCTCTACCCCAGCACAGTGTCAGCTATATTTATAGTCCCATATAGGGTGTGTGGTATATATGTGTATATATGTATATATAGATTTTTCTACTTCAGGGTCCATAGGGTATCCACAGGATACCTTGGGGTATAGGTGTGACGTCAGTCGCTGGGCACCATAGAGTTAAGCTTTTCAGCCTCCCAGGATGCACTAGGGTCCCCCTCCTATACCCCGCCCCCGAGCCAAGGCACCTCAGTTTAGTTTGGTGCCCGGCCGGCGTCGGGTGCACCTGTCGGAGTGGGGCTAGAAGAGCCCCTGAAGCTTTCTTCAGTGTAGCTGTGGCTGCACATCTGGATGTACTGCATGGACAGTCAGTCCTGACGTCCATGCTGTCTTCCCTACACCCCCGCCGGTACCAGAACGCCGGTACCGATCCGGGGATGCTGGTGAGCATCTGGGGTCACAGCTAGCGGTGACCCCAGATGTTCCGGACCATGGCCGGATCCAAGGGGGACAAAGGTAAGCAGCGGGGTCCCGCGGTGGGTCCCCGCTGGTCACATGGTCCTAAGTCCCCAGGCAGGGAGCTCCCTGGGGACTGGCTGCAGCGTGGAGCCAGGCGACCAACCTGCGCTTTCCACTACCCCCTGGGACAGCGGACCGCAGCAGAGCGGTAGCGCTGCGGCGTCCCAGGGGTTAAATGCATGCCAGGGGAGCGCGCCTTCCCTGTCTCACAGCCGGCGCCTCCCCCGCTGCACACAGCCCTCTCTGCATGCTGCCGACTGGTCCTGTGGCAGCGCTCCTCCCCCAGGCCAGCCTCCTCTCTGCTCCTCGGCGGCCATCTTCTCCAGAACGCATGGTGAACGCTGCTGGAAGCGCTGGACGGAAGCATCGTGGTCTGGGTCCCCCCGCATACCTCTCCTCCGCTGTGGCTCAGGTCTGTGTATGCAGCGCTGTGTCCTACCAGGCCCTGTGTCTGTGTAGTTGAGTGATCAGCGCTGTTAGTGCAGGAATTGTTATTTCTCTGCATTGTATGTGACTGTGCTAGCGCTGCCTGTAACTTTTCTTCTCTAAACTGTCAGCTTTATTACTGTCCCTGTTCTTTCTGCTAAAGCCCTTGCGGTGCGGTGCTGCAGGGTGGTCTCTCGCCTATTTAATACTTAATTGGTGAGAGAGGTCACATACGTGGTGCCATCATGTCTGAAAGTGATTTTCCCCTCCGGCTACAGTGTACCACGTGCAAAGTACCGTTAGCGGAGGGGGAGGGTAGCGCGGAGGGCCTTTGCCAGCAGTGTTTGTCCATGGCGCGGCCTATTACGGTTACAGCACCGGTACAGGAGCCGCCCTGGGCTTGTTTCGCTCAGGCGTTAACAGCTTTAGTGGGCCAGTTAGCTCCGCAGCCCGCGTTTACTCCGATGGGTATGTCCCAGCAGTCTGTGGTGTCGTCACCCATGCAGGGGTTCCCACGACAATTGGTGGTACCCCACAGTCTCCCTATTTCCCCGCTCCCGGGTTCTCAGGAGCCAGCGTGGGTTAACTCCCTGACGAGTTCTGTACAGCACTTGTCGGATGTGTTGCAAGGGGAGTCTGTGATGCGGCCTCATAAAAGGCCGGTGGCGTCTCTGGCCGCTCCTTATGAGGATGACGAAGGGACGTCTGATGATGGGGAGATTCTGGATCCTTACGATCAGGAACCTCTCCATACTAAGGACGCTGATGCTAAGTCCAAAGTATATATTCCTGGACTTATTCGGGCGGTCCGCACAGCCTTGGTGATTGAGGACGAAGTTCCCCCAGCGGCTAAATCTAAGTATGCCTTTTTCAAAGATGTGAAGGGCGATGCCACAGTCTTTCCTCTTTCGGGTCAGTTGGTGGACCATTTAGAGGAGGCGTGGAAACAACCTGGCAAAAGATACCAGCCGCAGAGACGCCTGGCGGTGGCTTATCCGTTCGCGGATAATTATTTTGCTAAGTGGGAATCCCCTCCACAGGTGGATTCTCACGTGACCCGTCTTGTCCGTAGTGCCACATTGCCGATGCCATCCATGTCCTCCCTTAAGGATGCTACGGACCGCAAGGTAGAAATCTGCCTGAAGTCCGCTTATTCCCTTGCAGGGGGGGCAGCACGGCTGGCTATGGCCATTTGCTGGGTTGCCAGAGCGATGGAGCGCTGGGCGGATTCATTAGAGGCTTCTTTTGAACCCGACTGTCCGGCCGAACAGGCGGAGTTGATTGGCAATCTCCGTGATTCGGCCACCTACATCAACGAGGCGGCTCTAGACATTAGTACTCTGGTGTCTAGAATTTCTTCAGCAGCGGTAGCTGCTCGTCGCACCTTGTGGCTGGAAGGCGGACGCAGATTCCAAGAAAGGTCTGGAAGCGTTGCCGTTACCGGAGAAGTTCTCTTCGGTCCGGATCTGGATAAGATTGTGGCCACGCTGGCGGCAGCCAAATCTGCTTGTCTCCCGTCGGCCGCTGCTCCTTCTGGTTCTGGACCATCGTCCTTTCAGTCATCTACGGCCCAGGGCAGGCCCAAACCACAGTCGTTTCCTCGACAGGCTGGCCCTAAGAAATCGGTCAAGCCCCGGAAGCAGGCATGGAGTACCAGACGTCCGGCCCCCAAGCCAGATGACAAGCCTGCGGCCTGACGGTCCGGGCCTCCCTTTGGGGGATCCCAGGGTGGGAGGCCGCCTGCTACAGTTCGCCCAGTGTTGGTCGACCACTACGACAGACACTTGGGTTCTGGAGGTGGTTTCCCAAGGATACGCCCTCTCCTTCCGGCACAGATCCCCGGCTCGCTTCTTCACCACGGGTCTACCATCAGACCGGAACAAGGCTACGGAGCTGCGGAAGGTATTGCACACTATGCTCCAGGCTGGAGTTATAGTGCCTGTTCCATTCTCCCAGAGGGGCCAGGGTTTCTATTCAAATCTATTTTTGGTACAGAAACCCAATGGGTCATATCGTCCGATTCTCAACCTCAAAGCACTCAACAAGTCTTTGCGGGTCCCGAAGTTTCGGATGGAGACCCTACGGTCCATCATTCTGGCGCTGGAACCTGGGGACTACATGGTGTCATTGGACATACAGGACGCTTACCTGCATGTCCCTATTCTTTTGCGCCATCAACAGTTCCTCAGGTTTGCAATCCGCAGCGACCACTTCCAGTTTCGGGCGTTACTTTTTGGCCTGGCAACAGCACCACGTGTTTTCACCAAGGTGATGGCGGTCATGGCGGCTTCTCTGCGGCTGCAGGGAGTCCGCATGTTGCCGTATTTGGACGACCTGTTATTGGTGGCAGGATCTCCAGAGCTCCTGTTACGCCACTTGGACCTGACCATTGCACTGCTGCAACGGCACGGCTGGCTAATCAACTGGCAGAAGTCCACTCTAATCCCGTCTCGGAGGATTCTGCATCTTGGAGCCTTATTGGACTCGGGACAGCAAAGGATCTTCGTGACGGAGGACAAGATCTCTGCTTTACAGTCAAGGGTGCGCAGTTGCCTGCACAGCCGCCGGGTGTCCTTACACTCGGCGATGAGGTTACTGGGCTCCATGGTGTCGGTGTTCGACATGGTGGAATACGCCCAGTTTCACTCCAGACCTCTGCAGCACCTGATCCTGTCCAAGTGGAACGGGCTGCCTCAGTCTCTGAAGTCCCAGACGATTGTGCTCACCCCGGAGGTTCGCCTGTCCCTTGCGTGGTGGTTACAGACGACCCACCTCAACAAGGGACGTCCGTTCTGGGTTCCAAATTGGGTCCTGTTGACAACGGACGCCAGTCTTCGGGGCTGGGGAGCAGTTTCGGGTCCACACTTGTTCCAGGGCAGGTGGACGCCGACAGAAGCGGAGCTTCCAATAAATATCTTGGAACTCCGTGCGGTCTTCAATGCTCTCCTGCAGGCACAGCGGTTTCTCCAGGGTCACCCGGTGCAGGTCCAGTCGGACAACGCTACCACCGTGGCCTACATAAACAGGCAAGGAGGAACTCGCAGTCGGGCGGCTCTCGTAGAGGTCTCTCGGATCCTGGTTTGGGCGGAGCGCAATCTTCCGGCCATATCAGCGGTCTTCATCCCGGGAGTGCTAAATTGGGAGGCGGACTTTCTAAGTCGCCAGGACGTTCATCCAGGGGAATGGTCCCTGCACCCGGACGTTTTTCAACTACTGGTGGACAGGTGGGGTCTTCCAGAAATCGACCTCATGGCGTCCCGGCACAACAACAAGTTGCCGGTGTACGGGTCTCGCACAAGAGACGAAGGGGCGTCTCTGGTGGATGCTCTGTCTGTCCGGTGGACGTTCCGGTTCGCATACCTGTTCCCTCCGGTCTCCCTTCTTCCACGGGTAATCCGGAAATTCAAACAGGAAGGAGGGACGCTCCTGTTGATAGTTCTCAGACCTTCAGGGTCTGTCCGTGGACAGTCCTCTGCGGTTGCCGCTACGAGCGGACCTTCTGTCTCAGGGTCCTTGCCTTCACCCGGACCTGACTCGGCTGTCTTTGACGGCGTGGCTGTTGAGACGGCCATTCTGAGGTCCCGGGGGTTTTCCAGCCATGTTACGAGCTCGGAAACCGTCTTCCGCGAGGATATACCATCGCGTGTGGCATACGTTCTTCCAGTGGTGTCGACCGAGAGGTTATGCACCGCGGGAGTTTCGTCTGTCTCGGATTCTCGCCTTCCTGCAAGCGGGACTAGATCATGGGCTTCGCCTTGCTTCTTTGAAGGTACAGGTTTCGGCCCTATCTGTCTGGTTTCACCGTAGGATTTCTACAATCCCGGATGTGCGCACCTTTATGCAAGGTGTTCTCCATATTCAGCCGCCCTTTGTTCCACCTGTGGCGCCTTGGGATTTGGCTGTGGTCCTGAGGGCCCTCCAAGGACCGCCGTTTGAACCACTGGGCTCAGTGGATATTAAATGGCTAACAGCTAAGACTGTTTTCCTTCTGGCCATTGCTTCGGCCAGACGTGTTTCTGAGTTAGGGGCTCTTTCTTGTAGACCCCCTTTCTTGGTTTTTCATGGGAACAGGGCAGTGCTCCGCACTCGGCCCGAGTTTCTTCCCAAAGTTGTTTCCCAGTTTCATGTTAACGAGGAAATAGTTGTTCCGGCCTTTAACTCACCGGGTCTTTCCGTGGGTGAGGCCTCTTTGGATGTTGTGCGGGCCTTAAGGACTTATGTTGACCGCACTTCTTCGTTTAGGAAGTCGGACGCTTTGTTTGTCCTCTATGGCTTCCGTAAAAAGGGTTGGTCTGCTTCAAAGCAAACTTTGGCAGCCTGGATCCGTATGGCTATTTCTGAAGCTTTTCTTCATGAAGGCCTACCGGTCCCACCTTCTCTGAAGGCTCATTCCACTAGGTCTGTGGGTCCTTCGTGGGCAGCTCGACGTGGTGCCTCGGCAGTTCAGATCTGCAAGGCTGCTACGTGGTCCTCTGTCCATACCTTCGTGAGGTATTACAGGTTTGACACCTTCGCCTCTCAGGATGCTTCCTTCGGGCGGCGGATTCTCCTTTCTGCACAGGAGCGTCCCCACCCTTAAAGGATACTGCTTTGGGACATCCCCAAGGTATCCTGTGGATACCCTATGGACCCTGAAGTAGAAAATATGAGATATGGTAAGAACTTACCCTTGTTATCTCTATTTCTACGAAGTCCATAGGGTTCCACAGGACTCCCGCCCTGTCGCACCTGTGCTGCAGATGGGCTTTGCTCTGGTCACCGGTTTTCCGTCTCCCTCTGGTGAGAATGTGATTCTTGTATGTGTCCAGATCTTTTTTCTCTCTCTTCCTTCTCCTCCTCCGGCCTATGGCTTGATAACTAACTGAGGTGCCTTGGCTCGGGGGCGTGGTATAGGAGGGGGACCCTAGTGCATCCTGGGAGGCTGAAAAGCTTAACTCTATGGTGCCCAGCGACTGACGTCACACCTATACCCCAAGGTATCCTGTGGAACCCTATGGACTTCGTAGAAATAGAGATAACAAGGGTAAGTTCTTACCTTATCTCATATTTTATTCGACTATCTCTGCTAATCAGGTAGTCTATGGACAATAAAGAACCAAGCCTTAATCCAAATGCTGCGAGAAGAATAATGTATCATGGGTGAGGAGAACTCCCTATTGGACTGGTTTTAAAACCAGTGTTGGCTGAAGGGACGGGGCCTTGGGTCGGTCCTCCCGTATCATCCCTACTCAGGAACGGGAGTCCCATATTATGCTGACCATCCCTGTGGCCCAGCGTTAGAGGCTGGGACGCCCACTTCTCTAGCACTGTGTTAATAGCGGATGCTGGCCTTATCTCCTGCTTAGATTGAGGGTCTTGCGCTGTGGATTTCCCCAAGGGACAGGTATCCCTTTTAATATGTTGGGAGGGCTCTGTCAGTTTAGAGAAGCACGCAATTTTGTGAAATGTTACATGTAATCAGCGTGTTGTGCAGTGCGCCCCACATGCACAGCATTTTCACTGAAGCATACCACAGCTCACTTTCCTGGGGCAGTGCTCCCATAAGTATGTGGATTGTTACTCTTCTGCAATAGCTCACCTGATTAAGCGAGTACACCAGTAACAGAAGGGTCCCAGAATCGATACCAATCTGGGACAGCACGCTGCTAAAATATCCTGCCCCTTATGCCGTAGCAGACTGACGGCCACACGTGGCACATGAGCAGTCTCCCTGCGTGGAGGTAAGCCACATGTATGTGTATATTTGTCTTTATACTAAGCCCTGCTTTAGAACATATGTCTGGAGTGAAGTTTGTCCTGGGTCTCAGTTCCTTCCAGGGCTCTAACTATTGCTCATGTTCTCATTTTAAATATCATCACCTGCTAATCATGTATGTAGGTATGCGTATGCATAGGTGGATACATATATCGCTTCTTATCCTTACCATAAAAGCAGGGGTAGGATCTGCTCTTATCCGTTTTATGTCTGATACCTAGCACATTTTAAAAGAAAGATGCTGGAATTTTCAGACTCTCCTAATGTAGTTGGTGCAATAACTCCGCTTTACACTACTCTCCCTAAGGATCTATGTGTGTATATCTGTATCAGTATGTGTGCTTGCATGTGTATGTATGTATGTATATATCTGTGTATGTGTGTGTGTGTGTGTGTGTGTGTGTGTATGTATATATATATATGTATATATATATATATATATATATATATATATGTATATATATATATATATATATATATGGTATGCCTATACTTCCACAATCATTAGGCTACCTATATTTCCACGGATGGGAAGCCGCCTGGGATTACCAGATGCTGTAAGCTATATCCATATATATTAAATGGTGGCTCTATAGACTACAGTCATGTTCTGTAGCTTACATAGTGATAGTTACAATTCCCTATGGCATTGCTTCCAGTATGGACCCTATACATGTCTTGGGGCCTTCTTGTATGTCCATACATGTATATACAGATATGTACTTGCACCGTCCTGGGGCTATAGTCTGTTCCCGTCTGTCTATATCTATGGCGCTCCTTTTCGGGGGACCTATGATTTACAACTACACTATATATGTATTCTAGCATACTGATCTCCTGGTGCAGGAGTCTGACTAGTAAACTTACCATGTTGGCATTAACTCTTCCTTTCAAAGAGATTGCCTTCTCATGCAACTATGTTATGTCTGTGGGTACGTGTGTATAAATACTGATATATTCCCATTCCTTGAATATTTCCTAATAATTGGGAAATCCTGTTTTTTAGCCCTAACTGGGGTTATCACTACAGATATGTCCCTTCTTTACTTGGGATAACTAATGCATTCTATGTACAGGTACCCTTCTCTGTACTCCATGTTATTGTCTTGTCGCATATCTCAATAAAATGAGTCTCTAAAGGGACCTAGGTACATTTCCTATCAGTACATAAAGAATCCAGGTTCTCTACCATCCTCAGGGCTTAATTAATTAAAGTACATGAAGGCCTGGGGCCACCCGCTGATATAGGCAGGGTCAGGCCTGGATTGTATTAGATGGGTGGCTGTAATACGCACTTCACCATTATAAGTGTTAATGTAAGGATACTTACACTAGCAGACCGTATTTGGGGTAGATGTATAATCTTTTTATGGATACACATCCCTAATGGAACAAGCTCAGGTATAGAGTCCTGTTGTATGACCTTCTTGTCTCCACTAACGTTTTGCTAGTTTTCTACAGTATTTTCTACTGCAACATCTTCATGTTGAAGTCCCTGCTGTAGAGCATTGGTCTTAGACCACTGAAGCTTCTCTCTATCCCTGACAGGGCAGGTTGCTGTGAGTTGGAAAAGGTCAGTGACATTCTACATAGTGTCCAGAGGGTTTCTGGTCGCCCACAGGTAAGCGGGCTTACCCCACTAATGCCTCGGAAGAGACTCCTATTTCAGGCAACCTGACATTACATAGTGTTCTTCTCCCTTCCGCACCCTAGCTGCTGTCCTAGCAGCCATCCGCTCTTTTAATCAGTTGGCTCTACTTTTTAGAGCATTCCTGGTGTGTGGGTACATAGTTCCAATATTGAGATTAGTGACACTATTCTACTAGAATCTGTTGGGGTTCTGGACTGAAGCGCATCTATGGGCTAGTGCACATCTTTACATTAAAGGGTGACGGGGCCTGGTGGATTTTTCCTGTTCAGTATCTGTTGCTATTTCATCACATTGACGGGTGCTTTCATGGCTGTCCTAGTGCTCTAGCCTTGCTGTATGGGATGCTTCCCTATATTGGTAGCTCTCCCTGGGTGGCTGTTGCATCAGTGCTGTTTAACTGCCAGGGTATCCTGGTTGTTTTCATACTATGTTCGGGCCAGCAATTGGTACTGACTACGCACTACTATCATGTTGGAAGTTGTCTGTTTGGGGTTTGTTGCTGTGGTTTCTTTTCAGCTGCAGTGTTTCAGTTGCTGTTTTATCCCTCTGTTTGAAGAATGGGTTGTTCTGCTGTCTGACCCTCTGAAAGTGATTGTAGTCTCAATCCTCTCGAAGACGCCTCTGCCTCTTGCCCAGTGATCTCCAATCGTTGGAGATTTCTATGGTCTAACCCTTCCGCTGGTTAACAACTTTGTAGTAGCTGGACCTCCAGACTGGTTTAGGGCTGCTTCGGTCTTGACTTTTGCCTCCCTGTATACTCTTTATTAGGAGTCTGTGGACAGGATCAGTTCTGTATTTGTAGAATGGTATCGTTATACTTATATCTATATGAGTTATGTTCAGCGTGCTGGGATTCTGCTGTCTGCGACTGTGGCAGCTTCCTGTTTCTGAATCTGGTACGGTTTTCTCGAGTTTTGTTCTTTGGTTACTGCCCTTCTCCTATGGCTTCGGGCTGGGTCTCTCTGCTCCCAACAGTCCGGCTTGGTCTGTTTTCAGCTGAGCTTACAGTGTTCTGATGCTTCTCACCTGACGGTGTTTTCTCGTTAGCCGCTTTATTCCATTCGATTTATGCTGTAAGTTGTGCAATTTCTGTGACTGTTCAGCAAGGAGTTCTGATTGTCTCCTGGCTCTACGACACTTGATCCTCAGCTCTTGCCTTTCCGTTGGGCCTCCGGTTCTGGGCGTTCCCTGTTTCGGTTTGGCTGAAGGGTCGGCAAGTTCTCCTCGCTTCCCACCCGGGAGGTTGGCTTTGGGACGTCCCCACTGTCTTGAACTCCAGTGTCCCCTAGTGGATGAAGGAGAAAACAGGATTTTGATACTTACCTATAAATCCCTTTCTCCGATTCCACAGGGGACACTGGACCCCCGCCCTGCGCTGCGTACCTACCGTTTTATTTGGTACCTTATAGTTGTGTGACTGCATGTTTTCCCTGCAGTGGGTTCCTTTGTTCTCCTTCAGTCGGTCTTGTTCCGTTCTGTGGTCTTCTCCTTCTCCTCGTTTTCCTGTTGTCCTCCTCTCGGGCTCAGTTCTTAAACTGGGGCTGATGTGGCATAGAGGGGGAAGAGCCAGTCACACTTCTAAATTATTTAAAGTGCCAGGCTCTACTCTACCACCGTCTATACCCCACTGTCTTGAACTCCAGTGTCCCCTGTGGAATTGGAGAAAGGGATTTATCGGTAAGTACCAAAATCCTGTTTTTGGGATGCCACTCATCATTCTTCTCCCTCCAAACACGGCGTGTGGAGTTTATACCAAAAAGTTCTATTTTGGTCTCACCTGACTACATGACATTCTCTCAATCCTCCTCTGGATCATCCAGATGGTCACGGGCAAACTTTAGACGGGCCTGGACATGTGCTGGTTTAAGCAGGGGGACCTTTCGGGCGCTGCAGGATTTGAATCCATGACGACGTAGTGTGTTACTAATGGTAACCTTTGTGACTGTGGTCCCAGCTCTCTTGAGGTCATTGACCAGGTCCCTCCGTGTAGTTCTGGGATGATCCCTCACCGTTCTCAAGATCATTGATACCCCACGAGCTGAGATCTTGCATGGAGCCCCTGGTCGAAGGAGATTGTCAGTGATCTTGTATTTCTTCCATTTTTTAATAATTGCGCCAACAGTTGATCTCTTCTCACAAAGCTGCTTGCCTATTGTTGAGTAGCTCATCCCAGCCTTGTGCAGGTCTACAATTTTGTCCCTGGTGTCCTTAGACAGCTCTCTGGTCTTGACCATGGTGGAGAGGTTGCAGTCTGACTGTTTGAGGGTGTGGACAGGTGTCTTTTATACAGTTAACCAGTTCAAACAGGTGCCATTAATACAGGTAACTAGTGGAGGATAGATGAGCTTCCTAAAGGAGAAGTGAAAGCCAGAATTCTTGCTGGTTGGTAGGTGTCCAAATATTTATTTTTCGAAAGAATATACAAATAAATTGTTTAAAAATCATACAATGTGATTTCTGGAAGTTTTTGTTCTGATTCTGTCTCTCACAGTTAAAGTGTACCTATGATGGAAATTACAGACCTCTCTCATCTTTTAAAGTGCAACAACTTGCACAATCGGTGGCTGTCCAAATACTTTTTTGCCCCACTGTATGTGTATATATATATATATATATTTTTTTTTATTGTTTTGTGTATATTCTGTTTTGCAAATCAATAAAAATGTATTATTGAAAAACTACCAGCCACTCAGGGTCTCATTCAGACCCGCTCGCGAGCGCAGGACGCTCGCAAGCGGGTCGATGTTACCCCAATGCGCATGCGCACGACGGAGGGAGCTCCGTCGTGTGCATGCGCGAGACCCGGACAGCAACAGCCAAGCTGTCGCTCCGGGTCTCGCACCAAAAGGGGCGTGCTGTCGATGGTGACTGACAGCACGCCCCCTTTGGTGGGCGTGCCGGTGGCGTGGCTGCCAGACGGAGGCATTCCCATGGGAACGCCTACCATCTGGGTCCGGACCCACTGACATCACTAGTGATGTCAGTGGGAGTGATTTTGGCTCTGATAGAGCCAAAATCACTCCAAGGCTTGCGGTCACCGAGACCCTACCGCAGGGTCTCATCGCAAGCCCGATGGTCGCGATGGTCTTGACCATCGCGACCATCATCATGGACGCTTGCATAAGCTGTGGGTGGTAAGCCACAGCTATGCGAGCGTCCAAAATTAAATAGGACGGCCCTGATTCAGAGCGAGCGCTCTGATCAGAGCGTCCGGCTTTGAATCAGGGCCTCAGCTCCTAACTGTCATGTTACAGGCTGTGTTTGAAAAATGACAGTTAGGAGCTCATTGGTTGGCAGTTTATCACTTTCCAATTTATCACTTTCCAGAGCTTAGTACATCTGCCCCAAAATCCAAAAGAAGACAAGTACAGTTATGACTGTTTAAAGAGTCAATAACTCACTGATGACATAACATAACTACTTGCCTAGGTTGATATCAGACTAGCATTTGGACTTTAGTGGTCTAGTTAGAAGGAGATTTATAGCACTCAATCGTTCCTATGACAACACACTGAAGTGAAGAAAGATTGCACCTCTCTGTAATATGGGGCAGTTATACTCAGAAAACATTACATTGCATCTTCAGAGCTCATTCCCTCCCATATGACAGGGAAGTGCCCCTTCATTAACTGCAGCTTGTCAGCCTTCGGTGAATTTTTTGTTAAGAACACTAGCACATGTCCCATTGGACAAACGCAAGCTCCATCTGACATCACCCTTATAAACCTTTGAACATATGGCGGGTGGTCTATAATGGCTGTTGGGCTATTTACTGGTTTTGCTTTGTATAATTTGTTAAACCTAACAAGCACACACAAAATATCTGAACCCCAGATTTACTGAAACAGTGCTATTATTGTAGGAATAAGGTCAGTGCTCACTTACCTTCTAACATGACCGTTGTCTTCATTACTTACACTTGTTCCAGTTAGATGACTATTCAACTTTCTCTCTGTCTCTCTGCTCTTCCTCTAGGATACTGACTGCGTCTCCTGCCTGTGTGCTTGGATCGTCACTTCTGTGGATGCTGACATGTACTCAGAGATCACGCACACAGTGTCTGACACTGTAGATCATACATGGAACATGGAAGATCTCACACAGATTTGGGATATTTTGCTGGAAAGGAAGAACAGCAGAACCCTGCACAAAGCATTCAGCATATTTGTGGAGGTATCCTAGGGACTAGGGTGGGAGAATTGTATCTGGGAATGTGTTTAATAAGAAGTGTCTAATGCACGGGCTGGGACACATACTAAGAAAGGGACACATACCATGAAACATACAGAACACAGTGGGAATAGAGACATGGGCCAAGGACAAGAAGACTTTTATTTCCCTCTAAGGAAGAGAATTGGACCTATAGCTCTGTAAGATTCAGTAAGACTCCTGCTGTAATGTGTCTTGTAGGACTGTCCTCTGCTGCTCTTGCTTGAAACCTATGAGCTTTGTCTGCAACACAAGAATTATATGGAGGCCAAAGAACGAATGCTGGAGTTCCACAGCTGTATGATGAGTGTGAGCTATGACGTTTCAATATAATTGTCTTGTTATTTTTAATGCATCTCCTATTCCATGTTTATGTTGGGGAATAGCATGTAAAATATTTCTCCTATAGCTCCAGTCACTGGATGGCTCTTCCCTTCATCCAATTCCTGTCCTGTGGCTCCAGACACAAACCTCTCAGCTCCTGCATCTGCTCTTCATCCACAGCCGGACTCCATATGAATTGCAGAAAGTGTTGCAGCTTTTGTGTGACAGTGACAGCCAGCAGTTTTGTGGGGGTAAAACAAATTTCCAATACTCATATAATGATAAATTGCAACTCGTTATTATTACTTTTATTAATAATATTTTCTCCTTCATCCACTAGGGGGCACTGGAGTTACAACACTGGGCTATAGACATGGGTCGAGAGAGCCTGGTACTTTAAAAAATTGTAACGATGTGACTGGCTCCTCCCCCTCTATGCCCCATTAGCCCCAATTTTAAAAATTTGCTCGAGACAAGCTGGAGCACTGTGGACTGTCTCCAGACCTTTTGATCTATTTTTTATTTTTATTATTTTAAACAGTTTTTGGATGAGGACAGGCAGCTTTCTGCGACAGCCTGCCTGCTTCGTGGGAGCCGCTGGGGAGGTCACCGCCACGGCTACTGCTGCCAGTGTCCAGTGCTCTGTTAAGGAATTAACTGAGACCTCAGTCTCTGTGAGACTGCCATGGCAGAAGTTTTGAGCTGGTGCCAGTCCTCACCCTCCTTAAGCCCAGCACCCCAGCCGTAGCAGACTCCGTGAGTATACACACCACTCCTGATTAGCAGGAGCGGTGTTAAGTCTGGGCTGTCAGTGCGGCCTCAAGCCTGCACTGATGGGAAGCGACAGTTCTCCTCCCGCTAGCAGGGGCAGGAGAGCAGGCGGTCTTTTACAGCGCGGTTCTCCGCGTCTGTCTCACCTCCCTGCTGCTCCCCATGGTCAGGTACTGTTGCCGGTGGGGAGATTGTTAGCTCCGATAGTCCCACACATAACGGGTGGCTCTCGCTCAGCGCAGTAATCCCGCGGCTGGGTCTCGATCAGTGGGATCTCCCTGCTTCTCCACACGGCCGGTGGGCAGAAGTATAGTGCGGCTTTGCCCCCATACATTCCGTCCGGGAACGTGCGTCGGAGGGGGCGGAGCGTAGGCGGACATACATAATAGTAACGCCGCCTTCTCCCTCTCTCACTTGGCGTGCTCTGCACAGTACGACACCATTTTATAGAGGAGGGACGCTGGTGCTGCAGGCTCTGCTGGGTTGTCGCTGGGGAGCTAATCCAAAAGTTTGTTAGCCCCCATAAGGTGGGAGCTTGTCTGTGACCTGCTCCTCTCCTTCTATCCCTGTCTCCCTTCCATTCTGTCCTGTATTTCAGACGTGTGTGTGTCTGGATGTGAATATGACAGCAGGAGAGAAAACATCACAAAAGATATTTGCTTGCTCTAAATGCAAGAAGAAATTCACACATGCACGTTCAGAGGGAAATTCCCTGTGTGATACAGAAACGTCTATTGCTCCGCAGGATGTGCATATGCTTCCATCCTGGATGCAATCTTTTACTGGTGCTATGGCGGATTTACCTTCTGAGTTAGCCGCTTCCAGAAGGGAAAGGAAAGCTGCTCGGGCAGGTCCCAGTACTTCCCAACCCCCTTTTGCAACCAATGAATGGGCACAAGGTTTATCCCGTTCGGTAGACAGTTTAATACATATGATGATTTCTTCTTCCAGACCATCAAATGTCGGTGTTAACCGGCAGGCCAGAAAACTAACTTTACCCGCGGTTCTCCAATCTGAGGAAGAATCTAATGGAAATGATTCTTCACAGTAAGAGGAGGAAGGCGAGACCCTGAAAGACTTGGATGTGGCAGTCTTCTTTTACAGAACCATCGTTGCAAGGCGTGGAGGCTTTGATCCTCGCAGTTCGTGAGGTACTTCAGGTGTCGGATACAGATGGTCAGGAATCAGAGGATGTAGACCTGTTCGGTAAGAAACCTAAATCCTCTGTTACCTGTCCAGCTTCCCTGAAATTGGACGAACAGATGGCGGCCACCTGGAAACATCCAGATCGGAAGTTTCAACTTCCGTGCCGTTTTCTGTCTCTGTATCCTTTTCCTCTAGATAATCGGAGTAGATGGCAAACTCCTCCGCAGGTGGACTCTTCAGTCTCTCGCCATTCCAAGAAGACTACCCTCCCAGTACCAGGTGCTACGACCTTGAAGGATGGATCAGATCGCAAGATAGAAGTCACTCTCAAGACCATCTACGTAGCTGCATGGACTCTTGGATCAACAAGGCGGTGGAGAAGTGGCTGAGCAACTTGCGGAAGGTCTGCGATCTAACGCGCCTAGATCTGAGCTTATCACCCTAGCAGAGCATATCCAGGAATCTGCTGTATACCTGGGAGAAGCTTTGCGTGATATTGGCCAGGTAGGCTCTACTATCTCGGCCTCTGCTGTGGCAGCTCGTCGAGCCCTGTGGTTGCGCTCCTGGCAGGTGGATGCGGAATCCAAGAGTGCGGTTGAAGGGCTTCCGTTTACGGATGATAATTCTATTTGGTCCCGAATTAGACAAATGGATCTCTCTAGCCATGGGTGTTAAAAGCACCTTTTTGCCTTCTTCAACACCCTCCCCACGCCGACCCTTTAAAGGGCCTTCCTTTCGTTCTTTCCGTTCCTCCGCTAAATTCCAGGGCAGACCCAGGGGTGCTTCGTCCGCTACCAGAGGAGGTCGCACTAGAGGACACCAATCTGCCAGCTCTCGTCGTCCTGAACCCAAACCTACCGACAAGCCTGTCACATGAAGGGCTCCTGTCCCACCTCCGGGACTCCAAGGTGGGTGCTCGGCTTCTGGGGTTTACAGAGGTCTGGGCCAAGACGTCTTCGGATTCCTGGGTTCGCAGTTTGGTCGGTCAAGGCTACAAGATCGACTTTGCTTTTCCTCCTCTGGTTCAGTTTTTTACCACAGGTCTTCCTGTTGATGCGGAAAAACTTTTGGTCCTTCAGCAGACAATCAACAGACTTTTGGCCTCAGAAGTCCTTGTTCCAATTCCAACTTCTCAAAGGAACCAGGGGTTCTACTCAAATCTTTTTGTAGTTCCCAAGCCAGATGGTTCGGTCCGTCCCTTCTTAAACCTAAAGTCCTTAAACCTTTATCTGTATTATCACAGATTCATGATGGAATCCCTCCAGTCAGTGATTGCGGGATTGGAAGAGGCGGAATATCTGGTCTCATTGGACATAAAGTATGCGCATCTTCACATCCCTATTTGGAAGGCGCATCAGGCATTTCTTCACTTTGCAATTCTGGATTCCCATTACCAGTTTCAGGCCCTGCCGTTTGGCCTATCATCGGCTCCCGGGGTCTTCACCAAGGTGATGGCGGTGATGATTGCCAATCTATGCTTGCAGGGAGTCAACATTGTCCCATATTTGGACGACCTTCTCATCAAAGCATCTTTGAGGGAAAGTCTATTGGAACATGTGGCCTTGACACACATAATTCAACACAGCTGGATCATCAATTTCCAGAAATCCCAGTTGATACCATCTCAACGGCTTCAGTTTCTGGGGATGATCCTGGACACAGTGTTACTGCAAATTTTCCTTCCTCCGGACAAGGCACAGGGTATCGAGGACTTGGTACAGTTAGTCCTCAAACCCAAACGTGTTTCTGTCCACCTTTGCATCAGACTCCTGGGGAAGATGGTGGCGTCATTTAAGGCCATCCAGTTCGGCAGGTTTCACTCCAGGACGTATCAGTTGGATCTTTTGTCCCAATGGTCCGGATCTCATCTACAGATGCATCATCTGGTTACCTTATCTCCGCAATCTCGGATCTCCCTACTTTGGTGGCTCAAGACGGATCACCTACTGGCAGGACATCCATTCGGCATTTGGAACTTGGTCCTGCTGACCACGGATGCCAGTCTCCGCGGTTGGGGGGCAGTGACCTTGAACAACCAGTTCCAGGGCCACTGGACACGCCAGGAGTCTCTCCTGACAATCAACATCCCGGAACATCGAGCCGTCTATTACGCTCTCACTGCAGTGGCTCCTCTGTTACGGGGGACACCGGTTCATATCCAGTCGGACAACGCCACAGCTGTTGCATGCATCAGTCGACAGGGAGGGACTCACAGCCGCAGGGCCATGCAAGAGGCAAGACACATTCTCAGATGGGCAGGAAGACACGTCCCGACCATCTCAGTGATCTTCATTCCCGGGAGTACACAATTAGGAAACAGATTACCTCAGTCGGCAGGATCTTCATCCGGGGGAATGGGCTCTCCATCCGAAGTCTTTCGGCGCCTGGTGTTCCATTGGGGCATTCCTCATATAGATCTCATGGCCTCCAGGAACAATCACCAATTACCTCTGTATTGCTCCAGGACAAGGGATCCCAAGGCAGTAGGAGCGAACGCTCTGTCTCTCTACCCTGGCCATACGATCTGGTGTATCTGTTTCCTCCTTTCCCTCTAATTCCACAGGTGCTCAAGCAAATCGATGACGGCCGTTTTGGTGGCTCCGGATTGGCCTCGCCGAGCTTGGTACTCTGATCTTCTCTTCCTCCTGGCGGACAATCCTTGGCCTCTTCCCCTTCGCTCAGACCTTCTCTAGCAAGGCCCTTTCGTTCACCCCGATTTCTTTACCTTGTCTACTTCTTTTTCAACAACGAGGCATGGATGTGGGGCTTCGTTTGGGTTCCTTTAAGGTGCAGGTTTCTGCATTATCTGTTTTCATTCAGCGTCGGCTGGCGCTGCATCCCGAGGTTCAGACTTTTTCTCCAGGGAGTTCTTTGCGTACAATCTCCATTTGTTCCACCTACATCCTCATGGGATCTTAACCTTGTTCTTTCTTTTCTTCAGTCCATGCTCTTTGAACCTTTGGCTGAAATTGATTTGAAATACCTTACCTGGAAACTGATTTTGTTGTTGGCGCTGAGTTTCTGAATTGGGCGCCCTTTCTTGCAGGTCTCCCTACTTGGTTTTTCATGAAGACCGAGCGGTACTATGTATCTGCCCGTCCTTCTTACCTAAGATGGTGTCGGCTTTTCAAAAATCAACCTATTGTGGTTCCGGCATTGAAGGATTCGTCGGGAGCCTCGGACCCTCTGGATGTGGTGCGGGTTCTACGAATTTATGTATCTCACACTGTGGGGATCTGTAAGACTGATGCTCTTTTTGTCCTTTATGATGTGGCCAAGCGGGGTTGGCCGGCATCCAACCAGACTTTAGCAAGATGGATCCGATTGACTATATGTCAGGCTTATTTGGCTAATTCTTTGCCCCTGCCCGCTTCCATTTCTGTGCATTCTACGCGCTCAGTGGGTACTTCCTGGGCGGCGTGTCGGGGGGGGCCTCCACTTCTCAACTTTGTAGAGCGGCTACTTGGTCCTCTCTTCATACCTTTGTCAGGTTTTACAGGTTTGATACCTTTGCAGACTAGGATACTAGTTTTGGCCGTAGGGTGTTACAAGTCTCACAGCGCTCTCCCTCCCATGAGGGGGGCTTTGGGACGTCCCCAGTGTTGTAACTCCAGTGTCCCTTAGTGGATAAAGGAGAAAAGAGGATTTTGGTACTTACCAGTAAATCTGTTTCTCCGATTCCACAGGGGACACTGGATGCCCTCCCAGCGCTGTTTTCCTGTCGTGTTAACAGTTTCCTGTTGTGGTTGTTTCTTCTGCTTTCCTTGCTACAGTGTGTTGTAGTTTCTGGTGTGACTGCTGTATACCGCGCAGTGTGGTTGGTTCACGGTTGTGCTCATTTCCTTTTTAGCTGTTCCTTCTCCTTTATGTGTTTCCTCCGTCTCCTCTCAGGCTCAGTTTTTTAACTGGGGCTGATGGGGCATAGAGAGGGAGGAGCAAGTCACATCCTTAGAATTTTTTAAAGTGCCAGAATCTCTCGACCCACGTCTATACCCAAGTGTTGTAACTCCAGTGTCCCCTGTGGAATCGGAGAAACAGATTTACCGGTAAGTACCAAATTCCTGTTATTTTTATTTCCTCCTGATCTTCTAGGTGTGGATATTCACAAACTGAGCACTCTCACTCGTATCCTAGAAGACCAGTCTGTCCTCATTAGCAAGGAGCTTCTGCGTGCCTATAGTCCTGCAGCACTACAGCTAGAATGCCAGAGACTGCTGAAAATATTAATAGAGGGTGGACACTTCTCTCTGGCTCATCAAGTAGCTGAACTGGCAGATTTGCCCACTGACATTTTGGTTATAGAAGAGGTGAGTTTAAGAGAAAATCTGTGTTAACAGTCTTATCTGTCCTTCCACATGCATTTATCTTCTCCGATCACCTCTGACCCTCCCACCTCCCTCACCCCTATATAAGACCCGCTAAACATAAAACACCAGCTGATTGAGTATGAAAAGTAATCTTATTCACATATACAAAGTTCCTCTGCTGATGGATATTTTATCTGCCCTTCCATTCTGCATAAGTACAAGTTATTGCCTCCTGCTTTGCTCAGCTCAGCCCCTAAACACACACACGTTATTCATTTTTTTTTTTTAATAAAAAAATGACAGCAAAATACATTATTATGACATAGCAGCAGAGAAATCAAAACATAAAAGTAAAATTTCTGCCTTGCATACAAAGCTGAACAGTAAAAATAACATATCCACAATAATAATAAATAAATTGAATGTATATTTGTGCCAAATTCAATAGGCAAAAAGAAAAAATAGACAAAAATAAATAAGAAATATATATATATGCGTGCTATCTGCATTAGAGGCTACTACTCTTTCATGTTTGGGGACATTATTATCCAAAGCTCTCCACTTAAAAATATCAGGGGGATCTTTTGCAATCCGGGTTTAAGCTATAAAACTTTTGCTAAAGTAGACAAAGGCTATAGCGATAGAGTATCAACTTGTAAGTTTCCTCAAGGTCAAGGCCAAATAAGCACACCTTAGGATCTAACAGGAGAGGGGACGGAGCTATTGACCTAATATCATCCTATACTTTAGTCCAAAAGAAAAGAACTACTGTGCAATCCCATAACAAATGCCAAAAACCCGAGTCCGCTGTCCCACACTTTGGGCAGTCAGCATCAGAGGAAGGAAAGGAAAGAATGTAAGGAAAGAGAAGTACAGCAAATCATATGCGGAAATAAAAAAAAAAAAACTGTTGTTATTTAACATAAGGAATGATAAATTTAATAGAACCTAGAATTTGCGACCATTGTTAATCAGAAATAGATCCTAATTCTACTTCCCATTTAGTTTTAAGGGAGTCTGTTAGGTCCGGCATAAAACTGGTATTAAGACTAGCAGAAACATATGAAATTTGGCTCCTGGAGACCAGACTTCTGACTGTAGGGACGTAATTCTGGAGGGGAACTACCAAATTGAGCCTGTACTGCATGTATCAACTGCAAATATCTATAAAAGGCTGTGTTGGGGAGACCAAACTCCTCCTGTAACTGTGAAAAAGATTTAAAAACAATTGACCTAAGGGGAAACCTCTTTCACAATCCAAATATTATCAGATGAGAGTTTGAAAATTTCAGGGTATGGGGTATATTTACTAAAGTGAGAGTTTATAGAAATGGAGATGTTGCCCACAGCCACCAATCAGATTCTAGTTAAAATTTAACTAGCACCTTTTAGAAGATAATAGCTAGAATGTGATTGGTTGCTATGGGCAACATCTCCATTTCTAAAAACTCTGACTTTAGTAAATATACCCCTAAGAGTTATTAAAGCATAGTGGAGAATCTTCATCTAAATGAGACCAACGAAATAGTATGAGCATAATGCCAAACCAAAGGAGCTTGATGAAGTAAAGGATGGAAACCTGAAGCAGAGAGCCATAAGGTAGAAATTGCAAAGGAAAAAGAGAGGACCCCACCCGCTCGGCACCCATCAGAGTATGACTCCTAACATCAGAGGCCCATTCTGATAAGTGGACCAATTGAGAGGCAATGTAATACAGACAGAGATTGGGGAGGCCTAAACCACCCGAAGCCTTAGTCTTATATAAAGTTTAAATGTCCACCCTAGCAGGTCTATCTCCCCGTATAAATGAAGATAGTATACTCTTAATGCCTGAAATGTTTTTTTTATAGGGATATATATTGGAGAATGTTGTAGAAGATACAGATATTTGTGTTGAATTGACATTTTAAAAAGGTTAATATGTCCCATAACAGTAAGGGGCAGGTTCTTCCACGTATGAACCTTAAAATTAGAAGTAACAGGATCAATGTGCAACTGGTAGGAAAGCCTGCCAAGATTCTGAACCGCGCACTGCGTTAGAAGGCGCGGTCACGGCTCATTACAGTCCACCTCTGAATCTATAATGACAGGCGCACTAAACTTCTTTGGCATACTTTAAAGCTAGCCACACACTAGACCAACTTACATCCAAGCAGCCAACTTGTTGATAGGTTGGAATGAAAATCTGGTAACATATGGGAGTAAATGATGATCAGCAATTTGCTCCTAAATGCCAGAAAACAGATGAAAATGGTCGTCAGACAAGTTTGTTAAATGTTTAATCTAAACTATTTGTTCAAACAACAGTTTTGGTCCATTTTCCAGCATTTGGGAGCAAATTGCTGATGGTATTCCTTACCAGATTTTCATTCCAACCAATCAACTAGTTGGCTGGTTGGATGTAAGTTGGTCTAGTGTGTGGCCAGCTTAAGCATGCATGCTGTCTGATGTAATGTGCTTCGGAAGCATGCATGCTGTCTGATGTAATGTGCTTCGGAAGCATGCATGCTGTCTGATGTAATGTGCTTCGGAAGCATGCATGCTGTCTGATGTAATGTGCTTCGGAAGCATGCATGCTGTCTGATGTAATGTGCTTCGGAAGCATGCATGCTGTCTGATGTAATGTGCTTCGGAAGCATGCATGCTGTCTGATGTTAACAAATGTGACCATAATCAATTAACTCAAAAAATCCTTTAATAAATGTGAGATATTAAGTGGTAACACTATATACACTATCAATTGTTATGAACATATGAAAAATAATGAAATTGAGTTTATTATCAGGGTCATTAAGTGGTGAATCATCTATGAATAAATACTCAGATACCAAGGCAGTATAATAACACTGCACTAATTAATATGTGAATTAATGTCATATATGGCATAATTTACATCAATTTATATTCCCTTTATGGGAATGTTATACATTATATAATCCACATCAGCTCATATCCCTTGTTGGCACATTAAGAGTGTAGTAATATAAACAGCATACACAGATTGATATATCAGCGCTAGGAAGCGATAAATCATTGATGAATAAAGATCAGATGTCAAAGCAGTTTATAAGCGCTGAATTGACTATCGTGAACAATGAGGAATATGTCACATATGATATAATGTGTATCATCTTATAATCTGTTGGGGAATATCACATATGAGAGAATATGCATCAGCCTATATCCTTGGCTAGCACGTTAAAAGTGCAATAATATAAATAGCAAAGATAGACTGACACATTAATGCTGACACTGCAGAGTGAATCTAAACTGCGACAATTGGATACAATTATACACCAACAAGTTTGCTATCATTTATTTAGCTGCACTGTGCTGGCAATTACAGTATGATGAGCAATTAAATACTAATCTCATATATTCATTCTCGTTGTATTGACAAACTATGCAGTTTAATAGCGCTGAACTGAATTTCATGGGACTAATGAGAAACGTCATTTATGATATAATTTGTACCAGCTTACAAATCTCTGTTGGAGAATATTACACTGTGCATCAGCCCATATCCTCGTTTGGCACATTAATGGTGGGTACACACTGGGCGATATTACTGAGCGACTGCACGATTACGACATCGTAATCGTGCAATCGCTCAGTAATCGTGCACAAATCGTGCACCTTTATGTCGGAAACGACCAGCGATGCGCACTCCCGCTGGTCGTTTCCGACATTGTCCATCGCCTGAACATGCAGCACAATCTGACGACCTCGTCAGGTTGCTTACATGTCGGGGAATGGGGGAGAGAGCCCGGCGCTGAACGATCATTAATGATATCGTTCAGCGGCTGTGCTCAATGTCATGAACGACATTGAGCACAGCCTGTCGGGGACACACTACACGATATCGCTCAGGGAGCATATCGTGTAGTGTGTACGCACCATAAGAGTACAGCAATAGAAATAACTGATACCAGATTGCTGACACTTCAGAGTGAATCTAAATTGCAACAATTTGATATAACTAGATACCAACAAGGTTGCTCTTATTCATCTAGCTGAATTGTGCTGGCAATCACAGTATGATGAACAACTGAATACTTATCTCATATATCCACTTCTGTTGTATTGACAATCTATGCAAAGGATGAATCATTGGTGTAGTATCTGAGAAAAATAACCAGCTTCATATATAAAAGAAGCTTTATTACACTATATATAATATCCACCTGCAGCACATGGTTATTATTGTATCTGCTGAGCTAAGGATATAAATAAAAAAGACAACAAAGAATCTGGGTAATATTTATTCATATGAGCCACACATATAAGTAAGAGACTTTATACTCCAGATAACACAAACGTACAATTAATCATTTTCTATAGACATAATAGTTGATTCTGAGAGAGGTGAATACTAATATAAGTCCGCCCAATTAAGTGACATAACCCTTAGCATATCATTTTAATTCTATTTTTTTTCTTTAATCTTTATTTTAATACTTCGCCGTTCATGACTCTTTAGAGGGACCATATACGCTTTTAATACATACTTAATAAAAGTTAATTATTAGTAATTTATTATAAACCACTCGTTTGGTGCACCTATATACTACCCCTTTTCTTCCTTTTGTTGTACCTATGATCAATGATAGTAGGTAGCACACCGCCTTAACAAATTATCAAGACAGAATATTTATTTCATATTTACAAGGTGGTTGTCGAGCAGAATCTGTGCAGTGTTTCAAATCTCTACATACTGTAAAACCTGTCTGATCTAGGTGTATTATGGAAGTAAATACGGAGTTCAAGCGCTCTGATAAAATTTTGGCGAGAACCTTGACATCAGTTGATAAAAGGGA
The DNA here is from genome assembly GCA_031769625.1 of Taudactylus pleione. Taxonomy (NCBI): domain Eukaryota; kingdom Metazoa; phylum Chordata; class Amphibia; order Anura; family Myobatrachidae; genus Taudactylus; species Taudactylus pleione. The sequence goes on from JAUIMM010000555.1 coordinate 25,939,138, forward strand.
AATGAGCCTATATGATTCCGGCAGAGTGGGATCCTTACCCGGCTTAGCAGGCATTATAATAATAGCCTTGGACATTATTCACAGTTTTACGCAAATGATAGTTCTTGAATCTTTTATACGTAGACATGTACATACTGGCATTTCCGTTTTAGAGGTTCTTGAAACAAGACACACAGGTTCTTGAAATGAGATACATTTCTTATTTTCTGAATAGGTGTTACAGGAACAACGTCTTCTTCAAGAGATTGGACAATGGGAGTGTCTGAAGAGTCGTGCGCAGTACTGGCAGAAGTGTCATAAAACATTCAGCACTAATCAGCTGTCCCCACCAATAGCGTCCAACTTTTTCCAGTGTAAGGCTTCCCGTAACAGTGCTCCTGCAGTGATTATGGCAGAAGAAATAGAGGCACTGGCAGAACAGGAGCTTTTGCTCACCCTTGCTGGACATTGGCTCTCTCTCAGTGAATGTGTTCCTCTGATAACATTAGAAGATCTAGAGCAGCAGATCTGGAGACATCGTATTGAGCGGGAAGTATTAACTAGGACGTGTGGAGCACGACTATTGTCAATTCTGTCTGCATTCACTAGTCTCACCTTAGAGTTCTCCTTCTCCTGCCTGCCTGCATTCAACACACCTCTTCTTCTTGATATCTCCAGTCTTCCACCATTGCAGGGCATGACCCAGGGCAAAAACGACAGTACAGACTCCCGGGTACTGCACTGTCTGATTGACCAGCTACTTGATGACAGTAAGGTGCATGAAGCTAGTCGGGTATGTAGATACTTCCAGCTGTCTCATCGTGATTTATGGCTTGTGTTGAGCTGTAGAGCACTTGCATCGGGAGAAAAAACAGTTCACCAGCTGCACCCTGATATCCAGAATATCCTTACTGAGGGCATAGATGCACAAGACAACATATGGACCCGGAGGAAGAGATTGCAGAGCTGTGAGTGTACACCATTTATGTTTGATAAATGCCTATTTCCTCCTCTGTAGTAGGGGGGGACACAGACTGTTCTATTCCACACTAGGAGTTAGGGCACTGATAGAGAGCAAACTCTTCCTGTCTGCCATAAAACTTATCTCACACTTTGTTTCCAGTGCCCTGCATAGGAGGCTGGCACAAGACTCTGGACCCTTATTTCAGTTCTTTTTTAAATCCCCACACCTACTTCTGTCCGTGGTTTCAGCTGTGGGCCAAGTCGACCATCTGCCTCCTGGTATCATGAGGGGGGACATCTCTGCAACATCGCTGGTCCCTCTGTTCACTACTGTGACGAGGCAACCACACTCCCATTTGTAGCTCCCTGTTTTAAGTCGTTCAGAGAGTCTTAATGTCAACCAAGAGGAGTTGGTTTAATTTTTTTACCCTACTTCCTCATAACCCCAATGTCTGTCGATTTACTTATCAAGATCTCTGGACTTCTGCCGCTCAGACTACCTTTTCGATCATTTTGAATTCCACAGAAAGGGATTTGGAGCCTCCGCTCAGTCCATCTTCTGCTGTATTAGGATAATTTAGCAGCTTTATGCCATGGTGGGAGTTACTGACTCCTTCTGGGGTTAGGGAGGTTAGTTACTCTCGGGTACTGTTTAATGGAGCTAAGGCCTCTGGTTTTTTCCATTTACTGTAGGAGAAGACTTTACCGTTACATCCTTTTCTCTAAGGCTGCTGTGAGACACAAATGGTGCATTATACACAGACCAGCTCCACTCAGGACACCTTAGCCTGTCCTACTCTGCTCCTCTTGTTGTTCTTGTCTCCTTGAGGATGTAAGACCGCCTACCATCTATGTCCCCACTGTTGTCTTGAGAAAGGGATTTAATGGTAAATACAAAACTTTTATAAAGTGGAATAGCTCCAAATACAATATTTTCTTGGTATTTGTTCCTGCAACATAGCAAAACTACAGAGTCATATGCAGGGACCCCAGTAATTCAAGAGATACGCGCCACATATTTACTGTAGCAAACACTGAATTCATTTCTGTATACATAACCTGGCCTGTACTTTTATCCCCAGCTTCCAGTCTGGAGTCTACATCTTCTCAAACACCTGTCAGTTCTGTAATCACATATCTTGAGGTCCTGAAAGATGCCTGTACTCATGGAAAGACATTTTGCAGACAGCTGCTGTGTATGTTTGAGCTTAGTCAGGTAAGTGTAAGTGAAGAAGGCTATGGCCAGTGCATCTTTTCATAGCTGTTGTAATATGTGTTTCTGGCTCATTTCGTTCTTTTGTTGCTGTCATTCATTTTCACTCCTGCTTCTCCTCGCATTGTTTTAGGATCTTGGATGTTCCTTCTCGGAAATCTCCTCCCGAGATTCGAGTGAAGTTCTGCGTACTCTGCTGTCCAGTCACTGCCTTGAGCTCAGCGACAGAGCTCAGGCGGTCATCAGCTCACATGGTCTTCCTCCCGAGACTGTAGCACAGATAGTGGCTGAGGAGAGTCTAAGAATCTGGAGGACACTAGACAAGGAGGGAGGTTGGTGTTGGTGTAGAGAGATATTACTGTGACACTAACACTCAGTGGTGGTGTTTCAGGAGTTGTGGTGGGAGGGCTGAGCGTTAGGCAGGGGGTTGGCCCAATACTAGTTTGAAAACTATCATGTATAATAAGTAATTCATTGTGAAATAACTTGTTAGTATATTTTATATTTTAAAGACCCTGCCAGTCTCTACTTTTGTCATGAATTTCTTATTCACTATGTGTTTCTATTGATATGTGCAGAGCAATCTGAGTTGTATAATGTTTCTGAGAAGAGGTCCAACTTTCTTCAACTTGCAAAGCTGTGTCCTGATCCAACTTTGGTGGGGTTAAACTTGCTGGACCATTTGGAGACTGTTCCTCTTACCGAACTACATTGCAGTCAGTACAATATGATTATAATTTGTCTTACTTTTCTTTCACAACTGATCTCCCTCATACTATTTATCAGCCTAGCTCCTTGCTATGTCTCCTTTTTCTAAGCTTCTTCAGATTTGCTTCACACCTGTAGACTTTTAAAATATATTGTCTTGTCCTACCACTCAATAACACCTGTTTATATTTTCTTTTAGTTATTGAACTCCTTATCTCTGCTCACGATTGTTTCAGTCTGACATGCCACTTAGAAGGCATTAGGCGTGTCCTTCAAGCATGTCGCCACTTGACAGAGATGCATTTGGCACCCAACCAGAAGTATAGCCTCATGGTGCGTCAGCTCCTACTATGTCCTCATGTATGATTGACTGATGTGTAGTTATTAGTCATGCTTGAACTATTTGAGCCTCTTCGAACCTGTCCAGTTGGACAACTTCAAACTTTTGTTGAACCAATTTTAAAAATATTGAAATTTGTTTGTGGTTCAACCACCATTGTGTGTAACTGTTAAGCTACTAATGCGAATTTGTAGCTTAGCAGAGTTAAATAAACTATAATAATCTGCATTTTCTGCCTGTTTCAATTGTAGCAGTTTAAATTGCTACATTTATTACAGCAAATGTTCCTGTGTATTTAGTTTCAGTTGAAAAATGTTAAATCTATATAATAAAATCGACTGCTGATAAAAATGATGTCAGCACATTAGAATGTATAACCACTGATCTCTCCCACCAGTGTCAGAGATGCACAGGAAAGAATAAGGGGATGGTAATAGAGAGCGAGAGTGGGGGAAGGAAAGGAGAGGTGAAGAGAAAGTGTAGTGGCAGGGAAGGGGGAATAGAGATAGGGAAAACATTAAAGCCAGTCATTGCAGGGCATTACAGCTCGTATAGTAGACAACTATAGCCATTTAAGCCCAAATAAGCTTGGACACGGTTGAAACTGTTTGCTTTGCTCCAATTCAGCTAAAGGGCGTTATCCAATTAACCCCGAACATATTTCAGGCGCTAATGGATAGCCGCGATCGGCGAAAAACGGGGATTATCCATGTTTTTCACCTATGTTTTTTTCACCCTATCCTATTATTTTGGTCTAAATAATAGGATAATTCTCCTGGAAACACCAATGTGTTTTCGCCATTTAGGTGGTGAAAAAACGGCACTTATCGTGGAATATTTTTCGGGACACATCAGGCACTTCAAGGCGAATAGGATAGCCCCGAAGCGATACTTTAGCGCTGCTAATTGGATACCCCTCAAAATGTTTTGTCTATCTAAAAGTTTCAGAATTTATCACTAATTTTTCAACTTTGAAACAAGTTTGAGAACTGCTTTGAGACAATTACAAACATCTAGATATTACCAGGGGCTCTTAGCACTGACCCATCTTTGTCTTGCTGTTCCCCAGGTTAGACTACTGTCTGGAATTGGACGGTATAACGACATGGTTTACGTGTTTGATATATTACATAAGAACCAACACTTTGAGGTTCTGCTGCGGAAACAGCTTGATACGGTGAGCATTGAATTGGGTTTTACAAGTTTGCATTCTGAAAGTTTACAGTTGATGAAAATGTTTAGAATGAGATCTTTAGTACTAAAATGTCTGCGTTGTGCTTTTAGAAGGGTGGATTGCAGACTGCACTGCTGGAATACATTAAGCGCTGCCACCCGGGTGACAGCGAGAAGCACAACATGACTGCCCTCTGTTTCAGTCTGCACCGAGATATCGGCCACAACCACGAGCACGCAGCAAAAATTCAGCTCAGATTAATTCAGTCCCGTCCATGGGGTAAGAGTTATAGAGATCTGTGTGCTAGACAGTCTTTTAGCTTGGTGTGAAATAAGTGCTTGATTGCCGTTCCTCCAGGAGTGGTGGAACCAGATAAACAGCATGGTATTTACATGGTTAATAAGTTTAAATATGAGCATTTGCTGCTGACTGTTATTGAAGTATTTGAGTATCCGCCTGGGAACGGATCCTGTGGCCGCCGGGTATTGCCTTTCACATACCAGCATTCTCAGCCGGCAGAGGTGAGTAGCCCCGTGCCTTCCTCCTTGGCGGTCTTTCGTCGGATGGGCTGCTGAGGCGCCATTGCACCAGACCACAGACGCAGACCCTGGCCTCGTCCCTCCTGGAAAACGGGCGCTGCTTGCCCCCATTTCCGGGAACGGTTACGAGGCACGCCCCCGCTCTGCCCCCCAAATGCAGCAGCTTGTCGATCATGCTGTGGCTTGGTGGGCGTCAGCAAGCGGGATCGCAGGACCCGTTCTACACATGCACATCGGATTAACCTACATCTCTGAATCAGGCTCTTAGGTAGGAGATATTGCTGGTGTACCTGGGGGAAACAGGTTTTTATAATTAATTTTATTTCAGATGCTGTGTTTTTGTTTGTGATGCAAAAAAAAAAAAAAAAAAAAAGTTTTCCTGCACCTTATCACTGGGAACTTAGGGCAGGATATATATACTTACAGATATATTTATTTGTAATGGATTCCACTTTGATTCGCTTATAACTGTCTAACAGCATGGCTGGAAAGAGAGAGAGAGCCTCAAAGTCTGAACAGGGCTCTTCCTCTGCACTGTTTTATTCCTGTTCTAAATGTGATACAAAATTGTCTAAAGGCCGCGCCGAGCCATGGACCCTTTGCGCGCTCTGTGAGTCTGGTATGCATGGCGAGTCATCCAGGGGCACTACGCGGGAGTCTGTTGTCCCGGAGTGGGCTAAATCTATGGCAGAGGCAATTGCAGATCTGATTAGAAAAATGTGAGATTAGTGATTCCCCTCTTCCAGGGGGTCAGCGGAATCCGTTAGCGTCCTCAGAGAAGGAACCATTATGGGTCTGAAATATTGAAAGATGCTTTTCTAGAGTGTCAGGGGTATATTTACTAAGGTGCAGGTTTTTAGAATAGCAACCAATTAGATTCTAGCTATTCAATGCTTACAAGACATCCAAGAAAAGAAGCCCATCGAGAGGTATCTTTTAAGATTACACAACACTTGGGATATGTAATCCCTGGTATTCAGCATATGGAAACAATATACATATAATAGTTTCAGACGGTTGTAAAATCTTGAGTTGAGATTTTAAAATCGGGGCCTACTGGTTGATCCTTTAAAATGTGGGGCCTTCTGATAAGTAAAAAAAAGGTAGGCCGACTAGGAAGAAACCTCTATCAGAATAGCCCAATTTTTTCTACATATGGATTCTATCTGTTTGTAAAGTTTGAAATAACGGGTGTTAAAATCCAAACTAAAGCCCTTCTTGCTTATTATTGAAAGGTGCCAAAATCCTTCTCTTTTCATATCATTCACTTCTCCCATAGCCTTATTAAGTATGAAAGGTTTGTATCCTTTTTCTAGAAATCTAGATTTAATCTTATTTGCTTGTGTCATCCAATGATCAAGTTCAGCAAAGCTGTATAAATTGACTCTTGTATATGATTCAGCCATTGACTCAAATGATTACTGTGGGCACTAATGTACATATTTAAGCCAGTAGGTTTTGAAAATGTACCAGTTTGTATTTGGTTGTCTTGAACGTAAATGTTCAAATCCAAAACATGGACTTGCTGATTGCTAATATCAAATTAAAACTTGATCCCTGAAGAATTTTCACGTGCTGTATCTTGCAGAATATTGGATGTCTGATCTAAGAGAACTGAGATCATCCATTATGAAAGCACTTACACTATTAATTGATGCTGCTGAGAGCTACTCCAAGGTAAATCGATTCATATTTGACTCTTGCAGAACACGTGTTATGGACTCATCCAACACTTTTGGAAATTCATTGGTATTGAAATCAGTATTTGGGAATGCTGGTTATCCACACAAAAATACTCAAATAAGCTTTTCCAAAGAAGAAGGGACTTTCGAAAAATGCCATTTACACGGCAGACATGTATGTCAGTGCCCCTGCCACTAGCATATTTAGGGCATAACACTGGTTACCTCTGGCACAAAACACCCACCTTCAGACATCTCTTATTCAAATAAACTTCGCCAAGGGATATTTTGCCTAAGGAGCACTGTCTGATAGTCTTTCTATCACTACTTATTGTGCTAATGAGCCCATCTATGTAAGCATCCTTAGTAAATGTTAAAATTCTAAGGAAATAATTGGTGTTTTGCATCCATAAGTAAATATAGCTGAGGTAAAATGATTTAGTTATAGTTAGGTCTTATTAAAGACTGTATAAATAATAATATTTTTCTACTAATAGCATTTACAGATAGGATAGATTCTAATAATGCAGCTATTTGCATGTGGTGCAGTAGATAATTGGGAAGAGAAGACTAAATGGCTTTGGTAACGTAACTACTTAATTCCGATCTGTATGCAGGATTCTTGTGTACGTCAGTCCCTGCGATGTGCCCGTCTTACCCGTCTTCTCACTCTGCAACTTCATCTGTTGAACAATGGCCACCAAACCAAACTTATTAATTTGGATATAGAGAGTTTGATGGAGCCCATATTGGCACTTCCACGATTTTACCAGGTGTGTGCAAATACCTATATAAGCATTGCAAGTTTTACTTTATTGGTTTGTGGGTAAATGTATAGGACCTAATTACGTGACAATAATATTGGAAAATATCCATGAATGCTTTATATAAGGAAGGTGTATACTTCCAGCTTAACCCCTTGGCACAGGTTGAACATTTATAAAACAATATTTTTATAATTATATTAAAACCTTTTCTCTGAATACATTGGGGTTGTTATCACTACAGTATTCGTATACTGAAAGTGCCAACTACACCCTCTTCCATATTTCTTTTAAAATTTTCTCTATTATCCTTTTGGGACATTTGACCCTAAGGACAACCCAAAACTGTACCATCGAGTGGGTATGTTCTCAGGGTTGCAGTATTGCAGCACCTTTTGCCCAAAACTGGCATCTTTAGCCACAAACACATTGCATTTATAAATTGTAGTAAAGGTATGCACGAAGAGCACATGGGTGCCCGACACAGCTGAAACTTTGTGCAATGCCGCTCATGCGACTCTCGCCAATCTGGTAGGATGGGCCTTTCCATTGTAAGGAATGGGTTTTCCTACCACATTATAACTGTTGGGAATCACAGCAGGGACCAACAAGCAATCGTCTGTTTGGATGTAGGCCAACTTATTTTGTAGGCATTGTAGGGAACTAGAACACCTAATTTACTGACATCTAGTATATCATATATTTTAAACGCCCTACCATCATCATGAGTGATGGGATCCCTCTTCCTCGGTAGATGGAATTTGACCTGCTGCCACAGCAAGAGTGTGTTCAATTTAATGGAAACCACCACCTTATCTTCTAGAAGCTTTAAGTATGGAGAGTTGCTAGATAGAGCTCCCAGTACATGGCTGCGCCTTTAGGGAGCTCCATTTTAAACCATCATCTAAGCCATCTTACAAAATCAGGAGCAAATGAGCTAACAGGCATATATATGTCTTTCAGCCTGTTATAGTTATTTGTCAAAACAGATTCATGGTCAGTAGGCCATATAGTACTGAAATCATTTATAAAGGTACATTAGGGTGACAAAACAGCATAATAACCATCCTGTTCTGTGCGCAAAAAACTGAGTATCAAGTAGGATGGAGATATAGAAGTGGGAGGTGTTCAGCACTTTAGAATATTTAGAGTGCTAATGTCCTGAAGTAGACTCTAGATCCAGAGGATCTAATGACCCCCATTTGATCAGTGGGAAACACCATGTATAGTTAGAGACCCCTATGTCACTGTTAGTGCCTGAGGGCCCAGTGTGGTAGCCAAGAACTATTTTGATCAGTTCCTGGCCGCTTGATTGCTTTTCAGAGGGCATCCTGTGACATAACTTCTGCTGAATCCAATGAATATGAATCTTATTAGCAGGACAATACTATTGTGGTAGCAGGGGTGCTGTTTATTCCTCTCCTTTAGCTTGTTGTTTCCTGTGCATGGTGAACACTGTAGGGTGTTTCCTATAGGTTTCTATAACATGAGCAATGGGTTGATCAGTAGTAGGAGCTGCATTAGCCTGGAGGAAGTGTGTTGTCTGCTTCATGTACATGGTGGCATTTTGCTATTGGCCCACAAATGCAAAATGCTGTACTATGCAGACCTCCCCTCCAGTACAAGCAGCACTGACCTCTCCCTTACCTCTCTATCACTGCACCCTAACCTTGCCCTCCTCCTCTTAACCTAACCGCACCCCCCTTATTCTTTTTATTTAAAAAAAACATGCAGAAGTAGGCAGACACTACCCGCCTACTTCTGTGACATCACAAGTTGGACAGAAGTTGGCTGGTTGGATGAAAAGTTGGTTAGATGTGTGGGGAAGTGTTTTAAGTTGGACAGACAAGTTGGACGGTTGGTCAGTTGGATGGTTGTAGGAAAGTTTGATGTGTGGCCAGCTTTAAGCTGGCCACACACTAGACCAACTTACATCCAACCATCCAACTTGTTGATTGGTTGAAATTAAAATCTGGTATGGTATGAAAGCAAATGACAAACAGCAATTTGCTCCCAAACGCTGGAAAATGGACAAAAACTGTTGTATGAACAAATTGTTTAGATCAAACATTTAACAAAACTTGTCTGAACGACCATTTTCATCTGTTTTCTGGCATTTAGGAGCAAATTGTTGATCATCATTTCCTCCCATACCTTACCAGATTTTCATTCCAACCAATCAACTAGTTGGCTGGTTGGATGTAAGTTGGTCTAGTGTGTGGCCACCTTTAGGCTGCGGTTAGGGTAGGGCTAAAATAATGTCAACACTATGTTGACATTATGTAATACCTACATGACATCCATGTTGACAATCTGTACCAATCCCTTTCACATAACAAATTAACTCATTATGTAGCGGATTTATTTATTAAAGAAAAAAAAAAAAAAACCTCTGCCTGGTATCTACATATGAAATATATTTGTGTGGCCCATAAGCACCCGCATTACCCTATATTAATCCTACTGAATGGGAATGGATGATTATGGGCCAATGTTGGTATTTGTGGTAGAAAAAAAAGGACCATTATCAGCAAAAGTGAGGAGCCCGGTCTTGTCCAATTTAACCATGTCGTCCGGCACTGAAAGGATGACAAATCCATTAGTCTCCCAAAACGATGGTCATTCAGAAATGCAGAAAACAAAACTATTGTGTGGACGTAATTAAACAGAACAATTATAACACCCCCACCAAAAAAAAGAAAGGGAAAATGCAAACAGTTTGTAAATTTAAATGATATATTCTTATTGGTGTATCATGTTCTCACATTGTGTACATGACCCGTGATCTCCATTAGGAGCTTTACTTTGAACTAGATTTTAGGATGATATTTGTACCATCACCAGTGGTTCTTCTTCTCTCTTATATTCGCTCATGAACAGCGGTAATCTTATGTATGCGGATTTGGGTCTGTCTCTCATCTCAATGTTATCCTCTTTAATAGGCCGTTATTGTTACTGAGGCATACGACATGCAACCAGACTGGGCGGAGATCCTGTATTCCAAAGTGATTGTTGGAAGCGATTTCCAGTACCTGGAAGAATTCAAGCAGCGCCAACTGCTCAGTAGTGGAGTGTTTGAACAATTATCCAACAAGTAAGATGCTGGTCCGAGAAGAAAGGGAATTGGGTGGAGGGGTGGAATATAGGCACATGGTGGGGAGAGTAAGTAAGAAATGGAGCTCATATGAAATGCTGTGGGGTGAGAGTAACAGGAGGATTGTAAGAAATAGAGAGTAATATTTATATTCCAATCATTAACGTTTTAGTAAACTATGAATTTTCTGAGTGGTTGTGATTAGTTGAGTACAAACTTAATTAACCACTTTCCTTTTGTACCTTTGATTTATCAAATGTGAATATGCACATTACACTTACACACAGATTACATTAAAGACACGGGGCCTGATTTGTAAAGGATGATGTCTTGTGTGTTTTCAGGTGTAAACTGAGCCCTCCAGGAGGCACTGGACTGCATAATTTGAAACGTGTGATCTCTTATTGTGAGGACATTAATACCCGTTACAAACTGGCCTTTGAAAACAAGTTTTATGACATCACTGATGTCTTGATGAGAGACTCCCAGACGCGCTGCTGCCTGACCGATATGCTGTTGCGATAGAGAAACTGGAAGCCGCTATGACCTGCAAAGTTACAATACAACTTGATGAGCTCCAAGAACATGCTGCTTCACAGGAGGGATAGTACATAAAAGCCAGCATTTACTGTGTACGTAAATGTCTGCCAAGTGTCGTTATCAGGGCAGTGAAACTACCAGCCAGAAACCTATTACAGCTACCTCCAGAGACATGACCAGCAAGTATACATTTTCCCAAGGATCATGAATAAACTTTAAACTTAGTGTCAAACAAATTGTCATGTTTACCAGACCTGGCAAGTCTAATCCATGTAATCACTAGTGGGACCACCTGTAGACACCATTGATGTGATAACTGACAGACATGTTGCTCACTGGAGTGATACAGCTGCAGATTGTCACTTTATTACCATATTTTGCACTAATGATTTGTTTAGCAACTTCACAGCTTATTAAAAACATGACATTTATAATTGTAATTTGTAAATATGACATTGTTACAATTACTACAGATGCATCATGGCTCTCCGGTTGTTGTCAACTACAAGTCCATGCTTGCACTGGTATTTGCCGATGTCCATTGCACCCAAAAAAGTTTTCTAATATGGAATTCAGAAACCACATATTCCTCATTGTCACACTGCATTTTTCGAAAATACAGGTTCGTTGGCCTTGATGTACTGCTCTAAGGTCATACCATATTCCATATGAGTTTGGGCTTTTATAAGAAATACATCATATTCTTGGCCATCTCTACCTAAGCTGAATCAAGAGAACATGGTTTGACTATAACAGGATTTCTATCTCTGTAATGCAAAACCTAGAGACAGTACTTGAAGACACAACTACTCATTGTTATAAAGATTCTTTCCTTGTAGCTATTTAGTTTATGGTCAGTGCTACTCTAGATGTCTCTCCTCAGGGGTGTGGGAAGCCTACATGTTTGGGTTTCCATTAGCTGTCATTGGCACAGCAATTTTAGGCATTACAGCTACTTGTGTCAAGATTGCAAGAACATGTCAACATGGATGTATGTCTGATGTGGGACTGAATACTGTGTAAAATCTTTTATCATTGGGCACTTGAGTAACTAAATGTCATCATAACTGCCTGTGTGTCTTTAGCCAAAGTGTAGTTGCTGTGGGCCATGGCTTTATCCAGGCAATGATTCAGAACTAAACTCTCCACTTATAATTAGTTGGCCTTACACAATTTGATAATTGTGTCCAAAAACCTTGTACAATAAGGACCTTAGGCCCTGGTTCAGTGCATAGAGGGATACTACTACGACCATCTCCAATCTGATTATGTCTTTTACAAAGATAAATTGTCCTTCGTGCCAGGATAGGTATGGAGAAGTGTGGAGGTGACCTTATTGCAGAGTTTCCCAAACACGGTCCTCAAGGCTCCCCAACAGCTCACGTTTTAGAGAAATCCATGCTTGAGCACTGGTGACTTAATTAGTACCTCAGTCAATTTGATTTAACCACCTGTGCTCAACCAATGGCTATCTCTAAAACTCTGAACTGTTGGGGAGCCTTGAGGACCGCGTTTGGGAACCTTTGCCTTATTGTATAAAAGTATTGGCTCCCATTTTCTTGCAATTAGAGAAGAGAAAAAATAGTTTGAAAATTGCTTATCATGCAGTTGAGTGTGTTGAAACAACATTGATCTCCTGCAAATGGTAAATGTCTGCTTGCTCACGCTCTCCTGAAGACATCTAAAAGAATCTGAATTAGGTAAATTTAGGCTGTTCATATTTATAGATACCAATGTTGGCATCCTGTGCCAATCAAACTGATGTAGATGGACAGCCAATGCTGCTGAATTATAAATTAGACTGTATGCACTCATGTTATTGTTAAGAAGCAGAGTAACATAATTTAGGACTGTGCAAAGCAAGTAGCCTGAAGGGAATTATGGGTAGTTTTGTATGGACCATTGCCAAGACCTGTCTACCCTGCTGCGACTATTAGGCTATGCCTCTCCCCCAGTATATTTCTGAGCTACACTAAACATGATTGCTAGAGAAGGGCATCAACCCTCTACATCTTTTATGGTCCTTTTTAGCAAGTGACTCCATGCTGAGTGCACTTGGCCAGGAATTACACAGTCCCTCAGCAAACAATCTAGATCGGTGATTCTCAACTTCAGTCCTCAAGTACCACCAACAGGTTGTGTTCTGTGGACTTCTTTAATCATGCACAAGGTGAGTTAATATTTCTGGGTCATTAATTATCCCACCTGCTTCCGCAGACAGAAATCCACAAAACTAGTGGTTGAGAACCACTAGTCTAGGTGAGCCAGCTTGGACAAAGCATGGCAAAGTCAGTGCAGGACTCCTCTTTAGTGAGAATTCTAGAGACTTCACAAGCTAGGTCTCAGAAGCTTTAAGAGTTCTGTATTGGTCCAGTCTTTGGGAGGATCCTATTTTGAGTATTCTTTTCCTGAAAATAAGGACTTAGCAGAGGAAATGTACATTGTAGACTCCTCGAGGCGTGGTGGCAACTGACAGCATGGTGAATAATTTAGTTAAGGCACTGTGCCAGACAGACTAGCGAGGAGTCTGACAATATGTTGTTTAAAAGGGGAAAGGAACTATGGCCCTCATTCAGAGCCGTACGCTCTGAGCAGAGCGCACGCTCTGCATGAGGGCCGGGCTCCTTTTTCATGGAGCGTCCTCCTGGACGCTCGTATAGCTGTGGGTCACCACCCACAGGCTATACGAGCGTGCATTTTGATGGCCGCGATGGTCGTGACCATCGCGACCATCGAAATTGCGAGCCGGAGCCTGCGGTTGAGGTTTTCAACCGCAAGCTCCGGAGTGATTTTGGCTCTATCAGAGCCAAAATCACTCCCACTGACATCACTAGTGATGTCAGTGGGCCGGCTTCTGACGGGAGGCGTTCCCGTGGGAACGCCCCCGTCAGGGAGGCACGCCCCCGGCACGCCCACCAAAGGGGGCGTGCTGTCAATCAACATTGACAGCACGCCCCCTTTGATCGGACACAACGAGTGAAGGAAAGTCCTTCGCTCGTCGTGTCTGGCGCATGCGCACGACGGAGCTCCCTCCGTCGTGCGCATGCTCAGTGCAGACCATCGACCCACTTGCGAGCGTACAGCCGCTCGCGAGTGGGTCTGAATCAGGCCCTATATCTCTTTCTCTTCACAACTAAACAATTTTTTTCTGAAAAATATGTACTAATTCCAAGCATATGTGTCAGGCTGTGTGCAGATTACAGACCCTATATTCCTTAACAAAAGTGAATACTGGTACATGGAAAACTTACTATGGCACAATTGTCTAAGTCTACAGCTATCTCCATCCAAAATGCTGAAGCCTATAAGGATAATACAAATAGAACACTCCTTAAATCTATTTGCATAGCACTAGTCCTTCTGTGTGACCCATTTCCAGTCTCTGCCTGGGTCAACAAGGCTGTGGAAAAGTGGTTGGAGCAACTGTTGAAATGAAGGCCCTCTATTTTCTTTATCTGGGTCTGTGGTTCCCAGCAGAAGTCTTGCTTATGATAAAAAGCCTAGAATTAAAAGTGATACAAAAGGCACTACTTCTCAGTGACATCTTCTGTTGTAGTGATGTATGCCACCAACCATGATTCAGCTTTGGGAATAGAGTGAGAATTAGCACTTAACTGTTTACCTAGACAGACCATATTGCAATGCAAGGGGTGTAAATACACAATTTTTTTTTGCATATAGTGTAAATACTGACTGCTTTTGCATGTAGCCCACAAATACTGCACAGCTTTATTATTGCTCTATAATTTAGATGTCCGTTTGGACACCTCCCTCCCAAATCTAAATCTCTCTGCACATTTTAAATCTGCCCCACCTGCAGTACAGCATGGTTTCACCAAGATGATCATTTAAGTCATGGGTCTTCAACCTTGGCCCTCCAGCTGCTGTGGAACTACATATCCCAGCATGCACTGCCACTTTTTTGATATAAGAGCATGCTAAAACTATGGCAGTGCATGCTGGGATGTGTAGTTCCACAGCAGCTGGAGGGACAAGATTGAAGACCCTGAGTTAAGTGCTAAATCTCACTCTATGTCCAACCAGCCAACTAGTTGATTGGTTGGAATGAAAATCTGGTAAGGAATGGGAGTAACTGATGGTCAGCAATTTGCTCCTAAATGCCTTAAAACAGATGAAAATGGTCATCAGACAAGTTTGAACAAATTGTTTAGATCAAACATTTAACAAACAACAATTTTTGTCCATTTTCCGGCGTTTGGGAGCAAATTGCTGATTGTCATTTGCTTTCTTCCCTTTCCAGATTTTCATTCCAACCAATCAACTAGTTGGCTGGTTGGACATATAATCTTTAGGTGTGTGGCCAGCTTTACCTGAGGTGGATACTGGTTTGCAGGTTGTGACCACCATACAATCCTCCACTAGTCCCTTTTGACTTGGAATTTTGGGTTGACAGCATTCTGAAGCACTCCATACTGTGCATCTGAAAATTCTGAAGCTCTGTGGTGGTTTTTACGTTTTGCTTAAATCAGGACATGGTGATTCTAGGCCTTAGGTAGAGCATAGTCTACAGAGAAAAAACAAACTCTTCAATCATTAGGGTATTGAACATTTATTGCACAAGAACACATCTTCTGGTTCTCTATGCTAATAGAGGTTGGCCTGTGTAAAAACAGACCATAGCTTTTATTTGGGCCAACTATTTTGGCGAGAGGAAATCTGGGCCTGATTCAGACCCGGCCGCAAGTGCTGAGCGCTCGCATTAACTGTGGGTGGCATCGCTCCATACTCCCTGATTCAGAGCGAGCGCTCTGTCAGAGCGTCCGGCTCTGAATCAGGGCCTCTGTTCCTTACTATGTGAAAGCACATTTTACCAAATAAGTGAGCACTTCATGAGTGTGGCAAGGGGCTTCTCCTGATCCGCTTTGTTTGGCGGCTACATAGTCCTAACAGTGATTTTCAAAAAACCCCCTCTGTTCTCCATCCAATCTGGGGGACACTGTTATCCAGGAGATGCTCCAAAGCTACCCCAAAGGCAGGACAACTCTCACACCGGACTAAGGGCTTGATTCAGAGCCGCTCACTCTGAATCAGGGCGGGGATTTTTTTTTTTTTGGCCTCCAGGCAGCTAAGCTGTGGGTGACCTCCCACAGCTTTTGTGAGCGGCCTGGCGATGGTCACGATTATCGTGACCATCGAGCTTGCGAGGAGACCCTGTAGTAGGAACTCTGCTCTCTCAAGCCTGAGTGGACTTCCTCACTCGTGATGTCAGTAGGGCCGCCCACAAACGCCAGGCATTCCTAAGTGAACGCCTGCGTTTGTGCAGCCACCCCCCCCCCCCCGTCTGCAAAACGGGGTGAGCTTTCAATCAACATCGACAGCCACCCCGTCTTGTAGAGAGACCCGTTGCGACGGAGCTGCCATCGCAGTACGGGTCTCGTGCATGCGCCGCCTCCGGGACCATCAACTTGCTTGCGAGTGCATCTGAATCAGGCCCTAAATGCAAAGATTTGCACCTGACGATAGCATCCATGGATACAAAAACATGAAACAGTAAAACCTTAGCAAATGTGTGGAGAGTGCCTACTCCTTAGCCTTCCCTCTAAACCCAGTCTGTGCAGTATCCCCCAGATCAGAGGAAAGAGAAAACCCAGAAACAGTAAAACCTAGCAAAATGTGTTGAGAGAAGACCAAGTGATTAGCTCATCATAACTGCACTGCAGATAGAAGGTACTTATTGACCTGGTTGACTTAGCCAAAATTTAATCTTGGACCATGCACCTGGAACCAGAATAAGGCCACTAAATGTTGGACTAAATTCAACTGACTATAGTCTGATTAGATGCTAGACAACCTCTTTTCTGCAGTAGAGAACCAGCAAACATTCTTCTGAAGACTGGTAAGTTTTCAGAGCTCAAACCACATTCCGAAGAGCCATTCCAATGAATGGAAGATCCAGACCCCTTCACAGACTAAAGTCCAGTACACACTGGACAATTTATTTGAACGATAACGATATCTTTCGAAATATCGATCAAATCGTCTAGTGTGTGTATGCACTTACCGTTCAACGAAACACGCTCCCTCGGGTCGTTAACGATATCCCCAGTCGTCTGAACATGCAGTCCAATCTGGGGTTATTGTTGCTGATGCCATGCTGCCATTCCCCCCCCCCCGCCGTTTGTCGTTGCCGACATCGGCAAGTGTGTAGGCACTTACCGATGCCGGCACCCCCGCCAAGTCCGCCGCATCAGACATCGCTGGGTACACACATCGTCTAGTGTGTACCCAGTTTAACACAATGAAAATGGAAGTTGTTAACTAATGGAAACACCCAAAAGCGCAGTAAACATTATAGATTTGAAATTATAGGAATACATTCCACATTTAATAAATACAAAATATTACATACAATAAAACACAATAGAATAAAATTATGCAAGCTGAATACATATACAATAAAACAGATACATATCAGTTATTCTGGAGTCCATTTATTCTACAACATTAAATTTCCCTCACCATTGCAGTAGGTGGAAATTTTTTTTGTAGTAAAAGTTAATTTGTTTGCACAGTAAACAAATAGATATCTCCTATAAGACACCAATAGATGTTAAAGTAATGATGATGGTTTAATGTACATTGGTCTTAAAGTTGTATATTTGATTAATCCTGGAAAAATTTGGGTATTAAAAGACAGCTTCTTGACTGGTAACGATTCCGAAATTTAAATAATTTACTTAAGTGCAGCTGCAACATTCTAACAGAGTCACTGACACCCAAGCATGCAGAGCAATTACCACCCACAGAGCATGTATCGCTCAGATCAGTATCAGGGTAATATAGCACACAGTTCTCCACCCAGCTGCAAACATTATGTATTCTTGGGTCAGTTTTTTTAAGATCACTTTAGATCTGGCTGGGAAAAGTCACTCGTTAAGGAAGACAGCGCTTGCTCAAACCTAAAGTCTCATTAACAGACACCATTACAGCAGTCACAGTGGGAATGACTATTTGCTCGTGAAGGTCGAAGCAAACACCACCTTAAGCTTAAAAGCCATACACAACACCACCCAGTTAAAGTGAAAAATCAGATATATTTGCAGAACAAGTCATAAATTCTGAAACCTGTAGAGCTGTGGCAATAGCTAGAAGGAATGCTATCTTCCGTCAAACCTTTAACCCAACGGCCTCAAATGGAGGGGAGTTGAAGAACTAGAAGCAACCAGATTAAGATCCATGGTGGGATGGGAAACATATGGTTGCTGGATGTGTAACACCCTCAATAACGAGATCAGAATAAATGCTAACTTCCAACTTCCTCTGAAAATAAATGGACAATGCCAAAACCTGGGCCTTCCAGGAACTAAATTGAAGGCCATCATCATATCCAGACTGAAGAAAGATGCTAAAACCTAAAGGAGAATGAAATCCTTCATGTTCATCCAAGCCATTAACATCTACCATAACCCGTTTCTTCACAAAACTTTCCAGCTTTCCACATGCTTTGTGTAACATCTTCCACCAATTTGCTGGCACTCAGGATATTGGCCTCAACAGCCATGACATTAAAGGCAGATGATGAAGGTCTTTTTGAAAAGGATCTTGAAACGGTAGGCTTCTCGTCCAGTAGTTCACCATCCGAGAGCAGTTGCCATCCTTAGCACTTCAGAGTACTAGGCCCCTTTTGGGCCTCCAGACTCACCAGAACTCTTTCCCACAAGCCCTTTTTTGAGAACAAAAGCTAACATAGGAATTGGGCAGAAATGGATTAACCTAAATCCAAAGGAACCACTGTGGCATCCACAAGAATTGCTGTGATCTCTGAATCAGGACTTGGGCACTTCAATATTGTGTATGGAGTTAGAAAGAAGACCATCCATATCAGAAAGCTTCTTTATTAGGACTATAGTAAATAAAACCCATTTATATTCTTTTCTTGAATATTGCCCTCTCTTTTGCAGTGAGTGCTACCACAGACAACTATGCAAATGTTCAAGAATGGAAAGAAAATGAATTATCGTGTTGTAGAGTACTAGTATTAAAATATAATCTATATAGTGACAACTTAAAATGGTTACCTTATCATAAAATAAAATGAGTGAAGAAACATGATCAAAATAAATGTATCAAAACTCTATTGAAGTGGGTGTGATCTTGCTTTCTTTTATATGCCTTGAGAATGGACAAGTTATAAATAATGTGATACATAAGATTATTACATGGAAAATTGGAAGAGATTCACAAATATAAATATAAGGTCACACCTGAGGCTGAACTGATAAGCATTAGTGTGCCACAGGGATTCAGTTGTTCGTTTGGTGACGCAGGATTCAGACGCACCTTTGTAACGGGACTGCTCAGGCAGTCCCAAGCTTTTATTTTATGTTTTATTTTCTATGTTTTTGAGTTAGCAGTGCACTGCGACTCACTCAGTCATGCACTGCGACTCAAGTCTACCTCCGCCGGGCTGCAACACCAGTATCACCTGGTGATTTTGGCGGGTCACGGCAGAGCTTGCTAGCAGCGATGCTGGGACCCGGACTGCAACCGGAAGCACGGAGGTGTCAGGTAAGGCAATTCCTCGCTTACGGGGGATCACACGTGGTAGTCCTTGATTCTGGCGCTGGAGATGCACCGGAAGCCGCTGCATAAGGGCCCGGAGCGTCCGTTTCCTCACTAGACCACCGGGGCCTCATCGTCTGACACCGGGTATCAGCAGCAGACGCTTCTGCTGCCAAGAGGCCAGCATACCCGGCTGTTTGATGCAGCTTACGGTAGGTAGGCTCTACCTCGGTAGCTCCGACCCAGATCCATCAAAAGTTTTTGCGCGTCTGGGTCGCTCCTCCTACCCTTGTGTATATGAGACGCTCACAGTCCACTATCAGTGCTCTGCTGAAGCAATTTGGTCTCAGGAGGTTTTGGATCAGTCTCCCTGTATACCTCTCCCTCGGGTCAGGTATATGGTGCTCTATATCCTACCAAGCCTCGTGTTTGGGTAGTTGATTCAGAGTCTATTGCAACTGTATTACATATGCATTGTATGTGCTGTTTGTTATAACTATCAAAGTTTTTTCTCATCCCTCTGGTACAGGTGGGTGGGGGGAGGGGGGCTTCTCTGTGTACTTAACATTTACCAATATTTGTGAAGGCTGTCGCATTGCATTTGTTACCTTTAATATTGAATATGTCAAAAGCTAAAAGGGAAACAGGAGGTGGAGGCCCCTGTGCTAGTTTCATGTAAATCCTGTCTGGCGGCTTTTTCCCCTCAGGACTTTACACAGGATGGTTTGCGTGCTGTTTGTTATAAAGAACCACCTCACTAGTCCAGTTTACCAGCCCCTGTACACGAGCCATTTTGGGTGTCCTCCTTGTTTGTGGATCATATGGCCACTCCCACACAGCATACTGTTGGTATCCCATTCAAAGAGGCAATGATTTTCCCTCCTATACAACCTTCCTAGATGGATGTTTATGCCCACTCAAGTCCGAGTATGGCTCAGTCGGCTGTTGCGAGCAGACCGGAAGTCACTAAGTCACCTTTTTGGTGAGGGCAGTTAAATCAATCCTACATATACAGGATGATGAACCTGCTCCTAGAAAGAAGGCTCCAGTGTTTAAACACCAGAAGGTGGTAAAAACGGAGTTGCCTAAATCTGAGCAGCTCACTGAACTTATGGAAGAGGCATGGAGTAACTCGGATAAACGGTTTTATGTTACGAAAAGATTAGTATAGTTGTATCCTTTCCCAGCTTCTGAATGTACTAAGTGGAAAATTCCTCCTCCTGTGGATGCTCATGTGAAACAGTCAGAAATGATACGTTGCCTATTCCATCAGCATCTTCGCTTAAGGATCCTACAGATAGAAAAATTTAAACATGCCTTAAAACAGTATTTTCATCATCTGGAGCTGTTTCTCAACCAGCTATGGCTGGGGCTTGGGTAGCGAAGGCGGTTAAAGAATGGACGTGGCATTGGAAGATTCTCTACCAGAGAACAACCAACATATCTCCCACATACGGGAAGCAGCCTCCTACTTGGGAGGAGCTGCAATAGATGCTGGACTCCTAGCTTCTAAAACATCGGCAGCCTCAGTGGTGGTTTTTAGAGTCCTTTTGAGGTCCTGGAAAGCAGATACAGGTTCAAAGAAGGCTCTGGAATCCTTACTTTTCTTAGGGAATATACTTTTTGGAGCAGAATTAGATAACATAATAGCTGCTCTGGCAGCTTCAATGTCTGCAGGTCTGCCATCAACAGCTACATTAAAGTCTAGGCAGTTTTCTTTTCTGTCCTCAGGGACGAGTAAAAGAACAGTCTTCCTCCAGGCCGTCTAGTTTTCACAGGAGAACCAAGCGACAAATGAAGCTGTCTGGGCCGGCCAGGCTTCCAGCTTCTAAGCCGGACGACAAACCTTCTGCCTGATGGGGCAGGCCTCCTCCTGGGGGATCCCAGGGTGGGAGGCAGACTTCTTCAATTTGCAGATTACTGGCATCAAACAACAGACACCTAGGTCTGAAAAGTGGTCTATCAGGGATATGCCCTCACATTCTGGAGGCATCCTCCCCAGAATTTTATTTTGTACAAATCCCCCATCAGATGTGATAAAGGCCTTGGCCCTTCAGGAGGCCACTTACTCCCTGTTGCAAGCAGGGGCGATAATCCCGGTTCCTGTGTTTCAGCAAGGAAAGGGTTATTATTCCAATCTATTTTTGGGGCAGAAACCGAATGGGTCTCATTGCCCTATTCTAAATCTAAAAACCCTCAACAAGTTTATCCGTGTACCCAAGTTCCGTATGGAAATTCTTTAGTCAATTATTTTGGCAATGGAGCCTGGGGATTTTATGGTTTCCCTGGACATTCAGGATGCATATCTGCATGTGCCTATTAGGCAATCGCACCAACAATTTCTACGGTTTGCTGTCCTGCAACCACATTACCAATTTCAGGCACTACCCCTTTGGTCTATCAACAGCCCCTCCGGTCTTTACCAAAATAATGGCGGTTATAATGGCCTACCTCAGGGAATCAGAATACTACCATATCTGGATGACCTTCTGATATTGGCACAGTCTCCAGCTGTTTTACAACACCATCTTCAACTGACCATTGTCTGCCTACAGAAGCACAGCTGGATCATCAATTGGAAGAAATCCTTTTTCTCCAAAACAGCAGATGGTACATCTGGGAGCACGTCTGGAATCTAAGACACAAAGGGTGTTTCTGCTAGCGGACTAGATTGCAGTCCTATCATTGCGAGTACACAAATTGCTACACAAGCGAAGGGTATCCATTCTATCAGCGATGCAGGTCCTGGGGTCAATGGTATCCACCTTCGACATGGTAGTGTATACGCAGTTCCATTCCAGGCCTCTGTAAAAATTGATTATCTCCTGGTGGAACGGACAGCATCATCTAATAAGGTCCCAGAGGATCCTTCTCACACCAGAGGTTCGTCTCGCTCTCTCGTGGTAGCTACAAAAGGATCATCTGGACAAAGGTCGCCCGTTCTGGATTTCAAATTGGGTGCTTCTCGCCACAGACGCCAGTCTTTGCAGATGGGGGGCAGTGACAGGTCATCACACCTTTCAGGGAAGATGGAAGTATCAAGAAAGTCATCTACCCATAAACATTCTGGAGTTTCGAGCAGTATACAAAGCACTCATCGTGGCACAGGACCTGCTCCAGATCCAGTCCGACAACGCGACCACAGCAGCCTATCTCAATCATCGGGGAGGCACGCGAAGTCATGCAGCCATGAGGGAAGTGACATTCTGATTTGGGCAGAGCATCCTCTTCCGGTGATCTCTGCAATATTCATGCGGGGAGTTCTCAATTGGGAAGCGGACCTCCTAAGTCGTCAGGGCATACACGCCGGAAAGTGGTCTCTCCACCCGAGTTTTTCAACTCCTGGTAAACAAATGGGGCCTACCAGACAGACCTCATGGCATCACGTCACAACCACAAGGTCTTCAGGTAGGAGTCCAGGATCAGAGATCCCTCAGCAGCCTTCGTGGACATACTGGCAGTAAGATAGGACTTCAAGCAGGCGTATCTCTTTCCTCCGATTTCCATCCTCCCAAGGGTTCTCATGAAATTCAAGCAGGAAGGCAGAACAGGTTTGGCAGCGCTCTCTTGTTGTTCTCCATTTTTGATTTTTCACCACGATAGAGCTGTTCTCTGCACAAGGGAGGGTTACCTTCCTAAGGTAGTGTACCACTTTCATGTGAATGAAGAGATTGTGGTTCCAGTTTTTCAGTCTTCAGACCTTTCTGTAGAGGAAGCCTCCCTGGATGTAGTTCGTGCTTTCCGTATCTATGTGGAGCGTACAAACTCTGTTAGAAAATCGGACGTTCTTTTTGTGCCATATGGTTTTCACAAACCAGGATGCCCAGCTAACTGAACTTTGCTCGATGGTTACGTATGACTGACTATCTCTCAGGTGTACACACAGGCTGATCTTCCTGTCCCAAACACAGTGACAGCACATTCTACCCGGTCTGTGGGGCCATCGTGGGCATTTAGTCGTGGTGCCTCTGCTGAACAATTATGCAAGGCAGCCAAATGGTCTTCTGTCCACACTTTTCTTAGGTTCTACGCCTTTTGATATTTATGCCTCTCAGGATGCTTCCTTTGGGTGACGAGTTCTCCTTTCTGTGCAGGAGCATCCCCACCCTTAGGGGAACTGCTTTAGGACATCCCCATGGTATCCTTGTGGATCCTGAAGGAGAAAATAAGAGTTATGGTAGACTTACCATTGATAACTTTTTCTTCAAGGTCCATAGGGTCTACAGGACACCCACCCTGACACACCTGGCCTCATTTGGGTCATTTTTCTTTCAGGCACGGAATTCCCTCATTTTATGAGTGTGTTTCTGATGTACGATTGTTCTTCCTTCTCCTGCCTTGGGCTTGTTTACAGAACTGAATGTCTGTGGCCGAGGTATATGAGGAGGAGGACCTGAGGCATCCTGGGAGCTGAAAGCTTAACTGTTTGGTGCCTGGATCACTCCAATCACATTATTCCCCATGGTATCCCTGTGGACCTCACAGAAAGAGTTAGCAATGGTAAGATACCATAACTCTTAATTTTGCAAGTATACAGTGCCTTGCAAAAGTATTCACCACCCATTGCATTTTTCATGTTTTGTTGCCTCACAACCTGGAATTAAAATGGATTGTTTGAAGGTGTGCATCATTTCATTCACAGAACATGCATACAACTGTGAAGTTGTTTTTTTTTATATTGTGAATCAAACAACATTTAGGACAACATAACAGAAAACTTCAGCGTGCATAACTATTCACCCCCTTAGTCAGTACTTTGTTGAGCCACCTTTTGCGGCAATTACAGCTGCAAGTCGCTTTGGATAAGCCTCTATAAGCTTGCCACATCTTGCCCCTGGGATTCTTCCCCATTCCTCAAGGCAAAACTGCCCCAGCTCCTTCATGTTGGATGGTTTCCGCTTGTGAACAGCAAGCTTCAAGTCTCACCAGAGATTCTCAATTGGATTGAGATCTGGGCTTTGACTAGGCCATTCAAACACATTTAAATGTTTCCCCTTAAACCACTCGAGTGTTGCTTTAGCAGTATGCTTCAGGTCATTGTCCTGCTGGAAGGTGAACCTCCGTCCCAGTCTCAAATCACAGGAAGACTGAAACAGGTTTTGCTCAAGAATCTTTCCCTCGACTCAGTTTCCCAGTCCCTGCTGCTGATAAACATCCCCACAGCATGATGCTGCCACCACCATGTTTCACTGTGGGGTGATGGGACGTGTTGGGTTTGCACCAGACAGCGTTTTTCTCGGTGGCCGAAAAGTTACATTTTAATCTCATCCGACCAGAGCACCTCCTCCATACATTTGGGGAGTCACCTACATGCCTTTTGGCAAACTCAAATCGTGTCTTATTTGTATCACTATAAAGGTGCATACACACACACACACACGATTTTGTCAATGAACGATTATCGTAAACGATTTTCATTCATTTTTTCAAGGGAAAAATTAACAAAAATAGTTTACTAAAATTGTTCATTTATTAAATGCAATGAACGATTTTTGCATATTCCCTTGGTCAGTCTGACAACTACAAACATGAACGCGCATGAACGATAATCATTCGTTTTAACTTAGAAAGTGAACGATTTTTTGAACGATAAATGATATCGATAATTGTTCAAAAAAATCATGTGTATGCACCTTAAGTAATGGCTTCTTTCTGGCCACTCATCCATAAAGCCCAGCTCTATGGAGTGTACGGCTTATTGTGGTCACATGCACAGATACACCAGTCTCTGCTGTGGAACTCTGCAGCTCCTTCAGGGTTACCTTTGGTCTCTGTGCTGCCTCTCTGATTAATGCCCTCCTTGCCCGGTCTGTGAGTTTTGGTGGGCGGCCCTCTCTTGGCAGGTTTGTTGTGGTACCATTTTTTTTCCATTTGATGGTGCTCTGGGGGATCATCAAAGATTTGGAAAAAAAATTTTTTCTATAACCCAACCCAGAATTGTACTTCAACAACTTTGTCCCTGACTTGTTTGGAGAGCTCCTTGGTCTTCATGGTATGATGCCTCTTGCTTAGTGGTGTTGCAGCCTCAAGGGCCTTTCAGAAAAGGTGTGTTTATACTGACAGATCATGTGATACTAAAGCTGCATACACACGTAAAGATTTTCTGTCCAATTGTCCAACTAGTTGATTGGTTGGAATGAAAGTCTGGTAAGGTATGAAAGCAAATGACAATCAGTAAATTGCTCCCAAACACAGGAAAATGGACAAAAACTTGTTTGAACAAATTGTTTCTATCAAATACTTAACAAAGTTGTCTGAATAACCATTTTCATCTGTTTTCTGGCATTTACTCCCATACGTTACCAGATTTTCATTCCAACCAATCAACTAGCTCATTGTTTGGACAGAAAATCTTTACATGTGTATGCAGCTTTAGATTTCACACAGGTGGACTTCATTTCACTAATTATGTGACTTCTGATGGTAATTGGTTGCACCAGAACTTTTGAGGGGCTTCATAGCAAAGGGGATGATTACATATGTACATGCTAATTTTCAGATTTGTATTTATAAAGATAAATTTTTATATTATATAAAATTTATTATTTTTTCTTTTTTCATTTCACTCCACCAAATTAGACTTTTATGCAGATCCATCACATAAAATTCAGATAAAATAAAAATTACAGGTTGTAATGTAACAAAAAAGGTAAAAAGCCAAGGGGGTGAATACTTGCAAGGCACTGTATGCAACAAAGATCTCTGGATTTCTATTATGTAGTTTTCAAATCTTACTGCTGGTCTTTTGCAGTGGGGGAGACATTTTTATTTTCTTTACTCTAGATTAAACCCCTCCCTTTTCAAGCACCTGTGAAAGACCAGTAAGATGATTTGAGCAGCCACTATCTTACGGTTTCTTCTCAGTGTAAAGGGGCCTATCCATTAGCAGATAAATTTGAACAATTTATCGTTCAGTCATTCAATTTATCTGCTAATGGATAGGCTCTGAACGATAAAAATGCGCACTCCTGCGGCCGACA
Source organism: Taudactylus pleione (assembly GCA_031769625.1). Classification (NCBI taxonomy): domain Eukaryota; kingdom Metazoa; phylum Chordata; class Amphibia; order Anura; family Myobatrachidae; genus Taudactylus; species Taudactylus pleione. The sequence goes on from JAUIMM010000555.1 coordinate 25,965,637, forward strand.
AATTTGGTCTTTTGTCTCTCCAACATGTTGGTCAATTATCGTTTATCGCTGACAGATATTAGAAATATGTGTCACGGTAAACAATATTTTTTTAATGAAAATGAATAGAAACATAAAAAAATCCACTCCCAGAATGATGTCATGCAATATCATTCGTCGTTCACAAAAATCTGTCATGTACATGACAGATATCTGTCACTGCAGCCCCAGGATATGTCAAAAGATAAATCTTGTGTCTTTCAGAAAGATCTGCTAATGGATAGGCCCCTTAACAGTCGCACCAAGCTGATGTTACACTGATTCATACAGAAACATCTGCGCAGTGCAACTTATCAGCTGCATCACAGTTACGGGCTGCGCTAGACCAAGCACGACTTCATTAGAAAGCCCTCACCCAGTAATAAATGGCAGGCGGGTAATCAGCCAGTATAGACGGTAGAGAGGGCAGTCTCAGACACACTAAAAGGCACTAGTTAATGCCAACTTGCTAGTTGGACAGATTATCTGGACCGCTTTTAAAAATGATACGTGTTCAGCCAGGTGTGGATTGAAAGATCTACAGTAAAAAGGTCGACACTAGATGTTAGACAAATTAAAAAAATGTAAAGTGCAAAAACAGAACCAGATATTTTCAACAAGGACATTACAGACGAGGCTGGTCCATCTTATGAATCAGTCTGTTTCACATGAAAACTATCTAAACATTGGATATCAGGAGTCAACATTGACTGATTTAAACATTTCATTGGTTGTTGGAAAAAGATAAAATTGAATGGAATATGTATGAAATATGGAAAGACCGGCCACAAGGAAGTGACTTGGGTGACTATTCCGTGCAAAAGTTTTTAAAAAGAAAGTTTACTTGACCATGAGCAAAGTTACACAGAGTTGTGTTCAAATATAATTCAAAAACCTGTTCTTGAAGAAACTTATGAGAAACTGAATGATCAATTTCAGTTGATTAACTTACAAAACTATGATATTTGTGTGAGCTTTAAGAACTATGTATTGGATGGCAAAACGCAAACTACTATATATTACGGAAAACAGCTTGAGCACTGCAAGGCTATGGGCTGCACATACGTAAAGCACTGTGATAATGGAAATAATACAAATTATACTTCAGAAAGAATAATGCAAGAATTGCCTGATATCTTAGCTTCAACATTAAGATGTTAAACACACACACCAAAAAAAAAAGTAAACACATTTAATAGGCACAATGTGCAATCTAAAATATATTCAACACACATATCATTCAATCATAAGAATAATATACCTAGAAAACATGTGCATGGGGTATACTCTAACCATCCAACCAAGAACCGGATAATCTAAACTCTTTTTCCAAAGATGGTATGCAGCGGATGGTCCAGCAAATATAAGGCAATCCTCTGGTGGTGGGCCCAACGTGTTTCTCATAGGCAGTGTCTGTGACAGGGAAACGGGTCAGGCCCACCACCAGAGTGTTGCCTTATATTTGCTGGACCATCCACTGCATACCATCTTTGGAAAAAGATTTTATTCCAGCCAACCAAGAACCAGATAATCTAAAGACAAGCCACCCTGGAACCTACTTTTATTGGGAGTGCCAGACTGCAGGATATTCTAACCCTGCTGGACATTACTACCTTCACCCTAAGGACTGAGGGGCACTCAGTAACTATATACAGTATATGGATTCCACAGTTATTTAGCATTACAGGACTGGTCCCTCCCTCTGGTATTTTAGAGTATACCCCCCCCCCCCCCTATGCACGTTTTTAGGTATATTATTATGATTGAATTATATGTGTTTGTGGAATATATTGTAGATTGCACATCATTCCTATTAAATTAGTTTTTATTCTCTAAAAGGTTGCTCAGTTTTTATTTTAACACATTAGTGTAATGATATAATCTTGTGCCGTTTTATCTAATCTATTTTAGTTTCATTTGTTGATCGCATCCTCCTGGGTTGACTACCCAGTACATACAGCAGCACATCCATATATATTTTTCTTTACATACAGAATGTTTGTATATTGACTTCTATCTAAAGTGTTTTAAAATTTGTACACTCTACACAGGGATTGGCTTTAGGCAGCACCTTACTTTTTGGGTTTGTACACTTCCCAATATTGATCACCTATCAGCACCTCTGTCTGTGCAGAGGTCAGTGACCAGATGGAAACTTTTAGTTCCCTTCCAATCGCATTCTAGGGTGCACAAATATCACGTGCTATCGGTGGTCACTGATCGCCGACGTAACAGCCCGGCCCTATTTCATCTTTTAACCACTTACCTGGCAACATCGCCAGGTAAGTGGTTAAAAGATGAAATAGGCAGAATTATGGTCAACTGTTCTTGTAGAAAACACCTCCTGGCTCTTGCTAGGGCCCAAGCAGTTGGTGGTTCCATTTATTTACTCAACTTTAACAATATCTATACTGAACAGTCCTCACATCACACTTAAAATGGCTAGTGCAGAGGTTCCCAAACACGGTCCTCAAGGCTCCCCAAAAGTTCATATTTTAGAGAGATCCATGATAGAGCACAGGTGGTTAAATCAAATTGACTGAGGTACTAATTAAATCAACTGTGTTCAACCATGGATCTCTCTAAAACCTGAACTGTTGGGGGTGCCTCGAGGACCGCATTTGGGAACCTCTGGGCTAGTGATAATAGATGGCTGTCTGTTGACTTTGTTGTACAGTCTAGAGCACAGGTTCTCAAACTCAGTCCTCAGGACCCCAAACAGTGCATGTTTTCCATGTCTCCGCACTGAATCAAGTGAAATAATTAGCTCCACCTGTGGACCTTTTAAAATATGTCAGTGAGTAATGATTACACCTGTGCAGCTGCTGGGTGACCTGCAAAACATGACCTGTGTTGGGTCCTGAGGACAGAGTTTGAGAACCACTGGTCTAGAGCAAAGGTGGACAATAAGCTGCCCTCCAGTTGTTGTGGGACCACACATTCCAGCATGCTCTGCAACAGTTTTGCCATCAGGGGATGCTAAAAACTTTGGCAGGGCATATTGGAATATGTGGTTCAACAGCAGCTGGAGGGATGATTATTTCCCACCCCTGGTCTAGAGACAACTGGGCCTCGAGAAGAATATATAAAATGTTAATCTCAAGCTCGAATCAATATAAGGTCAGGATTTCATAGTTTGTCATTACTGCTAAGTATTACACCCACTGCCTCCTTCTGTCTGGCTCCTTTTAAATGCCACAACATTTTCTTGGGGAGAACTCCAGTCCTTCCACCACCACTGGTCTTTGGCTGTAGTGCAGTGACTACCCGCTACCTAACCACTGGGGATGGGAGAACCAATGGCACCATCGCACTCTGGTTCCTGTTACACATTTGACGCACAGCGCCAGATATTTTACTTATAAATGTAACACTTATAATGTCGGGCACTGCAGTGACTAGAGTCAATGTCCAGAATATTAAAACATGCTCCAAGAGAGTGAAGGGCACAAGCTTCCAGTTAAATCAGACACAAATTCCAAACTTTAACCATGTGTCCCGCAAGAAACAAAATAGGAACATAACTGACACCCATTCATTAGGCTTTTTCCCGCATTGGGTATAGCTGAAATGGTTTCTTGCACTACATTTCTTAAGTTTTTGTTATACATTTGTATTTGGCTTGCACCAAGTTCATATAGCCCTGTTGTGTTTGCCGATTTAAAATAGATTAGTCCTCCAGACATCATTAACATCTCATAACATTTTATTTTGTTAACTGTTGAAATCTATAACCTCCTTTATGCCACTTCTAAAAAAGGCACCAAATGCCATAAAATATTGAGTCAAGCAATCGCATTTACTGCTCCACATTCTACAGCAGGTATATACACACACAAACCATGGTTTATTAATGTCTTCATGTACCATTGTGAGAAAAATATTTTCTCTGCTGCTTGATACCACCATTCGAGGTCACAATGTACTTTTTTGTCTATATTCTGAAAACAACTATAGAGCATAAACACGTCTCAGGAACGGCAGTAATGTGGTCATGTGATCCGGCTACCCTGAAGAAAACACACTGATGCAGCCGGGTTTGCAGATTCAGGCAAGTACAAAATAAACTTTATTAGGGCATTTGTTTTCAACATTATTTAAAAACTCCACAAAAGCATTGCATTATACTTTCAACCCTCTCTAATCCAACAGTGCCTAATACTTTAGCAACTGACCACATGTGGGCAAATGGGCTATGACACTGTGGCAAACAGACACTGCTTCAGTGCAGTCTTAGGCATCACAGCACACATTAAACTGGTCTGATGTGGTGAGCATGTACATTTGTCACAGCTAGTCTGGTTAGCATAGATTTTAGTGGTTGGACAATGCTGCTGCTGTAGATGGTAGGGTTGAAGAATGTGATGCTTGGCAAGTCATTTGGGGCAAACATTCCACACTTGCCCATGAACGCACTACATCCCATCAACAGGCTGTGCTCCCATAAGCTATTGTCTAATACCGCTCTATAAAAAAAAAAAAAAAAAAAAAAAGTATATAAACAATAGCACCCTATAAAACTGCATGAAAAAACACAGCAGCCACCTTGTCACAAGGATGAGTTTATTAAATTAGTTGTTTTCTAAAACAAACATTGCAGTCTCATTGTTAATATAACAATTCTCCCATAGCAGGACCTGCTAGCAAAGCATCATCCATTAAGTGAGCAGAATTGACATTTAAGAGAAAGGGTAAGACCCTGCACCACTGAGCAAGAGTCCAAAAGCATCTAACCAACCTTAAAACCACGCCAACACTCGACCATTAAATAAATATCAAGCCGCCCAAGGGGGAAAAAAAACAAACAAACAAACAAAAAAAAATTAAAGACCAATTGATTTGTGATCTTTCAGAAAGGACATTGCACGAATAATGCAGGCTTCACTTTAGCAATTTAAGTCTCTTCTCCAATAGATAACCCCCAAATTCTGAAGAATCAGTGCTTGTGTGTTTCATGGTTGCACAGTTTAAGAAAATCCTGTGTGGTTTAAGTCTATATATTAGTGTATGAAAAAAAAAGAAGAAAAAAAGTTGAGAAGTGTGAAGAGAGTCTCCGCACAAGCCAGAGCTTATACCAGTACTTGGCTATGTAACAACCATGTAAAAGACTAATGTGGCAAGAGGGTAGCAGCATCATATGGTCAGAAATTCTGTAGGGCTGGAGAAGTGGACCTTGACAGATCAACGCTGCCTAAAGATACTCTCTCATGTGTGGTAGGTCAATGGGCAGGAAGTACAGTCCACTCTGTTTGCAACATGGCACAGCTACACACGCATGCCACAAGCAGAGAGGACCAGATTGCAGGCCAGGAGATATAGTGCACGAGCAAGTTATGTAGGGTGTGAAGTGGGCATTATTAACCCTGTTGTATCCAGATTTCACCCACCCTGGCAATCGGGCAAGATGAAAGGGATGAATTCTTTGACTGTAGCATTTGGCAGAGTCCTCAAGGGTGAAGAGGACACTCACATTCAGAGCCATGAGCATTAAAAGCAAGTGTCACATGAAATCCTCAAACTCTCGTCCATATCCCTCATCGATGCCCCCATAATCAGCCAGATCGTCTTTCATGTTGGCCTTAAAGCCTCCACCAGGAACCCCTCCTTTCTTCTTTTTCTTGGATTTATTTTGCTAGATTTAAAACAAAAAATAAAACAGATTAACCCAGGAACACACTTGGGGTAGATCTTTCCCCCACACACTTACCCATAAGACTATTGTACAGAACAAACTTCCAATGACATAAGGCTAGAGGCCCTGCTATATTGCCAATTTGGTAACTGTACATTGCAAATTAGACAATGGCTTATCACATGAACTTAGCATTACTTTGGCAAAATTCATATTGCTCCAATATGTAAACTCATTCAGTCTAAAGGTCAAAATCATATGTATAGTTGTATGTAAGGGATGTATGTCTGTAGAGCTTAATTTCTAGAGAATTAACATCAACTTGCAACTTGAGTGCAACGTCTCCATGATTGGAAATAAAGAGGCCCGATGTGGAATTAAACACAAAATGGCTGTAGATGTTCCCACAATGCATGCACGAGAAAATAGAAATGGATACAAATCTCTATGAATCCAGTACTTGACAGGGCACACTTATGTTGACATCAAAGTCTATATAGACCAGTGCTGCATTAACAAGCTCTCACTGAACTTGGCCTACACGAGACCGCCCTGTTCCACATCCTCTGTTGGAAGTATCGATTCCACAGACATGTGACCATGCACTGCCCATTCTTGCATACGCTTTGTTACAGAACAATGAGCTAACACCCAAGATAGCTTCCGGTGTATGTTCACTCAACATCAACATCGCTATGTCCCCCATACAGATAATGGAAATCGGTCTAGAAGTGCAGGACTTAATCCCCCACTGGTGGCCAGTCTCACCTTCTCTTGTTTCTGCTTCTCACTGCAGAGAACTGATAGGGTATTTGAGATCTTCTTCAGGTCTTCAACTTCCACTGGAAGACATGTTATCTAATTAACACAAACTTTCCAGTACAAAATTACATATGTGGAATATTGGATGTGGAAACACACCATATAAATAGACGAGCAAGGAGTTTTAGGTTTTTTTGCGACTGTATTAGGCCCACTACTCACATGAAATACAGACATCTCGTAATAGTGCTTCTAGGAAGACTGCGTAATGTATAGATTTCTCATACTGCGTGATCTTCTCCTTCAGCTGCTTCCCAAATTCTGCAAAGTCATTTCTTGAGGATGGATTCATGGCATCAATGCCGGTAACTGTGACCTCACCTGTGAGGGGAGTATGGCGGTAAGTCTAAGAGTCACTACTAAACCAGTATATTTCATGGTTGAGCCACATCTTGATAAAAAACTTTAATAGTGTTCCCGCTAGGCTATTTTAGCAGGGAACCGCGCCCTGCCAGATTTTAAAAACGCACCCCCCCTTATGCAGCTACCCCGCTGAATCAGCCTACCGCGTGCCGTCCCAGGCTGCATCAATTTATCACCGGGTGAAGTGATGCCATATGCTTGCACCTGGCATCTGCTCACACTGCAGGGAGAGCTTGGGTGCAGCCCAGCATCTCAGTGAGTGCTGAGCATGCACCCAAAGTGATGTAAAGGAAAAGCGTCTAAAAGACATGCCCACTTCTCGGGCACGGGACGAAAGTGTCCTTTTGCCAGCACCCTGCCCCCGTGCTCCTTAGAATGAACACTATTTAGACGATATAAATAAGAGTAAGGTACAATAAAGTAGGAGAGGGTATTTTATCTGTAACCTCTAAATCCGTAATATCTATTCAGTGTTCTTCCCCAGGAAACAGAAACTATTTACCAAAAGCTTCTTTTGCCAGCTCCAGGTCGGATTCCTCTTGTAACTGCTTGAGGCGCAGTTTTTCTGCCAGCTGTTCCTCCGCTGACAATTCTACAGTCTCCTCAGGCTCCTCCAACTGTAAAGAGAACAGAGACTTTATGCAGGACTAAAATGTACCCATTGGAAATCAAGCCCTCCATGCCCACTTCAGGTAACACACCCTTTTTTTCAGTTCCTCCTGTTTCTTCTTCTGAAGCATTTCTTTTTGTTTGATTTTATCAACCAATTTCTTCTTATCTGGAACTTTCTGTTCTAAAAAGCAGAAGGAAGATCAAGAAAATCAAAATAAGCTACTTGCTATTGAGTCCACGGATACCAGCAGTCATCAGTCTTCCATTGTAAAGTCGGTAATCATACTTCTTTAGTCTATCCTTCAACAATATGAGGTGCTCTTCCCACTGTATTGCTCATTAAGGCCCGTATTCAATTAGAAGCGAAAAGTCAGTTGCCGGACTTTGCCGACATCGCTGGTTTCAGATGCAATAAAGTATCGCGCGCGTCCCCGCGTATACCCGTATTCAATTTGAAATCGGCAAAAATGGGACCCGGCGAAACAAAAACAGGTGAAAACTCCTGTTGTTTTTTGGGGAAATCCGCCTGACACCCCCCAAAAGATGCTCTGCTGAAGGTATTTGGGGTCTTTGAATGGTCTCAATCGGCGCCATTTAGCGTCTTTGGGACAGGGGTGAAGAATAGCATTTAGGAAAAATTTTGGGGGAAAATAAGTGTTCCCATCAAATTTGGGGTACATGAAAATGGGTGCAAGTATATTTTAAAGTTGCTATAGTAAAGCAATAAAAAGCGCCAAAAACGCACCTTCAGCAAACACCTGCAATCAAAAATACACCTCCCCCATAGGCTTTTTTTCAGCTAGTTTTTGATTTTGTACACCCACTTTGATTTTTTTTTCACCCATTTTTTCAAAGTGCTTTTTTGGTGTATCCTTTGTGGGGTTTTTGACGCACTTATCGTCATGTCCAAAGGGTGCAGGATGGTTCCCGCAACATTGCACCCCAAAACCCCAATTCCGCACATTTTTATTCATAGGCGAAACTTTTTCGCCTATTACATTTCATTGTGTTATCGCGTCGGCAAAAAGACAATTGAATACGGGGATAAGTTGAAACCGGCGAAAATTACGTCATCGGTGAAAATGTATCGCCGGAACAGACTTTTTGCTTCTAATTGAATACGGCCCTAAATTGGTTACCACCATCTAATCCAGTGTCAGTGGTCTACAGACAAGTGCCTGCTGATCAGCCAACCCCCCCCATGTCTACTTTACCACAATATTCCCTATTCCTTACCTATCTTCTGAGGCTCTTGTTTGTTTTCTGCATCCTCCTCATCATCCCAATTGTCCTAAAGAGAGAGACAGTTATTTACTGGCGTATTGACAAGGCACACTAAAAGCACTTTAAACACTGGTACGACTGTTAAACTGAAGTCACTGAACCATCACCCAATGAGAAAATCGAAGGGTGTAACTTTATATTTTGATCCACTATTTGGTGATCAGAACACTCCACATGTGGGAGTTAGAACCTTCTTGAATTGTCTGACTGTACCAGAATTTTGTAGGAGACCGTATTTGAATAGTGAACATATTCAACCAATGCATTTGTACAGCAACAAATAAAAACGTATATTATATAAATATCAGTGATCGCCTTAACACATATACAGGTGTGTTGGTAGCAGCACATGGGATAGGCAGAGTACTAATGAAGGCCCCGATTTAGAATTAGTGCAAACTGCACTTTTTGAGCAAATCATGTAGCACTGCAGGAAAGGTGTGCAAAGGCTTTTTTTTTTTTGTTACCTATATTTTCATCTGACAGCATTTCCTGTTCTCGAAATCAAGAGGTTCATGATTGCTCTCTGCTTCCCCCTCCCCTGTTCAGTCCCTCTATCCCTTGCCGTGCTGCAATTGTGCACCGATAAACCCCTCATCTAGCATACTGTATTTATTGTACTTATACTATTTATAGAACGGTCTCATGGGTTTTACAGTTTACAACAGATCAATGTACATAGAGGGAGATTGTGACACACTGTACAGGATCAGTATTTAAACACTGTACAGCCCATACATTTTATTTTTTCTAGCAGCTACAAGGCATTATTCTTCACACTGCCAGGGCATCAATAGAAAAGACAACACATAAGTGTGGGGGGAGGGAACAAGTCATGTAAATGTAAGTTACACATTTGTACAGGAAGAGATGGGGGGCCGGGGTGGAGTGTTATTTTAATGTAAGTGTAGATAAAGGGGGTGTTGAGGTGCATAATTGAGGTATGGCATAAAAGGGGCATGTTGAAGACATGGTATAAAAGGGGAATGTGCAGAGGTCTGAGGGTCATTCAATGGGCATGTGGAGAGGTAAGTTATGATTGGACACAGAAAAAGTGAGTTATGAAATTCTTTTAAACGATGGGTCATTGGGCCCACATAATTATGAACTTGGCGCAATTACTGGTAAATTCTCTAGAGGCTGGTGAAGCCTATGCACTCCACACCGGACAGAAGAACCGATCTTTGCTGAGACCACTGGTCAGCAGAACGGATACATTTTAGCCAGTGATTTTCGTGATGTCACAATGTATGGATAACATCGATTTATGTATGAGGAGTGGACTATTACGGAAGGTAAACAGGTACTTCTCAGTGACCAATCATTGCGTGCCTCCTACTGCAATAAAGTGAGACGCTCAGTGATACAGAAAAAAAAGTTTAAAACAATTTCTTTAATAAAATAGATCATTCAAATGCATATCCAGTTCCCCTGCCATTACCCCAATTCTGCAGCATGAAGACGCTTAGCAGTAGTCATAAGAGCAGGCAAAGCTCAGAACGCACAGGCTATGTTTCTATGATAACCAAGAAACACTGTTGGGGTAGAGATCCAAAGCTAAAGAGGCCAAGTATATCAGCTATGCAAAAACAGCATGAATGACCAGGAGAAATGCCACGCAATTTAAAAACCTACCACATTTAAAATCTACATATAGCTTACATTTGGACACCTGCCACAAGTTTACGAATGTTAAAAATGCACATTAATAGTCTATGTCAGTGGTTCCCAAACTGTGCGCCGTGGCACCATGGTGTGCCTCGGGACACTTGCAGGGGTGCCTCAGGTTGGTTGTCCAGCACCAAATCAAATTATTTATGGTCAATGTAATGTAATTATGTGGACAAACCGAAGCTCAAACCTGTCCACAACCACATAACTGACCCTATGGATGACAGGTAAGCACAATTTACTTCACTTTACTACATTTTGTCTGAATTTCTCAATAACAAACGTTTGGCTTAGGGGTGCCATGAAAACAATGCTGATACTCTAGGGCACCGTGATTCAAAAAAGTTTGGGAACCTCTGGTCTATGTTAATTTTTTTTTTTTTAAACTCCATATTAACGCACCTTTACTTCATCCTCTTCGTCTTCTCCCTCCCATCGGTCTCTTACCGTCAATGTGCCAGTTTTTGGAATTGGCTCCTCTGGCTCAAAGTCATCTACCTCTGTGTAAATAGAAAAGTCATCAAGAACTGATTCAGGGGAAAAAAAAACAAAAAACTAGGTGATCATAGTATTATGGGAAGGGTGTCTCCCAATCAGTCTTACAAAAAGGGTCATTAGTCAATGTGATAAATGTAGACCACAAATGATCTGATAATGGAGAGTAGGGAGCCCGTTTTTTGGGTGGGTGTTGGGGGAGAGCAGGGAGACAGGACAACTCGGGGGGGTACTGCAGAAGGGGCCAGTCTGGGGGCACTACATAAGAGACCAGTCTGGGGGCGCTGCATAAGGGCAATGCTAAACTACAGGGGGCACTGTATAAAGGGCACTTTTGACTGAGAGCCAGTGGGGGAGCAGCCTGAGACTTGTCGGACTGGATTGGTAAGGGAGATACCCCTTTTCCCGGCGCGCATAATTTCGAAGGCCCCCGCCTGGCTACTTTTTGATGCAGGTGGGGGCAGGGAGACAGGAGGACATGGGGGGGGGGAGCAGGGAGACAGGAGAACTGGGGGGGGGGGGGGAGCAGGGAGACAGGAGAACTGGGGGGGGAGCAGGGAGACAGGAGAACTGGGGGGGGGGGGGAGCAGGGAGACAGGAGAACTGGGGGGGGGGGGGAGCAGGGAGACAGGAGAACTGGGGGGGGGGGGGGGGAGCAGGGAGACAGGAGAACTGGGGGGGGGGGGAGCAGGGAGACAGGAGAACTGGGGGGGGGGGGAGCAGGGAGACAGGAGAACTGGGGGGGGGGGGGAGCAGGGAGACAGGAGAACTGGGGGGGGGGGGAGCAGGGAGACAGGAGAACTGGGGGGGGGGGGAGCAGGGAGACAGGAGAACTGGGGGGGGGGGGAGCAGGGAGACAGGAGAACTGGGGGGGGGGGAGCAGGGAGACAGGAGAACTGGGGGGGGGGGAGCAGGGAGACAGGAGAACTGGGGGGGGGGGAGCAGGGAGACAGGAGAACTGGGGGGGGGGGAGCAGGGAGACAGGAGAACTGGGGGGGGGGGAGCAGGGAGACAGGAGAACTGGGGGGGGGGGAGCAGGGAGACAGGAGAACTGGGGGGGGGGGAGCAGGGAGACAGGAGAACTGGGGGGGGGGAGCAGGGAGACAGGAGAACTGGGGGGGGGGGGAGCAGGGAGACAGGAGAACTGGGGGGGGGGGAGCAGGGAGACAGGAGAACTGGGGGGGGGGAGCAGGGAGACAGGAGAACTGGGGGGGGGGAGCAGGGAGACAGGAGAACTGGGGGGGGGGAGCAGGGAGACAGGAGAACTTGGGGGGGGGGAGCAGGGAGACAGGAGAACTGGGGGGGGGGAGCAGGGAGACAGGAGAACTGGGGGGGGGGAGCAGGGAGACAGGAGAACTGGGGGGGGGGGGGAGCAGGGAGACAGGAGAACTGGGGGGGGGGGGGAGCAGGGAGACAGGAGAACTGGGGGGGGGGGGAGCAGGGAGACAGGAGAACTGGGGGGGGGGGAGCAGGGAGACAGGAGAACTGGGGGGGGGGGAGCAGGGAGACAGGAGAACTGGGGGGGGGGGAGCAGGGAGACAGGAGAACTGGGGGGGGGGAGCAGGGAGACAGGAGAACTGGGGGGGGGGAGCAGGGAGACAGGAGAACTGGGGGGGGGGGAGCAGGGAGACAGGAGAACTGGGGGGGGGGGGAGCAGGGAGACAGGAGAACTGGGGGGGGGGGGGAGCAGGGAGACAGGAGAACTGGGGGGGGGGAGCAGGGAGACAGGAGAACTGGGGGGGGGGAGCAGGGAGACAGGAGAACTGGGGGGGGAGCAGGGAGACAGGAGAACTGGGGGGGGGGAGCAGGGAGACAGGAGAACTGGGGGGGGGGAGCAGGGAGACAGGAGAACTGGGGGGGGGAGCAGGGAGACAGGAGAACTGGGGGGGGGAGCAGGGAGACAGGAGAACTGGGGGGGGAGCAGGGAGACAGGAGAACTGGGGGGGGAGCAGGGAGACAGGAGAACTGGGGGGGGGGGGGGAGCAGGGAGACAGGAGAACTGGGGGGGGGAGCAGGGAGACAGGAGAACTGGGGGGGGGAGCAGGGAGACAGGAGGTCTTGGGGGGGGAGCAGGGAGACAGGAGGTCTTGGGGGGGGAGCAGGGAGACAGGAGGTCTTGGGGGGGGAGCCAGGAGGTCTTGGGGGGGGAGCAGGGAGACAGGAGGTCTTGGGGGGGGAGCAGGGAGACAGGAGGTCTTGGGGGGGGGGAGCAGGGAGACAGGAGGTCTTGGGGGGGGGGGGAGCAGGGAGACAGGAGGTCTTGGGGGGGGGGGAGCAGGGAGACAGGAGGTCTTGGGGGGGGGGGAGCAGGGAGACAGGAGTTCTTGGGGGGGGGGAGCAGGGAGACAGGAGAACTGGGGGGGGGAGCAGGGAGACAGGAGGTCTTGGGGGGGGAGCAGGGAGACAGGAGGTCTTGGGGGGGGGGGAGCAGGGAGACAGGAGGTCTTGGGGGGGGGAGCAGGGAGACAGGAGGTCTTGGGGGGGGGAGCAGGGAGACAGGAGGTCTTGGGGGGGGGGGGAGCAGGGAGACAGGAGGTCTTGGGGGGGGGGGGAGCAGGGAGACAGGAGGTCTTGGGGGGGGGGGGAGCAGGGAGACAGGAGGACTTGGGGGGGCGGGAGCAGGGAGACAGGAGGACTTGGGGGGTGAGGGGGGAGAACGAATAAGTAGTAAGGGATGAGAATAAGTAGTGCGGGATGCGAGCAAAGAGACAGACTGGAGTGGAGGATTAAGCGGGGGCAGATCTAAATATGACATTTGAGATGAGGCAGGAAGCCCTGCACGGTGATAGGTGACTGATGACTCTCCGGCCCCGGGCAGCTGCTGGCCCCTCCACGTTACACACAAAGTTTGGTCCAGACATTTGGCGGCGAACGGCACCGGATGAGGAGCGGTGAGCTGGATACACCAGCTGGACACCCAACACTCAGCCATGCGGCCCTCCGGTACACGGTGGAGTTGAGGAGTACACGGCTGTTGACACGTGGCGGGGAGTAGTGGTTGGGAGGTAAGCGAGGATGCGGTCGGGGGTCATGATCGGAGGGGGGTCCCCGGTGCTCTCTCTCACCCCAGCTGTCGGTTTCTGCCATCTTGTTTCCCGCTGCCTCTCCGGCTCCGACACTGAATCACCGCGTCCAGCTGCGCGCGCAGCGCACTGAGTTCCCGAGCGGTACTCACCGGAAGGACGTCACCGGATGTCCGCCCGTCGCCATCTTAGTACCCCCAGCTCGAATATTGGTTCTTGGGGGAGGTGGTGACATTTTGGCCGCCATCTTTGAGGTAAACACGTGAGACGGTGATACACGTGTGTGTTTGCTGGGGAGAGTGTGACAGCCGATGTGTGTACTGTCTCTGTCACCGCCGGGGAATGGGGGCACAGAGCGTTCCCGACAGGACAGTTATTTGTTGTTTCCACAGGTATCACCAGACAGAGAGCTCAGGCCCAGCAAAGAGAGGACGTTCTGAGATGGGGCAGGAAGGATATTATCAAGTCTTGATACCAAAAACCCTGGGAAATGGAGATCTCAAAAATCCCTATTTTTTTCTCTGACATTTTTATTTATTTTCGGTTAGAGCAGTGCGGTAGATGCTTCTAAAGCTAAATTTAATTTCAAAATATACAAAACAGTAGCAAGCCCGCTGCCACACGCACGCAAATCCCTCCAATAACGCTTATTATTGCTTAAGTTACTACAGTGTTATTGAACCTATTGTCTCCTCCTTGCTCCTTGTCAGCTCCGCTTGCTGCCGATCAGTCCCCACTCCCAGACAAAACGTTCGAAGTCTCCAGGTCTGTTCCATGTGATGGTATAAGACATTTGGGTAAGTTTTAATATATACGGGCCTATTCATCATCGCTTAATTTATACAAAAGCAGGTGAAAATGCAAATTTTCACCTGCAATTGTAAAAATGAAGTTATCGGGCCATTCATCAAAAAGGTAAAGCAGGAGATATCACAGATAACTCCTACTTACCTTCCTTTGCGGAATGGTCCGCTGTCCCCATACACTAGTTTGGGAGAGAATTCCAAGCTCCGAAAATATAATGTTTTCGAAGCTTGACTGCGGCATTTGCGAATGCTCAGATGGCGAATGCTCCTGCTCTGGGCTCGCAAACCGTGCCTTCCATAAGGGAAAAAGGTCCGGGTTGCGAAAAGGCCCGTCTGGATCTTTCCGCCGGACGTCGGGGCTCTTGTGCGCATGCGTGACCTGTAGGTCGAGCATGCACAATCCCTTCACTGCTCCAAAAAGCATTGAAGCCGGTCGCGGGGACAGCTGATTTCGCATCAGCTGTCGCCGCGCCGGAGCAATGATTAATTGCTCTGGCAGCCATGGCGAGTTAAGGTACGTATACAAAGTACGATATATCGTTCATTTTTATGCAGTGAACGACCAACGATGCGTGTTCCCACATGAACGGAAACTATGATCGTCCGTACATGCAAGCCAACTTGCACGATATTGTTAACTTAGCCTGTTCCGAGATGTGGCAGGATGACTTCACTGAAAGATATCTTTTAAGTCGTTGCTGGTACAGATCTTACTGTGTGTATGCAGGTTTAGAATGTTAATTATTGGGGTCCCCGATAATTAATAGGCCCCTAAAGGTGCATACACACGGTACGATATCTATGAACGATATCTCGTTCATTTTTATGCAGTGTACGACCAACGATGCACGATCCCGCATGAACGATATCTATGATCATCTGTACATGCAGGCCAATCTGGATGATATAGTCAACTTTGCCTGTTCGGAGATGTGGCAGGATGACTTCACTGAAAGATATCTTTCAAGTCGTTGCTGGTACAGATCGTTCCGTGTGTACCCAGCATAAGTCCCATTCCATCCAAGTTAAATAATGTAGAACTGTCATCATAAATCAGGTAAAGCTTAAATTTGATTCTAGTAACCTAAAAGTAAAACAAAACAAATTACAATGTACTTGTGACGAAACACAATATCCTTCCAATGTAACATAACATTAAAGTTCTTTGAAGTTAGACCAGGCTGGGCTCTGATTTTTCCTGTGCAGGGTAAGCAGACCCAATGGTTTAATAATATATTAATCTGAATATTTTTGCATTTGTACAAAAAAAAACCCAATTGTTTAGGTGACGAAGCGGGACATGTGCAACAATTTTAGGTAATTTTTTTATTAAAACATTGTTTTTTAACATCAATATGTATACAGTTTATTTACCACTATAGTGTTGTCTATGAAATATTTTTAATCCAGGGAAAGAATATCTTTGGACATTGCCAATATCCGGAGTTGGAATAATTTTAAGAACGTTACACCATGGAACCTATGCAGTATCATTAGTTTTGAATGTGTGGGCTGTATTCAATTAGACGCAAAAAAAGTTTGGCCGATTGCTACTTTTCACCAGTCGGAAACTTATCTCCGTATTCAATTACAAACACCTCGTGTACGCGAAAAGTCAATGCAATGTAATAGGCGAAAAAGATTCGCCTCTGAATAGTAGGAGAAAAGAAGTGCATTTTTTTATTTTGTGGTGGAAAGGTGGGGAAAACACTCCCTTGGGACAGTCCCCCAAAGGATAACTGCATCAAAAAATCCCTTAAAAAAAAGTGAGGAACACCTCAAAAAAGTACATTCAGGATGTGCTGAGGGGGCACTTGATTAGAATGGCCTCCAAAATCAAAAAAGATTTTCTGACCCGCACCAATACTCTCTCAATTAAACTCCAACAATTGGAGGCCCAACACAAACAATCTCAAGACCCCTCTATCTTGATGGAGCTCCTCACTATTCGACGTTCTCTTGCCCTACTATTCTCCCAACATACTGCTAAACGCCTCAAATGACTCCGCCAAACATTTTATGAAAAAGGCGATAAGGCAGACAAAATCCTGGCCTCTAGGCTTCGTTCAATGTGTACCCACAAAAATATTCTTATGATCAAAAATTCTAAGAGTCACCTCCATGACCCTGCCGCCATTAGATCTGAATTTCAAAACTACTATAGCAAGCTATATAACTTGCAATCTACCTCCCTCCATTCCTCTACCCCACCTACTGATGTAGCAATCCAGGACTTTCTTGCTGCTGCCCACCTCCCTCAATTGTCCCGGGAGGCCCTGGATGACTTGGGTGGAGAGATCTCAGGGGAAGAAATACTAGTGTCTATTAAAGCAGAAATCAGGTAAATCTCCTGGACCTGATGGCTATACTGCCGCATATTATAAGAAGCTTGGAGGTCTTTTAGTTCCCCACTTGCACTCCCTTTTTAATAATGTTCTGCAGGGGGGATCCTTCCCTGCAGAAATGCTGGAGGCCCGAATTGTTGTGATACCTAAGGAGGGCAAGGACCCCAGTATTTGTGCGAGCTATAGACCTATTTCCCTGCTCAACCTTGATGTTAAAATTTACGCGAAAATTCTGGCTAACAGGCTCAATCTTGTCCTTCCCTCTTTGGTCCACTGTGACCAAGTTGGTTTCATACCAGGCCGTCAGGCACTGGATAATACCCGCAGGGCGGTAGATCTGTTCCATATTATTAACTCCAGGAGATCCCCAGCTATTATTCTTTCTCTAGATGCTGAAAAAACATTTGATAGGATCTCCTGGGGTTTCATGTCTCATGCCCTACAATCTTTTGGGTTATCTGGGAACTTCCTGATGGGCATCATGGCCCTCTACTCTGTGCCTTCAGCTAGAGTCTCCATTAACGGAGTCCCATCTGATATATTTTCCATCTCCAACGGTACCAGACAGGGATGTCCCCTTTCCCCCCTAATCTTCGCCCTGATAATTGAGCCTCTAGCCTCCCTCATCCGCCTTGATCCTAAAATCAGCGGTGTGCGGGTCGGGAACATCTCTAAAATTGCCCACTTTGCGGATGACATTCTGCTTACGCTTACTCAACCTCGGATCTCTTTGCCCAATCTTTTTGGACTCCTGGATAACTATAGCACATTTTCTGGGTACAAAATTAACTACTCCAAGTCGGAGGCCATGCTTCTTCATGTTCCACATCGGGACGCTGAATCCCTTAAGCCCTTCTATAACTTTAAATGGCAACATAAAAAACTCAAATACCTTGGGATCTTCCTGACTTCCCATTATAACCTGCTATATCAGGAAAACTTCCCACAACTTTTCGCTAAACTACAGGCAGACCTGACCTCTTGGAAGAAACTTATCATTTCGTGGCTGGGCAGAATCATCTCTGTTCAAATGAATATCCTTCCTAAATGGCTCTATCTATTCCAAACACTCCCTATAGCTGTTCTCCACTCTCTCCTCCATAAAATTCAGAAGAGCATTACCCGCTTTATCTGGAATGGTAAAACCCCCAGGTTATCTTCTGCTATTCTTAAAAAGCCTATATCTAAAGGTGGTAGGGGCCTTCCAGATTTTAAACTATATTACCTGGCTACCCACTTCTCTCAAATTGCCTCCTCCTATTCTCCCCCTGGAACAACATCCTGGCTTGACATTGAAGCCAATATTATTAATTTCCCAGACCTGTCCTCTCTCTGGGGCTTACAAAAGAGATATCGCCCCCCCTCCTCCAGTCTCCCATCTACTCTTCAATTCCTACTACATTTGTGGAATCTATACTCCGTTAAATTCTCGATCACATCTATATCTCCCCTCACACCCATATGGAACAATCCCTGTTTTCCACCAGGCCTACAAACAACCCGCATGACATGGTGGACACATCTGTCCCTCAAATTTCCTGTGAATTTTAGCGCAGATGGACCTTGGCTTTCCCTCTCAGAATTGCAGTCAAAAGCAAACCAAATACGGCACTTTCTACAATCTATGCCACAAGATTCACATCTACGCGCCCTCACCCACTTTGAACGCCTCTGCAGGTTCCATCCCATGTCCAAAGGAATGATTTCCCAAATTTATAGTATCCTTATTGATGATGTTTTTTCAACTCGTAATCCACACGAATCTTCTTGGGAGACGGACCTTGGCCCACCACCGGATGAGGAGGCTTAGGACGACATGACAATACGCCTCGAGACACATTGTCTCGAGGCACACCATGGAAAATAACAATGCCACACTCTGGTAAATCCTGGCAGAGGCAGGGTTACTTGCCCGAAGCCTCATGCCAATGGACCTTAAGATGGATGTCTCAAGAGCCACGCCGTCAAAGACAGACGTCCAAGGTCCGGATGAAGGCAGGGACCCTGGGACAACAGGTCCGGACGTTGAGGCAGAAGGAACGGAGTGTCGATGGAGAGACTCTGAAGATCTGAGTACCGAGGACACCTGGGCCACCAGCATAAGCTCACCACTGTCCTGCTTCAATTTCCGAAGAACCCGAGGGAGAAGGGATATCGGAAGGAAGAGACGCAAACTGGAAGGTCCACCTGACCGCCAGAGCGTCCACCAGACATGCTTGTGCGTCTATTGTTCTGGACCAGTACACGGGCAACTTGTGATGGGAGGCCAGGAGGTCCACCTCCAGCATGCCCCACTTTTCCACAAGGAGCTGAAACACCTCTTGGTGAAGCGACCATTCCCCGGGACGCACATCGTGACGGCTGAGGAAGTGTACCTCCCAATTGAGGACTCCTGGAATGAACACTGCCGAGATGGCTGGAAGATGGCACTCCACCTGAGACAGAATGCGTGACACCTCTCTCATCTCTGCCCGACTGCGATTGTCCCCTTGATGGTTGATGTCCGCCACCGTGGTGGCGTCATCGGACTGTACATTCACAGCTCTTCCGTGAAGAACATGACTTGACAACTGGAAGGTCCGATACACGGCCCAAATTTCCTGAATGTCGATCGGAAGAATTGCTTCTTCCGCTGTCCAACGGCCCTGAAGTGAGAGTGAACCTGTCACTGTACCCCAACTCCGTAGACTGGCATCCGTTGTCAGGAAAACCCAGTTCGGGATCCGAAAGGGGCAACCGTTGGTGAGATGAGATGGCTGACACCAGCATCTGAGTTACAGTGTGGCAACCCATTCCATTTGAATAGAATCTGCCCCTGCAGGGGACCTGGAATGGAACTGGGCATATTCCACCATGTCGAATGTCGACACCATGGACCCCGGAACCTGCATTGCCGAGTGAACCGACACTGCAACTGTTCAGGCAACTATGCAACCGCAGTTGCAGGGAGGAGATCTTTCTGGAGTCAGAAAGATCCTCTGCTGCAGAGAATCAAGAAGGGCTCCCAAATGGTTCATCCTTTGTGAGGGAATTAGGGAGGATTTCTTCCAATTTATTAGCCACCCGTGCGCTTGCAGACAAGGGATCGTCAGGTGTAGATGTTGTAGAAGTACCTCTGGAGAACCTGCCAGCAACAGGAGGTCGTCGAGATATGGAAAAAGCCGTATACCCTTGCTCCGAAGATGGGCAGCCTTGACTGCCATAACCTTGGTGAATACCCTTGGGGCCATGGAGAGGCCAAAGGGTAGAGCCCGAAACTGGAAGTGGTTCTGCCATATAGCAAACCGCAGATACTGCTAGTGTGAAGGCGTTATGGGAACACGAAGGTATGTGTCCTGGATGTCCAGGGAAACCATGTAGTCCTCAGGGTCAATTGCCAGATTGATGGAACGCAAAGTTTCCATCCTGAATTTGGGCACTCTGAGGAACTTGTTCAAAGACTTCAGGTTGAGAATAGGCCGATGAGACCCATTGGGCTTCGAATCAGAAACATAGTAGAGTAGTAACCTGTCCCGTGTTGAGAAGGCGGGACTGGAATAACAACCCCTGCTCTCAGCAAGGACTCTATGGTCTCCTGAATCTGCAGGGCCTTGGCTTCGCTTGAAGGAGGACCTGTGCAGAAAAACTGGTGGGGAGGCCTGTGACGAAAGGAGAGGATGCACCCCCGAGAGACCACTTCTCGTAACCAGGCATCCGTGGTGGTGTTGTACCAGGACTGGGCGAATAGAAGAAGTCGGCCTGCCACTCTGGGATCCCCCAGAGGGAGGCCCGTCCCATCAGGCAGAGGGTTGATCCACCGGTTTGGAAGCAGGGTGTCGAGCACCCTAAGCTTCTTGGTTTTAGAGGCTTCCTTAGTGGCCGCTTTCCTGGGGAAGGAGTGACCCTTAGACTTTCCTTAAACATGAAAGGACCGAGATGCAGAGGTCCTAACCTTGGAAGGCGCAGTAGCTGAAGGCAGAAAAGCCAACTTAGACTTTGCCAGGGTGTCTACAATTTTGTCCAAATCAGGACCAAACAATAACTCCCCATTAAAGGGCAAGGCCTCCAGGCCTTTCTTGGAAACATCATCTGGCCTTCAAGAACGTAACCACAAAGGGCGGAGGGCAGACACTTCTGCGGCCGAGACTCTGGAGGTTAGCAGACTGGCATCCAAAGCCCTATATAGGTAGCGGCATCTCATCTGTCCCACCAGCATTCTGGACCTCAGGAGCTTCCTCAGTAAGGTTGTCCTCAAGTACATTGGCCCAGCTCTCAATGGCCTTAGCTACCCAGGAGATAGCCATAGACGGACGAGCCACAGCCCCTGAGAGAGAATAATCTGACCTTACGCAAATTTCCACTTTCCTGTCTGTAAAATCCTTTAGAGAGGAGATGAAGGGTAAGGGCAGTGTAGCACTTGTGATTAAGCGAGTAACATGAGAATCCACCGCAGGTGGCGATCCCCACTTTTTGCAATGTCCTGCAGGAAACGGGTAGCTAGATGCCAAACGTTTCTGTGGCTGGAAC
Source organism: Taudactylus pleione (assembly GCA_031769625.1). Taxonomy (NCBI): domain Eukaryota; kingdom Metazoa; phylum Chordata; class Amphibia; order Anura; family Myobatrachidae; genus Taudactylus; species Taudactylus pleione. The sequence continues at coordinate 25,987,214 of JAUIMM010000555.1, forward strand.
CTCTTACTAGGCAACTGCCAGGCCTCCGCCATGTGGTCAGTCAACTGGTCAGCGAGAGGAAAAATAGCTATATACACTTTAGTCTGTTTGAAATTTGGATTTAGAGGCCGGGGCATCATCCTCTATGTCAAGGATGGATCGCACCGCCCATACCAATGCTGTCACCTTAATAGAAGACTTAGTTACCACCTCCCGGACTGGAGAATCCAAGTCAGAGTCCTCATATAATGCCCCGTCATCTGAGGACGCATCCGAGTCTGACAATAACGTAGACTGGGACGACACAATAGGGCGTTTAGATGCCCTATGGGGCTTGTCACTCTTTAGCATAGATTGAAAAGCTGAAGAAGAAGCCGCTAAACTCTGGACTGAACTAGAAAACACATCCACCCAGGGTATCTGCCCCCCTGTGAGAGTCCCTGAAAAGGGACGACCGACTGATGCGCCACCTGAGGAGGCTGCACATATAGCGGCACCCCTGGATAGGCAATAACAGCTTGAGGCCCAGGGGAAGACTGCAATAATTGCGGGATACCCTGCAAAGGGAAAATTGCAGTTTGGGGTAACCCCATTTGGAGTGCTAAGACTGCCAGGTGATCCGCTATGGAGGCCAGCAACTGGGAAGAGAGTGCCCATAATTGAGGGGTTGGAGGGCCCAGGCAACTGAAAGCACCTCATACACAGCCCATCCTGTGATAAATCCTCCTTAATTACTCCCGCAGCACAGCGTCTGCAGGAGAACAGAGTGGGAGCAACGAAGCGCTCTACTTCCTTGTCAGACATAATATAAATTTATATACAGATATATAAATAAATGGGAAGCACAAAGGTGGACCACTGGAAAAACCAACAAGCGTGCAACACACATCCACAGATATGGCACTATTTAGCAAGCAACTGTATGTGACAGACCTCACAAATACTTGAATATATATATGTGAGATCAGAGAGAGGCCCTTCCCCCACATACCTGCCAGGGCTGTAGGAGAAAGAAAGAAAGGTATAGACTGACAGTATTAAGGAAATAAAGCACAAACAGCACTAGCAAAAAAGTCACATACCATGCAGAAGACTACTCACTGCACCGTTACAACTACAATCAACTTGCCCAGATTCAGTGTCTGGGAGGGCTATAGTGCTGTGTACACTGACCTTTAGCAGGGGAGAGGTAAACCGGGGGACCGGTCCATACGCCGCCTGAGCGATATGCACTGCCACCAGAGAAAAAAAGATGGCCGCCGGAGACCTCAGAGTAGAGAAGGAGGAAGTAGCTCTGTGACACCAGACCCGAGTGGAAAGGCGCGCTGAGCTGAGGGGAGGAGCCGCTAAACAGGGAAGGCTCCCCTGGCTAGCATTTAACCCCAGATCTGTACTGGCATCGCAGCGCCGGCGGGGTGTAGTAGCGGTAGCTTGGACGTCCAATGGACAGTCTGACGCTGCCGCTCTGAAGAGCAGTAAAAATAAAATTTTAAAACTCATAAAATAAATTAAGCTTAGGGGCTGCTAATCAGCCCTCCTGCGCTAACAGTGATCCGACTCCAGCCGGGCACCAACTAAAACTGAGGTGGCTCGGGGGGCGGGGTATAGGGGAGGATGGATCCAGTGCATACTGGGAGCTAAAGCTTTAATTGCGTGGTGCCCGTGGATCCAGATCCAGCTTTACCCCAAGGTCAACCCTGTGGACCCTGAAGCAGAAATAACATTTATATTATTATTGATTCATAACAAACCTTTTAAACTTCCTCTTGAAATACTGCTATTCACATGCCTTTGTTTCCAATAGTAGTGAGTAGTGAGCATTTACAGAAATACTAGTGTTGCCACATCTCTTCACCAGTATAGGAAACACTGATGTTTTTTTACACCAAATTTACCTTACAAAAGCAGTTATTTTGAAAATGTATTTTTTCGTCAATTTGGTTTCACTTTCTTTGGAATGGCCCATATCATCTGTTCTCTATATGGGCCTCACTACTTGTATGAAAGGCCAGAGGTACATATAACCTTTGAGAGCAATTACATTGTGTATGAGCAAACCTCCCAACCGTCCCGATTTCAGTGAGACAGTCCCACTTTTTGGGCACTGTCCTGCTGTCCCACTCTCAATGAGTTGGGATGTTGGGGGGGACACACTTGTCACCCTGTGCTGCGCTGCCATGCAGTGTTGAGGTGAATGGATGCTGCACATTTTTAGTATCAGGAGGAAACTGGATCCTCCTGCAGGTGCTGTGACTCCGCCTACCACATTGCAGTAGTCTTGCTTATAACCATTGTGGCTAATGCTAACAATTTGCTAACTCTACCTACTTTTGCATACCTCCCAACTGTTGCGCATTCAGTGGGACTGTCCCGTGTGCCACCCATGGAGGGGGAAATTGGGGGGAGAACACACACCTCTGCTATGCAGAGCAGCAGGTAAGCAGAGAGAGAATAAATGCTGCAGTGCGGGGGGTAAGCCTGGGTTCAGCCCAGCATCTCTGAGATGCTGGGCACGCCCCTTAGTGATGTAAATGGGAGCGTGTCATCAGGCCACACTCGTTTACTAACAAGACACACACCCTTTTTGGACGCGCGGATGTCCCGGTTCCCTTAACACAAATGTTGGGAGGAATGCTTTTGTGTTGGGCCCCGCTTGTAGTTGATGTTTTCTGGCATAGAAGAAGCTTGAATGATAAAGCAAACTTATCTGAATATGGTAACCTCTTTTTTAAGCACCTTCAGACCTATTGGAGAATTATTATTTTAACATTATTTTATACTGTTCATTTCTTACCTTTTTTTACCAAGACAAAGACATGGTCAATGATAACTTATACATTTAACTTGCTTATTAAGTGAAAAGGAAACATTATTCTGGGGAGGAGATGAATCAAGCCTTAAGGCGCATATCCACTATACGATGTAAATGGACAATTGAACGATAACGTCATAATTATCGTTCAATAGTTCATTAGTCGTGCAGTGAATATGCCGGCAATGACCAGGGATGCGCACTCCTGCTGGTCGTTGCGAGAATATGAATGCATTCGCATGGCCCAGCACCACCTAATACTACCCACTTCCCTTGTATCCTCTATATCTGGCAAGAGAGCGGAAACATTGAGAACCATCGGTCCCATACGCACAATAGTGGTTGACCTGACCCTCCCGCAGACATAGCATCCTGTGTGCAACTAGACCTCAGGCTGCATCCGCCGCCGCAAGGGCTTAATTATGCACGCCCCTGAAATGCCGTCCAAACGCACAGGCACACCTGCGTTTGCCCGACCACTCCCCTGCCACCACCCACAAATGGCACTTGTCAATCACTTGTCTCTGGGGCTGCGGAATCCCTGTGTACTCATACTCCATCGCACTGGCTGGTTTGCGCACTGCGAAGCATGTGCAGAGCAAAACCATTGACTGCGTGCGTCTGCATCCGTGCATTCCTTGCTGAATCAGGCCCAATATCCACTGCACAGTATAATGAACGATAATGATTTTGTTATCCTTCAGTCGTTCATTAGTTGTGTAGAGAGATATAGTTGAGTAGTTGCCCAGAGCAGCCAATCAGCTTCTAACTTCTAACTGTCATTTCAGATTTTGTGCTAGATAAATGACAGTTATAAGCCGATTGGTGGCTCTGGACAATTTTCTCTCTCTCTCTCCCTCTCTCTCTCTCTCTCTCTCTCTCTCTCTCTCTCTCTCTCTCTCTCGTATATAAAATCTGATTGTGTCTAGCTGCTATATAGCACCAGCAGTGCTATATAGCACCAGCAGGACTTGACAGTAACAGTCATATCAGTAATAATGTGTGGACCCTGTGAAAGTAGCAGTCAGTAAGCAATAGAGACTCTATGTTTGATAACATAAAACATTTTTTATTATGTTAAAAAATAAAATACATGTATATATAAAAAATATGCAGAATATTTAGCAATATGGCGTCCCGGGGGCTAATAGCCGGCCAGGGGAGGCAGCCTTCCCTGTTACAGCGGCTCCTCCCATCAGCTCAGCGCGCCTTTCCAGTCTAAGCTCTGGCTTTGCTGAACTGCTTACTCCTTGGGCCACGCTTCCTCTGAGGTCTCCGGCGGCCATTTTACTACTGTAGTGCATCGCAGGTCTCCTAGGATGGCAGTTGGTACAGTCCCCTGCGTACCTCACCTATTGGGTCAGTGTACACAGCGCTATAGCCTTCCCAGACACTGAATCTGGGCAGTTGATTGTAGTGCCATTTGCAGTATATTATATGTAATGTTTATGTATATATATTGTGCATTGTATGTTACTTATGCTAGTGCTGACTGTCTGTGCTTTATTCTCTCATCTGTCAGTGTATATCTATCCCTTTTCTTTACAATCTGCCCTAATACAGGTGTACTTAGGGTGGTTCTGAGACCTCACATATACAGTATATCGATGATGTCATCTTCATATGGCACGGCAAAGAAGACAGACTTTTGGAGTTTCTACAATACATAAATGACAATCCGAACAATCTGGTATTTACTACCGATTATAGCCAACAGTCGGTCAATTTTTTAGACTTAACCATTTTTGTAGAAGGACAATACCTATATACACAAACCTATCAGAAAAGTGTGGATGTGAACAGTTACATCTACATGACGAGTGGACACCATCCCAACTGGTTACGGAACGTACCATTAGGTCAATTTAAATGCGTGAGATGTAATTGCACTAAAGTTGAAGATTTTGAGACACAAGCCATAGGGATGAAACAACAATTCCTAGAGAAGGGATACAAGGAACATACAGTAATTTGGACATAGACTTACAAAAAGCATTACATACAGAAAGAGAGAACCTATTAACACACAGAGAGAAAGAAAAGAAAGAGGGAGATTTCAAGACAATTTTCATCACCCAGTTCAACCAAGACAATAAGAAAATAGAAAATATACTTAAAAAACATTGGCACATCCTCTTAGAGGATGAGACACTATCAGACATATTAACAGAGAGACCAAAGGTAGTTTATAGAAAAGCTACAGATCTGAAATCTCAATTGACACACAGTTATCTACTGTAAGTAAGCAGGGCACAAGGCAATTAACCTTGAATAACACAAGACTCAGCAAAGGTTTTTTCTACTGTGAAAATTGCAGCTTCTGCAGAACACACACTATTGCTTCAAAGAAAATCACGTCCTATACATCAAATAAGACACATATCCTACGACATCAGCGAACATATTACATGTCATAGTGTGGGTGTCATATACCTGATCGACTGTCTATGCAAACTGCAATACATTGGTAGGATGACCAGAGCACTAAAAATCCATATATCAGAACACATTCGAAACGTGAAGAAAGGCTTAGAGAGACACCACCTCTCGAACCATTTCAAAGAAAGACACCATCAAAATCCTACCGGTTTGAAGTTCATAGGAATCAAGCAGGTTACACAGAATTGGAGGGGAGGAGACTTTGAGAAGAAAATAAAGAGGAACTCAAGTGGATATACACCTTGAACACACTAAAACCATATGGTCTGAATGCAGACAATTAAATAAAAGCAGTAATTACAGGGTAAAAACTTAACAGTATTAAATCAATCCTGGCCACATTAATCCCTTTTCAGATACCATTACACACAATTAAGTTGTTAGTATTCCTCCCCCTCTTTATATTATATTATTATCATTTAATTTTATAGTTATATTTATTAATTATTCTTTTTGTTATTAATATTTTTATTTTATAATTTTTATATTTATTTTTATTATCATTATTATTTTTATATTTATTTTTATTTCTAATTATTTTTATACTTATTATTTTTATTATTATTTCTATTCATATTTACTATTATTACGGCTATATTTTATGAATCATATTTGTCATTATTATCTTTAATTTATTTCATGCTAACTACATGTGGGTACATATATATATATATATATATATATATATATATGTATACGTATGTATACATATTTATATGTATATATGTGATTTAGTAGATCTTATTTTCAATATACCAACTGTTAGCCATATAGAGTATTGTGATTAACCTGGAACACAGCAAGACATGGAAGACACTGCAGTGTTTTTTGACAGCAAATCAGACCAATTAGAAAAGAATGAGGTCACAGGATCTGGGCATATAATGCCCACATGCAAGATCGCCACCAGACTCCCTGACGAAGACCCACACGGGTCAATATGCGGAGGAGCATCTAACTAACAAGAACTACAAGTCAGTTCTACATATAAATCTCAAGAGAGGGGTTTTGGACTGGGGAAGAGGCAACAACTCTGCTGTGTTCCCAGACTAACACCGTGTCCCCGATCACATGACCACCCTGTCGAGACCTGGTAGCACCGGGAACTGCTACTTGGGGGATGTAGAGTCAGGGTTATGACTACAATAGGGGGCTGCAGGGGACCTGTGATGTCACATCCACGTGACCGGTGATGAAAGGGGGAGGGGCAAGTATGAGAGCGATGAGAGCGGGGGGCCAAAAGTGTCCCCTCGCGGGCTTGCTACACTCGCCACGCTTCGGGCACGGTGGCTCGCTACACTCGCCACAAATATTTACTCCCCCTCTATGCCCTAGTGGATGGTAACACAGAAACGGTCCAGCCTCCAGCAGCGGTCATGTGGTTGATACATCACAGAGGTCCTTTAGCCACATAGGATCTAGCATCAACCATAGAGTCAGGAACGGGCTGGAATCTCCGGCACATCTCTGATAACCTGATCCCCAGGGAGACAGACAAGCCTGGAGCATTTAATAGTACCATCCTAAACAGTACCCCTCGTCTGTCCACCAAACCACTGCCCAGTGCAACCCAAAGCACCCTTCTCCTAAACGTGTTTCAGCACCCCTTTCAAGCCGGGATACTAAACATTTCACAGTTTAGAGGTGTGGGACGCCACCCTCTATCGAGACATATTGCCACTTACCCCATACCATCTAGAGGAGTGACATAAGACTTTATCATCAAATGTATATACAATACACATTTTATACATGCTACTATTTTTGATGGCTAGATTGTTGGTCTAATTAGGAACCATATTAGATATAGCAATAAGTTTTTATTTTTTTTGTCTTTGATGTAGTTAGTCTGTAGTCATTTGTCCTGGATACACTGTAATCAGAACAGCATTAGGATTTGTTTTTGTTTCATGTTCCAGATGAGATAGGAATCTTATGTTCATGTTACAATTTTTATTGTTTATAAGTAAAGCTATCATTAACAAATACCATTGTACTCTCATCTATATTGGCGCTATTTCCATATACACAATGGTATAAGTTCCTGGAGCGCAATTTGCAATATTTTACACAATATTTGCTTAAAACGGTGGTCATTGGGGTACCCCCTCTTGCAATTTTGCTGCCTTTTAGTACACCCAGATTGAGTGAGCGTTCAGTGTTTAATTCCTTTATTATATTATTATTATTCGTCTTGTAAGATGCTAGTATAGTAGTGATTATTACTGAAAGTAATTTGTGACTTGAGATAACATATTTCTTCATTTTCGTCATCACATTTCATGCTATCTCCCACTTTAACAACCCATTGTACTGTGCTTACTATGATGTTTCTTATACCATATGGAGATCACTGCAAAGCATTTTGGATTATACAGCGGTTATTAAGTTGCAACAGTATGTTGCCTACCCTCCAGGAATGGCTGGGAAACTCCCGAAAATCGAGTGGCACTCCCGGCCACCCGGAAAGGTGAACAAGTCTCCCAGGGGCTGGGTCCACCAGGCTCTGGCCACCCACTTCCCCACAATGCTGGTAATCTCTGCATAGCGGGGACGGGGATACAATGATGTGAATGCATCGTCAAGCCCCAAACCCGCCCAGCTCAGCCAAGCCCCACCCATAATCGCCCGCGCAACTCAGCTGAGAACCGACCCCCACAGTGCCGACCTGACTGCCTCCTCCCGGAGGTGCCAGCCAAAAGGTCAGCAACTATGCTGCAGTATCTGTATATTATGGTGGCTACGGGATCAGTATGAATGACTGCTGGACAAGAGACTGGTGGTCAAAATGCCGACACCGGCAGGCCGAACAGCGGAGATCCAGACGGAAGTGAGTAAACTCCCTAACCCTCCCCTTTCCCCCCCTAACCCTCCTTTAGGAGTGCCTAACCTCCCCCTTAGTACCTAACCTCCCCCCTGGGGTGCCTAATCCCCCCTCCCCACGCCCTAAACCAAACCCTTCCGGAGTGGTGCCTAACCCTAATCCCCCTTCCTCTAGTCTAACTCTCCCGGGGGGGTGCCTAACCCTAAATCCCCCCAGGGTGCCCTAAACCTAACCCTTCCCCCTGCGGCTATGAGGACGTGTGGACCGTACTTACCTCGTTCGGTCCTGCATTGTTCTAGATTCCGGCGTTGGGATTATGATAGGCGTCAAAATACCGACGCCTATCAATAAACCCTAGCCGGCATTCTGCCGTCGGGATTGTGATCGGCGACCTTGCGCCCTCCGGTCACATGACTGTATCCCTGGGTTACTTCTGAGTATGGTGGTTACTCCTTGAGCTAGGGGCACTACTACTGTGGGCATTATGTGTTAGGGGCACTACTACTGTGGGTATTGTGTATAAGGGCACTACTGTGGGCATTGTGTATAAGGGACACTACTGTGTTTGTCGTAACGTGAATAATGAACACTACTATGTGGTGTAATGTAAATCAAGGGCACTATGTGTAATGTAATGCGAATAAGATTGTGCTACTGTGTGGCATAATTTAAATTGGGGGTTCTATTGTGTGACCACGCCCCTTCCTTTTGAGACCACAATTTTTTTTTTCAATGCGCGTTCCCTTTCTAAAAACTGGGAGGGATTGTGCAAATTTAGTTTGCGGGGGGGGGGGGGGGCAACGATAGTTTTCAAAGGTAGCCATTTTATCAGTTAAGCACAAGGTTGCGAAATTATTAAATAATTAAATATGAACATTTTATGCAAAAATGTGCAACACAAAGTCTACAGGGTATTGGCAATTCCATCTGTTGCCTACTGTCATTATTATACTTGACTATCACGCCTATTCATACGGTGGGTACCTCAGAATAAATACATCAGGAATACATAAGAAAAGAGCAACTATTCTGTTAATGGGCACTCACAGATTGTAGTTTATATCATATATAACAATGGGTGTAACTACCATAGGTGCAAGGGGTGCAGCTGCTATGGGGCCCAGAGCTGAGGGGGGCCCATCTTCCTTGTCAAAGTTGCATGTGTTACAGTATATATATTTTTCACCATTGGGTGTTACATGGGGCCCTAACAAACATTTGCTATGGGGCCTTCAAATACCAAGTTATGCCCATAACACAGTAGTCATAGCAATTACTTAAAAAGATAATGCATTAAAGGAAACTAATATGTAACTGTTATTGTGTTTCTTAAAATTCAATATATGGCAAGTAATATATAACAAAAGTGATATATAAGAGCTGTTTTTTTTATAAGGTCAGGTTTAATTCATGTATGCGTGGTTATTAACTAAAGGACTGTTCACCCTATTATTGTAGAGTGAGAAACCTGTTATATGTGGAAATTAGACCTCATAATAATAATATGTAATATTCAACATTTCCAATTTTATGTGGTATGTAAGATGTCAGTCTTTCATGTGATACACAAAAGATATAATCACGTCCACATTTATAGTGTGGCTAATAGAATAGTATATTGTGTGAATATTGTGTGAATTAACCTGTGTGTTGATGCTAATGGTCACGTATGACTTGTACTTTTGAGATAGGTACTGTATATATAAAGTAGCATTTACATAAATTGGCTCGTACTGAATACAATATTGTACACAAACTCTATGGTTTTTGATTTTCAGCATGAATGTTAAGTATCCTGTAGCCCATTGAGGTGTCCGTGGTATAGCTCATTCATTCATTCTCTCATTTGCACAGTGTCATTGCTCTGTAATGTAGGTATGGCCAATTGGCAGTCCTGTATCAGTCTTTTGCAACAGTACAGGATCGGCATCCTTGTATTTCATAGTAAGAATAATCGTGAAAATTACATTGAACATCTCCAGGATCTAAATTATTGTCATGTATGCCTTCTTGGGGTGTTAGTGAAAGGTCGCTCAAGAAAAAGTCACACATACTCAGTAAGAATGAAGACAACAGGGAACCTGGAGGAGAATATTGTTGACAGTATTGTGATTTTTGGATCAATCCTTTCGATACATTATGCTTCTAGGATCATTAAAAAAAAATGTATGTTTGTTTACAAGGATTGGAAACAAAGTGTCTATTTTGAAATCTGTTATATTGTTTCTAGCATCAGACTGTTGCAAGCATCAGACGTTATTATATGCTTCTGGACACTTTATTGTTATTTGATATACAACAAATATTGAAAACTTATTCAGAGTGCCGTCTGAGGTATTTTATATAACCGCCTTATGGAATGATTACAAGGTCACCTGGTTGGATGACACCTGCTGATAATTAGTGCCAGACTTTTTGCAATATCAAATATATACAGTACTGTGAAACAGTTTTAGGCAGGTGTGGAAAAAAAATGCTGCAAAGTAAGAATGCTTTCTAAAATAGAAGTGTTAATCTTTTATTTTTTTTTATCAATTAACAAAATGCAAGGTGAGTTAATAGAAGATAATTCTAAATCAAATCAATATAAGGTGTAACTATCCTTTGCCTTCAAAATAGCATCAATTCTTCTAGGTACACTTGCACAAAGTCAGGGATTTTGTAGGATTATTGTCAGGAGTATGATTAACCAATCATATTAAACTGGTGATAATTATCATAATTTGCATATGTAATTTGAAACACAGTCATTAAATGAAATAGAAATAGCTGTTTAAGAGTCTCAGAACTGGTTGAGGAACAGCCAAACTCTGCTACAAAGGTGAGGTTGTGGAAGACCATTTCATGTCACAGGTCATACACCATGGCAAGACTGAGCACAACAACAAGACACAAGGTAGTTATACTGCATCAGCAAGGTGTCTCCCAGGCAAAGATTTCAAAGCAGACTGGGGTTTCAAGATGTTCTGTTCAAGCTCTTTTGAAGAAGCACAAAGAAACAGCTAACATTGAGGACCGTAGACGCAATGGTCGGCCAAGAAAACTTAGTGCATCAGATAAAAGACACATCATACTTCCCATCGAAATAGGAAGATACCCAGCAGAGCCATCAGCTCAGAACTGTCGGAAACCAGTGGGACCCAGGTACACCCATCTACTGTTCAGAGAAGTCTGCCCAGAAGTGGTCTTGATGGAAGAATTGCAGACAAAATGCCATACCTTCGACATGGAAACAAGGACAAGCGACTTAATTATGCATGAAAACATAGGAACTGGGGTGCAGAAAAATGGCAGCAGGTGCTCTGCACTGATGAGTCAAAAGGTTAAATATTTGGCTGCAACAGAAGGCAGTTTGTTCGCCGAAGGGCTGGAGAGAGGTACAATAATAAGTGTCTGCAGGCAACAGTGAAACATGGTGGGGGTTCCTTGCAAGTTTGGGGCTGCATTTCAACAAATGGAGTTGGGGATTTGGTCAGGATTATTGGTCCTCAATGCTGAGATATACAGGCAGGTACTTATCCATCATGCAAAACAATCAGGGAGGCGCCTGATTGGCTCCAATTTTAGTCTGCAGCAGACAATGACCCCAAACATACAGCCAATGTCATTAAGAACTATCTTCAGCATAAAGAAGAACAAGGAGTCCTGGAAGTGATGATATGGCCTTCACAGAGCCCTGATCTCAACATCATCGAGTCTGTCTGGGATTACATGAAGGGACATAAGGATTTGAGCAAGCCTACATCAACAGAAGATCTGTGGTTTGTTCTCCAAGATGTTTGGAACAACCTCCCTGCTGAGTTCCTTCCAAAACTGCGTGTACCTAGAAGAATTGAAAAATTTATGCTGTTTTAAAGGCAAAAATATTGATTTGATATAGATTTATCTTCTGTTTATTCACTTTGCATATTGTTAATTGATTAAAATAAATTTCTACTTTTGAAAGCATCCTCTTTCATACATACATACATACCACAAGCCAGCACCCCTCAGTAACCACTGATATAATGCCCTGGTGCCTGTATGTGTATATATAGTCAGGTGCATAAATATTGGGACATTGACAGAATTTTCATATTTTGGCCTCTATTTACCACCACAATGGCTTTGGAATGAAACAAACAAGATGTGCTTTAACTGCAGACTTTCAGATTTAATTTGAGGGTAATTACATCCAAATCAGGTGAACGGTGTAGGAATTTCAATGGTTTCTATATATGCCTCCCACTTTTTAAGGGGCCAAAAGTAATGGGACTATCAACTCAACAGCTATTTCATGGACAGGTGTGGGCTATTCCCTCTTTATTTCATTATCAATTAAGCAGGTAAAAGGTCTGGAGTTGATTCTAGGTGTGACATTTGCATTTGTAATCAGTTGCTGTTGACTCTCAATATGAGATCCAAAGAGCTGTCACTATCAGTGAAGCAAGCCATCATTAGGTTGAAAAATCAAAACAACCCCATCAGAGAGATAGCAAAAACATTAGGTGTGGCCAAATCAACTGTTTGGAACATTCTTAAAAAGAAAGAACGCACCGGAGAGCTCAGCAACACCAAAAGACCCGGAAGACCACGGAAAAACAACTGTGGTGGATGACAGAAGAATTATTTCCCTGGTGAAGAAAAACCCCTTCACAACAGTTGGCCAAATCAAGAACACTCTCCAGGAGGTAGGTGTATATGTGTCAAAGTCAACAATCAAGAGAAGACTTCACAAGAGTGAATATAGAGGATTCACCACAAGATGTAAACCATTGGTGAGCCTCAAAAACAGGAAGACCAGATTAGAGTTTGCCAAACAACATCTAAAAAAGCCATTACAGTTCTGGAACAACATCCTATGGACAGATGAGACAAAGATCAACTTGTACCAGAGTGATGGGAAGAGAAGAGTTTCGGGCAATATTATATGCTCATATTCAGTCAAATGCTTCAGAACTCATTGGACGGCACTTCACAGTGCAGATGGACACTACATATATATATATATACACATACACACACACACACATATGATTATTAAGAACGTTCTTGATAAAAGTCATATAGGCTTGAATGTTGAACGCTGATACAGTACTACAAAATCTCAGAACAAAAAAAAACACCTGCGATCCACACAGTGAGATGCAGCTCTATAATGTGATAATCACCAATCACAAATGAAATCAGAAAAATGTATATTGTAGAATAAAGTGCTCCTCCACCAGGAAAGATGTCCACTTGCCACATGAGCTAGGCTCAGTCATTGACAGCTTGATCAGATTGGCCAGATCATCGGTGCATGGTGCCAGAGACTGAGCCTAGCTCATGTGGCAAGTGGACTAAACCTGCTATCCTGTCACACTGCACTGTAAGCAAGTCTGTTATATTGTCATATTGAACTGCAAGCCAAGTTATCCTGCCCTACAAGCCAAGGCTGATACAGTACTGTCTGGAGTCTTCATTTAAAGGACCTGTGAGTGCCTCAGTTTTTTCTTTGCATTTGTTTAGGTATGTGACAATACCCCTCTGAGGGCACCTAGGCATTTAGGCCCTGATTCAGAGCCGGACGCTCTGACCAGAGCGCTCGCTCTGAATCAGGGTCCACCTCCATAATTATGGAGCATCCTCCTGGATGCTCGTATAGCTGTGGGTCACCACCCACAGCATATACGAGCGTGCAGGTTGATGGTCGCGATGGTCTTGACCATCGCGACCATCGCCACTGCGAGCCAAAGCCTGTGGTTGAGTTTCTCAACCGCAAGGCCCGGAGTGATGTCAGTGGGGCCGGCTTCTGACGGTAGGCGTTCCCTTGGGAACGCCTCCGTCTGGGAGGCACGCCCCCGGCACGCCCACCAAAGGGGGCGTGCTGTCAATCAACATCGACAGCACGCCCCCTTTGATCAGACACAACAAGCGAAGGAAAGTCCTTCGCTCGTCGCGTCTCGCGCATGCGCACAACGGAGCTCCCTCCGTCGTGCGCGTGCGCAGTGTACACCATCGATCCACTTGCGAGCGGACAGCCACTCGCGAGTGGGTCTGAATCAGGCCCTTAGTGATTACTTTTGTGGAGTACTGGCTTTATACCTGTATATATATCCAGCATGAGCGGCACTCCCCGGCTTTTCCACAAAATAAGTCACACAGCACATACTGACTATGCCAACATTTCAAATGTTTATTAAATTTTTTCATCAGGGAAATATGTAGTAAACATCTGAAACACTGGCATAGTCAGCATGTGCTGTGTGACTTATTACGATATGTATGTATGTACTAGAGGTCTTAGTAGAACACTGAAAAAATTACACACATTTCTTTATTTTTGCAGATATTGAATAATAAATAGAACAACACCAGTAAAAGTGAAAAATTAATAATACTTAAATATCTGAAAATGAAGAAGATGACGCTTACTGAATTCACATGGAAACACATTAGGGGAGCCTGTTCTATCATATAGTGCAGTGAAAAAGTGGTGCCATTAATTCAGATTTGGAATGCAGTCGTGCAAAGATGGTGCCAGAAGTGGAAGTCGTGTGGAAGTGAGCACTCCAAAAAATGTCAACAAAATCCACAACCTTGTCATGGCTGACCGTCGACTGACCATTTGACATGTAGAAGAGGTTAATGGCATTTCATCTACCCAAATTCAAACCATATTGACTGAAAAATTGGGACTGCACAAAGTGTCAGCGAGATGGGTTCTGAGAATGTTGACGCCTGATCAGAAGCGAATGAGGCTGACATGTTGTGAGTGTCTTTTAGCCACCTATCATGTAAATCCAACCGGGTTTTTGGAGCGATTCTTGATGATGTACATGACGTGGATTCACCATTTCGATCCAGAGACGAATAGATAGAGCATGCATTGGAAACAGTCGACTTCACCTCCACCAAAGAAATTTCGGGTTCTGCCGTCGGCTGGCAAAATCATGGCCTCGGTTTTTTGGATGCGGATGGAATTGTTAGTTGATTATTTGGATTGTGGAGCCACTATAACTGGTGACTACTATGCACAACTGATTCCAAAAGTTTGTGAGGCAATCAAGGAGAAGAGGCTGGGGAAACTGCAATGTGGGGTACTATTCCACCAAGACAACGTGCCAGCTCACAAGAATCGTGTTGCAATGGTTGCTATTGAAGCTGCAATGTTAAAATTGGTTGACCATCCCCCATATTCACCAGACCTGTCCCCTAGTGACTTCTTTCTCTTTCCAAAGCTCAAGGGAGTGGGAAGACTTTTGCTTCTGTTGATGATGTCATGACCGCTGTACAGGACTGGAGCACCGATGGGAGAAGTGTATTGAAGTAAACGGAGGCTATGTCGAAAAAGAAATGCAGTTTGAACTTAAATTTCTCTGTTATTCACGGTCAGGACATTGACTTTTGGATCCACCCTCGTATGTGAAAAAGCTGGGGAGTGCCGCTCATGCTTGAAATTGTTTTATGAGTCTGCTGCTGCAACTCCAGGTGGGTGGTCACCCAGGTATCTGATTGTTTAAATAAAGTCCGGGTCATGCAACACACTGATATAAAAATGAAAAATTATATGGTTAAATTGGTTGTGTTGTGTGAAACGTGGCATGTTGTAAACAAGTCTGGCATGATAATGGGCCCGATCCGGCAAGGAACACAGTTGATAATACGCACGCAATCTGCCGATTGTTGCATACTGTGTATGCATCGCAGTGCGCGAACCAACCACTGCGTGGTGGTAAGGGGGGGTCGGGCAAACGCAGGCGTGCCAGTGCTTTTCAACGGCGTTGCAGGGGCGTGCATAAACTAGCCACTGCGATGCCCTACACAGCCTGAGGCCTGATAGCGTGTGTGGAAGTTAGCAACTTCTGAGTAAGGTCAGGGCTTGTGCAAGTGTGCATGAGCCTGCGCTGGTACTCGATTGCTGTACTGATAGTTTCGCAGTCCAGTTGTGTTCCTTGCTAAATCAGGCTCTATGTATCAACTGACTTCTGACATATGTTTATAATTTCGTGCCACTTACCACTGAAATAAAGATCCTCTTAGAATATGTAAATGCAGTCCATTGACTTGTGTTCCGGTAGTCTACATTCAGAAGGTCGACAGTCAGAATCTACATGTTCTGTGTGTCGACATGGCCTTTAGGTCGACGTGATTAAAATGCTGACATAATCATGTAGACATTTAACATGTTGACATATGTTTTTTTTTTGTTTTTAGGCTTATGCTAAAATAAGCAAAAAAACAAATGTCATTCAGGTGTTGACAATCTGAATGTGTCGACATTTTAACCATGTCGACATTGGTTGTCAACATATGGTCCATTTCGACAACCTGACTGTTGACCTGCTGAATGTCAACATGTCATATCACATCCAAAAAAATAGAGATGGGCTGGGTAACCTATGCAGAAACCCACTTATGAAATCTTTCAAGTGGCTTGGAAATGAAATCCACAGAAGGACAAACTACAAGGGCAGTTATGTAACAAAACAACTTAGCTTAAGAGCATAAAGAAGTATTACAGCTTCAGCTATACATCAGGGAGAACTAAGAAAATCATGAGCACTATTGTACTGTTATTAATTGGCAAAGCATGACAATTACAGAATAAGGAACTAAGGTTTTTCTTCTTAATGTTTTATTAACATTACATAATATTTTAACATAATAACTAATAAAAAATAGCCTCTTTCATATTGACTATATGGATTGTTTTTCTCTATTTGATATTATGAAAGTGACTCCATAGCAGTGGACAAGACAGCATAGATAACATCAAAAAGTGTTGGTACTTGGGCAGCAGTCAGACAAATCTAATGATCTGAGGGCCTGATTCAGAGCCGCTCGTAAGCGGCCGCTCGTTCGCTCCGAGCAATGTTCGCACATCTGCGCATGCGTATGGGTCGTAATGCGCATGCGCCGACCAGTCATTGCGGTTTGGAAATCGTGCGCTCGCAAATTAGCGAGGGGCTGCTAATTTGAGTGACAGAATGAGGCGTTTGTGGGTGGTAACAGGGGAAGGTGCTTGAAAACGGGGAGTGGAGATCCGAACGCAGGCGTGCCAAATGGTCAAAACGGGCGTTTAATGGGAGTGCATAATTAACAAAGCAGCGTCACTGACCACGTCACTTGGTTGTCTTTTAGCCTGAACTGCTCGCAGTCATAGCGGCAGGAAAATCCTACCACAAGAATTGCGAGCAGTTTTTGAGCCTTTCGATGTACTCGATTAATCTAATAAATAGCGGACATGACGTATGATGCGAGCGGCCAAGGAGCGTCTTTACAAAATAGCGAGCGCATGTTTCGGACGCTCTCTCAGACACAGAGGCGTCAACAGATCGCAAAGAGCGAGCGCTCAATTTAAATATCCGGCCCCTTTTTCAGAACGAGTGTCCGCAAATAGCGTCTGGCTCTGAATCAGGCCCTGAGGTTCCATTGAAGTGTTTCTGTTTTAGCCACTTGGGGTTTATCTGATCACTTTAAAACAGAGGACTTGATGTCACCGCTGCTGCGAATTTGCACACAGCGGCTGTATTTGAGTCCCCCCTCCCACTGCCACCCACAAACGGTCTCTGCCTGTGTAATCAGCTTTCTGAGTAACCTTATGGCTGCAGGATCTGAGACGCTAGAAGCATTTTTATTGCATACGAGGTCAAAAGCAGAGACAGTTCCCTGCATTTGAGTCACACCCATTGCTTCCCACAAATGGTCTCTGCCTGTGTAATCACTTTGTGAATAAATCCTCACTGCGAGCAACACTGGTAATGAAACTTGAAGAATGCACAGTGCAACTCCGATGCAGGCGCAGATCACCAATGAACCGCTCAACTACATAAACATCGGCATTGTATCCTTCTCTGACTCAGGCGCAGAATCCACTGGTGCTGGTCACATCCACTAGCTGGCTGAGGGTATTATGGGGTAATGGGGCTGATTCAGATATGCACACAATGCCTGTCATGATCCCATATGCAGTGGACTTGCAAAAATATGCTAATGACTTAACCGGCTACTTGTGCACAGAGACGCCCACCTCTGGGGTCTCACATCCACTGCTTACATGCAAAAGCAAGTACATCTGAAACATCGGTCGCCTATTGAATCTCTGGGCAAGCCTATGCTGTCTCAAAATGAGCATCTCACCTAAGACCCCGGGGCATCTCCAGCTGCATACAAATTCACAGAGGCTCCCTACGGCACACCCAGATAATGATCCTGACACATTTGCATTTTTCTAGCCACCCCCCCCCGAACCTTTCCTCAAAAGCTGACTACCTGTCGCTCACTTTGTGAATAAATTCTCAATGGGACCGCCATCACTAACCAATTGTGCGTGATTAGTGCGGCTTTGGCGCACACTCAATAGCAAAATAAGCTGCACTGTGTCCAACACTAAGTGCATCTCTGCATGTCCTATGTGACAGTCAGTGCAGGCATTGATATAACAGCAGCTTCTCTGAGTATTCTGTTCCGCAATTGCAGTATACATTGTTTCCTGATGTAAAAGAAGGCAACTATTCTAACCGAGCAAAGGAATTCGGCAGGAGAAATATGGAAAACCTAAGCAATGATTACAGCCTGCCAGCCACGCAGAGAAAGGAATTAAGCAAGTGAATGTACAGTTGCAGAAATATACATGATGTGCAATCCCAGAATAATTTTGTAGCTGATCACATACATGACATGTAATGAAGACATCAAGAACAGTACCATGGCAGACACAGCTGGAGACCCAAATGATTGTTAGTTATTGTGTTGGGGGAAACACAAGGTGTGTGATCGCTTTGGATGTTTCTGGCTGAGGACAGCAATGGGTCGCACAATGTACAGCACATGCAGAACTGGTAGCAGAGTGCAGAGATGGAGCACAGAGCTCAGCAAGCAAGGTCCAGCGTGGGATTTCCCTGCTAAAAACACAATAGATTGGTTATTGTGGGAGACACATGACACGTACTTATAATATATAATAGGACACTGCCTACCTCTTTGTGTCTGGTTACCGTTATCTTCATTGAGAGCCAGGGTGAGAGCTCTCAGCTGCTCCTTATCTAGTAGATTCTTCTGTGACATAGTTACTGCTGTGGCCTGAGACCAGGAGAACATCTGCATTTGCTGTGCTGAGAATGACACCTGGAAGAGTGAAGTGGACAGAAACGACGTCTGACTGTGTATTCCCTTCTATTGTCACTGCCTGCAGATTGTTCTTTTATAGGCAGCTTGCAGAAAGAAAATAATTGTCTTTTTTTTTTTTATCATTGTATTATATTTTATACTATTGTGTGTAAGATCAAAACATACAAAAAAATTTAAAAGAAAAGCAAAACCACTAACAGTAAGAAAAGGAGATGATGCCAATAGACCAGATAGAGTTTCACATCACAGTGCAAAGAATGAATAAAACAATTGCTTTTAAATGACACTAAATGAAATAATATTGAGCAGAAGTTTGAAAGGGCTCATCCAATGGCTTATAGATGTGTCCTCTTACACCTAGCATCTATACGCCATACAGCGCGAGACACCTGACGCGACTGAGACGCTCTGCCAGGTGTAGTGTACCGTTGTTTTCTTTAAATGTTGTGCCTTATTCACATTGCAAACAAAAGCCACTCAGCATAACAGAAAGCAGCAGGCACTGCATCGTAGCACTTAGTGTACAGATTCAGTCTCATTCGCACACACGTCACCAGGGGCATTTCTAGAGAGGAAGGGGCCCGTGTGCAGTCTCCGACACGGGACCCCTCCTCTCTGCCCGGCAGCGCACTGAGCTGTGCACGGCCAGCGCCGGAGTTATAGACTCTGAGCACTAGAGTGTGCCCAGAGTCTATAATGAATGCACAGGTCACCGGGAAAATGGCCACGGCGGCCATTTTCCCTGTACTGCGCATGCGCAAACGATGGTAATATGGCCGCCGCAGCCATTTTCCATTCGTTTTACAGCGCCAGACCCCCGCGCCGACGTGGGACTCCGGAGAGGTAAGTACTATTATAGGTGCAGGATGTGCGGTGCGGGGCCCCCCAGGACCCAAGGGCCCGTGTTCCCCGCACACCCTGCACCCATTATAGATACGCCCCTGCATGTCACATATCAAATTGATTAGTGTTTTCTAGCAAAGAAGTTTTGTCACTACTAGTTTTATTTTTGCGAATAAGATGTACATTTTGAGCCAGAAAGTTGCTCGGTGCGGCCGAGTCACCCGGGACCTGATGCGTCAAGAGGGGCCATTTGCCGTGACTTGATCTATAGTGTATGAGGCCACATCTGTAATTACATTTCCCTTTTCTTTCAGAATTGCATTGCTCCCTTTTCTATACCTGCTGAAGATACCGGATGACTTCTACTCCCTCATTTATCACTTCACTCATACACTGCGGATTTAGCTAAATCCAATCACAAAGGATACATTTGGTAAAGGTAAGAATCTGGTTGTGGTACCATGTGTTGGTCAAAGTGACCTATAGTTGCACTCTTCTCAAGACTTTCCTCCATTTCTGTCTTCCAGGTTCTGTGTACATATCTATGTAAGCATAGTATTTCCCCCTATATATTTATATGTTTGTGTAAATATACACTCACTTTGTAGCTCACTCTCTTTTGAAAATGTGTAAAATGTTTTCCACTGTGTCTGAACTAAAGATGTCTAGCTTAACCAATGACAAATAGTTAGCATAATTTCTTGCCTGTTGATAGATACAAAAAATGAGATCGCTAGTGAATATTTTTTCCCTTAGCTATTTAGAAGTGTATGTAAAGTGGCCATAATGAGTCCATTTATGAGCTTTGCCTTTCAAATACCAATTATAGAAAAAGGGGTTTTTGACCCTAGGGTGAACCCTGGTTACCCTAGAAAGAGAGAATTTGGTGTATCAATGTTTGTTACTAAACTTTGTACATATAGTCAAATGTCGTAGGTGTATCTAAACAATTGTACAGAAAAGCTGAAGGGGTAAGTTTGATTTTTACAGGTGCAAAAGTGCAGCTTTTGCCTATTAGTCTATTAGTACAGCATTCAGTTGAAGTACTCATTTTATGCAATAGGTGGAAGAAAGTGGATAAGTTTGGGGAAGCCAATCCGTGTCTGCCCTGATGGGTGGCGTTTTATTGGATACAACTTTTATGAAATGTAGAAGTAAGAACTTTAGAACTAAATGGTGTGAAGTCACATTTGCATAACATTTGGAGAAGCAAGTATTTTTGTGATGGATTATATTAAATATTTCCAGATCTGTACTTACCGCAAACTTCTCAGGTTGGATGAGAGATATAGCTAGAGGTGTAAGACCCTGAATCTGCCCTAGGACCAAGGCAGATAGTTCCATGTCTTGCAGACCAGCTGTGAGAAACAGGAAGAGGGAGATGTGAGATGTCACTAAGGAGAGACCCAGCACCGCAAGAACGGAAAGAGCATGCGCACTCAGATATACGGCCATTCATGTGCTAAGTAGCAGGCAGCAAGGTAAGAATAATAAAGTTAGAAATAAAAGCAAATGTATAACGTAGACAAATGAAGGTGGTACTGTACATTGAGTAATTCAGAAGATTCTTATCTCACCAGCCACAGATCCAATCTCCCGAAATATATCTTCCGTCCATCCACTGATTGGTCCAAACATGTCACTCTGTGCGCAGAGCTGTGTAAGAGCTTGTAGTTGTTGTTCAGTGCATCGCAGAGCAAGTTGGCCTAGATACATCACGGCTAAGCTAAAACAAAGCAGATGTGACCAGCGCCATGATATTTTAGGCTAAATTGGCATTAGACTATTGGACGGTAATTTTTTAAAATCAGAAAACAAAGCAAAAACACTCACCAGAAATCTAGTTGTTTAATTTGTCTCAAGTCTCCTTCTGGTAAGCCACAAATGACATACCCGAGAGTGACTAAGTGCAGAGCATCTAGATTCTGCGCTGTGATGTTATGAGTGCGCATAAATCCACTGACCAGAGTCTTTAACTACAGAGAGTAAGACATAACCGTTGTTGGAATAGAAGACAATTGAAGCACAATGCTTTAGAAAATAATTCCTTACTAAGATCTTATGACGTGAGTTATCACATGGGTGTGATTGATGACTAGATACAGAACTTACCATAAATAAGCGGCTGTTTTGGATGGAAAGGACCCTCATAGGCAGTCAGAGGGGAACTACTCACACAATAATTAATTTACTAACACTGAATTTTGCACTAAGCCGCAGGAACCAACCAGCTTGTGGGCCAGATGTACTAAGCTCTGGAAAGTGATAAACTGGAGAGTTAAAAGCCACCAGCCAATCAGATTCCAACTGTCATTTTCAAGCACAGCCTGTAACATGGGAGCTGAGTGGCTGGTGGTCTATCACTCTGCACTTTATCACTTTTCAGAGCTTAGTACATCTCCCTGTATATCTGTCTAGTGCAACCTGGACAATTATATAACTGTCTGGTTGCTATGTTCTGGTGTAAATGTTGGACCTAAATGCAGCTATAGCAAATGAGCCCCACAGACATGATGTAAGCAATTCACAGGCTCACATAGAAAAGTGAAGCTGTGGACAAAGGAAAATGCTGGCCAGAATAAACAGGTGTGGTCACAAGTGGCGAAGTGATAATGTTAAGCAATGGAATCTCATCCAAGAATGTAGTATTTGATACAGATAAATAGGAAAAAGCAATCTCCATGTGTGCACTTATTTTCTGTATGCTATTACCTGACTCATAGTCCAGTCATTCTGTTTTCCAAAAGCTTCTATCACTTGCAAATCTGCCAAAGATACCTTTTGTAGCTGCTGTTCACTAAACTGAGTTGCCAAGCGGCCAAGCCGGGTAAGGACAGTTGTAGGGAGAACGGATATTGGACCTGCTATCTGTTGAAAAACAATAATGTGAAAAAAAACCCTGTACACCTACAGTGACTTTCCAATTTATCTCTTTATTTATACTTTATGTCCACAAAACCAACTCAGGTCATACCTCTAGCACTCTGCCCAACAGAGGAGCCAGCTCACTGGTTGGAATATCTGGATCTTGGCCGATTTCTTCAAGACAGTCCATGAAATCCACCGGTGTCATTTGTAGAAGTATATTTACACCCCATGCAGAGACAATGCTACCACGGAGAATGCCACAGTCAGGTGCTAAAGATAAATATAGAAGAGAGCTATGGGTAAATAACAAGCATGATGAAGGGGGCCAGTGATTTGGAGTGCAAATAGAACTAGAGAAAAATACATATTGAGGCAACTGAGAGCTGAGTTATTAGCTAGATTCCACCCATCAGGTGATTGAGTGGTTAATGTCACTGGGCTTATGATGGAATCTATTGAAAATAGGCTTTGCTGACCCTGAGACGAAGACTTAAAGGATGAAATTACAATAGTTGATGGAAATAACAGCTTAAATCAGAGATCAGAGACTATTGGGGTAGTGCATTGGTATAAGATGGTTAGCAAATATTTTGGGATATCTAGAATGCAAGGGGGCGAACATCAGCAAGACAACAAATAAGTGCTGTGATAAAATGAGAAGTTAACTTAAGCCTGCCATGGGCCAAGCTGAGCTCAAAGTGTGGGCTTTGGTCAGAGTAGTTGCCCAGGTTCCATTAGAGGAGAGTAACAGTTATGTTGAAGTAAAGGTTAAGCCTGTGGAGATAGGTGCGTGTATGTATAATGTGTACTTCAACTGTGCTCCATGTTACACTAATTTTATATCTGCAAAAGAGCGATAGCCACCCCGGGGACAGACTGATCTGTGCAGCCTGTGCCATGGTTCACCAGCTCTAAGTATAAGCAGTTTTTATAATGCTGTTAGGAATTGACTGCAACCAACCTCATTTGCAGGCAGAAGTTCCCAACTGATAACAAAACGCACTTACAGGACTCAAGGGAAATAAACAAATCACAGCACCTGCTCCATGTAGCCTAGAGGAAAATGCTGAACTTGGGTTCAGAACTTTGGTATTTTAAGAGTAAGGCTGGCAGCCAACACTATGGTATTGCAGCATATGTGGCATGTTGGAAGAAGGTGACTTATCATCCAATTTGACTATTTTTGTGCTCGGGCAAATTTAACATTGATCCTGAAGCTCAGCACCAGAGCTGACAGCAGAATGGACCTGAGTGTGGTTGGCATTATTGGGAAGTGACTTTGTGTTATGTTTGTCACCTGAAATCTGTGTTGAGGGATGAGCCGGATACAAACGCTGTAACAATGTTCGTTGTCCCTCTGTGCTCTCTGCTGTGCTCTCAGTCTCTCTGCAGGCAGCACCCAGGTAAGATTTCCTCCATTTTCGTTCCTCGGACAATGTCTGTGTTAGCCAGCGGCTCGAGATTGCAGCCTTAAATGTAGACGTGCACACGAATAAGGAGAATTCCAAATAAGGACATGAATAATCTTATAGATACCCCAGGACAGGGGATGTCTGAATAAAAGGGACATGTTTACAAAAAAACTAGGATCGTTGTAAGAAATGCACCTGAAGAGGGAGAACCAATCAGCTTCTAGCTATCATTTATACAGTGCATTCTATAAAATAATCTGATTGGTTGTTGTGGGCAACTTCTCCACTTATCCTCTTTAGAAAGTTTGATCCATCTAGTTGGAGAGAGAGAATGTGTGCATGTGTGCATTGAGGCGCCATTGAAGGGATTATATAATAAAAAAATGTATATGTAATTATGTTTACTAGAATTAAACCAGCTACGGTCGATGGTTGAGGTACCCTACTCATCAAAAGCTCAAAACACTCTTAACGAAGACAGTGATTTTAAAGTCATTAATGTACATTGTCAAAAAACACAAATATTTTAATACACTAAGTATTCACATAAAACTTGTCATATAACATTAGTAGATGCAAACAATTAGAGAGGATTTAAATACAATACATAAAGGACGCAGTGATCATTAAAAATATAGGAGCAGCAACTGTTGACTTTCAAGATATGAAGTCCCATACAGTCAGGTGCATAAATATTGGGACATTGACATAATTTTCATATTTTGGCCTCTATTCGCCACCACAATGGCTTTGAAATGAAACAAACAAGATGTGCTTTAACTTCAGACTTTCAGATTTAATTTGAGGGTAATTACATCCAAATCAGGTGAACGGTGTAGGAAGTACAACGGTTTCTATATGTGCCTCCCACTTTTTAAGGGGCCAAAAGTAATGGGACAAACTAAAGAATCCTAAATCTAACTTTCACTTTTTAATACTTTGTTGCAAATCCTTTGCAGGCAATTACAGCCTGAAGTCTGGAACGCATAGACATCACCAGACGCTGGGTTTCATCCCTGGTGATGCTCTGCCAGGCCTCTACTGCAAATGTCTTCAGTTCCTGCTTGTTCTTGGGGCATTTTCCCTTCAGTTTTGTCTTCATCAAATGAAATGCATGCTCAATCGGATTCAGGTCAGGGGATTGACTTGGCCATTGCATAACATTCCACTTTTTAGCCTTAAAAAACTCTTTGGTTGCTTTTGCAGTATGCTTCGGGTCATTGTCCATCTGCACTGTAAATCTCCGTCCAATGAGTTCTGAAGCATTTGACTGAATATGAGCATATAATATTGCCCGAAACACTTCAGAATTCATTCTGCTGCTTTCGTCAGCAGTCACATCATCAATAAATACAAGGGAACCAGTTCCCTTGGCAGCCATACATGCCCACGCCATGACACTACCACCACCATGCTTCACTGATGAGGTGGTATGTTTTGGATCATGAGCAGTTCATTTCCTTCTCCATACTCTTCTCTTCCCATCACTCTGGTACAAGTTGATCTTTGTCTCATCTGTCAATAGGATGTTGTTCCAGAACTGTAATGGCTTTTTTAGATGTTGTTTGGCAAACTCTAATCTGGTCTTCCTGTTTTTGTGGCTCACCAATGGTTTACATCTTTTGGTGAACCGTCTATATTTACTCTTGTGAAGTCTTCTCTTGATTGTTGACTTTGACACATATACACCTACCTCCTGGAGAGTGTTCTTGATTTGGCCAACTGTTGTGAAGAGGTTTTTCTTCACCAGGGAAATAATTCTTCTGTCATCCACCACAGTTGTTTTCCGTGGTCTTCCGGGTCTTTTGGTGTTGCTGAGCTCTCCGGTGCGTTCTTTCTTTTTAAGAATGTTCCAAACAGTTGATTTGGCCACACCTAATGTTTTTGCTATCTCTCTGTTGGGGTTGTTTTGATTTTTCAACCTAATGATGGCTTGCTTCACTGATAGTGACAGCTCTTTGGATCTCATATTGAGAGTTGACAACAACTGATTCCAAATGCAAATGTCACACCTAGGATCAACTCCAGACCTTTTACCTGCTTAATTGATAATGAAATAAAGAGGGAATAGCCCACACCTGTCCATGAAATAGCTGTTGAGTTGATAGTCCCATTACTTTTGGCCCCTTAAAAAGTGGGAGGCATATATAGAAACCGTTGTAATTCCTACACCGTCCACCTGATTTGGATGTAATTACCCTCAAATTAAATCTGAAAGTCTGCAGTTAAAGCACATCTTGTTTGTTTCATTTCAAAGCCATTGTGGTGGTGAATAGAGGCCAAAATATGAAAATTCTGTCAATGTCCCAATATTTATGCACCTGACTGTATATCAGTGTTTCTCATCCTGACCTGGGGTACTAACACTCCCAGGGCTACTCGTTGTGATGTTCAGGGGTTGTCTGTTATGGACCAGGTGATAATTATTAGACACATAAGGAAAGCAGTGTCCTAGGGGTCTCTAGCTCCATGCATCACAGTACGACCCTGATAACAAAATTCAAAAGTCTATTCCTGTATAAGAAAGCATATGGGGACTATAGTTTTTTAACAATTTTTTTTTTTTATAAATTATAATATGTGAGATTTATATATGTACAAATTATTCTATGGTCTCCTGTTTTATCTTTTTTTATAGCCTATTGCTGTTTTATATAGTGGTGCCTAAACATTGTATCTAATAGCAATTATATTCATTATAAGTGTTTTGCTGTTGGGGACACAAATAATAACACAAATAGGCTGGCAGAGGATACCCAGGTGAAAATGATTGAGAACCACTTCCATATATAAATTCTAAAGTCAATAGCTGGGACTAATCCGCTCTGTAAGGCAGCACACCTCTCTTTCCTAATCCTGTTTCAAAGTCTTGGACCAAGAGCAAATGCACCTGATTAAGGAAGAGAGTGGCATAAGGGCAGTCATTCAATTACCCTGATACTCTGTGCACCAACATGTGGATCTTTGTATTGGACATAACCACGCTATGACAAAGTCAGGAACTGTGGACATCTAAAGGTATTTGCCATTGATTGACCGGCAAGAATTTCTCCCACACATTTGATATGGGATATTCTGAGAACATGGAGGAGCAACAACACTGTGCTGCTGGTGTGCAGCTAATTATCTACATTGCCTCAATCTCAGTCACAGCGCAAGTACCCGTAAGAGAATCCCTTTTCATTATTTCAATGTGGACGTGCTTAAGATTTGGAGGATAAGAAACATTATGCTGCTGGTGTGCATGTAATCATCAAGACCACCTCCGTTCCCACTGACTTTGTGAATGTGAGTGTTTGTACAACATGCAATGGGCCTGATTCAGCAGTGGATGCTGATGTGATCGCAGCTGCAACAATATGCTAATGCCTCCTAATGCACAGCCGGCATAAAGGCACCAGCTGCTGCCTTCTCATATCCACCCAATGTCGCACTCCTGTGTAGTTTCATCGACGCACATCAAGCAGTCACGCAGCATGTACGGCCAGTCTGACCAGCCGCAAACACTGCAGCTCTCCTCACAAGCAGAAAGCTTTCATGCTGCGGATGTAATTGCAATGGTTAATTAATGCACGCCCATAACACAGCGTTTAAACAGTCAGACACCTCTGCGTTTACCTAACCACCCCCCTGTTACCTCCCCCAAACGCTAGCCACATGACACTCACTTTGCGAATGGATCCTCTGTGCGTACGTAATCGCAAAGCAATCACGACGCGTACGCAGTGCGAATTACACACATGCAGCAAATAGTCGCTCAATCTGTGTAAATATCAGGCCCACTGTTTCAAAGTGTCGTAGAATAAGTGCTATTCACAGCGGATTACTTCCAACTAGTGACTTTATATACGCAACATCAGATATTAGTTAGTGCTTCTATATATTTATGTTGATAATTGTGCCCTCTATATATTGTACGGAAATTCTGTGTACTTTTTTATCTATATACATTTTATATTTGACTTGTGATATGAATGTATGTTAAATTTTAGAGTGTTTAGATATAGTTGGAGTGGTCACATTTCAGTCAGGGAACTTATAAAATGATGGGAACAAATAACTGTATGATATAAATTGAGGAGTAGTAGGCCCTATTAGGAGACTTTATTGGGGCTGATTCTGAATTGCACTCTCCTGCGGCCACTTTAGCGTCTTTAGACGACACCATCGGTCACACCATGGAAACTTGCACCAGCCCCATGCTAGGTGCAGATTTTCCGGCTGAGTATGGCCTCCAATGTAGGGATTAATCGCCTGTGTACTCATCCAATCAGCGACACTCCCACAACACGGACAATTTTTGTGTAATTGACCAGCCGCCGCCCAGGAGAGCCCAGCACATTTCCAAGACAATCCTTATACTGTGCCTCTCATTGGCAACTGCTCCTTTATGTGTGCACCCAATGTAACGCATGCGTCATAGGAGGTTATAGAGATTTTTGCGCACGCACAGTAGCAATGTATCACTCAGCTCCGTGAACAGCGGCCTTGCATTAAAATCAGAATCAGACCTAATATGTACTCTCTCAAATAAGCCAGGACTTACTGTGTTTAAGGTCTGCAGCGAGTTGAGTGGCAGCAGAAAAACTAGTCTGTCCAAGCGCTCTAGTAACATAGGCGTCCAGAGTTTGGTAGACCTGAATACAAAAGTGAATAAAAATATGTATAGTACATATGAATTCAAACATGGCCGGCCAGCCCTTTTATGCCCTCGACATCTCAACATCTTACTTTCAGTCTAGGCGGCTGCAGTACTAATTCAGGTCCACTTTATCACTGGTTTATAAATTGTTACAGTATATGTAATTGGCACATCCATCAGTATAGTTCTCTCTGACAGTGAGACAATTGTGGCTCTTTTCACATCTGTCACTCACCCAAAGCTCTTTGGATCTTCCAGTAGCTGTGATAGCAGCATCTGTGTCTCTCGAGGGTAGCAATATTTAGTCACATCTTCTACGCTTTGCTTTATCTGCCCTCTGAACACCGAAATGTAGACTGCCCCTTTGAGGAATGGAGTTAAGACGCCAAGGGCCACAAATTGTTGCAGTGGGGAAGTGGCCCCTGCTGAACTCTTCAAAGAAAAATAATTTTGGGGTAACAAAGTACTCTTGCATTTACACTTCATATAGATAAAGACACACTAATGTCCTCTCACCAAACAACTTATCAATGCATCTAGCAAGTCAGAGCGACGCTGCTGAGGTAGACTGGCCACATACTGAGCGTTTGACTTCAGTTTGTGCAGCACATATCTACAGTTCTTCACTGCGAGGAGAGATACGGCACTGGGCCTATAAGAAGTATAAGAGACTTGGTTAGATTGCAAAAGAAAATGGTGTTTACCACTTGGCTATAATGTATGGAGAGAGGGTTCCACATTCCTACACACATTCTACATTCCAATGTACAAACAGGCCACATTACATTCTCCATATATTTATACTGTACATATGAGGACACGCCAATGCCAAACAGAAATAGCAGACATATAGAAAAGAAAATGTCATATGTGTGTGTAGCTATCTATACCATTAAATAATAATTAATGTTAATCAATTATAAGCCTCCAATGGATATCGAATAGATCTATTTCATATCCATTGAAGGAGGCTTACAATTGACTAACATTAATTATTTATGTCATTGTAAGTTATATGTCCCATTCTGTTGTATGTATGGATACCACCAATATTAAGTTATATGGCTCTATTTTGTTATTAACCATCCAAATGGATACCACTGCTATTATATATATTCTCATCAATGACTGTATGTATATCACAATGGCTTTCAGGAGACACCCATTTCTGTTTTAAGACACTCCTGATGAGGTCGCTACCAACAAAACGCTTTGGGTGATACATTACCGTGACCTAAAGTGGGCTGAAGGAGCTGTCAACGAGCTCGCCCTTGTTACGGGTGACAGCAAGTTAAAATTTGTTTTTAATAAAACTATGTATTAATAGAATGGAAACAAATTGATAATTATGGATGTACTCTGGTATGAGGGCCTCATTATAGTATATATATATATATATATATATATATATAATATATATATATATATATATATATATAGATAATAGAATATGGTCCGGCACTCAAAGATATGCACAACTCAACTTGCCTGGGTGCACAACCAGAGGGGTAATGCATGAGGTGAAAAAACAGCAGGCACTCAACAGGACTGTACAGCTGATAAATAATGTGGCCAAACGGAGCCGGTATATAGGTCAACGTTGACCTATATACCGTTATATGTTATATGTATGTATATATATATATATATATATTCATACATACATATACACACACACTGAATCTGCCTGGTTTCTGGCTTCCAATACTCTCTCCTCTTACCGTTGCTAGGCAGATTTCTTTTTTTTTTTTTTTATTAAATAGCTGTAATAGTAGATTTTCACAAGTAAACCCCTGTATTTACTAATTCTAAAGAAATGTAGACACATAAAGGGCTGTAGCCTTTGGAACAAGCAGCAAAGACAAAGTGGATCTAGTGGTTATTATTTGCAAGGCAACGATTGCTGTTATCATGGATCTCATTAGCCTGCTTTTATTATTATTATTATTAACCTAATGTGGCTGCAAATTCAAGTGTCACTTTGTCATTTAAACAACATGTTACTAAAACTATAGTAGTCTTTCACTTACTGGATCTCAGCGATATTCTGTGAGCTTAAACCTTTTAACAGCTTTAGGGTTGGAGGAAGAGTGATTATTTTATCCAGCACACAGCGAACCTAAACAAGAAGAACGTTGGGAGTCTTCAAAACAGTCATAACAAACATCACAAAACAGAATACATCTCAGGTCCCGTAGCTTGGACAGGGGAACCCAGCACTTTGGGGCTCATGTGGAGGTGGACACATTTTTGCCCCAGACGTAGGTATGATAATTTGCCTCTGCACCCAATGGGCAAATGAAAGCACAAATGAAAAAGCAAAGGACCATAAAGCTGTGAAACAAAAGGAAAGGTAACTGCAGGCTTATGAGCCGGTTAATACAGTAATAAAATCTTTAAGGACCCGGGGAGTGCAGAATTATTATAAAACTACCAGGATTCCCAGACACCATGGTCATTTCTAATTCTGTTGTGCAGTATATTGGTTATGTACTCCATGGGAGCAACATACCAAGTTCAGACAGGCAGTAACAGCATTCACTTCTGGGGGGAGAGGAGTCTTCCAGTTTCTATCGACTTGACTCTTTGCAGCGGAGTATCAGTCAATCATTGAATTTGCTAATTGATGATATGGGGTGACGGAAAATCATCATTAAGTAATCAGGGGTTAAGCAAATGTTTAAAAGTGGCCAGTGAGATCCATTATCTTATTATAACTTTTAACTATTTTGATTACAGGTCCAGAGATATTAGAACTTGAATAAAACAAGTTTACTAGTTCAGGTTTTGGAATCTTTTTTCCATATACATTTTTTATTCTCCTAAGTCCCACTAGCGCCAGTAACCCCCCAATAACACTTAAATTCACAGACACCAAATGCTTCACACCTACATTATCCAGGAATCAATACGCAATGCTGGCTGCCTTTGTGGGGGCTCTCTGCAATCTGCCCTCTAGTGTTATCTGATAACTTATTCTGTTACTTTTTGTGCCTACTATGCCCCTCTGTTCTGTCACCCCTTGTCGGTTCTCTGTTGTCTATCCTCCTCTTCAATTACACTTCTTGTCACCCCCCTTATCACTGATTTGCTTGTCACCCTATGTCTCCGTGTAACTGCTTGCCCACCTTGTGTCAGGATACTGGGGGGTTTTTCACACCGTGCCAGCTGATAAGAAGTGCCGAAAAAGCACCTCCTATGTTAGTCCACTCAATATGACTGAAAAATGCCACAGACTGAAATGGTTAGTGTCAGCGGTAGCAGAATTATTGGGGGTGCTAAGGCACTCACAGAGCTGGCCTTTCTGCAGGCAAGTATCCTGGTAAAAAATGTACTAACAAAACACTGTGAAAGATATTATAACACTTTACAGATAATTTCCCAATGGAGTTCACCGCACCAAACACCTACAATCCTATCACAGAGGAGCTGTAGTCATCAGTCCGGGAGTGCTGATCCAGCAGAGCCATTAGTCTGTGCCTTTATTCCTCTGCTGGCAAGATAGTGACCAAGTCCATTGTGACCCTGGCAACGGAGTCTCAAAGTCATGCCCAGATAGCTTTGTTACCGACCCGGACCAGCCTAACAGGCATCCTTAGCCCAGTAATTTTGTCCCTGTAGAAGAATCTTGTTTCCTATGAGAGATCCCCTGATTTGTGGTCCAATTCCCACAGAGGTGTGACTAAGAGTGAGATGAGCACTAGATAGCGTAGACTCTCTATATTGGTGTCCCCAAAAGGGTCTGTCACCAGTCCTCCCTTGTCCACATGAAGGCAGCAGTTCCCCTGCAGTGCTTGGTTCTGGGAAGTCCGGTCGCCAATGATGAAGAACAAAAGTATTCCATGCTGGTATAGGGCTTCTTGAGCCATCTCCTAACTTTAACTCCTTGTAGTATTTTTGGGCAAAATCTTGCTCCAGCACTTAAGGAAAAGTGTGGCAATTGCTACCATTTGAAGTCCCACAAAGTGTTGTGTTTGTGGGTCCCAGCCAACCTCCACCACAGTGGCTTGGTACTCAATTAAAGCGAAGTAATAGTAGTGCTTTATACATTACAATATTACACATTAATACATACATACACAACATTATTGGCAGCAGGGGATGTCTTTAACTGCAGTTGCTTGGCATCCTGCTCATTAAACATCTTGGACAACCTGCGGCTGGAATCTTGTGACATTGCAATTCCCAGCAATACCATTTATTGTGAGTCTGGCAGAACATGCTGGTATTGTAGATCTGTAACAGCTGGGTAGGTACAGATGGCCGACTTATTCTTTGGTGCAGGAACTCTGTCTTCCAATAGCAAAGCAGGCTTTCTATTTTGGCATGCAATATGATGGCATTGCACAGTATATGTACTTTCTGTGAACACACGACCTGGGTACTGTAGTGGGTATAGGAGGCATTGAAATCTGTGCAATCCCAGGTATATCTTATTCTGTAGGTACCACTGAACAGTGTTGTTATAACCTGAGAGCCATACTGCTGTTGTTATCAAAGTGTGCTGCTCCACTCGAGGGAGACAAGACAGTGCAAGAGAAAGCCTAAAACCTGCTGCAATGGAAGCTGCCCCAGGAGCTCAGGGCCTGATAGTTGCTACAACCACTGCGATCCCTATTAGGATGCCACAGAGTAATTTGTACAAGTGTGCTAAATTTCGTCTGAGGAACCTGGTTTATAAAGCATTGGCCAACATTTAAAGTATAAAAGGGGGTTGCGGGGACAGGAGTAGAGTGTAGCTGGGGTGTTCCATAGCAAAGTACAGAGTAGGTGCACATGTTCTCCTTATGTTTTGGAGCAATAAAGAAATTAGATTTTGTTTTGCAGAGTAAGATTATTGGAGGGGACATTCAGAAATGTAATTCAGGACAAGATTATATAGCCTTACCAAACATATCCTTCCCATACATCTCCTTCCAAAAGTACTACTGTACAATTCTCACCACTTGTGTGGGCAATGAATAGATGATGTCTCGGTAGCGTTTCATGGTTTGTATGGTGTCATTTTGCATCAAGTTTTGCAGGGAGTCACAGCTAGTTGTAATAATTGGATTTCCTGATGACCTAGAAGTCAGAATGAGAGGTTCCGCTGACACTGAGGGCTAAATTTACTTAAGGTCAAGTTTGGTATTTTGGTTGTTTTTCCATCTGTTTTGTAAACCGTCCATTTACTAAAGGCAAAACTGATGGAAAAACATACAAATGGCCTACTTTAGAGTATTGGAGTAACTATCGATTATTTTACATAGATATATACAAGCCTCAGATTTGTTAAGCATAGGGTTGCAAAACTACTAAAATCTGTCTATAAAACGACAGCAAACCTGCGCAAACAATAGACCTGATGATGGTGGATTTGCTGTCAGATCTGCTGTGGCAAAAGGAGGAAGAAATTAAAAAAAGGTTTCAAAATCGGCTTTTAAATGACAGTCAAAACCGAAGCATAGTAAATGTTGGGGCTATAGTCTGCAAACCGACGTCAGTACCCATCGTCTGTCAGTTTTGGAAATGAGACAAGCAGACGTTTAATAAATTTACCCATGAGAATGCAAAGAACTTGAAATGAAGGATATGACGCACTAAAAACATATATTGGAGTAAAAAGCGTTGGTAAAACACTGTGAGGAGGAAACCTAATGACTGATTTGAAGCAGGAAACATACAGTTGGTAAGTTGTCCCCCCTGGCTTTGAACAGAGTGGCAGATTTATAGGAATGAGTCATCCACCTGACCCAAATACCAGATATTTGCGCTTGGCTCATTCAGCAGTTAGGCCGAGTGACCATAATTGTTTTTATGGTCAGCTCCAGAAAAGCATTAGTGAACATGACATAGCCAAAAAAAAGACCTAACATAAGGAACTTTACAGAAGTAGCTTCAACATAATAATGACAATGTGCAGGGTGGGCAGAAACTGAGAGTCACAAACTTACCTTAGTGCACCTTGTACTTGAATCTGTCTGGTCTCTCGAAGCAGCAGCAGCGCCTACAATATGCAGCAGATAAACAGCTAAATTAAAACATGTATTTATCTAGATCTAAGGGGCATATTCAATTAGACGCAAAAAGTCCCGTACTTTTCACATGCCGGACTTTTCGCCGACATCGCTGGTTTTCCATGCGAAAAAATATCGTGCTCGTCCCCGCTTATCCCCGTATTCAATTAGGAATCAGCCAAAACGGGACCTGGCGAAACTGTAACGTGAAAAGTACTGTCAGCTTTGGGGAAATCAGCCTGACACCCCGCAAAAGATGCATTGGGGATCACTATAGATAATAGGCCAGCTGAAGCTATTTGGGGTACTTAAATGCTTTCAATAGCTGCTACTTAGCGTCTTTGCATAAGTGGTGAAGAATAGCATTTAGCAGTTTTTTTGTGAAAACAAGTAGTCCCAACAAATTTGGGGTACATGAAAATGGGTGCTAGCATATTTTTAAGTTGCTTAAGTGAACTTTTAAAAAACGTAAAAAATCCACCTGCCACAACGACCTGCAAACTTAAAAACACCTGGGGCATACTTGGAGAACCCCCTGGAGTCTATTTCGCTAGTTTTTAAGTTTGTCTCCCAACTTTGGACTTTTTCACCTGCAAAATGAAAGTCCTTTTTTGGGGTGATCTAAAGTATTTTTTTTTTACGCAGTTTTCCTTTGGGGGACTGTCCCAAGGATGCAGGGGGGTTTTCTGAGGTTTGCACCCCAAAACCCCAATTCTGCACTTTTTTCCGACACCTATTCATAGGCGAAACTTTTTCGCCGGTTCCATTGCATTGAGTTTCCAGATCGGCGAATAGTCTCCGGAATTGAATACGGAGGAAACTTATCGCATGGCGAAATGACATCACTCGCGATACATTTCTGCAGAAAACTGCTTTTCACACCTAATTGAATTCGGCACTAAATGTCATACCAACATTTATGCTTTGAAAGAAGAACATTTCAGTAACTGGAAGCCATATTGGTACATTAGCTCCTGGGCTCCAGCGCAAATAAATGACTGAGGATTAAACATTCACAAACCTGTACACTGGGGAAGATACTGTTGGTTTAGAAAAAAAAAAAAGGAAAGTAACATGTCGACATGGGCATAATGTCAACATGTTCATTATGTCAAGATTATGCATATTGACAGTTAAATTGTTGACAAAGCATTTTTCACTGTTTTAGCCTAAATTATTTTAGGTAATCTACTACTTCTGTTCTCATCAGATGCTGTTACCATGATTGCCATTGCGCAGTTTTAAAAAATTAATTTAGGTAATCTACTACTACTTTTATATTAGTTGACATTGCTATAAATGAAGTAAGGATTTTTTATTTTTTGGGGGTGAATTTGTGATGGTCTACTCCCATCTCAATTTTTGTTTATCTTAAGCTGCACACACACAACGATTTAGTAAATGAACGATTTTAGTAAACAATTTTCGTTCATTTTTTCAAGGGAACTACATTTTTTTGAACTACACAAGATTTTTGCATATTCCCTTACTGAAAATCGTTGAGTTGGTCAGTCTGACTAAACTACAAACGTGAACGCGCATGAATGATAATCGTTCATCGTTTTAACTCAGAAAGTGAACGATTTTTTCAACGATTGAACGATAAATGATATCATTATCGATAATCGTTCAAAAAATCGTTGTGTGTGTATGCACCTTTAGACTTTATTGCATCCCAGTCTAGTGTGTTGAGTACTGGGGGAGGGTTCCCAATCAGTGAACACACAGACACATGTTTGTAGCTATACTTACTAGTGACCTGTTAGGCTGCTAAGGTTAGTGTTAGTATCAAAGTGTGAGATTATAAGTGTACTTACAATTTAATAACTATGACTGAGTTATGCTGGTGGAAAACTGAAAGAGAACATCCTGAAAGCCAGAACACTTTCTGAAGGACATCAAACATACTTGTGGGAATAAGCCAGTTCATCATCTCTAACAGCTGCTGTATGTATATCCAGGAAACTCGTTACTGCACTCCCTGCTTAAACATTTCAAGTGCTGCCCTTACTGATTGCTCTTGTTGTTCAAAACACCTTTGATTAGATTGGCTCTGTACATTGTAATTTTTGCCTTCATGCTACTGAAAATCCTGTTTGTATTGTATTGCCTCTCTCCACTGCTTCACTACTATCTACTTTAACATTCCTTATTTTAGTAACTAATTCCTGCACCCATTACTCACCTACTTCTCTTTATATTTCACTTTTGGAGCTGCGCTCATACATTGGCAGCGCTGTTCTTTTACCTGTATTTTGACCATCTAACCACATTTATCCACACTGTCCCTACATCACACAGCCTCCACTCCAGTTTTCACCTCACTTATTACCACAGCATGAACACCTTTAATTCAATCATCCCCCTTATTCAGTGTCTACATAATCCTCTGCTTTACCTACTTCTTCCACCCCTATCCTCCCCCTCTAGTCTCCTCCACTTGCTGTTCCACATTTTTTCTCTCACCAGTCTCCCTTACAACCCTCTACTTCTCTCAACCACCCTTCCTGTTCCTCCACTCTTAACTACCTCCCTCACTCCATGGACTTGCTATCCCACCACTAAGCCCTATTCCCTACTGTCTCTGCCAGTGCCCTCTAGGGCTGCCGTGAGAAATCCTGGACCAGGGTATATCAACATCCTGGGGGTCCCCCCCTGGAGGGGGCATGGCCACTGCATGTTGGGGATGGCTGCACCTCTCTGTGGATGGGCCTAGCATGTAAGAAGCACCCACTAACAGGAGCATGGCATAGCATCCAGCAGCCAGGACTATAGTACTCACTATTAGGATGGCGGGGTAGTCCCATAATAGCCACATTTTAGCTGGATGTATTTAGATGCTAAAATGTAACCGACAAAAATTAAAGGGCAAACTACTTTATTTTGTACATTTCTCATGCAAATAACACATAAATAAAATCTATTTTTGTCATAGAGATAGATGAATGAAGGACTTCATTTTGACATAACACAAGGCCATCTTATACACATTCCGCGGCACATATCCTAACCCACTGCTCCATGCTCCTTCCTCACTATCTACCCCATCTGGGTTGCCCCTGTCTGTCTGCCCCCCCCCTTAGAATGTACGCTCTCACGAGCAGGGCCCTCATCCCTCATGTGCTTTTCCTCCCTTACTTATACTATCATGTGCTCCTAACTCCCCAATTGGCACCTAACTCTTGGTTGCTTATGCCCTGCTTGCAGCAATGTTTATAACCATGTCCTTGTCCTGCATTGTTTTGTACTATTAATACTGTTTTTTCTTGTGTGCTCATTTATGTACTGTGTAAGGTGCTGCGGAACCTTTGTGGTGCCATATAAATAAAGGATAATAACAATAATAATAATAAACCTAACCCTAAATTTAACATTAAATGCTATGTAGACATTTTAACTATTGACATGCAAAATTTCGACATTGCATCAACGTCACCATTCTGACTGTTGACATTTAGAACATATCAAAATTCTGACCGGATACCCTCAATACATAGACGAGAGCAGTTTCAAGAACGATGACAGACAACAAAGTGTATAGCAAGCTACTAATATCAATTACTGCTACGTCAAAGTGCAGTCCAAGAGTTAGCCCGTGTTCAGATTCAGACCAGAATGGGATTCGCTCACCAAGGGGTCTATTTCATAAAGTTAATTTGCATTTTATAAAATATCTGCATTTTTCGTAAAATAATTCCATATGTAATCTAAATTATCCCCAGGGACAACCAAAGTGGAAAAGGGCTGTCCCAGCGAGTTCTGAGTATGGCTTACAGCTCTCTCACCTGTGCAATATTTGCCTGCCGGCAAGCTCAGCGGAGGGCCGGAGCCTATGAAGCAAGGCATAATGGGAACTACAGGAGACAAATTAATGAGTCCCCGGTCAGCCAAAGCTCACAGTGTCATAGCACAGCTTGAAGGTACTAAAGATGAAAGTATACATAACGCCATTTAGAGATGTTATGTTTGTTTGAAAAAAAAAAAGAAAAGATAAACGTCTCTTCTTCACTTTATATATATATATATATTGGTAGACGTAATCCCCCATTACATCCTATGGGGACTGCAGGTTGTTCAGTGACCAGTGAATAGTCTGAGAAATCAGTGATTGATTACTCTAGGCTTTTCACTCACCTTAATTATTGTGAAAACCTAACTAGCCCATTGTCCAGCTATTATGCTTGGAAATGCAATATTAGGTTACTAAATAGACCCCCAAGGTTCGTAGAATCCACCGGATTAATAGGGGGCGTTAGGTACTAACAGAACAAGAAATCTACCAACATAGCTGGCCAAGCCATATGAATATATTGTGTATTCCTTTTAAGGATTGTGTATATAATATGCTTGATAATTAATGAAATTGCTGAATGAAGCAGCAACAATTCTCTGAAAGTCTTACATAA
The DNA here is from genome assembly GCA_031769625.1 of Taudactylus pleione. Taxonomy (NCBI): domain Eukaryota; kingdom Metazoa; phylum Chordata; class Amphibia; order Anura; family Myobatrachidae; genus Taudactylus; species Taudactylus pleione. Next base: position 26,026,529 of record JAUIMM010000555.1, read on the forward strand.
TTTTCCCCCTATCAGTGCCTGCCTTCCAGTGACGGCATAAAATAAGTGATTCTTGATAAGTCGTGTAATACCTGTTGATGGTTCCACTTCACACCAGCCATATTGCTCAGGTTAGACACTATTTCCTTGCTTCTTGAGCGTAACAGGATTAGTGGTAATGAGTATAACAGAGGACCCAGCTCATTAAATTTGTGTGTGACATTCCATGAAACCTGCAAACAAGAAATGCATAACCAATGGGAACATGCATTGTATGTTGATAACTAAACAAAAATTCAATTATAGATATCAATATCCACAGAAGTAACACATACCCATAATGTCCTGATAACAGCCAATGTCTGTGCATAGCTTAGAGAACTTGCATGATTGGTCAAGGCAGGCAGCAGCTGAGTGAGCTGATTGGTTGATAATTGCTGAAGAAATATAGGACTAAATCCCAACACCAAAGAGCCTATATCCGAAAGTATCTCATCTGAGACCTATTTAGAGAAGAGGTGTATATGAATAGGAAACAATACATGTCTATTAGCACTAGCAGCATGTGGTAGGGCACTCCAAGAATAATTATAGAACTGCCGGGGTGCCTTCCTAGAAATCAACATATACTTGTCCAGTTTCTCCCATAGGAAGCAGGCGGCACTCACTCAGTCTTTTATAAATTAATCATATATCATTTATTAAGCCGACGTTTCAAAGCCTGAACGACTTTGTCATCAGGGTGTGAAGAGGCCTATTAGCACTAGGTTATAGGTACAGCTGCCTTATGCAATTAATCCTATTTAAAAAATAAATAAATGATTGGCTGGGGACAGTAGCGCTTAGAAATTACATAATCTCCAAGCTCCCACTGAATGCCGGAAGACCTGGGTTCGGTGTGAAGGATGACAACCCGGGAATAACCCAGGTGGCCACCCATGTGTGAAAGGGGTAACCCCGGCTTCAACTCGTGCTCAGTGTCCCGGGTCCAAGCCGGGTTGAAGCCAGGATTTTATGTCTGAAAGGGGTGGCGATGTCGCTATTCCAAAGCCACCTTGTACACATCTGCAAAGACTGGTACACCGTAAGTGACACCACTGTGGGCCATTATTGTTAATGCAGCTGAGTAATTTTTTTTTTTAAATAAAAATTTGACTCATCACCAGAGTAAGAGGCCTATTGAAAAATATGTCTCTACGAAATTGTTCCTGATCAGCAATAACATTGTTTAATTCTGTCATCTCGAGATCTTTCCACTGCGTTAGCGAAAAAACTGCAGTTTTTGGGGATAATTTTTCGGGACACATCAGGTCCAGGAAAATATCCCCGATAAGTGCCAGCATCGAGCTGGACTTCAGGGCTAATTGGATTACCCTGGGGGAACCACACCCGAATAATGTTCGGGGCTAATTGGATACCGCCCTGAGGGGGTCATTCAGACACTTGCAAGCGGGTCGATGTTGGGCGAATGCGCATGCGCACGACGGAGGGAGCTCTGTCGTGCGCATGCGAGAGACCCAAATAACGAAGGCAAAGCCGTCGTTATGGATCTCACACCAAAGGGGGCGTGCTGTCGATGGTGACTGACAGCACGCCCCCTTTGGTGGGCATGCCGGGGGCGTGGCTGCCAGACGGATGGGAACGCCTACCGTTTGAGTCCTGCCCCACTGACATCAGTAATGATGTCAGTGGGAGTGATTTGGGCTCTGATAGAGCCAAAATCACTCCTGGGCTTGCGGCAGCGAGACCCTACCGCAGGGTCTCGTCGCAAGCCCGATGGTCGCGATGGTCTTGACCACAGCTATACGAGCGTCCATGAGGCCGCTCCAAAAACAGGTAGGAGGGCCCTGATTCAGCGTTCGGCTCTGAATCAGGCCCTGAGTCGGAAGCAACTTGGCCTTTCCATGACATTGGGTTTGAACTTAACGGTGACATGGGAGTGTAGTGCTGAATCATACGTAAGGGGTAGAGAAGCCTGTTCAGACGTATCTGTTGCACTAGCATGGGGCTGGTGCAAGAGCAGATACTAATAATGCCACAGCCATGTACAGTCAATGGGCGCACAACTTTCCGCTTGCACATGCATTAGTTGTATGGATAGTCACATTAGCATAAGATGGTTAATAAGGATCCCTCAGCTGCCAGCAACTACAGCCCCAATGTGTCCCTTACTGACTGCAGGCTAGCCTCAGTAATGCAGCTGATTCTGCAATCCCAGGGTTGGTCATGCAAAGAACCTGCACTTAAATATGCACCATGGATGGGGCATGTAACTATGTATGCGCGGAACATAGGCGCTATCTGCTATTTTTATTGATTTGTACATTACTCGCTTTGTAGATAGCGGTTAGGTGATACATATAGGGTTAAACTTACATTTCCTTTGGATAATATTTTTTGAACAAGCACCCGAGCCTGAAATAGAGACAGAACAGCATATTCAATGGCCGTTGATCACACCCTCCATGACACAAGATGAATTTTTGTGCCTCATTGCTCACTGCTAGAAGCTACTGTATGTCCACAGAATGACTGTCTCCACCGGGTGTGGATGGCATACACGATAATACCTACAGGTAAGTGTGTGTGTGTATGTATGGGTTGGGTATGAAATCCTGGCTGTCGGGATGTTGCTGGTCACAATACCAACAGCGGCATCCCAACAGCCAGATTCTCGACACCCATAGGAAGTAACGGTGAGTATTTTTCTAACCCCTACTCAACCTCCCCGGTGCCTAACCCTAACCTCCCCCCCTAGTGCCTAAACCTAACCTCCCCCCTAGTTTCTAAATCTAACCTCCCTGCACCCTAATCCTAACACTCCCTACCCGGTGCCTAACCCTCCCCCTAATGCCTTAGACCAGGGGTAGGGAACCTTTTTTCTGTCGAGGGACACTTTTAGATATATAACATTATTTGTGGGCCTGGTGCAGGCCATGCTCCCTCCATGTGATGTCACATGGAGCAGGGGCACAAATGCTGGTGATTACAGCAATGCCAGGAAGATCCTGAGGATGCTCCGGGAACTTGTAAGGGTAGCGGTGTAACCATCTGAAGCATCCCAAGGACGCCACAGGTGGCACTGCTGCATAGATTCTGGCTGCAGGGTGCCATTCTAGGCTCCCTGCTAGCCAGATGAGGCTAGCAGAAAAAAAGCACAGAGGGCCAGACCAAATGATTCCGGGGGCCTTATACGGCTCCTGGGCCTGAGGTTCCCCATCCCTGTCTTAGACTAACCCCGCTACCTAACCTACTCCTAACACCCCGATACTTACCTTCGAGATTCCAGCGGTTGGGATATTGGTGCCGGGATCCCGACTTGTCGGGATTTCGGCGCCGGTATTCAGACTGTCGGCATCCCGCACGTCGGAATGCTGACTACATCCCTGTATGTATATTACATATTTTAAAGTGCCCTCAAAGTACCCCAAATCTCCTTTTTTCCTACTTATTTTTTCCATTTTTCATTTAATTCGTTTGAGATTAAACGAAAAAAAGTTTGCTCTTTATCATTTTCTTTTTCATAAAAAAAAAGCACAAATCAGCCCTTTGACTCATTGATTTAAAAACCTTCATTACTTTCCTTATGCCCACAAACAGCTTTCTATATGGTCCTGCTAACGAAATTATCAATTTTGCGGGTCCAAGATGCTCTCCCCACTTGTTCATGCACTTCTCTGACATCATATTTGGCAGTCAATTCGCAAACCCCAGCTGCAAGTACTGCAAATAGGCATTTCTAATCGGATTGGAGAATTCTCGGGTGCATGCTTGCGTACGAAGTCTGCGAGTTGCAAATCATTGTTATTATTATGGTTGTTATTATTGTTAGATTCTGCAGCGCTTCTGTTGCTAAATAGTCAAATATAAATAACATTTCACGTTGCATTGTCAGCTGACATCTAGTGGACACTAAGTATATTTATGATGCATGCCCAGCTACACATTTTTTAGAAGTTGTTTTAACTAAGTTTTCCTAAGCACAAAGCTGTACTTTGCTGAAACTACATCACAGTATTTACTTGCAGCTTTAAAAAAATTTAAAATCAATTGTGACTGAATACAAATATAGTATCAAGGGAAAATATATACCCAAATTATCAGGCTTGTCCTTATGTATAGATTTATATAATGTAATGAGGTGAAGTGCACAGCAGAACCAATCAGCTTCTAGCTATCATTTTATAGAATGTACTTGATTAATTATAGCTAGAAGTTGATTAGTTGCTATAGGCAACTTCTCTGCTTTATATCTTAGAAGGTTTAATACATCACCCCCTCCCCATAGTGAGGGGCGGTGGGGCTCAAAAGTCGGTGAAACTTATATGCGTGACTCTCATTTGAGTGATCCTGTCATTTTAGCTGTAAACTCTATAACCTTGGGTCGCAGACTTTGAAAACTTTCAGCTTAGTTTCATATATTTGGGAGACAATTAAAGTTATCATCTATATATGTCCATTTACAAAATACCTAAACCCATTATTTCTTGTTTCAGCAATTGTATGTAGAGGATCTTAAATATTATTAAGGATACATAAAATGCCTTATTCAGAAAATCACATAATAATATAGTGGCATTGCCTGGGCAGATGTCATGGTCACCAATCCCACATCAGACAGAGCAGGAAGCAGTTGGTCTGGGCGCAAAGCCTGCAGGAAGTTGTAACCTAGAGCTGGTATCACCACGGACAGATTGGAGACTGATTGCCAGCTGAGAGTTTGAGGGTCCTGCCAGTTCACATCACCAATTAGGAAATCCAACATCTGCAGACAACAGAGGAATGAGGAGAGGTACTTTATTCAACAGGTTTGATATGATTAAAGTGATAATATTTTTTTCATCATACCCATAGGTAAATAATATTTGTAGTGTTTTATATACAGGATAAGGTGGACACTATTTCAGTTTCTGTTTGAAACAGCTGAACTTTAATCATGTGTGCCATTTCCATGTGTCCCTTGGAATCTATGTCTAACCTCCACTATATTAAATTTTGGTGTAGTACCTAACACAGTTATTTTAGGTATACACTTCCACTATTTCCAATCCAGTGACGATATCTAGCACAATAATTGTCTGTGCACCCTCCTACCATCTCCAATCCAATAAAGGTATTTACAGCAGTACAAACTTGTGTGTGTTGTCTATATTAGACTTTCTCCAATCCAGTGGTGATATCTAACATAGTAACTAATTGTGTCGTCTTCTGCTTGGGGTTGATATATTAAACCTCACCTCAGAGTCCGGGAAGAGGTCACCTCGTCTTACACACTGTAATAAATTTCTTTTCAGCACCAAGAAAATATCCACATTTTGATGATAGCGCTGCAAATCCTGCACACTTGCTTGGCACACACAGAGCCCCATCCTGTGAACAAGAGAAGGTGCCAGTGATCCTCATGAGAACCAATGTGATCGTCTGACACTCGGTAACTGGGTAACCCCTAGCCTGTCAAGAAATATACTCACAGCTCAACATCCTGCACCGTTATATTTTGCACCTGTAACACTCTGGATGCCACAATCCTCTGATATGGAGGTGATAAATCAACTGGGAGAGAGGGGAGGATACTCACAACCTGATCAACAGCAGAGATGTGTAACAAGATGAACATAAAATTAATAACTGCAATTTATTTAATGCATGATGTGTTTATCAATTGTTCCTTTCCTCACTGGTTACGGTCTCTTACCTGTTGTACATTCAGCTGCACAAATACATCCAGTGAGAGCAGAGGGAGGAGATTACCTATCCGCCATATAAAGGAATCATTCAGTTCAGGTACATTTTGAAATATGGTTGAGGTGTTAAGCCAGAACCTCAAGGCGAGTCTTTGGTTATCAGATAGAGATCCAGAGTAATGATTTAGGGCCTCAAGACTAGGAAATACAGGAGATGCTTATGTCACAGTTAGCTAAACAAGTCTGGATATATTATATTCAGCACAATATTACATGCTTAATGTGACTAAAACAGGAAATATTGTTAAATATTTTGGGCAGACCATAAATAAGATTGGTATGATTACCTTGCAGTTTCTTCAGTCACTAGTATAATAATATTTCAAACTCAACTACCTGAAAAGCTAAGAGAATTTAAATCTTTAAAGTTCAGCTTTGTGTCTGGCTTTGAAGATTATTTCTCATGGAGTAACAGGAAGCAATGCTTACTTACCATTAAAAAGAAAAAAGCTGCTTACGGCATTCACAGAACTTATCTGCTCTATTGCAGCAACTCAGCACTTACCCTGCCTGTGTTTGTGGTGATAACACAGAGTAGATGTCCTGAGCTACCTATGCTAAATAATTTGGCCACAGAGACCTAAATATAATAGCCTGTGAGTTGTGGGCAGCAGCAAAATTTCAGTGATTTAGCTGCTAGACTTAAGCCGCACATCCACTAGGCGATGGCAGCACGACAGTACGATTACAACATTGTAATCATACCGTTGTTGCTGTTCTCCTGCAGTGCCCACACTGAATGATTTGTCATTCAATGTAGGCACCCTCCATCATCTGTGAACACGCCCAATCTGTCGTTATCTACAGATTGACCAGCATGTTCACCTGATGATTGATGTCGGAAACGACCAGCGGGAGCACGCATCGCTGGTCGTTTCTGACATTAGAGTGCACGATTAATGAGCGATTGCACCATTACGATTTTGCAATCATGCAATCGGTCATTAATATCGGGTAGTGGATGTGCGCCTTTAAAGTGGCAGTTTTTTAAAAAAAAGCAAAACCAGTTTGTTTATGTCTTTTAAAAACACAGTGTTTGCTTTGAATGAAATTGCCATTTTTACATTGCCTGCTTAAACACAATGAGGAGGGAATGGGTATGAAATACCACCGGCCGCAAGGCCGGCGGTTCGATTCCCGTCAGCGGCCCCCCGACAGTAGCAGAGTGCGACGCAGCGGAAGCCCGACAGTGCTGGAAATCCCGATCGTGGATAGTTAAGTATAAGTATCCACTAACCTAACCTAACCCCCCTAACCCTAACCCTCTTTAGGGGTGCCTAACCCTAACTTCCCCCCAAGTGTCTAACCCTAATCCCCCCTCTAAATGCCTAACGCTAACCACCCCCTTCCCCGCTACCTAAACCTAAGTCCCCCGAGGGGGTGCCTAACCCTAAGTCCCCCCCGGGGGTGCCTAACCCTAACCCTCCCTCCCCCTAGCCTAACCCTAACCCTTCCGGGGGGTGCCTAACCCTAAGTCCCCCCCGGGGAGCCCTAAACCTAACCATCCCCCCCCGCATGTCCGCTCACGGCGCCCGGCATCACTACAATCACGATGCCGAGCGCCGGTCTCCTGGCATCAGGGAAATACGGGCGTCTACATCTAGATGCTCGGCATTTCACCCATGCCGGGATAAGACAGTCGGGAAGCCGGCTGCCGGTATATAGGCAGTCGGCTTCCTGATTGCTTCCCATGAGGAGAGGCTGCTTTTGCAAACTGCTCTTTATTATTGTTACCCCATAGCCTGAATAAAATGTTAATGTATTGTAATCAGCTGTCCTATCTGGCTGAATGGCCATCTATCATCTGAGAAAGTCAACTATAATGTAGAATGTGTACCGACAACTGTACTATAAAGGTTGTTATCGAGGTATGTCTGACCTACAAAACAGAAGTGGATGTTGCAGAAATAGTATGTTGCAACAGTGACATTTCAAGGAGCAATAGGCTAGATAATACTTGCATGCCTCTATGATGTGCAGATAAACTTACACCTCCTTGTTGTTCTGTAGTGGGGGGAGAATTCTTATAATTTCATCAGGTTCCAGGTAACGTAAAAAGGGCACAAAGTCACAGAAGAGAAGAGGGTCAGAGGTCGTCTGGACTGTCAGCAGCGTAGACACAATCATGGAGTAATAGTCATCTGGTACGTTGAGAACCGCCTAAGAGGATATTCAGGAAGCAAATGACAACTTGCTACTGTAAGTTGATTTAGTTTACTTTATAAGTAGTCTGTTAATCTACAATCAGGCTGAAGTTTCATCATCTTGGCTGCAGTCTAGAGCAGTTTATCCTCTACTTGGGTTCTTGCCAATAAAACAGTACTTGATATAAATAAGTTACCACATGTCAACTCACATCATCCCACAGGCTTTAGCACTATGAAACACAAATAGTTTGACATCATCTGAGTGACAAACGTGCATTTTGCTCACAGCGCATTCCCCATAACTTGCATTGAAAAAAAGTTAAGGTAGTTTGCACCTGATAATGGGGCTATACAAAAGGCTGCCAATGTGCTACTGTTTAATATCCAGGCTATATAATAATTTGAATAATTGGACGTTTTTTAACATGCTAGACAGTTGTGACTGTATAATCTAACAGAGGGCTGTACAATGTCCTTGCCAAATAAATGGAGACATTGCAAAGCTGTTCACGTGTGCAGGGTTCAGCCCAACCCCTATAAAAAAAATGTGGGTGCCAGCCTAACACCACCACTGAGACTTCCAGGGGGGACTGGAAGCCTAAAGTAAAGGCCACCATACATCAGAGATTGATTGCAGCAATCGTGCAATTTGCAATTGATTGTGTATAAAAATCTTTCCCTTTTTCAATCGATTGCAGAATTGCCACAATCAATTGAAAAAGAGAAAGATTTTTATACACAATCGATTGCAAATTGCACGATTGCTGCAATCAATCTCTGATGTATGGGGGGCAGTAGCAGTAGGGGGCGCTAAATGAAATGCTGAAAACTACACATCCCAGCATGGCAGAGCAGTAATGAAAGGAAAATTATGTCAGCGCCTGCCAACCATGAATTGCTTGGTACCATAGAGGAGATGTTTGGTAGTGTTGCCTTTGCTGAAACCATTGCTATACCCTGAGGCGTTGCCAGGAATCCTGTACAAACTCCTAGAAGAACCATGGAAGCACAGCTTCAGCCTAGAGCAATGGTTCTCAAACTCGGTCCTCAGGACCCCACACAGGTCATGTTTTCCAGGTCACTTAGCAGGTACACAGGTGTAATTATTGCTCACTGATACATTTTAAAAGATCCACAGGTGGAGCTAATTATTTCACTTGCGATTCTGTGAGGAGACCTGGAAAACATGCACTGTTTGGAGTCCTGAGGACTGAGTTTGAGAACCTGTGGCCTAGAACAGTGGTTCTCAAACTCGGTCCTCTGGACCCCACACAAGTCACATTTTCCAGGTCACTTAGCAGGTAGACAGGTGTAGTCATTGCTCACTGACACATTTTAAAAGATCCACGGGTGGAGCCAATTATTTCACTGGAATCCTGGTGCAGTCACGCGGTCCAGGGGTGTCTGGAGTTGTTTTAGTTTTCTGCAGATTGTCCTGTTATCTTTGCATTGTAACATGTTGCTAATGCTACAGCTTTCTTACCATTCAAAGGAAAGAGTCACTGAAGAGCCACCAAGACCTTTGATATGTGTGTAAAGAACCCTCTGATTCCCAGAATTGATCAGTATTTGCTGCAAGCATGAGCAGCCTGGCATATGCTGCATAGCACCACACATGGGGCCTGATTCTGAGAAGTACACTATTGCCGTCGCTGATGCAATTTTGTACACAGAGGATATCTGAAGATATGCTAATATTGCAGACGCTGGCATTTGTATTGAAGCGCCTGCAGGCGCCACAGCAAATATAAGCAACTCCGTACTAATACTTACATCAGCCTCCTGAGTAACCCTATGGACGAGCAGAATGGCCGCATGAACTGAGATGCCGGAGCCATGTTTTGGGTGTACGGGATCATAGACGCAGGTAGCTACACACCCGGAACAAAAGGTTGCGACACGCCTGCGTTTTTGTCGGCACACCCCGTTACCTCCCCAAAATGGCCCTTAACTGTCAATCATTCTGTAAATAAAAAGTCGCTGCTTGCGACTACCATAATGGTCTCTGATGCATGTGCAGTGTAACACATACGCATGCGCAGTTTACGATTATCGTTCAACTGCGAAAACATCGGCATAACATGCTTCTCTGAATCAGGCCCATAGTACTGCAGCCTATTTGATCCAGAGGGGCTAGACATTGAGCCACCTTATACAAATTAGAAGTCCTGAGCTATATGCTGGGGTCGTGGGGGTGAAGGTTAGGGTTAGGCACTAGAGGAAGGGTCGGGTAGTGAAGTAATAACAACTCTGACCTGGAGAGCCACATGACCGCCGGGACCTGGAAGCCACGCTGGACTCGCTGCAGCCATTGGGAGCAGGCAAATCACTGCTCGGCCACCAGGGCCGATATGTCAACATTGTCTACATGATGAATGTCGAAATTATGACTATCTACATATCATACCACGCCCATTATATGAACTGGGTACACTACCCACAACATTATCATCTTCTTCATACTAGATGTTATCAACATTATCTTCTTCTAAGTGAGAGTTATTTTTTTAATCATTGTTAACACTAAGAGATTTGTCGTTGTTCTTCTTAGTTATTATCTTTGTCATTACTGTAGTAAAGGACATCAGTATACATGGCTACCTCATCTTCTCCTCATTTAGGATGCTATATATGGTCCAGAATATACATTTAGCAGGTGATAACTTTTTCACCCATGTCACATGCAGCACTCACCAGAGCCTGCCTTACATGTATGTGTGGCAAAGGGTTAATCACAACAACACCACCAGATTTGTTTAAAATTATTAGCAACACAAAAATTCTATTGCACACACGCTACTAAGTCTGAGACTGTCTGCCACCACCAAGATTTGCTTCAAAGGCTGATTTACAGGAAGCCTGGAGCTGGCCCTAGGCTGCATGGCTGCATGTCAGTATGGAGGCAATCTCTATTCACAGCATGAAGTTGGCTGAACGACAGTCAGATGGATCACACAGCGTACATTTACACTCAGGTATATACTATGTGACATATTCAATATTTGGTAAAAAATTATATGGCATCGCAGATTCGCAGGTAAGCTGGTCTCTAAACTCAACATACACGATATGGACAAAAGTATTTGGCCACACCTGTTAATTATTGAATTAAGGTGTTTCAATCTCCCCTGAAGAAGCTCCACCCACATTACACACAGCTCCACCCAACTCTACCCTATACATGGGGGGGCTGCCTATTTTGTCAGTACCGGGCCCCACAATTTCTGATGGCAGCCCTGACGTCACCAACCATTTATAGGGTTTTCAGGCCATTAAGTTACCAAACCTTTTAGTGATTTTAAAAAGTAGCTTATCCCACACCAGCTGAAGAGCCACAGGTTGGCCAGGCCTGTCCTGGAGTGTGTGTGAGTGAGTTGAGCAGAGGTTTACCAAATAAAACCCTGGAGGACCTTGCCAACATCTACATCCCAAGAAAGACCATGATTTTGTTAGCGGAACTACATTTGTGAACTTCATAAAAAGATGAAATTGCCCTCACTGTGAAGTTTATCACCCTCCTCCCACCAAGTACATTGACACAGAGTATACATATAAGACTTCATATATTTGCCAATCTACAAAACGGTGTCTGTATGGGACTTGGAACAATACCTGTGAGGTGGCCTGATTCTGTGCTAAGATATTAAGGAAAATCTTAGCAGCCTCTGGGTCGAGAGAGGAGATGAAAACTTTCAGGTCAGACATTGTCAGGTTGAGTAATTGCTGTGGTTGGAGACAAATGTGATAACATGAACAATCATTATATGTATCTGTCATTAGTACGCAGGTGTTTGACATGTACCTTAATTAGCATCCAAGACTGGGATGTTGTTTGTTCTCCTGCCAGTAGAATCAGAGTATTCTGTGAATGAAGATTGTATTACACAAGAGAAGGGTAAGCTGTGAATATTTTTATGAACATACTTTTTCTCAAAGGAGTAAACCTATTCATTACTCCAGAACAGTTCCACTATGTACACATGTCCTATGAATACATGGGAAGAGCTGCATACCTCCTGTATTATTCTTTATTGTTTCTGTACAATTGTATTACTTTTATCACCAAATGCTGTTCAAAAGAGTTTTACCAAGGTACTTACCTGATGTCCAGTTTCTGATGCACAATATAACTTTTTGTAATATAGGGGCATATGTATCAAAGCTTGATGTGAGATAAAATTGTGAGATTTATATCACCAACCAATCAGCTTCTAACTTACATTTTGCAGGCTGTGTTTAAGAAATGATAGTTTGGAGCTGATTGGTTGGTGATATATATTTCACAATTTTATCTCACATCAAGCTTTGATACATATGCCCCATAATGTGAATAATAGGGTTATGCTAATCTTTTGCAAGTTCTTCTCTTAGCTTTTTGTGCTAACAATCTATATGCCTAGTCCACTCACTTCTTGACCCCCTTTATTCTACACAATATCTTAAAACTGATGGCTATTTTTGCTTGTACAGTATCTTTAAAATTTTGCAGAGGGGTTTAGGTCAGTAAAACCATAAGAAGCTGTAGTTGCTGTGATTTTGGGTTCTTAGTGGCTGAGACGGTTACACAGACATCTTCTCTACAGCGTCACACAGCCCGAGGGTTTCTGCCAGGGATGTGAGATGAGCCGCCAAGTGAGAGGAACCACATGCAAACGATCCCTGCATACAGAATAACTTCGATGTTCCACAAGATATGCAGGCTCGAGCAAATGCTTTGTCCAAATGCAGGTCTGGAGAATAGGCTCAACTTCCAATAATAGTTTTCTTATATGAGGCATTAAAGGAAGGATGACCTAAATTGTATGCTCTAAACAAACTTACAGCCACATATCTGTACCAGTTTTTCATTTAAAAGTTTGAAAAGCTCTACCTTAATGTATATTAAGGTAGGATATTGCAAAGCACAAACATAAACGGTGGTTTCAAAAGTGTGCATACTTGGCCTACTGACTGTTCATTGAATTTGCTATACAAAATGTAGCTTCTAAAGACAAAATTGACACACAGTATAATTAATAACCAGATGTAAACAGCTTTTGGCTCTCCAGCATGCAATTCAGTATTTCTGACGTAATTGGTTTTTAAGCCTATGCCAAATCTGACATTACAAAATCTTACCTGTTCTATTGGTCTATGCAGGGAAAAAATGTAGGTGCACACTCTAAGCACTAAGAATACTGATAGTCAAAATCATTTTGATAAACTCTACAATTAACATGCAGAGTTCTTAGCATGTTTGGCCAGAAATGCATACCCATCCACCACGTCACAGTGAACCCCATCAGATAGGTCCCTAACGTCACCAACACTAACACATTATATCACTTTATCAAGGACTTGCCATAATAGTGCCCATACTAATGTGTAGACAGCAAAGCACTTAGGGCCTTATTCAGCCAGCTCCGACGTACGCATGCGCGAGACCCGGCTAGTGACGGGCGCTCCGTCGCTATGGATCTCGCACCAAAGGGGGCAAGCTGTCGATGATGATTGACAGCTCGCCCCATTTGGGAGGCGGGCAGGGGGGGTGACAAACGGAGGTGTTCCCGACGGAACGCTTGCCGTTTAGGGGCGGCCCCACTGACATCAGCAATGATGTCAGTGGGGAGCTTCCTGCTCGATCAGAGCAGGAAGCTCCCTGGGGCTTGCACTTGCCGAAACACAACCTTAGGGTCTCGAGGCAAGCCCCGATGGTGGCGATGGTCCTGACAATCGCGACCATCAACCTGGTTGCTCGCTAGAGCTGTGGGTGGTAACCCACAGCTTAGCTAGTGACCAGGAGGCCGCACTTCACATCACAAGCGGCCGCCCTTATTCAGAGCAACCGCTTGTATCTAGCGATCGACTCTGAATGAGGGCCTTAGTGCTTAGACTGAGTGTGCACCTGTATTTTTTTTCCTGCATGGTACTACATGTCTCAGCATGGTAGCACCTCTTATTATGTTTAAAATTAGAGTGTGCTGTCCAAGCTCACCCCTTTCCTGTTCTATTGATCTGTCCAGTTCCCTCCTAATAATAATAAACTTTATTATTACTAAATGAAATTATTGCACTTACGCCAAATGTCTGTAGGAATTCTGTCTTCTGCTCACTGTAGAATGTTTCTTTGATGATGAAGTTCAGCACAGAATACAGAGCCTGAACTCGGATTAAATATGTGCTGGATAAAGACAGGATTTGCATCTCTTCTAGGAAAAGTAGGAGAATCACAGTGGTGTCCACGACTTGTGTGTATAGTGCAGTGATACCAGGAGTCGGCAGGGTGAGGCCGGCATTCTGTAGGTAGCAGACACCGAGGGGCAGGAAACTGAATACTGTGAGCCCATATCCTGGGCACACCAAGCTCAGATCAACACTGCAATTCCACTGAAGTTGCTGCTTATAGTTCTCGAAAAGGCAGGTAACAGACTCATTGAGTGTATTGGTAATGGAACAGGTGTGGACTACCCATGAGGTCCTTGAATCGTTGGAGAGCTTAGACAGCAGGTTCAGCTGTGCACATACATTAGCAGTGAAATTTTCTTTCCCTTGTACCCAACACATCACAATCGTGTCCGAAGTAGTGGAGCCATTTTCCCAACTGGCATAATCACAGTTTTGAGTTTGATTCCACCATGGTGGAATTGAGTCATTGCAAACCGCCCCCTGTTGGCTGTCACAGATGCTGTGCAGGTAAAGAACCTGATCGTATGTCTGGCATAATGCTATTATGGTGCCAGGCACAGACTGTAGCGGCCCCCACTGCCTGTAATTGCACACAGCTTTAACCAACTCACCAATTTGGTCTTCATTTTGAATTCCACATAGAGGTCTGAGCCATGAGTTTGTAGAGTCTATCAATAATGCAGTCAGAAGTATTGAATCCATGCACACACCTGTGATAAAGTTCAACTGGTCCATTGCCCAGCAAGTCTTCACCACTATTGGGTGAATATAGGTCCCATGCCAACTGTTGTAAGAGCAGAGATTATCGCCCCATGAACATCTACCATTTATCTGTTGGGGGGACACTGTTGCATTACAAAAGGCCATCAGGAAGTTTTTCTGGTCATACTCGGCACAATATTTTATTGAGGAAATGTCCCAATGGGATGAATCGGATTGCTGGTAATGACACTGAACAAGGGAGACATTTAACATACTGGTTGGGGATACAGGAATAATGGGTGAACAACCTAGATTTAGCCAGAAGTTTTGTGGCTGTGACTTAATTAACTTATAGAGTGAAGAATTGGAGCAAAGGTGATAAGAGAAGTTCCGTTGGTCATGCAACCAGCAGAATTCCACCAGTAATGGAGTGAGAGCAGTAGTAGGTGAGTAGTCACAGACATCCCTTACCAGTATTTGTGATAGAACATTAGGATCAGATAGTTTGTAGCAGAAGCTGAAGGTCCATGTAAGGGCTAAACCTTCACTGATGCCACTCAGGATCCTGGAATTATTGCACACACTCATCATGAAGTTAGCTGTATCATTCGTACTGCAATAATACACTGTGGGGAAATCTACACGTCCCAACCACCATTGTGTACCTGGAAGCCACTTTGTGTAAGCACAGGTGTCTGATTCCTCAGATGGTGGACTGGAGCCAATACACCATGCTCTGACCCATGACATGTTTTGGTTTTCAGTTACGAATGAAATAATGCTGCTGTTTGTGCAGATATTCTGTGTGAAATTCTGGGCATCCCACTGAGCGCAATATTGTAATGAGGAATTCTGTAGAGTTGTTAGATCCCATGCAGAATAACGACATGTCTTGTTTGCTAGACAACTTGGAGACACCTGTACAAAGGTGTTATCTACTGACAGCTGATCATACAGCTCAAAATTACTGCATACAAATTCTGAGAAGTTTATATTGTCGAAATTCCAACAGTACGACACCAGAAATGGTGGAGGACTCTGTAACCCCCAGGAGGAATAGTCACAGAAATTCCACACAATAAACTTGTTGATAAATGTTGAGGAGTTCCAGAAGAGATCCCAAACCTGACTGAGATCCTGGCCAGCACAAATGGACAGGGCCATGTTATTTAGCTCTGCTTTGTTACAATTCGAACAGGTTGAAGAAAAAAAGTTGAAGACAGTATCGCTGCAGCTGAAGATGTTGCTGCTGACATTCCCATAGCAAAACACTTGTATCCAGACATTCTCTGTGTTATTGGTGAGCTGTGTTACCAGGGAGGAATTCCCGCAGATGTATTGGTGAAAGTGGAAAGCATCCTGAACTGCACAGTAACCCAACATGGATGAGTTAATCGCAGCCAAAGTCCAGACACTGATACTGCAGACTGTTGTATTTGTGTTATTCCCAGGACAGGATAGATTCGAGGTTACATTCAGCTCAGCCTGTTGGTGGGTATCTTGGTGGCTACAGAGATATATTCTGAGCTGTTTCTGGTCAAACTGAGAGCAGAACTGCACAGATTTAGGCTCAGGTGTTCTCAAGTTCCACGTTGTGTAGTTACATATGTGGTCAGTACAGAACTGCAACACCCAACTGTTGTTTGTGTCTTTAGTCAGACTGAGCAAGAGACTCAGATTGTAACAAACAGACAACACAAACTGTTCACCATCTACCTGGCTGCAGTGTGCAACTTCCGGTGAAGCCACAGTTAATACTGACCGATTGCTGTTATCGATATGCTGCCACGTTGAGTAGTTACAGTTATTATCTGAAGCCACTGATGTAACACTACCACATAGCTCAGCTACCCAGGAACTGGACTCATAGATGAGCAGTTGTTGCAGTACCCCTGCAGAGTTACATGCATAGGTTTTTAACTCATCTTTGTCTGTTTCTGCACAGAAGGCTATTGAGAAAGGATTCATTCCTTCTAGTTGCCACTGATGATAGTTGCAGAGATCCTGTATGGTAGTAGGATTGACTGTATTTGTGGGGGACACAGTTGCACAGGTTGGATCAAGCCATTGGTTGTCCTGACTTTGTAGCAGCTGATTCAATAGACTTGGATTTGTACAGAGAAATAGTATAAACTGATCCTGGTCATATAGCCAACAATATGCCACAGAAAAAGCAGAGACAGCACTACCCACCCAAGACTGGTATTGACACATGTTCTCAGGGTTTGTGTTGTAAGCACAGAATCCTTGCAACCAATTATTTTCTGGAATAGCGGCAAGCTGATTTAGAAGCTCCTGATCCCCACAAACTGAGTGTATAAACCCTTGTTTGTCACTCTCGCTACATGTGGACACTTCAGATGAAGACACTGTGTTTGAATTATACCACGTGGCATATGTACAGCTGACAGCCAAAGATCTCACAGTTCTGACTGCCTTGGCATTGCATGGGTCAGTTAGAAGATCAGAAAGGAATGAGAATAAAAAGCTACAGAGCTGGGTGTTGTTTTGGGCTGTCCAAGTAGCAGATGTGAGCAGCAAGCATGCTGACTGAAGGCTGCCACTGATGGAGTCATACACAGATTTACATGTGCTCTTCAATGCAGGAAGCAAGCGTCCAGAGCAGGTTTGTAGGAAAGTCGGAAGATCTGCTTTTAGGGACACACTAAGGATCTGGGAATTTGCAGATAGAGGAGTAACCAGTGGCAAGTCCAGAAAACCCCAGCTCAGATTCTGAGAAATCCCCCTGTAATGAGACAAAGTGATGACAAGCAAAAAGCTAGGTTGATTTATATAGCCGATAGAAAGAGAGAAAACATACATTAATAATCAGGTTATGTGAAGTATGATTTGACATCACAGGAAGAAATCATAAAGAGTGATAAAGTTGCACAAAGCACACAATTGTACAAGAGTTATTCACCATAACAGAAGATGCTTCAGATCTCCTGCAAGAGAGGAACACAAGATATTTGAGATGAAGTGTGATCATCATTCTCTAGACATCAACCATTACACAGGAAGGCCTGGATTTACCTGGCCAAATTGAAGCAAGTTGAATTTTTTTTCCCATCATGTTTTCGTATTGTCAATATAAAATCTACCAGCTTTAATTCAAGTTGGAATATATATATTTATTTTTATATATATATTTATTTTAATACAAGGTAAAACTTGCTGATGCTTGTCAGTATGGAGCTTTGTTACAACGAGGTGGAGGAAGTGACTTAGACAATGCCCCAGTAGATTGGAAGGAGTTAATCCAGGCCTGCACATATGACTCACTCATGAATAACCAATATAATGCTTCATTACACTGTAGACAATGACCGTCTCTCTTTAACTGTTATAAGTCCTACCCACCCGTTGTACTGTCTCTTCTTCTCCAGTCATTTCACTAAGCTTCTTACCTTGGGAGCTGCTAGCATTCAAGAATGTCTTCAAAGCTCCAATGAGCCGGCCTCTGGAACTTCCACCCACAATGAGCTGGGGCAGGAACCCAAGAAGGTGTCGCCACCTTTCAAGTGCTACAGATGGAGTGGTTGTCTGACCAGAGCAGGAAGGATCTACCCCTTGTAAGAGTAGAACCAAGTCCTTAGCAGTACGTGGAGGCCACGCTGGTGCCACAGAAGCAAATGGAAAACCTGTATAGGATGGCTCTGAGTATATGACGAGACCTTGAAAGAGAAACAAGAAATTGATATATAGCTGGTCATGATCAGCTAATATACGTAAGGAAATATTTAGGACATAGGCCCTCATTCAGAGCCGTACGCTCTGAGCAGAGCGCACGCTCTGAATGAGGGCCGCCCTCCATAATTCTGGAGCGTCCTCCTTGACGCTCGTATAGCTGTGGGTCACCACCCACAGCCTATACAAGCGTGCAGTTTGATGGCCGCGATGGTCGTGACCATCGCGACCATCGAAACTGCGAGCCGGAGCCTGCGGTTGAGGTTTTCAACCGCAAGGCCCGGAGTGATTTTGGCTCTATCAGAGCCAAAATCACTCCCACTGACATCACTAGTGATGTCAGTGGGGCCGGCTTCTGACGGTAGGCGTTCCCTTGGGAACGCCCCCGTCAGGGAGGCACGCCCCCGGCACGCCCACCAAAGGGGGCGTGCTGTCAATCAACATCGACAGCACGCCCCCTTTGATCAGACACAACGAGCGAAGGACTTTCCTTTGCTCGTCGCGTCTGGCGCATGCGCACGACGGAGCTCCCGCCGTCGTGCGCATGCGCAGTGCACAACATTGACCCACTTGCGAGCGGACAGCCGCTTGCAAGTGGGTCTGAATCAGGCCCATAGTTTCCTGCATTTGAAGAGAATTCTAAGGGTTGGGGGTTGGGGTGCAGTTTGGGGATTAATTGCTCAGTTTTTATAGCTTGGTGCATGCACAGGTGTCTGCCCACTCAGAGGAAATGTCATGTGCTACACATGTGCAACCTATTCCAACATCCAGTCAGTATTTATATTTTATTCATACAACCTTCTGAGCCTGATGCTTTGCACACACTTGATGATATATCGTTCGTTTTCATTGATGAACGATATATTGCATGTGCACTGGCAGGTGTGTACACCCGATATGTCTGTAAACGATGTAGTTCACAGACATATCAGGTCGACCGGCAGCACAACCGATGCCGAAATATCATGTAGATATATCAGTGCATCAGCACGGGTGTACAGGCGACATGCCGACACTGACATCACATATTGGCGGTAAATTTAAATGCCCACCCAATTGTGATATCAGGCCAGAAATATAGAGCGGCCGATCCGTAAGTGTATATAGCTCACACATTGGCCGCTCGGAAGACGGATCGGTCTACTGACTGATCCATCGTCCTAATGTGTACCAAGCATTACTATAACAATTTGCTATTTTTTTTATCTACACCCCTGACTTGTCTTCACGTTGGCAGTCACAACACTGTTTCAACAAGTACTGTGAAGCCGTCTGCTTACTAAGGGGCATAATCAATTAGCCGCGATAAGCCGTTTTCGGTGAAAAGTTTTCGCCGGTGACGTCAATTCGCCAGGTGAAAACTTATCTCCATATTCAATTCCAAAGACTTTTCGCCAGTGCGGAAAGTCAATACATTGGAATAGGCAAAAAAGATTTGCCTATGAAAGCTGTCGAAAAAAAGTGCAGAATTGGGGTTTTGGGGTGCAAATTTGCGGAAACCACCCACCCTTGGGACAGCCCCCCAAAGGTAATCTGTGTCAAAAAAAAGTTTAAAAAAAACTAAAGAACATCCAAAAAAGTACTTCATTTTGGGGGAGAAAAAAACCCCAAAGTTGGGGGACGAACTTAAAAACTAGCGAAATAAACTCCAGGGGTGTCCCCAAGTATGGCCCAGGTGTTTTTAAGATTGCAGGTGTTTGCGGCAGGTGGATTTTTTACGTTTTTTAAACTTCACTTTAGCAACTTCAAAATATGCTAGCACCCATTGTCATGTACCCCAAATTTGCTGAGACTACTTATTTTCTGCAAAAAAAAACAACGAAATGCTATTCTTCACCACTTGTGCAAAGACGCTAATTAGCAGCTAATGAGAGCATTTAAGTACCCCAAATAGCTTCAGCAGGGCTATTCGAGGGCATCTACATTGATCCCCAATCTTAGTGCATCATTTGGGGGGGGGGTGAGGCTGATTTCCCCAAATCTGACAGGACTTTTCGCCTGTTTGCGTTTCGCCGGGTGCCATTTTCGACGATTTCTAATTGAATATGGGGATAAGCGGGTCCCCAATTTCAGTGCATCTTTTGGGGGTGTCAGGCTGATTTCCCCAAATCTGACAGGACTTTTCGCTGGTTTCTAATTCGCTGGGTTCCGTTTCAGCTGATTTGGAACTGAATAAGTGGGGACAAGCACAATACTTTTCCGCATGGAAAACCAGCGATGTCGGTGATAAGTCTGGCATGCGAAAAGTACTGGAGTTTTCTTGGCTAATTGAATATACCCCTAAGTCAGGGGAGTTTCTAGAGAGGAGGAGGCCCGTGTGCAGTCTCCGACACGGGCCCCCTCCTCTCTGCCCGGCGGCAGGCAGCGCACTAAGTTGTGCGCGGCCAGCGCCGGAGTTATAGACTCTGGGCACTAGAGTGCGCCCAGAGTCTATAGAGTATGCACAGGTTACTGGGAAAATGCCCGCAGCGGCCATTTTCCCTGTACTGCTCATGCGCAAAAGACGTGAAAATGGCAGCGGTGGCCATTTTCCAGTCGTTTTTACAGCGCCGGACCCCCACTCCGATGTGGGACTCCAGAGAGGTAAGTAATACTATGGGTGCAGGGTGTGCGGTGCAGGCCCCCCCTGGACCCAGGGGCCCGTTTGCCCAGCACACCCTGCACCCATTATAGATACGCCCCTGCCCTAAGTTGGAAAAGTTAATTACTAAAAGACCACATCTTTTTGAATGTCCGCAGATTCAATTTTTGGGACATGTTATTTTATTAGTGTGCATTAGCTTCACTTTTAGGACTATCTGTTACATACTGCAAAAAATACATACAAAACAGGCAAATAGGGTCTGGTTCTGAGTTGGGAGCAAAGCAAAACAAGCAAGTTACTTTGTATCCGGAACAAACCATTTTGCAATCAAGGGGGGGGGGGTATATACATTTATTTCGCATGCTGGGTAAGTACTGGCTGTTTTTGCATGTAGCCCACAAATGCTAGACAACTTTATTTTTACACTGCACTTTAGATTTCAGTTTGGAAACACCCCTCCCAAATCTAAGGAGCAGATTCAATTAGCTGCAGGATTTACCCCGTGGCTAATTGCCGCGCTGGACCTATTCAATTAGCGGGGAGTCCCCGCTGTCGGACTTTTAGCTCGCACCTCATCTAGGTGCGATGTAAAAGCCGTGTCCAAATGACCCAATCGACCTCGCGCGCGAGGAAAAAACACATTGATTCCGCAGTTTACACGGAATCGGTGTGTTTCCGCGCGTGAGTTCCGATTTTACGGTGCGGGAAGAAAGCTATTTAATTGAATAGCTTTTCCCCACGCCGCGGGAATTTAGGCCGGTAATTAGTCGCGGGGTAAATCCTGCGGCTAATTGAATCTGCCCCTAAATCTCTCTGCGCATTTTATATCTGCCCCACCTGCTGGTTTTACAAAGGTGCAAAGTTGCTTTTTTTTTTTTTTTGCTTTGCTCCCAACCCAGAATCAACCCCTTAGTTTATATATACAGTGTCATGATAGGGATGGTCATTGGCGGGTTAATCACTTGGTCAGGTTCCAACACTTCCTAGTTAGATATAGACTGGGGGGTAAAATGTACAACTACAATAGTAAATAATATCATCTCTACACCTGTTGTGTAGATGGCATTGTTAAAAAGTAGACCCACTTGTTTTCGTATTTGTATCGCCCCATATTTATTTTTGGTAACTAGATTTGGATTGAAAGAAAATGTACTCACCTGACAAAAGTCCCAGGAGAAGTAGGGACACCACTTGCTCCATTTGATTTATTGGCCGTTTTGGGAATTCCTTTTAAAGACAATAGATAATTAAAAGGGTACTGAAAATGTATGCTCAGGTATCATGTAAAAATTAGCAAAGTGTGTCTGCCAGTGTATAGGGAGAAGTCTTGGAGGTGGAAGAGAAGATGACAGGCACATGGCCTTGACTTCAGCGAGTTATTATGAAGGGATAAAGGGACTAGAAATGCAGGAAGGTGCAGCATTCTAGAGAGCTTTGCAAATAAGAAGCAGAATTTTAAGTCATACTTGCCAACTCTGCCTGAATGTCAGGCAGACCCCCTGATATAGTGGTGATCTCCCTGAAGAGTATAGCACTCTCCCTGAGTCTGGGCCAGGTGAGCATAACACAGTGATGATGCATACTTGCCGATATTCAGATCCCTCTTTCCGGGAAGGAGCTGAATGCCTGCATACGGTGGGGGGCGTGGCCAGACACTGATGCCGGTTTGGAGGCGGAGCCGGGGGCGGGGGCGCACGATCATGTCATCGTGGCCCCGCCCCCTCTTCACAATGCCAAAATTAATGGCATTGTGAAGCAGGGGGCGGGGCCATGATGACGCGCGAATTCAGCGCGAATCCCTTCATCGCCCCCCGCCGCTGCAGGGATTTCTATTAGTGGACGGGGGTGCAGACGGCAGCCAGGAAGCTTGCCTGCCTTTCCGGGGGGTCGGGAGCGGCACCCGATATTCGAGAGGTTCACGACCAAATCGGGAGGGTAGGCAAGCCTGTGATGATGTCATCACTCTCATCCCACCATAGAGGAAAAGTGGGAAGAGAAGTATAAAGATGTGTGCTACAAGATAATAACATACTTGCCTACACTCCGGAAGTCGTGGAGGCTCCCGATTTTTTGGGTAGCCCCCCGCACCCCCGGTAGTGAAGGCAGATCTCCTGCATCCTGCCCACTTCCTAGTGAAGCGGGCAGGATGGGGAGATTTAATGAGGAATTTGTGGGTCCGCAAGGAGGGGGCGGGGCTAAACGGCACAGTTTGCATTATTTAACCCTTCGCGCAAATCGTAGACATTTCTAGGAAAGGGGTGGGGCATAATAATGGCAACCGTCTGGCTCCGCCCCCTTACCGGCCTGCTGCAGCAGCTCTCCGGGCTGCTCCCGGAAAGCACTTCCTCAAAGTCAGTAAGTATGGATAATAGGTAACACTCTCCAGCACACTGTTGGTTACATGAGAGGCTGTGTGCACAAGGAAGTGATTTGTATCACAGGGGCTATGTGTCTAAGGCAGTGTGCAGAATTACTAGAAATGTGTGCCCCATTTAGAGAGGTTGTGTGCTGTTACAGGGGATCTGTTTCCAAAGATGTGTGCTATATTACAGGGTATGTGTGACAAATTGCAGGAACCTGATGTAAAGGTGAGAGTTAGAGGCAAAATTTTGTGCACACCATATTTTTCAATTCAGACGCATGCCCATTCTGCTGGAAAATGGGAGATGCGTCCATTCTAACAGATGACACCTATTTCCTTATATTCTATCTACTCTCAAATGGGCCTCTCTCCCATGGGGTCCTGACCCCTGACACTCTCTCCACTGTCCTCTGCCCCTTCCCCTCTTTCCAGGAACCATGTTCCCTGCCTGGCTCCCTCTCACAGTCCTCTCATACCCTATCCATTTCCCTGGCACCATGCCCCTACTATGACATCCTTTCCTCTGGCACCCAGTGGTATATTTATTTTTTAGCAATGGAAAAACCCGTTTTTCTTTTTGCATGTAAAAAGAATAATAATAAAAAAACAAACAAAATAAAACATAAATATTTTCAGTCACTTACAGATCTGCACCCAGTATAAAGAGAGAATAGAAGTGGCACTGTGCAGCTGGGCAGTCTGAGCAATCAGGGAAAATGCTTATAGGGACAAATCAAATGATGGGACTGTTCCTGAAAATTAGATGGGACATTTGGGAATAGCCCTAACAATTCACCAATGACTGACTTTAATAAAAAAAAATAATAAAAAAAAAAAATATATATATAATTTAATCCCTCTAATTCCAGCCCACAAAACATTTCACCAACAAAAAGTACTTATTACTGCTACTACTACCATCTAACCTCTGCAATCTAGTATCAAATACTGTACATTTACATACAATACATATTTCACAAGAAAGAATACTAATTAATGTAACTAAATTATTTCAATTATTATTAAATTATATAAGTCCAACCAGTGACCCTGGATCACTCAGTGTTCTGGGTACTCACTTATTGCCAAGACAGCCTAGATTTGTCACTGGTGCTGATTACATGTTTCTTTGTCAAGCCATGCTGCCGTAGATGCTAGAGGTTCAGATACATCTGGAGATATCCCTCTGTCGTAACAGCTCCTGTTCACTATGTGGTTATAAATAATATACACTTTGAAGTGCCTGGAAGAGATGACACCTGAAGGACGTAGCTATCTCCTCAGCTCATATTAACCAGAAGAAACTTGGGTTCAGGTTACTGGATTAGGGTAATATTATGTACAGTAACTCCACAATGAGATGTTCTCTTACAGAGTTATAGTAAACATATTTGCTCCTGTTGGAGAAAAACATATATATGGAGATGGAGAGCAGTTAGAAGGTAAGAGTGAGTGAGCATATAGGGGGAACTCTAAGCCCTGTGATGTGCCTGCGTTCCGCTGGACAACACCATGATGCCCGACTGTGCACATTACCATCTGTTATACAATCTTCACTCATTTTTCTGCGCACCTCTATGGGGTACAAGAAAAATATGCAAACATACTGGTCACAATGTGCCATCGCCTGGCCGTTCTGGAGGAACCTTACGGCTGAAGCAGAGCGGATGCTATACCAGTTAGTATAGCTAGAGATGAGCGGGTCCAGTTCTCAGAGAACCGGACCCACCCGAACATTGCTATTCTGCGTCGGATCCAAGACCGGCTTGGGTTCTCCCACCTAACTTGGATCGCAAAACGTCATCCTCGCGCTATCGGATTCTCGCAGGTTTTTTATTATATAAAGGTTCCCGCGATTGGCGCTATTTTCACTCTGTCTGTGGAGAGAGAAGCTGGCAGACGTGTAGTCACTGTCAGTCACTCAGTGTGTCCATTCAGGGTCTTGGGTTAAAGGCTGCTGCTGTGTTGTCCATAAGGGGGCTTCCTTCAGTAGGTTCTGCAGCTGCTCTGTCACTTGTCCAGTCAATTATCTGTGGCTGCTGCTGTGTTTTTGTCCCCAGTGTAAAAAAAATAAAAGTGCTCTTTTTCTTTCTTTTTTTGTGTGTGTGTGTGCGTTACCAACTTAGCTGCACTATTATTGTTCGTTGACACTGCCGCAGTTTATCGTCCAGGTATTTTTAACTCTGCAGGTGGTGTGTCCACACTCAGCAGGGGTGCTTTGTTGTCCATGAAGAAGGGGTGCTCTTCCCCAGTGTAAAAATAAAGAAAAGTTCTCTTTTTATTTCTTGCCTTTTTGTGTGTGTGTGTGTGTGTGTGTGTGTGCGTTAGCAACTTAGCTGCACTATTATTGTTCGGTGACACTGCCACAGTTTATCGTCCACGTATTTGTGACTCTGCAGGTGGTCTGTCCGCATTCGCCAGGGTTGCTTAGTTGTCCATAAACAAGGGGTGCTGTCTGTTGTTCATCAGTGGGCTGCTGCTTCGTTCAGGGGTGCTCTTCCCCAGTGTTATAAAATAAAAGTGAAATAAAATTAATATCAATCCACAAAAAATAAAAAAAGATTGTTTTTTTTTGTGTGTGTTAGCAACTTAGCTGCGCTATTATTGTTTGGTGACACTGCCGGCCAGACCGCAATTTATCGTCCATGTATTTGTGACTCTGCAGGTGGTCTGTCCGCACTCATCAGTGTTGCTTTGTTGTCCATAAATAAAGGGTGCTGTCTGTGTTATTCATCAAGGGGCTGCTACCTTGTTCACGGGTGCTCTTCCCCAGTGTTGTTCGGTGACACTGACGGTCAGACCACAGTGTAAGTTTGTTGATATGGAGGACGATCAAATGAGAGGAGAGCATGAACCACATACCAGTCTTGCAGCTGCTGCTAGCAGTCATGATGTCAATGCAAGGCCGTCAACATAATCTACGAACGCCGATGCCCAAGGGCTTAAGTCAGGGCATTTAAAATCAACCAAGCAATGTTTTACAGTGTTAAAGAAAAAAAATTAAAAGCTAAGTTAGCTGCAGAGAAACAAAAACTTGGCAATATGCCATTTACTACACGAAGTGACAAGGAAAGGATAAGGCCTTGGACTTTATTTATGATTTATGATTATTTATGGTTCTGCATCTTATGATGGTGTAAGCCCTTCTCCCTGTAGAGGTGTAAATAAAAAAAACCCTAGGGCACATGAACCAACTGTGTGCTCAAAAAAGTCACAGATCCCCGAGGAGAGTCCAAGTGTGTCAGTGGTTGCCATGTGTGGGCCTGACCTTTCTAATACTGTACTTGAAGAGGATCCTCCTTCAACCATTTGTGTGCCCTCTGCAAATGTGGGGATGAGCAACACAAGTCAACATGCTGATGTAGAAATCAAGAAAGCTGCTGTGGAATTGCACCAGGGGGATGAGAAGGATATTTCTGTAGTTGGCGCTAACAAGGATGATGAGGATGTTAATGATGAGAATGTTGATGCCGAGGATGTTGTTTGTGTTCATCAGACAACAGTTGTTGCCCATGGTATGAAAAAGCCCATTGTCATGCCTGGGCAAAAGACAAAAAAATCCACTTCTCATGTGTGGAATTATTTCCACCCAAATCCGGACAACAGTTGTCAAATCATCTGTAACGTTTGCCAAGCAAAAGTGAGTAGACGTAAGGACCTTAACTATCTAGGAACCTCCTCCCTGTTACATCACTTGCAGCGTATTCATCAAATTCCAAAGTGTTTGCAAAATTCAGAAACTTTGGCTAAAACCATAACAATCAGTCCAGCGCCACCTAGCTGCTTCTCTCTGTTAGATCCAAGCAGCTGCAATCTCCACCACCAACACCTGCATCATCAGCATCCTCAATCGTGATCAGAAGTAGTCCTGTTGCATCCAGTTTCATAAGCATGACTGACTATTCTCCTATCCATGATTCCTCAGAAGGATCCTTGAGTGCTACACCTGTTGCTGCTGATGCTGCTGCTGTTGGGGGTGGATCTTCATCCCAGAAAGGAACCAAGAAGACTACTACTAGTAGTAATTTTAAAAAAACAATTGACTATTAAACAATGCTTTGATAGAGGAAGTAAGTATAACAGCTGTCACCCAGTTGCACAGCGGATCACTGATGCCATGACGGCTGTGCTAGTATTAGTTGGTGAAATAATAGCAAATCAGGATGATAGTGTGGAGGAAGTGCAAAAGGAGGATGAGGGGAAAATCTCTGTCCTATCTGACGCTAATGAGGATGTTGTTGATGATGATAATGATGATGATATTGTTTGTGTAAATCAGCCAGCAGTGGCAGCAGTTCTTGCTCATGATAAAAAGAAAGCCAGAAAAGCCACGTCTTGTGTGTGGAATTATTTTAATCTAAACTCTGACAACAGTTGTGAAGGCATCTGTTCCATTTGTAAAGCCAAAGTTAGCAGAGGAAGGGACGTTAACCATCTAGGCACCACCTCCCTGTTACATCATTTGCAGCGAGTTCATGCAATTTATTTAAAAAAATTATAATAATTTGTAAATTAATAACAAGCGGTCCAGTATTAGCTACCAGCAGTTTGGACAGTACATGCAATCTCCACCACCAACACCCTCATCATCAACCTCTTCCTTAATAATTGATGGTAGTCTTTCCAAAAAATGTTTTGTGAGGGCCCAAACAAGCGGCAAGAAGTGCCAGGATCCAGGAGTAGAGGTCCCTCTGCCTGAGGACACAAGCACCTCCAGACCACATGGTGCACACAGTGGAATAAGCATCTGGTTGTTACCCACATAAATCCTTGAGCAGACGACCATTGCATAAGTTTCCTCCCCTTGGGACTGGGGTAGAGGTTAACTGCTGCAGCACATCCCGTTTTTCCTATCTAAATGGATGGATGGTAATGTACTCATTTTAGCAATTATCCATTTCCCATTACAATACTAACACTCTAATCTGCGTTGAAATAGCTGTGTTCTATTCTCTACACCCATTAACTCCATACTAACTGGGCATGACTGGATATCAATACTAACAGCAATTAATTCATGCTGGCTGGCTGTGATTAATGACTCTAATTCACGCTTCGTTTCACTCCAATGTGTATGTTTAAGTGATTTTTATTAATTTTCGAGGGAATTCCATATCTTAATATTTATTTTTATATTTTTAGTGGAGCCGGATCCGTGCATTAAAATTGTGACAATAAAAGCCCAATTAATTAAATCCATCTGTATTTTCATGTTTGATGAATTAATGTTTAAATTGTGTTATATGCAATAAAATTATTAATATTTTTTAAACCAGCAGCCACTGTCAGCGCTCAGATTTCTTTCTTTTTCATTGGGTTTTCATTTTTAATAGGTGGATATCCAGATCCACCTTGTGGGGGCAGCAGTAGTGGTTTATCTTCCTTAGCATTGATTGGTGTTTTAATATTGGTAGTGCCAGCTTTTTTCTTTTCTCTATGATATGTTTCATAGATGTCCTATATTTTTTTAAACTGTTGTACGTTTGTGCCACTGCTCTGTCGCTTACTTTAGCCAGCCAGCTCGCAGCAGCCAGGCCCGCCAAGAGCCGTGCCAGGTAAAAGGAGGCGTGGCCTAATTGCAGCAGGAGTGCCACGCCCCCAGAGATTAAAAAAAACAAAACAGTTTTGCAGTGCCGCAAAGAGGCGCTGCGTACGGGCGAGGGGGGCGCAGTGAGCCTCCTCAGCCGGGTGCATAACCAGTTGGGAGCGTGATGAGCTTGATCACTCCCCCCACAGGCATAGGAGACTGCTGTGGATGCTTCTTAGCAGCCGTGAGCAGTCTCCCAGTGCAACCCAGCACACAGCAGAGTGTGCTGGGCTGCTGTGATGCAAGATGGGGGAGCGGTGCCGGACCTGAGCCTCCGCTGGGCCCCTCCAGCAAGCCCAGGCCCGAGTAATTAGTACCCACTCCCCCCTCCTCTCTGTGCCCCTGGCTGCAGCCTTTGGCCTCTATTGGTGAAAAATAATGAAATCAATATTGTGAGCTGTGAGGTGGTTAAAAA
The DNA here is from genome assembly GCA_031769625.1 of Taudactylus pleione. Taxonomy (NCBI): domain Eukaryota; kingdom Metazoa; phylum Chordata; class Amphibia; order Anura; family Myobatrachidae; genus Taudactylus; species Taudactylus pleione. The sequence goes on from JAUIMM010000555.1 coordinate 26,055,904, forward strand.
TGCCTGGAAATGATTGTTATAAAGGTTAATATTACTGTAGGAACAAAGACAAGCCCAAATTATGTGGTTTTAGCTGTTTATATCAGTGGTTCCCAAACTTTTTCAAATCACAGCACCCTAGAGTATCAGCATTTTTTCCAAGGCACCCCTGGGCCAAAAGTTTCTTATTGAGAAAATGAAGTACAGTATATTGTGCTTATACAGTATGTCACCCTTAGGGTCAGCTATGTGGTGGTTTACAGGGCTGCACTTCTTTTTGTCCACATATATTTTTTACTGGCAGTCATTAGCACTGGTTTTGCCTATCACACTGTCTAAAAATTATTTTATTTGGTACTGGACCACCAATTCGAGGCACCCCTGCAATTGCCCTGAGGTACCCAGGGTGCCAAGGCACCCAGGTTAGGAACCACTGGTTTATATCATTTTAAAAAAAAATACAGATCCGAAACCAAAACACTCAAGGGTGGTTTTGTAAAACCAAATCCAGATCCAAAACCTTGAAGGAGATACAGATCCAAAACCAAAATATGGGGGTCAGCGCACATCCCTAGTATAGCATATCTTGTGTGATTTCTCTTTGCACTTGCCTAGAACAGTGGGCACTCACATATACGGCCATGCAGCTTAGAATGATCTGACACTTACATCTGCTTAGGGCTAGATAGGTGAGACAAGCTCATTTTTAAGTAGGCTGTGTACAGAAGGGTGAGTTTGTGCAATTGCATACACAGACTGGTACAAAGAGGCAAATAAGCCTGAGAAAATCGTATTCTTTATGGGAGGTCAAGGACTGGTGCAAATAGTGGACGATGATGGTGCCCATCGCTTAGGGGCGTTTTAAGAGAGGAAGGGGCCCGCGTGCAGCCTCCGTTAGGGCCCCCTCCTCTCTAACAGCGCACAGAGCGCGGTAGATTCTGGCTTAATGCCAGAATCTACTGCACATGCACGTGCCACCCTCAATGAGTGAAAGTGGGCTGTCCAGGGGGAATGACGCAATTCGCACTGAATCACATCATCATAGCCCCGCCCCCTGCTTTACAATGCCGGAAATCTTGGCATTGTATAGTGGGGGCCATAATGACACGATTGCGCTGCCACACCCTCACATCGCCCACCATTGTGCCGCCACGCCCCTTGCAGTGCCAACCTGGCTGCTCCCACCAGGAGGAGGCAATCAGAAACTCTGCATATATGCAGAATATATTATGCTTTCTGTACCTGTTTAAGCATAACGTTTGTACATGAGCCTGAGTTGTTTCAGCTATATTACAGAGGTTTTCTAACTTTAGTTTATGTACAGTAGGCTATAAAAGCAAATGTGTCTGATGCATAGTGAATAAATGGTTTAAAACATGGGTGAGAATGTGGAGTAACTGTCTGGAAAGTATGCTGTAAATCAGTTATATATGATACTTTTGCCCATCTTAAGCTAGTAAACCATGGGCGTATCTATAATGGGTGCAGGGTGTGTGGGGAACACGGGCACCTGGGTCCAAGGAGGCCCCGCAATGCACACCCTGCACCCATAATATTACTCATCTCTCCAGAGTCCCACATCGGCGTGAGGGGTCCGGTGCTGTAAAACGACTGGAAAATGGCCACGGTGGCCATTTTCCCGTTGTTTGCGCATGCGTAGTACAGGGAAAATGGCCGCTGCTGCCATTTTCCCGGTGACCTGTGCATACATTATAGACTCTGGGCACACTCTAGTGCCCAGAGTCTATAACTCCGCGCTGGCCGCACACAGCTCAGTGCGCTGCTGGCCGCCGGGCGGAGAGGAGGGGGACCATGTCAGAGACTGTACATGGGCCCCCTCCTGTCTAGAAACACCCCTGTAGTAAACACTTTGTATGTGGTTGCAATTCCAGGTGTTTTAGTGAATGAAGTTTATACCTGATTAGGCCACTTGCGTATCTATAATAGGTGCAGGGTGTGCTGTGCACACGGGCCCCTGAGTCCTAGGGGCAGAGCCGGCCCTAGGCATAGACAAACTAAGCAAATGCCTAGGGCATTTGGAATGTCTAGGGGCATCCAAGCCTGCCTAGGGCCGGTGGAGGTTTGGTACAGGCACGGCCTGGCACCTGCCGCAGGCTGGGCAGAAACTCTGGCAGCTGCTACATCTGCGTAGCATCCACGATTAGAGCTCAGCTGATAGTTCCGATCGGGCCTGGCAGCAGCAAACAGTGAGCAGGGAACACCTGGCAGTAGTTTGCTGGGGCGGAGCACCTGGACGGCGGCTAGTGGTTAGCGTCGGGCCGACTCTGAGGCATCACACTTTCAGAATGAGCTTCTACGCATGGACAGAGGCTCATTCAGGACTATAAGAAAGTGGTTGCAAGAGGGCTGCTGCCCCATGGGCCTTTGCGGAGCTTGGAGTAGTAAGTCATATCTCATGGCTCTGGGGTCCACCTCCAGCAATAATCACACACTGCTGCGGCCTGCCAGTGAGATGGGAAAAGCGGTTCCACCGCCCATGACTTGCTGTACCTTGAGTCGGACGGCTCTGCAGGTTCTGCTCAAGTAAAGTAAATTTGAAACTGGGAGAGGGCTGGGGTGCCGTGGTGCTAACTGCTGGGAGAGGGGTGCTCTGCTGGGATAGGAGTGGTGGGTGAGGGTGGGTGCTTATACCGTGCTGTGCTGGCCAAACCCCTATTCAGGATCTTACAGGGAGGGGGGCACCACCCAAACTCTTGCCTAGGGCGCTAATTTGGCTATGGCTGGCTCTTCCTAGGGGGCCCACACCAAACACCCTGCACCCATAATTATACTTACCTGTCCGGAGTCCCGAGAATACTACAATTATTTTGTGTTGCAAAGTTAAACAAGTGAAATGAAGACACTGGCTTCCTGCACAGTTAAGGGCTCGGGCTGAATTGGAAAAAGTTTCCGAATCTGAATCAAAAGTGCAGACTTCTCCCCAGAAAAAGGCGAACTAAGCGTAACTTGCAGATATGGTCATATACACAAGATGTGTCCACCTTAGCAAGGGTACAGTATACGGCTGCTTTGCACTTGGAGAGTACATTAGTATATAGTCCTGGTTTCTGCCAAGAGGTTTGGCTTCAGAGTGATATTAGTAAATGTTAAAAGTACAGTACACAATTCATACACATTGTAGTACTTGACTGGACAGTGTTAGTAATAATAACTAAGACTCAAAAACAAAATGAAAGTTTTATTTAAGTTTAAATACACACATCTGTCAAATTCACCTTTGAAATATCAAATGGAAATATGCTTTATTGCTGCACACTGATGGCTAATATTGCTGTAATGATAAGCAGCATCCACATTACATGATTAGCACAAGTGGGTGGAACTCAGAGGTATTCAGCCAATCAGAAGCCGCTGCTGATAATCATCATCAGTTCACATTTTGCACTAGGGCATAGAGCACCCCCAAGTGATCGTCCTCCATACATGTACACAGGCAACTTTCTCGTTTTCAGCGTGGCACACATGTTGTGGGACACACCCTTACTGTACTTTGGCTGCAGTTACACACCCTCCACCGCCCGTCCTCATGATTGTCTTACACCTTCTTGAATTATTTAACTGTACATCAACTTAACACGTACGCTTTATATATATGTTTATTAAAAAGTGAGATATATGAATTAAACAAATATTTAGATGAAATGACAATAATTGTATTGCAATATACAAATGAAATTATTGTAACATAATAAAGACTATTAGATTATAGAGGTGATGGGCTCTGGTCTGAAGAATGCACATAGTAAAAACCCCGAGTCTGTGACAGACCCTGAAGTTCCCCAGATACTGTACAATAGGAGCCTCTTTCTGCTGTCAGGAAAAGTCCAGCTGGTATCGAATGGTGACAAAATAGTGTTGTAGCAACAAAGAAGGTCAATTGTGTGAGAAAATCTCTAATTACAGACTGGTTAATTAGAAGTCAGGAAAAATCACTAGAGTGTAACACACTTTGTAATGCTAGAACCTGCCTAGAAGTTAGATTTCATGAAATGTTGTCTGCCTAGATCTATTTTTTATTAGTCTATTTATATATACACAGGGTCAAATGCAGGATTTCTAGAGGGGAAAGCTACTGTATACAACAAGCATCAAAGAGCATGATAAAGACTATTACTAAATATATTACTGTGTGTGTATACTTGCCAACTCTACCTCATTGTCAGGGAGACTCCCTGAAATGGTAACAATCTCCTGGTCTCCCTGAAGAGCCTAGCAATCTCCCTGATTGCACCTTACCCCCTTTGTGTAGTTGTTATATAGAAAAAAAACCCCAGAGAAATAAACATTCAAATGGGATCATTTGTATTATATCCCTGCATTGGTTATAAGTAGAGATGAGCGGGTTCAGATTTACTCGGATCTCAAAAACTGTATTTTATTGGCTATCGGCTATCGCGTGTTTTGGATAGCCAATAAAAATAAATCCGAAATAATCCGAACTTGCAATAATTTTGGCGAAAAGAACTGTGTAAAACCGAACCCGCACACCTCTAGTTATAAGGCACAATGATCCCTACGGCTACATGCATTTTCTGAAAAGTATCAGTTTCATCAACAAATAGATCTTACTAACTGCTTTGGGGTTTAAAAATGTGAAATGAATCCGCACTGATCCTAATAATTATTTCTTAAACTCTTCGCCCTTCCTTTATCTTATCTATTTTGGGGACTTGTATTCACCAGATCATAATCATATTTTGTCTTTCCATTATTAATTGGAAAGAATGCAGGAAGAGGTGCTACCCCTCTCACTATATATATATATATACTGATTAAAGAAAGAAAAAAAGTGTGTGAGACTAATGGGTGCACTCTTGGGCGAATAAGGGAAAAAGAGCTAGACTCCAATCTATGTTTGTATCACAAAAATCATCATTATGTTAAAAATTTAATTTTATTAGTACATTAAAAATATATAAACACTTGTAACATATCATTAATAAAATTTAAAGAAGTGGTATATAAAGTTGGAAAAGTGTTTAAAAAATCCTGATAAGACCGCTGGGTCCTTTGCTTTGTTCTGAATAATTATTCTAAATTGAATAAAGGCACAGAGTGTGTGTAACTGCTCATTTATTCTAAAAATTAATTCTTGCTGTTTAGTAGAGCAGCATGAAGACTACCATGAGTCAGTGGCAACAATTGTTGCAAACAGTCACCACAGTTCTCTCTTGATTGATACAGTGTATTATTCTGTATTCTATTCCCTGTTGTTGGCTACTACACACAATTAACCCGGTGTAAAATGCATTAGCTTGTGTTTAATCACTGTTGTTAGAAAATATGCTTTGCATTATTTACAGTTGATAGATCCCTTATGATTCATTAATTATGATTCATTAATTGTGCATATAATTTTATTATTAAACTAGACCACTATAGTTGCTGTGATGTTTGGTATATTAGTTGAGTATATTACCAGGCAATGATATTTTATTACAGAATAGTTGTCTCCACGGTGTGAATCATTCATATATATCCCACATTGATCATATTGTGGTTAAAATGAGGCTATATCTGTCTCTTGCATATGTCTGTTCTGCTGTTCTGCTGTTCTTTATGCAATTCGATTAGAGACTTCTCTGTTAATAGATTAATACAGACAAGTCACAGACCCAGTTTGATATGGAGCTGTTAAATCACTGTTGTACTTGGTGTTAGATAGGCACCGCAGAAAGCTTTCACTATACCTTAGTTATTCCTGCTCAGTGTTACACAATTAGAATGAAGCTGAGTCTGCCTTTCTAATGTCTGTCTGTGAAGCCGTTCATTGTGCTGGTTAGTTCCCGATTCTCTGTTAATGAGTAATTACAGGTTCACAACAGATCTATATTGATATAAAGCTATCATTGAGGTGCAGATATCAGCAAATCATTGCTATTAAGCAGCTTATTTCATACAGTATTAAGCAAGCACGTATTATCCTAAATCACTGGTGATCTCTGGAGTATAAAAAAAAAAACGGCATGGATTGCCAGAGCTTTATTGCAGCTAACTCCTTGAGTTCATATCAGTGCTGTGTTTTAATATATAAGGGGTCTATTATTTAGCTTTTAATCAAAGCATTTCAGTGTGGACATGTGTGTCCTTCTAACCCAGCGGTCTCAGGTGCCGATGCACATTTCGCCGGATATCCTTCTCTTCTGTCTTCATGTTGTATAAATATTAATCAAAATTGATTACAAGTACATAATTATGGATATATCTGTTATACACTGTAAATATGCAATTGTATTTATCACCATATGTTTTATTTTCTTAAAGTGTTTACCCCTGATGAAGTCCTGTAGGTGGACGAAAAGCGTAGGGTCATCGCTTTGAAAAACCTGCACCTACCACATAAGAGGTCCACCTAAGAGCTCACACCTGTAAAGGTGTAGGTGGCAGATAACATCTATCCTTCTGTACTGGGGCAGGTGTTTACTAAAAGTTGTTTTATGCTATTTATGTATTGATTTGTATTGTAAATTGTTTATATTTTTACCTCTGTTGATATACCAAGAATAAAATATTCAGGTATAAGAATTATGGGCTACCATAGGGCTTTTATTTTATGAACAATATCGAAAACATAAACTTATGGTGATTTGAAGACTAACTAGAAGGTTGTGTATGACCAACAGCTAATATTGCAATAAATCCCCCTAAGTGGTGGAAATTTCTTCTATTCAATTAATACTCAAAGTTGTAGTGCACCAAAGGTACCCCTTCTTATATATATATATATATATATATATATATATAAATATATAAATATATATATATATATATATATATATATATATTAGGGATGTGCGCCGACCCCTGTGTTTTGGATCTGTATCTCCTTCTTGTTTTGGATCTGGATTGGTTTTCCCAAAACCGCCCTTGCGTGTTTTGGTTTTGATGTTGGATCTGTATTTTTTGTCAAGAATTGATAAAAAAAACTGCTAAAAATCACATAATTTAGTTTTTTTTGTGCTTACACTATTATTAACCTCAATAACATTAATTTCCACTCATTTCCAGTCAATTTTGACCACCTCACAGCTCATTTTGCACCAAGCTAGCTGGTTGACTAAGCTAAGTGGCAGTAGTGGGCGACACAAACACGTGGCAGTTCAACTTCCAATATGGCACATAAGGAAACCTATGTTTTCATTAATCAAGAGGCCTGAGGAAGATATAGTATGTATGTAGTTGAAGGCAGGGACAGGAAGGGTAGATTGGCAGTAAATTTAATTTATTTTTTTTATTCCGAACAGCAACCGCATGTCAAAGATTGCAGCAGCTGTGGTAGTTCAACTTCCAACATGACACATCAGGAAACAAATGATTTTATTATTCAATAGTAAACAAAAGGGGTTGTTAGAGATGGGCGCACATTCACAAAATCAATACATTAAAACTTGACTTTTATTAGTTATTATACTAAAAATTCCATTCACTGGGAATGGTACAGTGAAAATTAGAGGTTAAAAATGTATTTATTGAATTGATAAACATACATATAGATTAGTGTATAAAAATAAAAAAATGTGAACAAATAGTGTATAAAAAAGCAGGGTCCACCATTTCAATTTACCAGTATTATGAAAGCAATGTACTATATTGAACCAGAGAAAAATTATATGAAATATGTATACTCAATATATCTAATAATAACTAGAGATGAGTGAGTTCGGATCTAAGACGTGATTTCGGACAATGCCATCAATATCTTGTACATGTGCGCCTAGCCTCTAGCCTGTTTTGTTTAATATAATCTAACTTGGTTGGAATAGGGCTGCTCCCCCATAAATTGAACATTACTGGTTGCTAATTACTATGGGGCCTCATATATGACCATAACTCGTCATCTATTGGAGTGTGCAGATGTACTCTCTTTCTCTAGAATTTATTATTCAATAGGCTTGAGGGAGTTGGAGTATGTATGTAGTTGAAGGCAGGGAAAGGATGATTTGATTAGTAGTAAATTGAATAAAAAAATTTGATTACGAAGCAAATTTATGATAGAGGAGGGGAGGCATTTACAAAAAAATATTTAAATCATTCACATCACACATCAGTCCTTGCCCCAGAAGAATCCTGGAGTGCCATGCCTGCTCCTGCTGCTGGCAGTGGATTTTCATCCCAAAAGGGGACCAGGAAGCCTACTAGTAGTACTTTAAAAAAAAACAATTGACTGTTAAACAATCCTTTGCAAGGGGGAGCAAGTATAACAGCAGTCACCCAGTTGCACAGTGGATCACTGACGTCATAACATCTATGCTGGTATTAGATGTCCTTCCAATATCCGACAATAATGCAATGGGTTTTACAGTTAATTGAGGTCCTGTGTCCCCGCTACCAAATCCCATCTAGGTTCCACTTTACTAGAAAAGCAATTCCCAACTTGTACAGGGACGGTAAAAAAAAACTTAATTAGTGGCCTCCAAAATACTGTTGTACCCACTGTCCACTTAACCACAGATATGTGGATAAGCAGAACAGAGCAAATGCAATATTTAAGGTTTAAGTCCTACATTGTGTCTTTCTTCCCAACGGACACAGAACTGAAGAGATGCAAAGAGCTGTTGGTAAGCAAATTGTCAGCTCAGTGATGGCTTCTCCAGCAAGTGCATCTGCTGAGAAAAAATTAAACTTTCCAAAGTTGCAGATGCAGATGAGTCAACACAACCAAGTTTTGACACCTGGTCGGGTCTAAAAAATTGCCTACAATTAATGAGATCTCTACCATGACTCCATCTGATATGGTCACCATTCAAAGAATGGTTGAGGACTATTTTACATTTTCTAATGATAGAGTCCAAATAGGCATGTTAGACAGTCCGTTTGACTACTGGCAAGAAAAAAAGGCAATTTGGAGGCCCTTGCAAAAACTGGCTTTGCTTTACTTGAGCTGCCCATCCTCCAGTATGTACTCTGAAAGAGTTTTCGGTGTAGGAGGCTACTTCCTCAAAGTGTGGAAAAGATAATGTCCATCAAAATGAACTACAAATTCTATGCCAATTACATCCAAAAATTACAGAGGCACCTGTAATGGTGGATTTCAGCGGGGACGAATTAATATTCTGTGAAGATGATGTACACACTGATGAGGGTGAGGAATTGGATGATGATGATGGTGACAACACCTTGCCTCTGTAAAAGCCAGTTTGTGCACATAGAGATCATTGCCAGCAATATTGATAGCTTGTTTTGTGGGGGCCCAAACAAACCAATTACTTCATGATTGATATTGTTGATGAAGGTGTTGAAGATGGCAGGTGCTTGAATCTAGCAGAGAGAAGGGAGCTAATTGATGCTGGACTGCTTGTTGGTACTTTTTTATCCAAAGTTTCTGAATTTTGAAAAAACTTTTTGGATGAATGCGCTGCAGATGACGTAACAGGGAGGAGATTCCTAGATGGTTAAGGTTTCGAGCTCTACTTACTATGGCTTTACAAAGGGTACAGTTGGGTTGACAATTATCCGGATTTGGGTAGAAATAATTCCACACATTAGAAGTGGATTTTTTTTGTCTTGTGCCCAGGCATGACAATGGGCTGTTCCTTATCATCATGGGCAACAACTGTTTCTTCCACTAGTGCCTGATTTACACAAACAACATCCTCATCAACAATATCCTTATTAGGGTCAGCTAAACAAATATCCTGCTCATCCTGCTGCACTTCCACAGAAGCATCCTCGATTTCTATGTCAGTATGTTCACTTGTGCTTACATCATCATAAGAGGCAGAACCACCAGTCATAAATAAAGGCCAAGGCCTTAGCCTTTTCTTGCCACTTTCTGTGGTGAAAGGCATATTGCCAATTTTATGTCTTTCTGCAGCTAACTTTACCTTTGATTTTTTCTTTACCACTGTAAAAGATTGGTTCTTGATTTTAGATGCCCTGACTTAAGCCCTGTATGCCCTTGGGCATCGGCTTTAGTAAATTATGTAGGTGGACTAGTATCGTCATGACTGGTGGCACTGGCAGCAGCTCCAGCACTAGTATATGGTTCCTGCTCTCCTCTCAACTGATCAATTTGTACCAGTTTTAAATATTACATTGCGGTATCAATGACCTACAGTATCACAAGATTTTTTATGAATAAGAAAAGAATAACACACTGCGCTACTACTTAGTTACAAGATTTTTTATGAATAAGAATAACACTCTGTGCTACTACTTACAGTGTCACTAGATTTTTTATGAATAAGAAAAGAATAACACACTGCACTACTACTTAGTTACAAGATTTTTTATGAATAAGAATAACACACTGCGCTACCACTTACAGTGTCACAAGAATTTTTATGAATAAGAAAAGAATAACACACTGCGCTACCACTTACAGTGATGTCATTATGTTTTATATATAACGCATGTTATTTAGCACTTTGTTGTGGTCTTGTAGTCGGTGTGTAAACTAGTCATTTATTCACGATTGAGGAAAGAAGTGAAAAGTTGAATATTACACTGCATTACCACTTACAGTGTCATGAGAATGTTTATGAGTAAAACACTGCGCTACCACTTACAGTGTCACAATATTTTTTATGAATAAGAATAACATACTGTGCTACGACTTATAGTGTCACAATACGTGGATGATAAACTGCGGTCTGGCCGGCAGTGTCACTGAACAATAACAGGACAGCGAAGTTGCTATCACAAACACACAAAAAAAGAAAAAAAGAGGAATGGGGGCATTAAAGTGAACGCATAGACATCACCAGACGCTGTTCTGCCAGGCCTCTACTGCAAATGTCTTCAGTTCCTGCTTGTTCTTGGGGCATTTTCCCTTCAGTTTTGTCTTCTTCAAGTGAAATTCATGCTCAAACGTATTCAGGTCAGGGGATTGACTTGGCCATTGCATAACATTCCACTTTTTAGCCTTAAAAAACTCTTTGGTTGCTTTTGCAGTATGCTGGGTCTGCGTGGTGGTAGCTGTGTGATGGTGAACTGTCTTGACAAAGGTCCTTTTGGGACCGAAACGTCGGCTTTGGTATGATATTTATGAGCTATTAAAGCATTTTTCTACTGAACGGTGAGTGCCCAATTTACTTTATTGGATTTTGGACTTTATTGTCTCTAATGGAGCACCCTGGACTTTACACTCTCTCAAGTGAGTGCAGCTTATCTGGATTGTTATATATATATATATATATATATATATATATATACATACACACACATACTGTGTGTGTGTGTGTTTGTGTGTATGTGTGTGTATATATATATATATATATATATATATATATATATATATATATTACAAAGCGTTGGCACTCACGTGTCTTGTAGCCAAGGAATGAGCCAACATTTGTTTGATTGGCTGGAGCACCATTTATCATACACAGTGAAATGTATCTCTCATTTTGGTGATAAAACTCGTTAGTAAATGGGGGCCATAGTGTTTTATGGTTTATAAACATTATATATTTAGTTTGATAGTCTTTACTCTTGCAATCATGATATATATTCTATTTACCTTTGAGTGGATATTTTTATATTTGTGCCATTTATATTGGACATATTTGTGAGGTGAGCGGACCCTCCCCCCTGGGCAGATACTAGGGAGACAAGCCGTGGGTGATATAGCAGTAGGGAAACTTTGCATTGAATGGTTGCCGGGCTTCTGACATCAAGTCCAACAATGCGATAGCAACTAGCCAACGCATCACAGCCATTTGATGGTATAATGATGTAATGGTTAGCATTACTGTCTCACAGCACTGAGGTCGTGGGTTGGATTCCCACTACGGCCCTAACTGTGTGGAGTTTTTATATTCTTCCTATGCTTGTGTGGGTTTCCTACAGGTACTCCGGTTTCTTCCCACACTCCAAAAACGTAGGTTAATTGGCTCCCCACAAAAATGAACCACAGTGTGTATGTTTGTGAGTATGTGATAGGTAATATAGATTGTAAGCTCCACTGGGGCAGGGACTGATGTTAATGGTCAAATATTCTCTGTAAAGCGCTGCGGAATATGTGTGCGCTATATAACTAGCTGGTAATAAATAAATAACCATCGCAATTGTTATACTTTGTGCATGCGCAGAAGCAGTCATAGCTTCACGCATGCGCACTTTAGCAATACCTCCCAATGAAGCCTCTGGAAAAGGGTGCGAAGCCTCATAGCACCCCCCGTTCACATCATTGTAGGGGCGTGCTGAGCACTCTCCGAGATGCTGGGCTGCTCCAGGCTCCCCCTACATTGTGAATAGATGCCATGCTATGCAGAGCAAGAATGTATGTTTCCGCCCACAGCCAGCCATCGGATGGGCATCAGAAAGCTGCATCCGATGGCTGGCAACCATGGAATTCCCGCTATTCGATGGAAAAAGTACTTTCATCCAATCTGAAACATCGATGGCTTCCGATGTTCATTCCTACATTGCAATGTACGCTGGGAGGTGAAGGCTGGGGTAAACAAAGCCACAGGGAGGACAGGGGCAGATTGCGCAAAGGGTGTGTTTATTATCCAGCAAAAGATGGTCTCTGTAGACAATTCATGATTTTTTTATTTTTTTTTCATTTTAAAATGACAAATTAGCCACATATGCTGGCCACCCCCACTATAGCAAAATTCAGTAAGGGGTGAGAGAGCATAGCATAGACATGCTCTGGGTACCATGGCTACACCTCTGCCCACAGGGGCACTAACATATGAGCCACGTGCAATTTACAGGCACAGGCACCAGAATTTATAAATTTGAATAAGTAGCTGTAGTTGTGCAAGAGTTAAATAGCATTGGGCAACAAATTTGACACTTGGTACCCACAGAGGGGGGTCACTTACACTTGGAATTTGCCTTGCCCAAAAAGGTTTTGGTGGTAAAGCGGGCATATGCACCAGAATTTATAAACTTGAATAAGTAGCTGTAGTTTGTGCAAAGGCTAAAAAGTCTTGGTCAACATATTTAACATTTACACCTGAGCAACTTGCACTTTGCCTTGGCCAATAAAGTTTTGGGCATGAAATAGGGTGGTAAAGCTGGCACAGGAACTAATTTTATTGATTTGAATAAGTACCTGGAGATGTGCAAGGGTTACATAGTTTCGATCAACAAATTTGACACTTGAAACCCACACTTGCAATTTACTTTGACCAACAAGGAACACAGTCATCTGATGACCCACAATAAAGTACTATCATAAAAAGCGAATGCTTCAACGTGGTCCTCAAACTTTTAGGGGGTGATTCAAAGGGATGAGTATGGGATGCAGGCGCTCAGGATCCCAGTGGTCAAAATCCAGATGCCGGCATCCCGACAGGGTTAGGATACCAACATCTGTCGGTTGGTATCCTAACCCTCTCCGTGCCCTAACCCTACCCCTCCCATCCCAGTGCCTGGACCTAACCCTCCCCCAAACCCCGCTACTTACCTTCAGAATGTCGATGGTCGGTATGTCAGCACTGGGATTCTGACAGATGTCAGGATTCTGTCTCCGGTATTCTAAGCGCCGGCATTCCTAAATGTTTCACCCAGGTGCTGTCAGTGCAGGGAGCCTGATGAAGCAATTCAATTGTTGCTCTGTCTGGGCGCGAACAGCTGGCGGTGCCCTAAACAATTCAATAGCTACATTAGGTGCCCATTGATTATCGCGGCACCCAAAACAATTGAATCTCCTCCTTACAATATTTCTTAATGAAATGTTCTCCTCCAGTTTGTGTGTTATTTCAGCAGTTTTCTAGTTATTTGCAATGGTTTGCTGAATTAATCATCTACTCCTGTGTGTTGTGTGGATCTGCTGCCATCTGGTGGTCAATTATTGCTGTATAATCCTATAGCTGTATCCAAGTCATCCAAGCTTTGCTTCAGTTGTATCCACATTCAGTATATTTTTTTATTTCAGCTTTGCTCAACATTAGTACTGCAGTGTTCTCTGTCACACCCAAACCAGGTGCTCTAGTTTAGCGCAACGCTGACTACTCTGCGAACTCTGGCAACTCCAGCTTTAGTTCTCTTGGGGATGGAGTTACCATGTCCATATTCAAAATGTTGACAATAATAATGTTAATACCACAATGTCGACATGTTCACAATGTTGAATTGTAAAATGTCAACATTCTGCTGGGAGCAGAAGGTTAGAGGCAGAGCTGACCCTAGGCATAGACAAACTAAGCAAATGCCTAGGGCAGTGGTTCCCAAACTCTTTTGAATCACGGACGCCCTAGAGTATCAATGTTTTCACGGCACCCCTAAGCCAAATGTTTGCTATTGAGAAATTCAGAAAAATTTATTAAAGTAGTAAAGTGAAGTAAATTGTGCTTACCTGTCATCCTCAGGGTCAGTTATGTAGTTGTGGACAGGTTTGATCTTCTGTTCATCCACATATTTACATTACATTGACCATAAATAATTTGATTTGGTGCTGAACCATCAACCTGAGGCACCCCTGCAAGTGTCCCGAGGCACCCCAGGGTGCCATGGCGCACAGTTTGGGAACCACTGGCCTAGGGGCATCCAATCCCGCCTAAGGCCGGTGGAAGTTTGGTGCTGGCACGGCCGGGGCACCTGCTGCCGGCTGGGCAGAGACTCTGGCCCTGATTCAGAGCCGGTGACCACCCACAGCTATAGCTAGCGGCCATGATGATGGTCGCTATGGTCAACACCATCGGGCTTGCGACGAGACCCTTGTGGTAGGGTCTCGTTGCCGCAAGCCCCAGAGAGCTTTCGGCTCAAACATGGGAACGCCTCTGTAAAAAAAAAAAATAGGAGAATACCACTTTGCGCTTGTAGATATAGTAATATAATATAACTTATGAAAAACAGAAGAATTCTAGTGCAGACACCTTACAACATATGAAATATAAATGTCCGCAACAGTAAAAATGTCACAATAAGGCTCAAAGTAATTTCCAAAAAGGAATATTTTTAATAAGTATTCCCCAAATGGTGAGATCCTCAATGCCAGGTACACATAACAATTTCCATAGCTGGTACATCCAGAAATAACTTTAAAAATGATGAAGGTGGCCTCCTACCAGAATCCGGTGATTATTGTGCATGTAGAGATTTTTTTTTTGGATGGTCTCACTGCCCGCAGTAGTCCTCCAACCTCACAGATGAAAACAGCACCTTCCTCCTTTGGTCTGGTCAGAAACACCCTCGTCTCATTTATATTTCATATGTTGTAAGGTGTCTGCACTAGAATTCTTCTGTTTTTCATTTTTACATATCCATTACTACCGGAGTATATACCTCCCATCTATCACAGTGAGGATTTATTGTGAAGAGGTTCTCCGGTTCTCATATATTGGGATATCGCATAAGATAAGTTATATTATATTACTATATCTACAAGCGCAAAGTGGTATTCTCCTATTTTTTCTTTTTACATATTGTCTGGTGAGGGTAACATCAGGGAGATATATATCACTTTTTGCAGCTTAGACAGCGCAATTATTGGCTGATATCATATTTTAAAAACTTTTTTTGTTCTATCTATTATGGGAACACCTCTGTCTGGGCAGCCACCCCCCCGGCCCGCCCACCAAAGGGGGCGTGCTGTCACTCAACATCGACAGCACGCCCCCTTTGGTGCGAGACCCGGAGCGACGGATTGCCCGTCGCTATCCGGGTCTCGCGCATGCGCATGATGGAGCTGGCTCCGTCGTGCACATGTGCTCTGTGCCACCATCAACCCGGTTGCGAGCGCTCAGCGCTTGCGACCGGGTCTGAATCAGGCCCTCTGGCAGCTGCTATTGCCACTGCACAGAATTCACAATCGGAGCTCAGCTGACAGCTCCAATCGGGCCTGGCAGCAGCAAACAGTGAGCGGGTAGCGGCGGAACAGCCGGCGGCAGTTTGCAGGGGCAGAGCACCTGGACGGTGACTAGTGGTTAGGACCGGGCCGGCTCGGAGGCTTCACACAATCAGAATGAGCTTTTGCGCTTGGGCAGAGGCTCATTCAGGACTTTAAGTAATGGTTGCGGGAAGGCCGCTGCACCATGGGCCTTTGTGGTGCTAGGAGTCACACCTCATGCCTTGGCAGGGCCGTAACTAAGGTAGTGTGACCTGTGCTATGGCACAGGGCACCACTGGGGAGTGGGCGCTGTTAGGGCCTGTCAATTTTCCTGTTTAGTATCATTAACACTTGTAGCTTCCTCTTGTTTTATCCCCAGCATCTCCTGGCTGCCCCAGGAGTAACCCTATCTCTTCCCTGGCCCTTCCCCATGAAGCCATGGCCCTTTTTCAAGTGCACTATCTTATATCCCTAATTAATAAAATTGGCGGGGGGGGGGGTTTAGCCAATGCTCTCTCTGGCACAGGGCACCAAAAAGTGTAGTTACGGCTCCGTGCCTTGGGCTCCACCCCCTGCAATCATCACACACAGCTGCCGCCTGCCAGCCTGAGACGGGAAAAGCGGGTCCGCCGCCCACAGCTTGCAGTACCTTGAGAGGGACAGCTCTGCAGGCTGCGCTCAAGTAAAGTAAGTTTGGAACTGGGAGAGGACGGGGGTGCTGTGGTGCTCACTGCTGGGAGAGGGGTGCTTTGCTGGGATAGGGGCGGTGGATGAGGGTGGGGGCTGATGACGTGCTGTGCTGGGATAAGGGGGTGATATGCTGGGTGAGGGCCCCTTCCCAAAAGGCTCTGGTTAGAGGGCTGCAGGAATAGAGGGTTAGGCAGGGCTGGTGTGATACGGTAAGCCACCTCTGCACAGCAGGGAGGCACCGGGCTGGAGATGCACCGATGTCGCCTTCTCTATTTGCCATTTGATGGGCACCCGCTGAGATTTTGCGCAGTAGCGGGGCTTCGGGTAGATACAGTGTTGTGTGTCTGTGTGTTATTATCTGCATACACACACACAACGATTTTGTTACCAACGATTTTCTGTCAGATTTTTTTAAGTGTAATGAACGATTTTTTGAACTACAAATGATTTTTGTAACTTCCCTTAATGAAAATCGTTCAATTGGTCAGTGAGAATGAACTACAAACGGGAATGCACATGAACGATAATCGTTCATCGTTATAACTCGACGTCGTTATAGTTAAATCGTTAAAAAAATCGTTACGTGTGTATGCACCTATTACTGTGTACATTATGTGTAAGGGGCACTACTACTGTGTGCAATATGTGTGTAAGGAGCAGTACTGTAGGCATTGTGTATAAGGGGCATTATTGTGTGTTGTAACGTGAATTAGGGACACTACTATGTGATGTAACGTGAATCAGGGGCACTATGCGCGGTGTAATGTTAATAACATTGTGCTACTGTGTGGTGTAATTTGAATTAGGGGTACTATTGTGTGACCACGCCCCTTTCTTGTGAGACCATGACCCTTTTTTGTTGTCCCTTTATAAAAAATGGGAAAGACGCTGCAAATTTATAGTATGCAGGAGGGCGCCGAACACCCTAGCACCATCCCTGGGGTTAGGTTGCAATAGTGGAGGGTTAGGGTTAGGCTACGAGATGGGAGGGATAGGGTTAGGCTGCAATAGTGGAGGATTAGGGTTAGGGTTAGGCTGCGAGATGGGAGGGATAGGGTTAGGCTGCAATAGCGGAGGGTTAGGCTGCAGAGCAGAGGGTTAGGCTGCGGGATGGGAGGATTAGGGTTAGGCTTCAGGAGCAGAGGGTTAGGCTGAGGGATGGAAGGGTTAGGAGTAAGCTGCAGGAGAAGAGGATTAGGGGGATGCAGGAGTGGAAGGTTAGGGCTAGGCTGCAGGATGGGAGGGTTAGGATTAGGCTGCGGTGTGGGAAGGTTAGGGTTAGGCTGCAGGAGTAAAAGGTTAGGGTTAGGTTCCAGGATGGGAGGGTTATGGTTAGGAGGCAGGAGTGTAGGGTAAAGGTGAAGCTGCAGGAGCAGATGGTTAGCGTTAGGTTGTGGGATAGCAGGGTTAAGTTGCAGTGTGGAAGGGTTAAGGTCAGGCTGCAGTAGTGGAGGGTTAGGCTGCAGGATGGAAGGATTAGGGTTAGGCTGCTGGAAGGGAAAGTTAGGGCTAGGCTGCAGAAGTGGAGGGTTAGGCTGAGGGATGGGAGGGTTAGGGATAAGGTGCAGGAGAAGATGTTAGGAGATGAAGGGTTAGGGCTAGACTGTGTAAAAGTTAGGCTGCAGAAGCGAAAGGTTAGGATTAGGCTATGAGATGGGAGGGTTAGGGGGCTGCAAGAGTGGAGGGTTAGGGTTAGGCTGCAGGCTGGGAGGTTTAGGTTGCAGGAGTGGAGAGTTAGGGTTAATCTGCAGAAGGGGAGTGTTAGGCTGAGGGATGGTAGAGTTAGGCTGCAGGAGCAGAGGGTTAGGCTGGATCCCATCCGCCGGCATAGTGACTGCATCCCGGCTGAGGGATGGGTTAGGAATAAACTGCAGGAGAAGACTGTTAGGGGGATGCAAGAGTGGAGGGGCTAGGCTGCAGAATGGGAGGGTTAGGGTTATTCTGCGGTGTGGGAAGGTTAGGGTTAGTCTGCAGGAGTAAAAAGGTTAGGGTTAGGCTGCAGGATGGGAGGGTTAGGGTTAGTCTGCAGGAGCGTAGGGTAAGGGTAAGGCTGCAGGAGCGTAGGGTAAGGGTAAGGCTGCAGGATGGGAGGGTTAGTCTGCAGGAGCGTAGGGTAAGGGTAAGGCTGTAGGAGCAGATTGTTAGCATTAGGTTGCGGGATAGCAGGGTTAGGGTTAGGCTGCAGGAGCAGAGGTTTAGGCTGCGGGATGGGAAGGTTAGGCTGCGGGAAGGGTAGGTTAGGGTTAGGCTGAGGGATGGGAGGGTTAGGGATAAAGTGCAGGAGAAGATGGTCAGGAGATGAAGGCGTGGAGGGTTAGGGCTAAGCTGCGGGATGGTAGGGTTAGGCTGCAGGAGCAGAGGTTAGGGTTAGGCTGCAGGATGGGAGGGATTGGGTTAGGCTGCAGGATGGGAGGGTTAGGATTAAGGTTAAGGATTAGCGTTACTCACCACCATTGGGTCAGCAGACCACAAAACTCTGGATCAGCTGATCGCCATACCCAGAAGACAGTGCTATAACCCCGGAGCAGCAACCAGGGAAGTGATTGCCGTACCGCCAGGACACACTGTTTTGTTGACATACTAATCATGTCAACATTTCATCAGTGTCGACATTCTCATGTCAAAACTATGAATGTTGAAAAACAAAGCTATTTCGTTCTCATGTACCACAGCATGACCAGCTGTTACTTCATTTTTTTTTCTTTTAATGCAACAGTTTCAGCTCCAAACCCAGCGTCACAGCTAATAGTTGCCCACCTGTTTAGTACCACGTGTGCCCATTTTACCATGGTTCACTTAGGATAATTTATTATTGCTAACACATGCAATTACAACATACTAGTGACTCTCAGCCAGACTTGACCACCCATTCTAAGTTTCTCCCCGCTATATTGGCACACCTTAGTTCCTTTATCCTGTTGATATACTCCACAAGTCACCAAACTTGCCTCCTCCAGTGGGTTTTAGCTCCATTTGGTGCATCTAAGGGAAACCCAGGTGTGCCCATGCAGCAGAAGGATTTGGGTTTACAGATGCTCTCCTCACAGTGAGAACCATGCATTAAATGCTCATTGGCCACAGAGTGACAGTGGGGCTGATTCAGCAGTGGATGGAATTGCAAAGCTGCACACAAGCGGCTTTGCAATTCCCTTCCAGAGAAAATTCAAATGCTGCAGGAGGCATCTGAAGTGGAGAGGCGCCTCCTGTCAGCATCTGCGGTCGCAGCCTGGAATCACCATTACGGCCATATAAACCCGATAATCTGGAATCTGCGTGAATATCACCATCTGCGTCTTCTGCTGAATCAGCCCCTGTATCAGCAGGAAAGTTTATTTGCTGAAATCACAGAGGTTGGAGATTGGAGGGATTAGTTTGAGACTAAATTGGAAGAGCTGGTTTCCTTGCACAATAAATCAATAAATGCACATTACAGCCTTTCTACTGGAGGTGTTAACGCTCCATGAAAAGGTTACTGATCTAGGGCACAGTTTTAGATATAAAAGCATCAAAATCTGGAGAATTCCTGATTCGGGGCCTGATTCAGCAAGTATCGCAGTTGCTAATACGCACGCAATTGGGCGATTGTTGAGTTCCGTGCGTGCACGAACTAGCTATTGCGATCGGGACTGAGATCGCAGAGGCTACGCAGACCCCTCGCAGAGTGATTGACAGGAAGCACCATTTGTGGGTGGTGACGGGGAGGGGGGGGGGGGGTCGGGGAGACACAGGCGTGCCAGTGCGTTTGCACGCCGTTGCAGGAATTAGCCACTGCAATGCCCCACGCAATGCCGTATGCAGCGTGAGGTCTCATGCGATCGGGACTGAGAACGCAGAGGCTACGCAGCTCCCTCGCAGAGTGATTGACAGGAAGCACCGTTTGTGGGTGGTGACGGGGGGGGGGGGGTCGGGGAGACACAGGCGTGCCATTGCGTTTGCACGCTGGTGCATAAATTAGCCACTGCAATGCCCTACGCAGCGTGAGGTCTCATAGCGTGCGTGGTTGTTCACAATTCCTGAGTAAGGTCAGGGCTTGTGAAAGTGTGCGTGAGGCTGCGATGGTACTCTATTGTACCGATGGTTTTGCTATTCTGCTAAACATTACGGATGTGTGTAAGGTAAACTGGGCATCCGTATGTTGTGCTGAGTTTGCATTGCAATCACATTGGATTAGCATACTATCGTAGTTGAACTGCGTTGCTAAGCAATATTGTGATCTGTAGTGAATCAGGCCCTCGGCCTCTAATTTAGAGCAACTGTATAACACCATAGTCTTGTTTCTCAAACTCCTACCTACTTTCCAGAGGGACCCATCCCACCCATTTGCCTTTCTATGGTCCATGATTCACCTTTTAACTCTTTCTGCTACAATGGCCTGGTCTTGAGTTGAACTATTTGCTTTGGATCTCTGGTCTCGATACAATTGGGTGCGAAGGGGGTGAGTTACTGTTGTAACCGTACAATTCACCCCCCTCGCGGCCCCTCTCACACCAGACTCGCACATCTTTGCTCGCAGCCCTATGGGGCTGTGAACACAAATGTGCAAGTCCAGCAGCACTGTAAGTGGGGCATTACAGCCCTTCACACCTAGATGCCAAACAGGTGCCCTAGCATAGGGGTGGGCAAGAGGCGGCCCCCCAGCTGTTGTAGAACTACACATCCCAGAATACCCTGCCACATTTTCTCTGTTTGGCCATGCTAAAACTGTTGCAAGTCATGCTGGGATTTGTAGTTCAACAACAGAATCAGAATCATCTTTATTGGCCAAGTATACAACCGTATATCAGGAATTTAGGTCCGGTTTACTGCACACCAAGAACTCACATAAATGACAGTTCACAATCCAGTCACAGAACATAAATACAATACATAATCTGTAACAGACAGTAAAAGGAAAATGTCCTATTCTTAAAACACTACTACGAAACTAAGAAGATCCTTCCGCCAATTGTTCAACAAGCAAATAGCCTGCGGAAAGAAACTATTATGATGCCTAGAAGTTTTTGTAGGCAGTGCTCTATAGCGCCTGCTTGACGGAAGCAGTTTAAACAGGGAACAACCAGGATGCGACTGATCCCTTACAATATTAATTGCCCGCTTCCTCGCCCTGGACAAGTACTGCTCCTGAACTGAAGGGAGACCAACCCCAATAATCCTTTCCACTGTTCTCACAACCCTTTGGAGCCAAAGCTTATCTCTTTCGGTTGCTGAGTCAAACCAAACTATAACCGAGGAACATAACACCGGCTCGATTATAGCAGAGTAAAAAAGAATCAGCAACTCTCAGTGGCGTAACTAGGGTATTTGGAGCCCAGGGCAAATTTGAAAAGGGAACTTCACAGATTGCTCACCAGCATAACAGTCATTGGTATACAGAGAGAAGAGCATTGGGGAAAGGACACACCCTTGGGGGGCACCTGTGCTGATCCTGCGTGCACTTGAAGTGACCCCCCTGCTTTCACATACTGCTTCCTATCTGTCAGGAAATCTACTATCCATTCACAGGTAGATAATGGAACCCCCAAATGCAACAATTTTGAGTACAATATCCCTGGGACAATCGTATTGAATGCCGAACTGAAGTCGACGAACAAGACCCTCGCATAGGTACCAGGCAGGTCAATATGTTGCAGAACATGATGCAACCCTATATTGATCGCATCTTCCACTGACCTATTCACCCAATAGGCAAATTGCAAGGGATCCAAGCGAGGGCATGCCATCACTTCCAGATGGTTCAGTTCTAGACGTACAAAAGTTTTCATGACCACAGACGTCAATGTGATTGGTCTGTAGTCATTCAAACCCGAAATGGCAGATTTCTATTGTGGAACATTTAAAACAGGAAGAAACCGCACACAGGGCATGATTCAGAGCCGGACGCTCTGACCAGAGCGCTCGCTCTGAATCAGGGCCCTCCTACCTAAAAATGGAGCGGCCTCTTGGACGCTCGCATAGCTGTGGGTTACCACCCACAGCTTATGCAAGCATCCATGATGATGGTCGCGATGGTCAAGACCATCGCAACCATCGGGCTTGCGACGAGACCCTGCGGTAGGGTCTCGCTGCCGCAAGCCCAGGAGTGCTTTTGGCTATCAGAGCCAAAAGCACTCCCACTGACATCACTAGGGATGTCAGTGGGGCCGGCTCCAGACGCCTGGAGCCAGCATATAGAACCCCATTGGATCCCCCGCCATACCGGAGGAGACTTGGGAGGAAACATCATATGGGAATTAACCCCGAGGATACTCCAGGAAGATATCCGAAAAGAAACCATTATATGCAGGTTACAGCATTTACATCATGTGAGTAGGGTACGCATCACTTCACCCCTCATAACATTTGTGTGTCACGATATAAAAAGACTTATTTTGAATAACAATTAGGAAGGAAGAGTAAAGAAACCTTTTTAGGAGTTAAACCACACTTTCTAATGTGAGTGGGATACGCATCAACCATATGTGCCTATTTGATAAGAACAACGTCATTCTGCATATGAACATTAATAGGAAAATTACATCAGACTATTAAGACATTCCTTTACTATTTTTGTTACATGTATCATATGGACAAAGTATGAAGATTTTGAGAACTCCAGATACAAAAGGATGACCAGCAGGATTTCAAATTTCTGATAAGGATTAAGTACTATCCCAATACTTTGTGTTTTGCAACATTTTATATCCAGCGCCACTGGATGATACAATAATTTTGCTTTGTTCAATTTCCCTTATGTACCTCTAGCCATTTCCTCATAACTTATGGTGATCATGGATACACATTCTCTTTATTACCTTATCAACATAAATCTACATATATTGTGCAAATAAGTTTTTTTCATTAATTTATTGCACTTCCCCATCAGCTATTTTTTTTTTTTTAAATGTTATAATGGGGCAAATAGTGTCACATACTCTACATCTCGTCCCCATGATGTGGCTTCTAGTCTTTGTGTTCCATCATGGACCACCAACCACTACCAATTGTGCAAATATTATTGTGCTCAGACACCTAATGACAGGAAAATATTACAGCTGCCACACTCTATTGATCTGGTCCAAACATGTGTGCTTCCAGCTGCCAGACATAGGGGCATATTCAATTACAGTATGTGCGAGAAAAGCAAAAAACCCGCACCTGCGAGGTTTTGCCTGCAAGTAATTTTTTTTTTTCTATTTTGCGTGCCGAGAGATTTTTATTCTCGCACCTCCAGAGCAAGTTTGATTTTTTTCTAATTTTAGGAAAAATCAGTGGGACTTGCTCTGGGTCCCCGGCGGCACCCCTCCTAATGACTAATTAAGCAATTGAAAGTTTCCAATTAGATTAATTAGTCAGTAATTACTCACCTTCTGAAGTGATGTCTTCTGCATCCAACGTCGGGACCCGGACTCCAGCAGCAGCAGTGAGTATGTCAGTGTGTGTGTAAGTGTGTCCCGTGTCAGTGTGGCCCCCCGGAATGGGCCCTGGGAGAACTACATCTCCCAGCAGCCCCCTCTCCAGAGAGAAGATAGAGGGGTGGCCACCGAGAGCCGCGGAGACCCCCGGGCAGGTTAAGTGACGATTTTTTTTTATTACGCGGCGCATACATTGGTGTTAAAAATAAAAAAAGACGTAGAATCCACCCCTAAAAGCACAACCAGCCCTGGACTTTTCAGGGCCAGTTCTGGTTATGAAAATACAGGGGACAAAAGATGTAGGGGTCCCCTGTATTTAGCACAAACAGCACTGGGCTCAGCAAGTCTGTCCTTGTTTTGGAAATACAGGGGACAAAATGAGGGTCCCCTGTATTTCCCATAACCAGCACCAGACTTTCTAGTGGGGGTGTAATGCCACAGCCAGGGGAACCCTTTCACCAGGTCCCCCGGCCAAAACATTACGCTTGACCACTGGTCTGCCCAGGCCGGGGATCCCTGGGGAGGTGGGGACCCAATAAAGGGGTCCCCCTCTCCAGAGCACCCCAGGCCTGGGCTGATAGCACCCCATGGTGGTGGGTGCTGGGTTGATAGTGTAAAGTGTAGTATGAAAATAGATGTAAAAACATTGCCTTTTGCAGTAGAACTACAGGTCCCACAAAGCCTCCCCTGCATGCTGTATCTGTGCCTCATAGTACAGCCCATTATTTAATTTTTTATGAAATCTTAAAGATGGTCAACAGGTCTTTGGGCATTCAAAGGATATATAGTTAACGATCTGACGATTTGGAAAAAGTTAGTAAATTGCATTGTGTATGCACTATATCGTTAGTCCAGGAGTTCCGGGGAGTTCAAGGGAAATCGTTAACAATATCTGATCGTTTGCAAATCATTTAATGTGTACCCAGCTTTACAGTCCAGATTGTAATTAGCAGGGAAGCCACACCTCTGCTATAACAGCAGCCCTATCTGGCTTCTAGAGGCAGCAGCCAATGCAGTCTCTAGAGGTCGGCTTGTTGATTTGTGCGCATCTGCAGGATCATGATCCTGTGCATGCGCACATTTGCGGTCCTGCAGACCCCAGGGAAATAGAGGTAGGACCCGCCACTAATAAAATGTGAAGCCCTCCCAATACATATCTGTGACACTTCTTTGTCAATATTGCAAAGCAAATTTAAATAATTTTGGAAAATGCTCTTTTTATATAATACATGCCATACATGTTCCATCTGCTGAAGCGAATATATTTGATGTTAATGTCTTTACTCTCTTGGTTGGGCCACGTGGGCTCAATTCAATTGCCCGTGATTGCAGTGCGAGGAAGTGCTGCTATATGCCGCACTTATGGTACCTCCGGACTTGCTGGGTTTGTTCACAGCCTATGAAAATCCACGAGTCTGGGATAAGATTGGGCTGTGACTAATTAGATTGACCCCAAACAATGTTAAATGTTGACATTATGAACATGTCGATATGTGACATTTTCCTTGTTGACCTTCTGTCCATGTCAACATTCTGAGTGTCGACATTCAGAACTGGCCAGCATTTTTAATGCACTCTGTACTCAGCAACCAGCTCTTATTGGCAATAAGACAGACATATGTAAACAGCTGTCAGGATCAAGAATTAGCTCTTCGATCACTCCAAAATACCACTCTTTTCTTGGCACCCTCTGTGGTCAGCTTGAACATTTCATCATTAGAATTTAAAGTAGAAAGGCATTTGGCTGATTCTCTATTACAGTGGTTCTCAAACTTGTGTCTCAGGACAACACAGAGGTCACATTGTCCAGGTCACCCAGCAGGAGCACAGGTGTATTCATTATTCGCTGACACATTTTAAAAGATTCACAGGTGGAGCCAATTATTTCACTTATAATTCTGTGAGACCTGGAAAACATGCACTGTTTGGGGTCCTGAGCACCTAGTTTGAGAACCTGTGCTCTATTATAAGAACTGATATTACAGATCATACTCTGGGCCTGTCATTGATGCTATCAATAACTCCATCTGTGGCAAATGAGATGTAATCATCACCCCCCCCTCCCCCCTCAATGCCGATGGACAGAATCCCATCGCCGGAATCCCGACAGCATTCAGAATCCCAACGGCTGCAATCCCGAGGATGAGTATTCGGGTTAAGGTTAGGAACTACGGGGAGAGTTAGGGTTGGTTTGCAGGAGGGAGCGGAAGAAGGGGGGGGGGGGTAGACTGCAGGAAAGGTGTTAGAATACTTACCAGCATGTGTTATGATTTCCCCTGTTGCGATTACGCGGCCGGGATTCTGACAGCCGGGATCTCGTACCTAACCCGTGGCAAGCACTAAAATGCTTTAAGATGGAAGTAACGGATCTGAAATTTCTTCTTTTCAGGTACATGTCAAGAGTCACGGAATATACTTCCTCTGGAATCCCTTCAATCTGTAACTTTCTTGTTGCCGAATGTCAAGACCCTTGTGTCGATCTTGTATAGTGGTGAGCTTGGAGAATCTCTGATATATTAGCCTCCCCAGTGTGTTAGTAGGAATCTAGGTCTGACACCCATCTCTCAAATTGATTGTCTCTTTCACTAAATGAGTTTAGGCTGTGACGGCCTTTTGTGGTGTCCTTTATCTCCATGCCAGAGAAGGAGTGTTGAAAGCACTGCGTTAAGGGGCCTATCCATTAGCAGATCTTTCTGAAAGACAAAATATTTATCTTTTGAAAATTCCTGGGGCTGCTGTGACAGATATCTGTCATGTACATGACAGATTTTTGCAAACGACGAATGACGAACGATATTGCATGACATTCTGGGAGTGGATTCTTTTTGTTTATATTCATTTTCATAAAAAAGTCGTTTGTCGTTTATCGCGACAGATATTTCTAATATCTAAGATATTTGACCAACATGTTGGAGAGACAAAAGACCCAATTTGTTGGCTGCGGGAGTGCGCATTTTTATGGTTCAGAGCCTATCCCTTAGCAGATAAATTGAACGACTGAACGATAAATCGTTCAAATTTATCTGCTAATGGATAGGCCCCTTAAGTTCCATTGTGTTATTTTCCTTCCCTTTGAACTCTGCCAGAATGTCTACCTCCTTGAGGAGCTGTTTAAGAGAACTGAGGTATTGTTTTGCCAGTGATCAACCAAAAGCAGAACTGGTCCCAGGAAATTCAGTCATTCACGCAGAAGTTTAATCAATTTAGGTGGGCATTTTAGACTCTCCTCTCAACATAAGAAGTAATAAACTGCAAGGCAGCTTCAAGTAGTTCTTTAATTGCTGTAACATTGCATCTGAAGTGTTAAGAAATGGCTTTCAATTGGTAGAATCTTCAGGAAATTATAAAGTGGTTACTGTACCTTGGATATAAAGGCAGCACTTTAAATTGAAGTGTATTTGAGTCTCTTTAAATCTTCATAAATCAGGATAATGTATCAAGTAAAAAGTCTTTGATTTTAGTGCAAATAAATTTGTATTAGTTTATAATAAACAAATTTAACAAAAACAATTTTAGCTATATATATATATATATTTTATTTTTTTTACACACACATACACATATAAATCTCAATCAATCTGCAGACAGAAAGAAAATAGAAACATCAAAATAGAAGACAAAAAAAAAAAAAGATAGAAACCGCAAAATCATACAAAATAGTCTCTAATTTAATCAAAACAAAACCAAAGCAAAAAAGGAAAAGAAAAAAATAGATAGAAAATAGGAAGAAAAAAGGGGAAATCAGCTCAGAATCCCAAAAACAACAAAAGAGAAAGAAAATGCAGCCCGCCAAGTACAAGAGGACCAAATCAATGCCCAAACCCATTGGCCGAGGACCAGAAGGATCCACATACCATAAGGAGGTAATGAATTAGGAGGGGTGAGATGCGATAATACCCCCATAGGTCCCTGAGTCCTTGAAAACCAACCAGCGGAACCAAGTATCCCTGAAAACAGGATAGTTCCCATCCGCAGAAGATACAATATCTTCCATGTCCATGTAGAAGTCAATTTTGGTAAACCAGTCCTTAACTGTTGGAGGAGAGGAGGAGCGCCACCTTACCGGTACAACTGACTTAGCAGCGTTGTTTAGGTGGCATAACAGGGATTTTTTTTATATCTGGAGGTAGGGTCAGGGGACAGATGGAATAACCAAAACAACGGGTCAGAAGGAACCGGTTCTCCTATAATAATAGCGGAAAGTCTAAGAACCTCTGACCAAAATGGGTGGAGAAGGATGCATTGCCACCATATGTGAAATGGGTTGCCAGGGGCGTTGGAGCACCGCCAGCAAATGTTGGGCATCCCAATCCCCATCCTGGAAAGAGTATCCGGACACCTATACCAACGGGATATTAACTTGTACTGGGTCTTCCGAACACCAACACTGGGTGAGCAAACATGTGCCAAATTAAATAATTTTAGCCCAGTTGGCTTCCCCCCCAGGTCCCCAGCCAACTCCAGATCCCAAGTTCTAGTGAAATGTGGGAGGAGACTCGCATCTTCTGAGAGAAAACTGTATATCAGTGAAATAGTATGAGAGGGAGCAGAGGGACCAGCACATAGGAGTTCGAAAAGGCATTGGAGTGGAATGAGGGGTGTTGGAGGAGTCCAGAGAATGGAGAAAGTGGTGTACCTGAAGATATCGCCAGTATTCTCCCTGAGGTAGGGTCCATTTGCTCTGCAAATCAGCAAATGACACAATCTTGCCCCCACTTGGGGAAGTCACAGACAAGATGGAGGGACCTCCAACAAGATAGCGTAGGGCCAATGGCAGGATGGGAGGAGTTGGGGAGGGAAGGTAGCCATGGAACTATGGAAATGGGGATAGTTAAACCCATTGCTTCAGAGTATCAGTTCTAGACCAGTATTCTAGTCAGGAAGCATGCGTGGTAATACCCCGAATATTGGGAAGCCGGAGGCCACCTCTATTCGTTGTCCTGTAGAGCAGGTCTAGTTTAAGACGGGGTCTCATCCCTCCCAACACAAAGTCCCTAATAAGGGCTGGAATATCCATAAACCATCGCCGGGGTATCTTAATAGGTAAAGTTTGCAGAAGATACAGAATCTTTGGAAGAGTATTAATTTTTAAAATGCCTAATCTCCCGAACCATAAAAAGGGTCTAAGCTCTCCAAGATCGCAAATCTGAACGTATTTTGGCTAAAAGGGGAGTGAAATTAGCTTCAAACAAGTTACCAGGGTCTCTAGTAATAAAAAATCTGAGGTATTTTAATTGAAAGACATGCCAGGCAAAAGGAAAGGCAGATTTAAGTCCTGCCATCATTTGAGGTGGAGCAGTACAATATAGGGCAACTGATTTGGTATAGTTAACCTTAAAATTAGAAAGGTCACCGAATAAATAAAAACTCTTCTAGGAGATTGGGTAGGGAAGTAATCAGGGAAGTGATAGTGGCCAGTAAATCATCGGCGAAAAGGGCCAATTTATATCCTTGATCCTGTAGAGCAAAACCAGATATATTGGGGTTTAGTCTAATAGACCGCACCAAGGCCTCCATACAGAGGATAAAAATCAAGGGTGATAGCGGACAGCCCTGTCTAGTACCGTTGTTAATAACAAAGGATTCAGAAAGGGAACCATTGACTCTAATCCTGGCTGACGGGGAAAGGATACGTTGAATGATGGCAGGACCCAGTCCCATATGTCTCAGCACACCAGCCATGAAACCCCAGTCAATGTGATCAAACGCCTTCTTGGCATCAGTGGACAATAATATCGCTGGGACCTTCAATGTGGAGATATGATGAGTAAGGGCCAGGATCTTAGAGGTGTTGTCCCGAGCCTCTCAACCCGGAACAAAGGAACAGAAATCTGATGAAATCTTGTTGGTGTCGTGAAGAGCCAGACCCCCTCCATCCTTAATAGAAGGTATAAAAGAGAGCCCTCTGCACACGGAGCGCTCGAGCTAACATTTTTCTGCAACAAATCCTCCACCTGGCCAGCCCTTTGTTTTTTCAAGAAGGATTCCATCCGACTGCATTTCCCCCTAATAACACATTTATGTGCTTCCCAAATAGTAAGCCCCAACACATCAGGGGTTACATTACACTCAATGTACCCATCAATAGCCTCTGCAAGTTGGGATTTACAATAGGGATCATTCAGTAGGCATTCACTGAAACACCAAGATCTACAAAATGGGCCAGAGATCCCTAGAGAAAGATCCAACAGGACTGGAGCATGGTCTGACCAAGTCATCGGATCTATGGAGGCATCATGCACTAAATGGAGAGATCTATGGCCTAACAATAAATAATCTATCCTTGAATAGGCAGATGTGGGTGTGAGAAGTGAATAAAGTCTCTCTCAGTGGGGTGAAGTTTACGCCAAACATCGGAGAGCTGGTGAATGTGGAGAAGACGCCTCACCTTACGTGACGTATGAACTGGGAAGGAAGCAGAACCAGAAGACATCTACTTGCTGGTTCAAGGCCCAATTTAAGTCCCCTCCAACCACCAGGATACCTTCTTGAAGAGAGGCGACCCTACCAAATATCTTTTCGAGGAAGGCTGGCTGACCCTGGTTAGAGGCATAGATATTGACAATGGTAAATGTTTAAGTAAATACAGCGCATTTAACTAGCAAACATCTCCCCTCCTCCAATCTATGGACAACCACATCAGACACAGATGTTTAGCGAACAAAATCGCCACTCCCTTAGATTTAGATTGTGTATAATTGCAATAATAAACAGTGGGGAAGAATCGATTGCTAAGTCGAGGGGCAGAATCATGATGGCGGAAATGGGTCTCTTGTACTAGAACAATGTCTGCCCTTTCGGCATGAAAGGAACGTAGGGCCTGAGCCCGCTTTTCGGGAGCATTCAGCCCCCTGGCATTAATAGAAATTATTCTAAGGGAGGCAGCCATAGATAAAAAAAAGAAGGACACAAATAGAAGGCTGTAAGGGACCGGAGCTAAATTAAAAAAAAAGAAAAGTAAAAGAAAAAAGGGTAAAACAAAAAACAAAAAAAAATAGAAAAACAAATGAGAAGAAAAAATACAATTTGAAATATATATAAAACAGTAGAAACCTAGAAAAACCGCTTCCGGATAAAAAGGGGACCACCAGGGTGTCCATATCACGGAAAAAAGTTCTGCGGTGGGGGGCACACTAGGGGGCAATAACCTTGTCATCATAAACAATATCAAAATAGCAAAATTAAAAAACAGTGCTAACTGCTAAATACCTGTTACTAAACGGAACTCCAGAAGAAGACAATCCTCCGCTAGGGAGAGATTGCCCTAACAGTCTAACAGAAGGGCAACATGGGTGAAAGGGGAAAATGGCCGAAGCAGCAGCGCGATTAAGTGAGAGCCCATATAAGGGAACTAGAAAACAAGGGACAGCAGGACCAGAAAGTACTGCCGGCAAAAATCAATACAAATAATAGGTAGTGGCTCTAACGGCTAGTCCTGGAGATAAACCCACTAAGAAAAAAAACAGTTTGACTCCCAGCAATAACACCAAATTATGCAAAAATAGAAGATGATGCAGTAAAGTTATAAAGCAAAAATATATGGCAAACCAGCAGTAATTCACGGGGGGAAGCTTCTCCTCCAGACGACTTCTTGTTGTGCTGAACTTGTTCCCAGCGGGCTCTTCTCGGAAAGCTGAGAGGTAATGTATTGGGAAGAGAAAGAACCTGCCAATCATGAAGAGTTATAACTTCTAGTCCCAAAGTTGAACAAAAATCAGGAAGATCCGAGACCGCCATTGTGTGAAACCTGAAGGGAAAGTGGAAATCCCCATCTATATTTAATGTCCTTCTTGCGAAGCGCTTCTGTAAGGGGCTTCAATAATCTACGCTGCTGAAGCGTGCGCCACGACAATCCTGAAATATCTGCAGGAGAGTACCATTAAATTCTACACCTTCCAAGTTGCGGGTCTTGCGAAGGATATCTTCTTTCTGTGAGAAGTAATGAATCCGGCAGATCACATCGCGTGGACGGTCCGACGCCGGACCCTTCAGGCGGAGGGCTCTATCGAATTCAATAGAATCGTTTGGGTCCAAGTCCAGGATTTCCCCGAAGATCTTATTAAGAACGTCTATAAAGCCTGAAGGAGGAATATCTTCTGGAAGGCCACGGATTAGAATATTATTTCTGTGGCCTCCATTGTCCAAATCATCTAGCTTATTTTGCATGGCCCTCATGTCCAAGGACTGTTGAGTGATCGTCTCATGAAGCAGGGATAGTTGCGAGTGTACGGTCTCTGTCCTCTTCCATAGTCTTCCAAAATGGATTCGCCCAGACCGCGATCAGGCTGTGGCAGAGAACACAATAGAAAAACAGGCAGGTATAGAGCTGTAGTGTCTTCAATCAGCCACAGGAGGGAGCTCCAAGACAGTTAAAGTATTAAAGTTATTCAAGTACAGGAAAGTCCAGAATTTTTTTTATGTCACCTATTTTAATAGTGGAGCAACTCTGAGAACCCTTCAGAAGCTGCATACTGTGCAGGGCAAACCTTAGTACTTGGTAGGGTATACAAAGCAGGGGAAATGAGACTGCAGAGGGGCTTGTCACAAACAGCAGGGGGGAGTCAGTGGGGTGTCCCCAACCAAGGGAGTACCTGTATGGCAGCTTGTAGAGGAGCCTCGGCTGCAGAACCTGGAGCGTTGTGATGGTATAGGCTCTGGACAGCCTCCTAATGCAGAGCTGGCTCCCTTTAAAAAAAAAAAATCCAAGATGGTGGGCGGGTCCTGGGGCACTCCACCTCGCGGGTATAATGCTCCCACCCGGGCCACCAGAGAGCTTCTCTTCGGTCTTATAGAGGGACCAGAAGGTAGGGGCAGCGGTCAGCGGTGTCTGAGGTTGTGCGGAGGGAGATGGAAGCCACCAGCAGTAAGAAGCAGCAGGGACGCGGCGGCCGGGACAGTCAAATCGAGGCCACGGCTTCACCGTCGCAGGACTCAGAGACTGCCGGAGGACGGCGGGAGAGGACCAGCCGACCGGGGACACCTCAGGTAGTGTGGCAATGGTTTGGGGATAGGGAGGTCCCCCAGGAATCCCCTCAATAGCCGACGGCTGCGGGAGCTAATGAAGGACACGTCGGCTGTCCTCAGCAGCCAAGCCACGCCCCCAAGACTTTGATTTTAGGATGGGCTTCAGGAAACCTGTGATTATCTGCAGGTACATAATTTTAAAACTTTTAACCCAATTTTCCCTATAGAGCATAGTGCTAAGGCTATATGCTAAAGATATGCTACTTAGTGATTAGCAAGAGGTCAACTGCATAAATATCCAGAGGGGAAACTGTGATGCATGGCTCATTTTAATAGAGCAGTTCCAATTTCCTGAGCATGGTCATACACTAATAAGGCCTCCATACTCTTCTCCTGTTAATAGTGTTACATGCAGTTTGTCATTACCTTTACTGGGATGAAGCTCAGTCAGGAGGTTGTCAACCTCACATGCAGAGTTCATGGGAAAACAAGAGATATGGTAAGAACTTACCTTTGTTATCTCTGTTTCTACGAAGTCCATAGGGTCCACAGGGTGACCTTGGGGTATAGCTGGATCCTGGATCCTCGGGCACCACGGAGTTAAAGCTTTTAGCTGCTCCCAGGATGCACTTGGGTCCAACCTCCCCTATACCCCGCCCCCGAGCCACAGGCACCTCAGTTGGTAAGCAGCCCAGGCCGGAGGAGGAGACGAAACAGAGAGAAGGAAGACTGGAACACACAATAACCATACTCACAGAAATGGGAGACGGAAAACACAGAGCCCATATGAAGTCAGGTGAGTCAGGGCGGGTGCCCTGTGGACCCTATGGACTTCGTAGAAACAGAGATAACAAAGGTAAGTTCTTACCATATCTCTTGTTTTCTACTTCAGGGTCCATAGGGGTCCACAGGGTGACCTTGGGGATGTCCCAAAGCAGTCCAACTAAGGGCGGGGACGCTCCTGTGCTGATAGGAGAACCCGGCGCCCAAAGGATGCATCCTGAGAGGCAAAGGTGTCAAACACATAGAACCTCAAAAAGGTCTGAATGGAAGACAAGGTGGCCGCCTTACAGAGCTGAACAGCAGAGGCGCCACGGCTAGCAGCCCAAGAAGGGCCCACGGACCGAGTGGAATGAGCCTTAACAGAGGCTGGAACAGGTAAACCCTCCTGCATATAAGCCTCAATAATAACAGAACGAAGCCAACGGGCTAGAGTCTGTTTGTTGGTAGGCCAACCCCTCTTGTGAAAACCAAAGAGGATAAACAAAGAATCCGACTTCCTCACAGAACTAGTCCGGTCCACATAAACCTGGAGTGCACGGACAACGTCTAATGAAGTCTCCCCAGCCGAAAGATCAGGCGACTGAAAGGCTGGTACAACAATTTCCTGATTAATGTGGAACCTGGAAACCACCTTAGGCAGGAAATCAGGACTAGTGCGAAGCACCGCTCTGTCCTGATGAAAAATCAGAAAAGGGGGACGACAAGAAAACGCCCCCAAATCTGAAACCCTCCTGGCAGCCAAGAGGAAAACAGTTTTAAAAGTTAGCCACTTGAGCTCCACTGACTCCAAGGGCTCAAAAGGAGGACCCTGTAAGGCCCGAAGAACCACCGCCAAATCCCACGGGGCCACAGGTGGCACAAAGGGAGGCTGGATTCTCAAAACTCCCTGGAAAAAGGTGTGTACGTCCGGCATAGCAGCGATCCTGCGCTGGAACCACACCGACAGAGCAGACACGTGCACCTTCAGCGAAGAAAGACGTAATCCTAAGTCCAAACCCGACTGAAGGAAAGCCAGAATACGCGAAACCCGGAACACCTGGGGATCATAGTTTCTGGCCTCGCACCACTGAAAGTAAGTGTGCCACACTCTGTGATAGATCCTCGTGGAAGCAGGCTTGCGCGCCCTCAGCATGGTGGTAATAACGGAGCTAGAAAAGCCCCGAGACCTCAGGACGGCTGTCTCAAGAGCCACGCCGTCAAAGATAGTCGACCCAGATCCGGGTGAAGACAGGGCCCCTGAGACAACAGGTCCCGCCGTTGAGGAAGGAGGTACGGAGCGTCGATGGACAGGCTCCGCAGATCGGAGTACCACGGCCTTCTGGGCCACGCTGGGGCCACCAGGATCAGTGTGCCTCCGTCCTGTTTGAACTTGCGCAGGACCCGAGGCAGCAGAGATATCGGAGGGAACAAGTAAGCCAGTTGAAACAGCCATTTCACCGACAGCGCGTCTATCAGACTTGCGCCTGCGTCCCTTGTCCTTGACCCGTACACAGGCAGCTTGTGATTGTGACGGGACACCATCAGGTCCAGCTCTGGCAGCCCCCCACTTGTCCACGAGTAGTTGGAATACCTCTGGATGAAGCGACCATTCCCCGGGATGCACGTCGTAACGGCTGAGGAAGTCTGCCTCCCAATTGAGGACTCCTGGGATGAAAACTGCCGAGAAAGCTGGAAGATAGCGCTCCGCCCAAGCCAGGACGCGGGACACCTCCGACATCGCAGCTCGACTGTGAGTCCCTCCCTGGTGATTGATGTACGCCACCGTGGTGGCGTTGTCTGACTGCACCTGAACGGCCCTTCCGTGAAGAGCGGTGCCGGACGACTGCAGGGCTCTGTATACTGCCCGCAGTTCCAGGATGTTGATGGGAAGAATCGCTTCCTCCGCCGACCAACGACCCTGAAGTGACAAGGAGCCTGTCACCGCCCCCCAACCCCGGATACTGGCATCTGTCGTGAGCAGAACCCATTCCGGGATCCAAAAGGGGCGCCCCTCTAGGAGATGAGCCGTCTGCAGCCACCAGGCTAGGGACAGACGCACCTCCGAGGACAACACCAGCATCTGAGAGCGGATCCTGTGTGGCAATCCGTTCCATTCCGAAAGAATCAGCCCCTGCAGGGGCCTGGAATGGAACTGGGCAAACTCCACCATGTCGAATGCCGACACCATGGACCCCAAAACTCTCATCGCTGAGTGCACCGACACTCTGCCACTGCTCAGACAACTGTGAATCCGCAGCTGTAAGGAGGAGACCTTCTCTGGAGTCAGAAAAATCCGTTGCTGACGAGAGTCCAGCAGGGCCCCCAAATGAACCATCCGCTGTGAAGGGATGAGGGAGGACTTCTTCCAGTTGATCAACCAGCCATGCGCCTGTAGACAAGCGACCGTCAGGTGGAGATGTTGGATCAGTACCTCCGGGGAGCTTGTCAGCAAGAGGAGGTCGTCTAGATACGGTAGCAACCGTATTCCCTGGCTCCGAAGGTGAGCCGCCATGACCGCCATCACCTTGGTAAATACCCTTGGTGCCGTGGAGAGACCAAAGGGTAGAGCCCTGAATTGGTAGTGGTTGTGGAGAATAGCAAACCGCAGAAACCGTTGGTGCGATGTTGCTATAGGCACATGGAGGTAGGCGTCCTGGATATCCAGGGAGACCATATAGTCCCCCGGTTCCATCGCCAGAATGATGGAACGCAAAGTTTCCATCCTGAATTTGGGAAACCTGTTCAGGGACTTCAAATTGAGGATGGGGCGATGAGAGCCATTGGGTTTCTGCACCAGAAACAGCGTAGAGTAATACCCCATCCCACGTTGAGACTGTGGTACGGGTATAATGACCCCCGCCGTCAGCAAGGCCTCTATGGCTTCCTGAACCTGCAAGGCCTTGGTTTTGTCCTGAGAAGGACTTGTGCAAAAAAACTGGCAAGGCGGCCTGTGCCGAAAAGACAGGGCGTACCCCTGGGAGACCACTTCTCGCACCCAGGCATTCGTGGTGGTATTGTGCCAGCACTGGGCGAATTGAAGAAGTCGGCCTCCCACTCTGGGGTCCCCCAGAGGGAGGCCCGTCCCATCACGCAGAAGGCTTATCTTCTTGCTTGGAAGAAGGGCGCCTAGCACTCCAGGCTTGCTTCTTTGGCTTTGAGGCGGTCTTGGGTGCGGACTGCCTCGGGAAGGACTGACCCTTTGCCTTGCCCTGAACCCGAAAGGAACGAAAGGCCGAGCTCCGGACCTTAGCAGGTGTAGTAGCTGAAGGGAGGAAGGCTGACTTGGATTTTGCCAGGGTATCCACTATTTTGTCCAGGTCCGGACCAAATATTAATTCTCCATTAAAAGGTAAGGCCTCCAAGCCTTTCTTTGAATCCGCGTCTGCTCTCCAAGACCGCAACCACAAGGATCTACGAGCAGACACTGCTGCCGCCGAAACCCTAGAGGTCAACAGGCTAGCATCCAACGATGCTTCTCCAATGTAGGAGGCGGCATCTCTCATCTGTCCTAACAACGCCCTCTGGACGTCCGGAGCTTCATCCGTAAACGTGTCCTCCAAGGCGTTGGCCCACCCCTCAATGGCCTTGGCCACCCAGGAGATGGCCATGGACGGCCGGGCTACAGCCCCTGAGAGAGAATAAATAGACTTTAGACAAGTCTCCACCTTCCTGTCCGTAGGATCCTTCAGCGAGGATATAGACGGCAATGGCAAAGTAGCACTCCTGATGAGGCGTGTTACATGGGAATCGACTGCAGGCGGAGTTTCCCATTTCTTACAATGCGCTTCCGGGAATGGATAATTGGACGCCAAGCGTTTCTGTGGCAGGAAACGCTTACTGGGTGTCTGCCAGGCCACCGCCATGTGATCAGTCAACTGATCAGACAAGGGGAACGCTGCAGAAGTAACCTTAGCTTTTTTAAAACTAGGATACCTCGACTTGGGAGTGGGTGCCTCATCCTCAATCAGAAGAATGGCCCGCACCGCCTTAACCAGAGCCCGCACATTGATGGAAGACAGTGTCTACCTCCTGGACTGAGGCATCTGAGGCTGAGTCATCCTGCACCTCACCATCATCCGAGGACCCCTCAGAATCCGAAAGATGCGCAGCCTGCGCCATGACTGAGCGTTTAGACGCCCTGGAGGGCACATCACTGCGCAACATCGACTGAAAAGCCGAAGATGCTGCCGCCAAATCTTGGACAGTGTGGGAAAGCGCATCCACCCAGGGTGGAGGAGCTGCCACAGGAGCCTGAAACGGCACCACAGCCTGCTGTGCCACAGGGGTGGACTGAATATACATTGGCAACCCCGCATAGGGACCAACAGGCTGAGACCCCGAGGGAGTCTGCAATAATTGTGGGACACCCGGGGAATGGGGGATGGCAGGCTGGGGCAACGCCCTAGTAGGGGCGGCAGTCGGGACAGACAGACGGTCCGCGATGGACACCAGCACCTGGGAAAACATCGCCCATGGTGGCTCCTGCGACATGGGAGGTTTAGACATACCAGGGAGCGCCTGGCACCGTCCGCACAGGCCGTCCTGTGACAAATCCTCCCTATCCACTCCTGCAGAACAGCGCCTGCAGGAGAACAATACCGGAGCCCCGGAGTGCTCTATCTACTCCTCAGACATGACTTAGGAAGAAAACGTGCGCACTCACCAGTGTGCTGAACAACAACCCACAATATGGTACTGTGTAGCACACAACTGTATGTGACAGACCTCACAAATACGTGATTTATATAGGTGAGGTCTGTAGAAACACTCTTCCCCCGCACACCTGTAGGGCTTGTAGGAGAAGGAAAGGGATAGGTATAGGCTGACAGTAAGTAGAAAAAAGACACAGACAGGCAGCACTAGCAAAAGTCACATACCATGCAGGAAGATATACTCACTGCACCTTTCCACTACAATCAACCTGCCCAGATTCAGTGTCTGGGAGGGCTATAGTGCTGTGTACACTGTCCTTGTCGGGGGAGAGGTACACAGGGGGACAGGTCCGCGTGCTCCCTGAAGATCTGCGCTGCCACTTGAAGAAAATGGCCGCTGGAGACCTCAGAGGAGGAGTGGCCCGAGTATCTGCAGCTCAGCGACGCCAGACTACTAGCTGAAAGGCGCGCTGAGCTGAGGGGAGGAGCCGCTAGACAGGGAAGGCTTCCTCCCCTGGCTAGCATATTTAACCCCCGGGTTGCCGGCATCCCGCTTGCCGCTTAATTTACCCTTGTGGTCTAGCGGGGTATGCCTCCGCTGGAGGGGGGGCCTGCCACCACCGCTAGCGCCCCCGTTCTGTCCCCTAGACCGGGGGCATGGGACTGCATTTAAAAGGAACCCGCGCACCGCTGCTAATCAGCGGTGCGCGGCTTACCTTCATCTCCCCGGCGTCTTCCGGCAGCAGTCCCGGGGGAAACCAGAGTCCGGCTAGTACAGGCTCTGGCTTCCCCCTCCGCGATCCCCAGTTCAGTGCTGGCGTCGTGGCGCCAGCAGGGTGAAGGAGCGGCAGCGTGGGTGTCTGTACAGACAGCCCATCGCTGTCGCTCTAGAGAAAAAAAACTTATAGTAAAAATTAAACTAAGTTAAAATAAAAAGCTTTAGGGGGCTGCTCCTGCAGCCGCCCCGCGCAGGGTGACCCGACTCCGGCCGGGCACCATCTTAAACTGAGGTGCCTGTGGCTCGGGGTATAGGGGAGGTTGGACCCAAGTGCATCCTGGGAGCAGCTAAAAGCTTTAACTCCGTGGTGCCCGAGGATCCAGGATCCAGCTATACCCCAAGGTCACCCTGTGGACCCTGAAGTAGAAATATCTGTAGGGAAGGGACTACATTGATCTTCAGAGACAGGTATAATGGTCTATAAACTAGGTTTCTCCGAGCTCTGAAAATAGCAAAAATGTCCGATTTTAAAGGTTATTAAAATAGAGGTAATTTAGGAAGCAGTTATTTAAGAAAACTCACTCCTAACAATGGGATTTTCATTCTTACCTGAAGTCCATGGGGGACACTGAAAAACAATGGCTGTAGATGGAGGAGCCTGGGCACCAAAAGGTTTAGCTTTGAACAGTACAGGCTCCTTCTCCCCTATACCCCTCCCCAAGGCAGCCAATTATTACTAACAAAGCCCAAATGACAGAGTAGGAGAAGATGAAATACAGGCACACACAAAACGCCAAATGAGACTGGTGGGCCTGGACTGCCACAACTCCAAAAAGCAACCCCAAGCAAAGTCAGGGCATCCAGTGTAAAGATAAAAAGATTTATCAGGTAAGAACCAAAATGGACCTCCCAAAGCTGTCCCCTAAAGGAGGGAACACTTCTGTTCTGTGATTAGGACCCTTCACTCAAAACTAGCGTCCCTAGAGGCAAAAGGTGTCAAAACAGTAGAAATTGACGGAGGGGGTGTGCAGAGGTCCACACCCAGGAAGTGCCAACTGACGAGTGGGCCCTCAGCAAGTCCAGAACAGGGTGCTCACTAAAGTAAAGGCCTGACTGATGACCACCTTAATCAGATAAGCGATCATCTGCTTGGAGGTAGGCCAACCCCTGAAAGTTTATGTCATAGCGCACAAACAAGAGTCTGTGGGGTAAATTTACTAAAGTGAGAGTTTTTAGAAGAGATGTTGCCCATAGCAACCAATCAGATTCTAGCTATTATCTTCAAGAAGGTGCTAGTTGTTCAGAGGTTCCCAAACACGGTCCTCAAGACTCCCCAACAGTTCAGGTTTTAGAGATATCCATGGTTGAGCACAAGTGTTAAATCAAATTGATTGAGGTACTAATTATAAGTCACCTGTTCTCAACCATGGATAGCTCTAAAACCTGAACTGTTGGGGAGCCTTGAGGACCACGTTTGGGAACCTCTGTGCTAGTTAAATGTTAATTAGAATCTGATTGGTTGCTATGGGCAACAGCTCCACTTCTAAAAACTCACACTTTAGTAAATTTACCCCTTTGCATCTAAAAACTTTGGTCCTGTCACATAAATACGAAGATCCTGTACCATGTCCAAAGTTCTGAAGGACTGAGGATCTTGTTGATCCTCCACAGGAAGAGCAGAGTCCACCATTCCCTAGTTAATCTGAAACCGGGAAAAAACCTTTAGAAGGAAAAGCAATTATGTCCTATCATGGTGAAACATAATGAAAAGTGACCAGGGACACAGGGAACTGTAACCCCTGACCTTGGCACAAAACATAGCCAAGGGGAACACAGGGCCTGATTCAGAGATGCACACAAATCCCATTCTGACTGTGATTCAGTTCTGCGAAAATATGCTTATGATTTAGCTGAAGTATTGTGCACAGAGACGCTCACCTCCGTAGTCTCACATCCACCGTTTACCCACAAAAGACGAAACATCAAGAACATTGTTTGCACATAGAACATCTGAGCAACCTTAAGCTGACAGAATGATCGTCTCACCTAGGATGCGGGGGCTTCTTCCAGTCACGTTCGAATTTGCAGAGGCTCAATAGGGCACACCCCGAAAACAGCCCGACATGTAAGTCATCTAAGATCCACAGAGTTCATAAGTTATAAGGGATGGAGAAGAGCCATGTCCAACACCGCCTGTAGGAAGGCAAGAATCCTAAAGAGTTGTGGAAAATTGCAGGATCCAACTTCCAGGTGGCACACCAGGAAAATTAGACTTGTCACGACCATCGATACCCAGAATGAGAAGGTCCGGCCGGTGCAGAAAACAAGGAGGAACCACAAACAGCCTGAAGAGATCCACGTACTATGACCTAGAAGACCAATCAGGGATAACCCGAATGGCTGATCTGCCGGCGAGACTTAGCTTGCAATGCACTGTCAGAAGTAGGGATACTGGTGGTAAGTTGTACAGGATGTGAAATGTCCAGGAGACTGATAAGGCTTCCACCAGCAAAACCCCTGAACATGCATACTGGATGAGGATCTGTCCACCATGTAGATCAGGTAGTGATCAGTGAGTTGGCCGTTCCCCATATATTCCCATCCAAAGTGGGAGAGAGTAATAAGCAGTGGGGTACCTGGAAATCTGTAGATCTCCAGTAGAGCAGGCCCAAGTTGTACTCACAATGAGAAGATGGAGGCTTGTAGAGTCGCACAGAACCCACACACAAACTCCAACACCTCCACTAAATTCTGTATAGATCAAGAGAATCCCCGAACTCCGGGAGGCCCCACAACAATAGCCTGAGGGATAGTCTGAAGCCTTATCGCCAAAAATCAACCATGCTGGATTTCTGGATTTTCTACCTACCTTGAGGACCGAAAAGGCCACAATGACCTGGTGAGCGGTAAGGCGCTAACCCAAGCCAGCCCAACCTATTGCATGATCAGAGTCCCTGAGGCTGTAAAGGCAAGGCCGGTTAGGCTATAGACTGATCCACCTCACCAAAGACCCACAGGCTCGGACTGGCACCTGAACGTTCGATCCGCCACCATCTACAAGATTCCTGTAGGCATTTCTAATAGTGTTCCCCGGCTAGCCCCTATTTCAGGCATAGTGAATGTATACTAAAGAAAAAACATGCCCAACTCCATTGGGCACCAAAAGAAAACTACCTGCTTTGGGTGGGGTATAGGGTAGGAGCCTGTGCTATTCGAAGCTTAACCTTTTGGTGCTTCTACAGCACTACCCATATCAAGTGTTTCCAGTGTCCCGCACATGGATGAAAGAGAAAATTAAATTATAAGATATAAAAGGAACTTGTTCTTTTATATGATTTTATTATTAAACATTATTAAAAAGTAATTTTCTAGGCTTTTAGCATGGTGATAAGTGATTTTGTATGCTGTGCTTTTTTGAGAAATTTATATTACTATAATATATATAATATATATATATATATATATATATACTGTTATCACTTATTGTTCTCATATCATAGTGTATGCAACATCTGACTGCACTTGCATTCCTCATTCCATGACTTTATTTTGGGACGTTTCTATCCCTAATACAGGAGTGCAGTTATACAAATTTATTAAAAGTGGTGAATACAGAATACAACTTATATATACTATGTCTGCTCAAATTTGTTTGACTATGACCATATCCTGTTTTTACGTCTACTTTTTATCATAAATATATTATATTAAATTTCGCAGACCACACATTCTGTTTATTGATTTAGTTACAATGCTTTACTATATTTTTTTTAGAATATATTTAAAATGTATTTTGTTCAAAGAGAGTTTATCGATGTTTCATAAGCTACAAATTAGTTACACTGTAAATGTAATATGCATTTAGAAAATAGTAATACAGAAAGTTTTCACTTTACAGAGTGAACCTTAATTTAAGTTTAAACGCTTTAATAGTACTCTACATTAATATGCTGGAGGGAAATTATCAGTGCACCCTCAAAGTTGTAACCCCTTAGGCCAGTGATGCACAACACAATACACTTTAGCAGCCACATGTGCAGCCCTGTAACCATAACATGGGCAGCACATTACCCTTAATTTTAGTAATAAAAAACAAAAACCCCAAAACAGACTTGGCACAAACCATTTAGACCTTTTGCTTGCTATAAAATTCCCCACATGCCCTTCCAAACTGCTTACCTTCTGCTTGGGTTCAGCAGAGGGAAATGGGACAGCACTTAGCGAGGAATACACTGCACTACTCCCTCCCTTCCTCCACAGAATAGATGCGCTGCTGGAAAGGATATCACATAAATATTGAAGCTGGCTGCTCCCACAAATGAAGCATATTCACAGACCAGGTTGTTTAATGGTTGTGCTGGCCACAGACAGATAAAACGCACCATTAGACCAATTATCTGATGTTGCTTTCAGGGCCGCAACCAGGGGGGAGATGGGGGCTAAGGGGGCACATGCCTTGAAAACAGGATTTTGGTACTTACCGATAAATCCCTTTCTCCGATTCCACAGGGGACACTGGAGTTCAAGACAGTGGGGTATAGACGGTGGTAGAGTAGAGCCTGGCACCTTAAATAATTTAGAAGTGTGACTGGCTCCTCCCCCTCTATGCCCCATCAGCCCCAGTTTAAGAACTGAGCCCGAGAAGAGACGGAGGACAACAGGAAAACGAGGAGAAGGAGAAGACCACAGAACGGAACAAGACCGACTGAAGGAGAACAGAGGAAACCACTGCAGGGAATCATGCAGTCACACAACCATAGAAGGAACGAAACAACTGGCAGGTATGCAGCGCTGGGCGGGCGTCCAGTGTCCCCTGTGGAATCGGAGAAAGGGATTTATCGGTAAGTACCAAAATCCTGTTTTCTCCTTCATCCACTAGGGGACACTGGAGTTCAAGACAGTGGGGACGTCCCAAAGCCAACCTCCTGGGTGGGAAGCGCTGAGAACATGCCAACCCTTTGGCCAACCGAACAGGGACCGCCAAGAACCAGAGGTTCAACGGAAAGGCAAGAGCTGAGGATCAAATGTCGTGAGCCAGGAGACAATCAGAACTCCCTGCGGAACAGACACAGAAATACCACAACTTACAGCGTAAATAGAATGGAATAAGCGGCTAGCGAGAAAACACCCTCAGGTGAGAAGCATCCTAACGCTGTAAGCTCAGCTGAAAACAGACCAAGCCGGACTGTTGGGAGCAGAGAACTCCAACCCGAATCCATATGAGAAGGGCAGTAACCCGAGAACAAAACTCGAGAAAACCGTACCAGATTCAGAAACAGAAAGCTGCAACAGTCGCAGATAGCAGAATACCAGCACTGTTGGACATAGTCATAAAGATACAAGTATAACGATACCAATCTACAGAAACAGAGCTGATCCTGTCCACAGACTCCTAACAGAGTATGCAGAGAGGTAAAAGACAAGGCCGAACAGTCACCATGAACCATTCTGGAAGTCCAACTACTACAAAGTTGTAAACCAGCGGAAGGGAGAGACCATAGAAGTCTCCAACGAGTGGAGATCACACTGGGAATGAGGCCGAGGCAGCTTCGAGAGGATTGAGATTACAATACCTGTCAGAGGGTCAGACAGCAGAACAACCCATTCTGAAAACAGAGTAGAAAACAGCGACTGAACACCTGCAGTCGAAAAGCAAATCACAGCCACAAACTTCAAAACAACAGACAACTTCCAACATGATGGAAGTGCGTAGGCAGTACCAACCGCTGGCCTGAACATAGGGTGAACAACCAGGATACCCTAGTAGTTATAGAGCACGGATGCAACAGCCACGCAGGAAGCTACCAATATAGGGAAGCATTCCATACCACAAGGCTAGAGCACTAGGACAACCCTGAAGGTACC
Organism: Taudactylus pleione; assembly: GCA_031769625.1. Classification (NCBI taxonomy): domain Eukaryota; kingdom Metazoa; phylum Chordata; class Amphibia; order Anura; family Myobatrachidae; genus Taudactylus; species Taudactylus pleione. Next base: position 26,100,670 of record JAUIMM010000555.1, read on the forward strand.
AGTCAGGTACCAGTCAATGTGATGAAAACATCCACAGAGACTGAACAGGAAATCCACCAGGCCCCCTGCGTAGGACATATTGACTGTCACACTTTAATGTAAAGATGTGCACTAGACCCTCAAAGCGCTTCAGTCCATAATCCCAACAGATCTAGTAGAAGAGTGTCACTAATCTCAATGTTGAAACTATGCACCAGGGAAGCTCTAAAGTGTAGAGCCAACTGATTAAAAAAGCAGATGGCTGCTAGGACCGCAGCTAGGGTGCATAAGGGAGAAAGCGGCTATGCAATGACAGGTTGAGCATTAGTGGGGTAAGCCCGCTTACCTGTGAGCGGCCAAAAGCCCTCTGGACGCTATGTAGAATGTCACTGACCTTTTTCATCTCACAGCAACCTGCCCCGTCGGGTATAGGGAATAGCTTCAGTGGGCTAAGACCCAATGCTCTACAGCACGGACTTCAGTCTGGAGATGTTGCAGTAGAAAACACTGTATAAACTAGCAAAATGTTAGTGGAGGCAGGAAGGTCGTTCAACAGGACTCTATACCTGAGCTTGTTATATTAGGGATGTGTATCCATATAGACATTATACCTATACCACAAAACGGTCTACTAGTTTAAGTATCAGTACATTAACACTTATAATGGAGAAGTGTGTATTACGCCCATCAATCTAATAAAATCCAGGCCTGACCCTGCCTATATCGGCGGGGGCCCTAGGCCTTCATGTAATTTAACAAATGAATCCCTGATTACAGAATAGAACCTGGATTCTCTATGTACAGATAGAATGTACCTAGGGGCCCTTTAGAGACTCAAGTTATTGAGATATGTGACAAGACAATAATATGGAGTACCGGAATCTATACTGAGAAGGGTACCTGTACATAGACAGAGTGCATTAGTTATCCCGAGAAAGGAAGGGACATATCTGTAGTGATAACCAATAGGGTTAAAAACCAGGTTTTGCCAATTATTAGAAAATATGCATACAAGTAATGGGAATATATCAGTATATATACACCCGTACATACAGATAAACATAGTTGCATAAGAAGGCCATCTCTTTGAAAGGAAGAGTAGTGCCAACATGGCAAGTTAACTTGTCAGACTCCTGCATCGGGAGATCAGCATGCTATATTTATATATGTCCTGCTATATCCTGCATTCTCAGTGTCTTATAAGTTTGCTACCAAGTGCAAAGTTAAAATAATCATAGATCACCCTAAAGGGGGGCGCCATAGATAGGGACTAACAAGAAGGAACTATAACCCCAGGAGGATGGAAGTACATATCTTTATATACAAGAAGGCCCCAGTCATGTATAGGGTTCATAATATAAGCAATGTCTATCACTATGTAAGCTGCAGAACATGACTCTAGTCTACAGAGCCACCATTTAATATATATATATATATATATATATATATATATATATACACACACACATATATATATATAGATAAGCTGACAGCTTTGGTAATCGCAGGCGGCTTCCCATCCGTGGAAATATAGGTACGTACACACACCCACATACAAATCCTTAGGGAGAGATGGTGTAAAGCGGAGTTATTGTACCAACTACTGGATGAGGAGAGTCCAGACTTCAATTGCAGAATCCTTCTTTTAAATAAGCTAAGTACCAGACATAAAACTGATAACACATCCTACCTCTGCCTTATAAGGATAAGAAGCGATATATATATCTCCACATATGCATACCTACATACAAGATTAGTAGGTGCTATAATATTTAAAATTAGAACATGAGCAATACACGTATATGTTCTATAGCAGGGCTTAGTATAAATACATGTGGCTTACCTCAACGCAGGGAGACTGCTCAAGTGTTGCGTGTAGCCATCAGCCTGCTACGGTGTAATGGGCAGGATATTTTATCAGCGTGCTGTCCCAGACTGGTATCGAACCTGGGACCCTTCTGTTACTGGAGTGCTCGCCTTAATCAGTTGAGCTATATATGTGTGCAGAAGAGTAACAATCCACAAACTTAAGGGATTACTGTCCCCAAAAAGTGAGCTGTATTCTAACAGAGCCTTCCCAACATATTAAAAAAGGGAGACCTGTCCCTTGGGAAAAACCACAGCGCAATCCCCCAATCTAAACAGGGGATAAAGGCCTGCTGTTGTTATTAACACAGCTAAAGAAGTGGCCGTCCCGGCCTCTAATGCTGGGCCACAGGGATGGTAAGCCCAATATGGGATTCTCGTTCCTGAGAATGGATGATTCGGGAGGACCTGACCCAAGGCCTGCCCCCTCAGCCAACGCTGGGTTGAGACCCAACCCAATGGAGAGTTCTCCTCACCCACAAATATCGTTTCAATATTTTTGTATATGTGCTGCCAAAGCGTGCACTGGAACATTGTCAACCTTGCGCAGTGTGCTAATTAACCTCTCTGGAATAAGGCTTGTCCATAGACCACCCGATTAGCAGAGTAGAAAAAAGGTATACCTATACATACACTATATATATATATATATATATATACATATATACACACACATTTATACATACATCCCTATATGGGATTACATATACATCTACATACACACACACACAACACGTACATTGTAGGCGCCGGGACACGGGGAGCGATCTGCAGAAGTGACAGAGATGACTCTTACACTGCGCTAGGGTAAAGTTATACCGCGCTGTGTGCGCAAAATGTCCATGCTAGCCTGGAAGAGTCCCGGCTAACATAAGCTGTCCCCTCAACAGAACCGCATAAAGCGGAGTCATAGTGCACCTGCTAAGCGCAAGGTTGAGGGAGGGGCAGCAAAAGGCTAGACATATCCATCAGAGCAGCAGGTGTTAGGGCAATGAGCTATACTGCTGTGGAGGGCGCCGAAGCGGCTTAAACACAAGTGCCCCGAAGTAGCTAGCGCCGGAGCTTATACATTAAAGCACCGCCTCAGCAGACTAACAGCTACGCTGTTATAAAACACACACAAGCACAGGGAGAATATACAAACTCCACACAGGGTCATAGTGGGAAACAAACCCATGACCTCAGTGCTGTGAGGCGGCAATGCTAACCATTACACAGTCTGTGCTGCCCTGTTAAATATATACAGGCTGCCTCAGTGCGACTGGCGCTGTACCTACAGTGAGAGCTCCAGCGCTTTTTGTAAGTGATAGCGCAGTCAGCCGTCTGTCACTTACCTGACCTACAGTTAATGGAGCTTCAATACACATCTCCCCCTTGTGGGGGAGGGGCAGGAGACCCGGACTCAGCCGGCGGCGGGACCCTTTTCTTCCCCGAGCAGGAGTCAGCGCTGTGCTACACAACGGACCACTCTTAATAAAAGGGGGAGTTGTTTATATTGTAAGCTGTCCCCTCTCCTTAAGAGGGAAGCGCGCTCCCTTGCCGGCGCTGGTCCGCGCTGCATACTCTTAAAAGGACACCTCTCCTGCTAAGCAGGAGAGGAGAGCCTCAGCTGATGTCCACTGCTCCAGTGAAATGACTCAGCGCTGTGCTTGCCGGCTATTGCTGCTGCGGAGCAATAAGGGGGAGAACCTTTACAAATGGCGCCGCTGTTGCAGGACGCGCCATAAGTGTTTGTTTAGGGCGGGTCTCGACGCCGGGTCCGTGCGCTGATTAAGACAGCGGGACTTAGTAGCCACAGCAGCCCGCCTTGTGTGAGGAGGGCAAGCGCGATCGGCGCTGCGAACGAGCTCTCCTATGCAGCAGCGCCGACAGCCGCGTGGTGCACACAGCGCGGCAGTGAGGAGGAAGCCCGACTATAATAGGCGCCGCTAGATTGCATGACGCGCCTCCAGCAGCCCCAGCGACGACCGGGGCTGTAATTTGCGCCCTCGTGACTACAGCACCTGGTGACCCCCTTGACCTAGTATCCGAAGTCGGGGAGAGGGTGGTGCGGGGGCAGGGGAAAGTCAGGCCCTCCTAACAGTGACAGTGTCACTGAGCCCAGCTATACTTCCACTGCTCCTGCTAATCAGGAGCAGTGGTCATACTTACAGCTGCTGCGGCCGGGATGCTGGGCTGAGGGGGCGGAGAGGAACCCGGAGACATGCCGGTGTCAGCAGTGGCGGGTCTTCTCGGGGTCCGATGACTCCTTTGTGTGTGCCCCCTCCTCAGGGTCACCGGACACAGGCTGCAGTAGCCGTGTGGTGCCCTTCCCGGCGGCTCCCACGTAGCAGGCAGACTGCCACAGCAAGCAGCCTGCCTGTCCTCAGTCAGCTGAACTGTTATAAAAATTAAAAAATATGAAAAAGGCTGGAGACAGCCTGATGTGCGACCGGCTCTCTCGGGCACATTCTAAAAACTGGGGCTGATGGGGCATAGAGGGGGAGGAGACAGTCACACTTCTAAATTATTTAAGGTGCCAGGCTCTACTCTACCACCGTCTATACCCCACTGTCTTGAACTCCAGTGTCCCCTAGTGGATGAAGGAGAAAGACAAAGCGCAGCCATCAGTCTAATGTGACGCCAGTCGCAAGCCAATCTGCAGTGGCTGCCAGTCCGCGAGCTCCAATCGGTTCGGGGATCAGTGGCGCTGACCGATCCCCGGCATGTGGCATTTCCGCCCCACCCCGCGCCGCCGGTGCTCACCCACCACGCAGCCCCGGCAGGCAAAAGGAGGGAGGTGGCTTACTGGGAGATCCCATTTTAATGTTAAAGTATGATTTTAATAGTGTTTCATCTGTCAGTTCTGGGGGGGGCATTACTGTGACAATGTGTAGTAAGGGGCATTACTGTGTTATAATGTATTGTAAAGGGCATTACTGGGGCATAATGTGTAGTAAGGGGCATTACTGTGTCACAAAACCACACATCATTCTTGTGCTCTATGTTGTTTTTTTTTATTTTATTGAGGGGTGGGGCGCCAATTTGCTGTCTTGCCCCGGGTGATAGAAATCCTAGTTTCGGCCCTGGTTGCTATATAATCAAATAATTGGTCTCTCTGTCTGATGGCAAGTACATCCACTATCAGATCTGAGCACCAATAATCACATCAGTTGGGTATTCAGAAAGATTTGTCATGTCCGACTGAGCGATAATTTGTGCTTGACCACGACCACACAGTGCTATTATCGGTCCCTTCAACCGATTATCGGTGAATCGGGCTGGTAATTACACAGTGTATGGTCACGACTGAGCACCATACCATACTCAGTCGGACATGATAATTATTTCAGCATTCCCGACTGAGCGATAATCGGTGCTCCATACACAGTGCATAAACAGCTGATTGGGCCAATGATTGCACAGTGTATGGCTGCCTTTAAATGGAGCAATCTGCCTTCAGAGTGTGCCTTTGATTGGGTTGCTGGGTCAATAATTATGTATTAACAGTAATTCTGACAGTATAATCAAATTAAGGGAATTCAGTGCATTTGATCCTGTTTGTACTGTAACACCTAACTCCGTAATTCATAAAAAAGACACTCTACTGGCTGCTGTTATGTACAATGGACACTATCTCACATCACAAAAAATATAGGGCAGAGAGGAGAGCGCAGATTTATAAAAAAAAACTGGAACATTTTATACACTTTATTTCCAGAAACTAAACAGTTTGACGGCGGCCAAGCACAACTGTTCTGTAAAATTACCTTGTGTTCATTTACAAAAGTGTGCATTAAGAATAAACTGAAAACAAAAATTTTAAATCTGTCCTCAATCATACCGTTCCCTTCCACAAGACATAAATACAGCACGACTTCCCCCGTCAGCAGTCACAAAGCTGTGTGCGATAAATGAAGAGTCCTGTCTGAACTCCATAAAGCACACAACACTTGGTACATTTAATTCATTGGGTCACTCAATAAAATAAATGCACCTAATATATTGTGCAGCACTAGAACCTTTACATTGTCCAAACCGGCAAAAGGAACACTCTCACAGAACAGAATGCTCACCTGTTGGTCAAAAGCCAGTTGTGCCAACGGGTCGAATAACATTGCACCAAAAACATGCACAGATAGTATGAAGAAAAAACAAAAACAGCCACCCGGAGGAAAAGGTTAAAATCTTCATTAATACACTGAAAATATGACAGAACTCATGCTTTTTCTTTAAAATCAAAAATACAAAAATTAAATGTTTTCCTAAAAACTTACTAAAAAAAACTCCTTACTTTAAGGAGTGACTTGAAAATGAATCCGTGTGTAAATTTATACAATAAATGGCATACAGTTTAACAGGTAATATACATAGAAACAAAAGGATGAACAGCCTCCTCTGTAGAGCTTTAATTTCCAATACTGTACTCTCTGAACAAGCTTACAAAATACAAACCTCTTTAGAAAAGGAAGAAAAAAACAAAAACAAAAAAACAGAAAAAGTGCCATCTCCTCTGTTCTAATGCAGTGAGTGCACCGAGGAAACATTTACATAGTACACCCACCAGAAAGAGCAAGCGACCTTGCACGCACCCTTCCTGCACTTCCTCCCTGCAGGAACAGACGAGCACCTTTTACAAAAATACCCACCATTCAAATTAGCTGCATCAGTACCAGAGCCGTGGATGGATAGGTAAGGGAGGCTGTTTGTATACAGGTGCGCGCGTAAATATATATATATATATGTTCGTGTGTGTGGTTCTGCATGTACTGAAAGGCAGAAAGCGAAGAATTTAATCATATAATTGACATATATTCCTCCCCTCTGTACTATATTACACGCAGGAACCACACTTTCTATACATGCCTCCATATTCCCACGGTTTTTACTTTGCCTTGTAATAGTTTTATGTCATTTGAAAAAAAAAAAAAAAAAATTACTAGAATGGATTATTACCAATAATATATAAAAGATATATGTGTATTTCTAAATGGAGTTTACATGGATTGAACTTTAAGAATTTAATTCTATTAAAAAAAACAAACAAAAAAAAAAAACCTAAAAAACAGAAAAACACATTATGCAAGCAGAGGAAAGGACCAGCCAAATATATCATACAAAATAAAAGTAAAATTTGGCTACTAGAACAGATTGAAGCGACTGAAATACAAGGAATGGATAATGTATAATCTACACCAATAAGGATCAACGTGTAGGAGGTTAAATCCGAAACTTGAGAAAAACTCTCTCTGGCCGTTTCTGCCGACACGGAAGGCTACTCAGCTGATAGGATGCGACCTGCAGCTCACAGACAGCGGAGTTTCTCTCGGAGACATAACAATTCCCGGGAGGAGGCCAAGCTGCCCAATGATGTGCCACCACACCAGACACAACATGTTACGGTGAAACCGTTCCTTTTTTTCATATATATTTTTTTTCAGACAGCAAAGTAAAGAAATGCCTTCAGCAGTTATGGCAAACGCTTGTGTACATGTATGCTTCAGTCCTGTGGTTGTGCAGCTTCGCTCCCTGCAGGCATTTGAAAGCTGTCTCCCCTGTAGTCGGGGGATCCTACAGGTGACTGCTGTCTCTTCTAATCTGGCGGCAAACAGTCATGCAAGCGAAATCTGTCTCTGATGTGAGGCCGCACATCCTCATTCTGCAATGATAAAAGGGGGGAAAAAAAATAAAAAAAAGTTTAGTATACAGACACAAATTAAATTCACACACACTTCACAGATGTTCTAACACTGCAGTCAAGAAAGGAACCTAATCCACATATTGGCTTAACTTTATTAGTGAGAATAAACTATTCTGAATAACACAGATACACATTTTAAAGGTGGTCATGGAGGTCATCACTAAACAATCTCAATTTTTAAAAAGGACTGCACACTTCATGGTTTGAATGGCATCAGCTTTTCAACTTGCTAAATGACTCTGTTTTAGGCTTTTGTAGCAACCACTGCTTTGGTGGTCTGAAGCATCATCATGATCAGAACATAAGGTGCTGGGGTTACTCTAAATCTGTGCTTATGTTATAGGAGAGCGATTTCTTCTTAAGGTGCACACACACACACAACGATTTTGTAAATGAACGATTTTAGTAAACGATTTTCGTTCATTTTTTTCAAGGGAAAAATTAACAAAAATAGTTTACTAAAATCGTTCATTTACTAAATGTAATGAACTACAAACGATTTTTGCATATTCCCTTAATGAAAATAGTTGAGTTGGTCAGTGTGACTGAACTACAAACGTGAACGCGCATGAACGATAATTGTTCATCGTTTTAACTTAGAAAGTGAACGATATTTTGAAAGATAAACGGCATCGTTAACGATAATCGTTCAAAAAAATCGTTGTGTGTGTATGCACCTTTAGTTAAGGGTCCAAGAGTTCATGTAATGAATAGAGCTTGGAAGTGGTGATTACTACAATTATCTCTTAGTATCCTCTCGCAGGCCAAGCAGCTGGGTCAGCCAAACTCACCAGTTCTACAAGCTTCTCCAGGAAAGGGACAAGCTTCAGCAGCTCCTTATCGTTTTTATCCATAAACCAACTCTCAATGGGAATCCCGTTTGAAAGCTGTAAAAAGGAAACATAGCAATTTAACATTAAAGAGGAACTCTCAACATGGCATTACCTAGCACCATGTCCATAAAATCATAACTAGCATACAACAACTGAACTAGGGGTAATCCACCAAAAACAAGGGACACAAGAGTGCAGAGACTCCTGGGTATACATTTCCACAACAAAACATTGGAAAGGGTTGCATCCCAAGCTACATGACAAATAGTTTTAAGGAAAAGTGTTTTGTTGGAGGACATATGACTACTGGGATGTCCCAAAGCACCCAGAGTGTGATCATAACACCACCTATTGAAGAAAGACAGTACAGGCCCAAGCAAGGAACCTTATGTACAGGGTCTGGTAAACCACTGGTGCTACAGGAAAGAGCTGTGATGAAGTATAGCACAAAGCGATACTTCAAAGTCATTCCATATCATAGCCCCCCCCAATGTTGATAACATGTTACATGAAGGTTGACATATGTCAGAATAACTTTGTTACATTTTTAGTACAGAATATGCTATTGGTAGTTAGCTACACTGATGTTATTACTGAAATAATGTTTTCCTTTGGAGATACAGACAGCTGAATTCCAGATGAAGCTTTATGCCACAGATTATTTTTGTTTTGCATACTTTGGCCTCATACTGTGTAAAAAGTAAAAGCATAAAGGAGGGGCTGGGCTGCACATCCTAATATTAGACATGATAATAGGTGCTACCGTGCTGAGACACCTTTAATATTAATGTTTAATATTAGGATGTGCAGCCCCAGCCCCTCCTTTTTCCTGTGTGTGTGTATTTCAGGTACATCTGAAGGCGAGACCCCTTCCCTTGGGCTAGCACTCCTCCTACCTTCCCCAGGTGATAATTGGTATGGGTCCTTGCATTGCAGTACACACATCTAATGGGCTCTATGATAGGTAAGTCCTAGATAAATTAGTGTGTCAGTATTAGGAATGTTAGGGACCCACCTGTATAAGGTTCACCGTGACGTGGTAGGTGGGCAAACATCTTTGACCAAACATGCACTAAGAAACCTTACTTTTAAAACCATGTTAATTGTTGTAGTTTATTATAGACTTTTTGAGCACTAGAATTCTTAGTGCTTATAGTGTGCACCTGCTCCTCCCACCTTTCTTTTCTGCTGTAAAAAGTAAAAGCATGCAAGTCTTATGACAGCGAAATCACCACCAAACGTTGTACAGGCATGTCCACTTACACACCTTGTACTCTCAGAGATCCACCAGGGCAATAACCTGAACTCTGCTGATGGTGCACTGCAGAGTCGGTGACAGTTACACCCATCCCCTCTTTCAGAGCCATAGGTTTACTAATATAGTGAATTAAATATTTCCCATAGTTAATCTGACATGTATGCCAACCTTAATGTAAAATTGGTCCACCTGACATGGAATTACCAAGTACCTGGAGACCAATAAAGCCATCAGAAGGCCTCTGGATTGTGGAAAAAACTATGAAAGCAGCAGGGATGCAAGCACATGAAGGAATATAAAACATTGTCCACACATACAAGAAATTGGCGTATGTACTAAACACTAAGTGCACATGCTTTATGCATGCCATTGCATATTGGCTTTCAGTAGCTTGGCTACGATGCCACTCAGAAAGCAAGAAGGGTCTCCTCACTGTCAGATCATCCATCCAGCAAATTAGGAAGGCAACTACTCTGTGATGTATTTCAAGGAGATCCTCAAAGTGCCTGAGAGACTACTCCATTTATGTGACAATGCACTATGTTAGAACTTGCAGGGTCCAGATCAGTAACTGAAGAGACCCTCATGCAGCACCAGATGGTGGTGAGAAGACGGTCACAAGTGGGGTGATTAGCTCCTGTTGAGGGCAAAGTTTGCCCTGATGATGAAAGACACTCTGAAACATAATCTAAAAAAAAAAAACAAGCCCCAGGAACACCATGGAAATGATGTTTTTTGCTTGTTTATAACCCAGTCTTTTAACTCATGGAGCTGGATAGTAGGTCGACAATAATTACTTGCCAGCTTCTTGGATCGCGCCTTCACCAGGGTTATGTCCATATATCAAATGAGCAGCCACAGAAACATCACCTTGGTGAAGACTTCCTGACCTGACGAGCCAAAAGGAGACACCAAAAACTAGAACTGAGCTCTCTAGAAGATGGCGGTCCTCCAATTGGGTATGAAGGTAAGCATCCTTACTATCCAGGGATGTCAGAAACTCCCTCTTCCCTCATGACCTAAGTCAAAGAGGGATGCCATGTTTATTTGCTCCCATGGAAGATTCCTTCAATAAGAGCAAGTGAAGATGGAGTGACAGACCTTCAGCTCCAAACTAGAAATAAGGAACCATCCCACTTGGGCACCTGACCTACAAAATAAAAATACCATTCTAGTGATCAGGTACAGGGCAGATGACTGTAGCAGCCAGCAGTCTTTTAAATGGTCAAAGAAAAACATGCCTACATTCTGACATAGCTTCAAAGAATAAAAAAAAAAAAAAGTGTGGCGCAGGGGAGCTCCAAATAGGAAATCCTATATTGCTGAGTGATCAGACAAAACACAACCAAAAGAAAATAAATAAAAATGCTGTGCTCCATTCTGAGAACTGGTCTCATGTCTTTATTGCCCAGGGAGCTTTTGTTTATTGTGAGTAATGAACGGACTTGTTCTTGACCGTAATGACTTTGACTGTCCCCTCTAGCTCCAGTCTACAGAAGACCTTCCCTGAAATAGATCGCACAGAAAGGGACTTTTTCTAGTCCCCTCGGGACCACTAATAAATTGGATGAGTGTATGGATTGTATTCTACTGGAATATAGGAAAATGCATACATGATATACGAGGAAAGCTACAAAGCTCCACCCTGGATCAGTGTATAAATTGAGGGGAGAAATAAAAACATGAATAAAAAAAATGGAACACCAACCCACTCCCTGTATGAAAATACATATAGCAAAATAAATACAAATCTAAGTAGATATATAAATAAAAAAATAAAATCCCTCCTATGCATAAGCAATGGGAGAAAAAAAAAAAACTTAGGAGTAGGCCATTCTATTTCCAGTACTAAGCTCTCTGGAGGCTTAAACATTACATACCCGATATGTGACTTAATGCAGGTGGTAAACCCAGGACTATCGTATGTACTCCAGTATAAGCCGAGTTTTTCAGCACATTTTTTGTGCTGAAAAAGCACGCCCTCGGCTTATACTCAAGTAATGCCCGCATGGTACGCAGCTGAGTAACGTACCATGCGATGCGGGCCGCGGTGCAGACTGTCTCTGTGACACAGCTGCACCGCGTGTGTAGCGCTGACCGGACGGAGTTCGGTCAGCACTACACACTGCCAAACACACAGCCGCCAGAGCCGGCAGCTGTGTGTTTGTTGTAATCAGCAGCCGATGAGAGTCTGTCAGACTCTCATCGGCTGCTGCTGCTCCCACTGCGGGAGCCATCTTCCGGCTCACGCAGTGGGTAATGGGAGAGACGTCGTCCTGACGACGTCTCTCCCATAATGCAAAGCGGCCGGGGGAGCCAGTAGCAGCATCGGGACCAGGAGCTGGGTTTCAGGAAAGTGTTTTTATTTATTTATTACATCTCTCTCTACTGGGGGGGCAGTACCAGGGGGAGGGGGGGGATGACTACTGGGGGCAGTACCAGGGGGGGATATTGCTACTGGGGGCACTACCAGGGGGGGATATTGCTACTGGGGGCACTACCAGGGGGGGGGGGGGATTACTACTGGGGGCACTACCAGGGGGGGGGGTATTACTACTGGGGGCACTACCAGGGGGGGTATTACTACTGGGGGAACTACCAGGGGGGGAATATTACTACTGGGGGCAGTACCAGGGGAGGGATTACTACCAGTAGCTGCTGCATTTCCCACCCTAGGCTTATACTCGAGTCAATAAGTTTTCCCAGTTTTTTGTGGTAAATTAGGTACCTCGGCTTATATTCGGGTCGACTTATACCAGAGTATATACGGTAATTAAAAACTGGTATCAGCCCATGGATTTCTCACACCGAAGAGACCATCTTTAATTTGAGTATTTCTAAAAGTAGTCTGTCTACTTCTTAAACAATGGCACAAGGATTGTTTTTTTTTTTTTTTGCATGCAACATTTAAAAAAAGACAAAAAAAAAAAAACTTTAGTGTTATGGTTTGCAATTATTAACTTGCAATAAAAGTAAAGCTGGGCATCCACTATACAATTTTCTGTCAGATATCTGTCCAATCTGGCTGGTTGAAATTAAAACCTGGTAATGCATGGGAGCAAATGACAATCGATCATATGGTTTTAAACACTGAAAAAAGGACAAAAAAATTGTTCAAGTTGGTTAAATTCGTGTGTTTTAACCAATTTGTCTGAACAACCATTTTTGGCTATTTTCCAGTGTTTGTGAGCAAATGGACGACTGTCATTTGCTCCCATACATTACCAGGTTTTCATTCCAACCAGCCAGATTGGACAGATATCTGACAGATAATTGTATAGTGGATGCCCAGTTTAAGAAAAGATCCATCTGGAGCAAGAAGTAGGTACGACTCACTTGGTATGCAAAGGCTTGTGGTGAGTTATCAATGATGATTGTTTTAGAAAGATCCCTCCCCAGGATGTTTAGATCCTTAATGTAATTCCCTTGAACGCACACACAGTGCTCCCGGAACAGCCTGTGTCTGAGGAGCAAAAAGAAAAGTAGGTGAGAAAGGTAACGGATTACACAAAAGGAAAGATTAAAAATGACAATACCCTTCAGAAATATACAGATATGAGCCATGAATACCTGACCAGCCGTTTCTTGGGATCCAGTATATTCAGTAATTTGTCTGCATATACTTTCTTTGATGCCGTAAAAAGAATTATCTGTAAAATTAAGAGAGAGGACACAGAATGAAAAAACAGCACAAACAAGTTTTCTGAAACAGGACTTTAAATTCAGTGCTCTCTAAATCTATAGTGCTAACTTTAAACATAGGTCAAAACCGATGTTATAAGGGAGAGTCACTATAAAGAGAGTGACAAATCAGAAATCAGAACACATTGTAATGTATGTTTGTGCAGTATGTAAAAGGACACAAAAACTATAAAAGCTGACATTTTTATAGTCTATCATTATTTAAATAAAAATGATTGTGCAACCAGATAACGGGACAAATGTTTTGCTTATTAATGGTCACAATTCCTTTGGTCCTACAATAATATCATACAGGATCTTTGTCCTCTTATTTGCACTACATCTAGGTCTTCCCTACATAAAATCCTATACTTACCTCATATATCTGAGACATACGTTCTAAGAACTCACGGAAAAAAGGCCGTAACCGCACATAAACCTAGAGCAAAGAAAGAGAGGAGATGAAAAGCAGAAGAAAAATGACAATGATCTATACTCGCCTATATCTGAGAATGCACTCAGTATGGCACACAATATATTACAGCTGCAGTGATCCTGCCTTCTAAGACGGTGTTTTCTGAAGTCATAAAATGGGAGAAACAGGGATATTCATTTTAATTTCTAAACAAGGGGAGACTTCATCAGTAACTACAAAACCAGTTATTATTAGATTCACGCCAGCATGGATCCAACAGTAATGCCTAGCATGCGGTAGCAGACTCAGTTATCCCATGTAAGGTAGCTGACGAAGCTACCAGTAATTAATGGATTTTCTAGAACAACCAGAAGCTATCACATACTTTAGTATTGAACAAACAACAATCCATTTTGAACAGTTGAACCAAAGGAAAGGATTTAAACCAACTCTGGTTTAGATTTGAGGGAGGGAAAGGGGAGAGAGAGGATGGTGTTAGCATAAGATGGTGATGTCACCAGTTCCTTGTTGACATTGAAAAACATCAATCTGATTTGCCAGGCACTTACGCCTCACCCCACCACAAGCTGCAATACACATCTATTGATACCTGGTAACACTAAGATTCTCTCGAATGGAGTCTGAGCAGCACTATGATCTCTACCTGGTAAATGACATCTTGGAAAAGCACAGGAAACGTGAGTGCAGCATCTTCCAGCTCATTGAGGCTGCAATGCACCAATGTTTCATCCTGTAAGGCACAAACATTAGTTATCGCAATATTAAAATAGATACAGACACTCAAGAATAAAAAAACATTCAGACTGGCACCTTACCAAGTCCAGGACAAGGGAGAATTCAGGTGTACTCCTTGTTTTTAGAGGGAGAGCTGGTTTTCGGTTCAGTTGCTCTTCAGTCAGGGGTGGAACATGTTTGATGAAATAGTATCTAAATGAAGGGATAAGCAGAGTGAGTTCTATCAATGTGTTCTCTACATGGAAAGATTTACTGGCTAAATCTGCAACAATCTGATGCATAAGTTACATTAATTCACTAACGAAACACACACATTTAAAAATTCAGAAACAGCAAATACCCGACATGTTTAGCCCCTTGTAGAACTTTTAGTACAAGACTGAGGTAGACACATGAGAATAAATGATGGCAGAACACTGCCCAAAAGCTTTGGAAATATTATAACAATCAATCACACATAAGTAGAAGGAATATGTAAAGAGGGCACCTAAAGATTAATGCAAAAGCCAGGACCTTACTCTATTCTATTTATAAACTCCATCTAGAAAGAGGAGCGAGCCTGTAGAATATACGAAAACCTTTCAGTAGACCAAAGATGACCTCAAACTCCATGATAGATGCAAAAGGAGTATTAATTACAGAACCATGTCTTAAAGAGCCAAGCCAGCTTCTACAGACCTTAAAGAAACAGAAAGGGTCCATAGACAGGAGAACTGATTAAAGACCAGACTGGTGTACCAGGACCCATCAGGGACACTGAGTCTTTATAGTATCTAAACCCATATCACTCAAACTTTCGCTAGAAACCTAATAATAATAATAATAATTTTATTTATATAGCGCTTTTCTCCTAAAGGACTCAAAGTGCTTTACATTTACAGTACAAAATACAAAACAAGCTTAAACAAGGGACATTAGTGAAATGCTTGGGTGAATAGGTGAGTCTTGAGTCTATTTTTGAAGGATTCTAGAGTGGAGGCCTCTCGAACTGTGCGGGGAAGTGAGTTCCATAAGGTTGGAGCCACAAAACTGAAAGCTCGACCCCCAGACGAATTCCGTGAGATTCTAGGTACTGTTAATAGTCCTTCATTAACGGATCGCAGTAATCGAGTGGGACAGTAGGGAATCAGAAGCTGCTTCAGGTACCCTGGGCCATGGTCATGAAGGGCTTTGTAAGTTATTAATCCAATCTTGAAAGCAATTCGCCATCTGACAGGTAGCCAGTGAAGGGAGTAGAGAATGGGTGTTATGTGGCTGGAACGGGGCTGGTTGGTTAATAGCCTGGCAGCTGCATTTTGTACCATCTGCAAGCGGTGTAATTCTTTTGCTGGGAGACCGAGGTAGAGGGCATTGCAGTAGTCTAGGCGTGATGATATAAATGCATGTATGACTTTAGGCAGATCTTCTGAGGGAATTAAGTGCTTGATTCTGGCTATGTTCCTCAGATGAAAGAATGAGGATTTGATTGTGGCTGATACCTGATGTTTAAGTGTCAAACCACTATCCAGGACAACACCAAGATTCCGCACATGTTTAGTGTTTTGTAATTCTGAACCCCCAAGCGTAAGTCCTGTTGGTTGGCTATGCTGTAGCCCTGTCCTGTGACCTATCATAAGAACCTCTGTTTTATCAGGGTTCAGTCGCAGCCAACTGGCACTCATCCACTCCTGAAGCTCAGCTAGGCAGCCATTTAGGGTTGTTATTGGGTCATTTGTACCTGGAGCAAAGGACAGGTACAGTTGTGTATCATCTGCATAGCAGTGGTAAACCAGGCCATGACGTCTGATTATTTCACCCAGTGGCAGCATGTATACTGCAAAAAGCATGGGAGATAGTATAGAACCCTGTGGGACACCGCATGGAAGTGACACTGGTGATGAAGAGTTTACTCCAGAAGAAACTCTCTGAGACCTGCCAGTGAGAAATGATTTGAACCATCTAAGGACTGTGCCATCCAGTCCACAGAAATTTTTCAGGCGCTCAATTAGAATCCCATGGTCCACAGTATCAAATGCTGCTGAGAGATCCAGAAGGATTAAGATTGAACAATCACCTCTGTCTCTTGCCATCAGAAGATCATTAAGCACACATACCAGGGCTGTTTCAGTGCTATGTCTTCTCCTGAATCCTGACTGGAATGGATCATAAATATCATGGGTAGACAGGTGGGTTTCCAGTTGCATTGCCACCACTTTCTCAATGACCTTTCCTAGAAAAGGAAGGTTTGATACTGGTCTATAGTTGGTCATGCAGTCGGGGTCTAAATTAGGTTTTTTAAGAAGTGGTCTAACAATTGCTTCCTTTAGTGGTTCTGGAAAAATGGCTGTTTGCAAAGAGCATTGAACTATTTTTGCAATTACAGGGCCAATAATGTCTATACACCCTATGAGAAGCTTGGTTGAGGCAGGGTCCAGATCACAGGTGGTGGGTCGCAATATTTTGATAATTTTAGCAATGTCTTTTGCATCCATTATGTCAAAGCTGTTCCAGGGAGACTGATGGCTTACCTTGGCAGGCTTGGTAGTTTGGCACTCCTTTGATGGCACTGTGGGGATTCCAGCCCGGATGGAGGATACTTTATCTGCAAAGAATTTTGCAAACTCATTGCATCTTGACTGGGAGAGGGTTTCATCAT
The DNA here is from genome assembly GCA_031769625.1 of Taudactylus pleione. Lineage (NCBI taxonomy): Eukaryota > Metazoa > Chordata > Amphibia > Anura > Myobatrachidae > Taudactylus > Taudactylus pleione. The sequence continues at coordinate 26,117,773 of JAUIMM010000555.1, forward strand.
GCTGCAGGCATGCTGGTTTGCAAAGCATCTCCACTGTACGGAAAAGCTGAGCCGGCCTATTGTTTGCTGCCTTGATCTCATTTGAAAGGAACTCTGTTTTCTTACGGGTGATTGTTGATTGATATTCTCTTATATCTTTGATTAGTGTTAACTTATCCTCTACCAGGTTCGTCTTCCTCCATCGTCTTTCAAGTCTAACCTAAGAATCACCTGGCTTAGTGCTCATGAAGTGGAAGGTCAGCAGACCATAATGGAAACTTTGAGATGAGTTACCGGGTCCTGGTGCCATAAAGGAGCATCTAATTAAGATGCAATACCAGCAGTTATATGTTTGGCAACCCCCATGTGGCTACAGGATCTCAAAAGCTCAACAAGTCTGCCTTTCACTTACACACACACACAATCAAAGTTCTCCCAGGACAAATTGGAAAATGTTTCTTTTATGGCCTAGGGGTAAAACTGAATTGTTCAAGTAAACCACCACATAGGCATTGTTCTTCCATACTATGATGGCCTGACTGCAAAGACCCAGGTGGTTAGAGTCAGGATGTTGATAGTCTCCTGGGTGTGGTTATGATGGTGAAAAGTTGACCAGGAGTCAAAATTATGATGAGGGGGAACAACTGATCTACAAGGCCAGGAGGCAAATCAAGCTTAGAAAGATCAGTGACAGACTGAATGTGAGGAGGCCAAGCCCAGGAAGACTTCGGGATGGGTAAGAAGGATGCCTTACTCAGAATTACTACCAGAATTGGAAGGCAGCAAATATAGTTTAGGATGTGTCCACTAGACAGGACCTGGAGGGCTCCCGTATCTGAAGATGCTGTTTGAGGTTATGGAGCTATACATGTGGAACAAGGTGGGTCTCATAGCCCACAGTCAGCTCAGTATTTAGATTTGATGCAGCAAGTGACGATCCACATAGCTTCTTATATAAACTTCTATTATCAGCACAAAGAGGAGAAAAAACTGGGAGCTTCAGTGTTAATCTGTTATGGGGTACAAACTGCAGCTACCAAATGGAGTGGCAAACCCCTATTAAATGCAAGAACAAAGAAAACAGATATTGGGAGCGCTGTGGTACCAGTATAAATGTATTTAATGTCTAGAATACAAAATATAAAATATCAATGTAAGCACAGACATTAAAAACAAATCCTATTGGTACAATATAATGATAATAAATGTCTGACCTAATGGACCTAGGTGAACATGAGTAGCAGATAGCACTGGAATAACTAAATAAGAAAGCAACAATGTGGCCACATAAAAAGAACTAAGAAATATATATATATATATATATATATATATATATATATTAGGGATGTGCAGGCTCGGGACTTTTGTCCAGGAATGATGATGCTCGTCCATGTAAGATGACGTTTTGCCTCTTTCTGAGTTCCGTTTTTTTGGAGGGAAAAATCCGAACTCCACGTGCAAACTCGAACCTACCCGAGCCTGCACATCCCTAATATAATATAAATATATATATAAATATATATATATATATATATATATATATATATATATATGAAAAATAGTCCACACAGAACCGATGAGGATCGAGAATATAGCTCCTTTAGTACAACAGCAAAATTCACGTAATAAAGAGCACAGGTAAGATCCAATTGGAGTAAATATCCAGCAGTGCAGGGATGGATACGGTTTGTAATACTTGTAACTTAATTGGAATACATTTTTAGCATGACAGATGAATACATAGTAAATATCCTGCAAGCAGGAAACAATTAGTAGATAACACAATTAATAATCCACATTCGTGGATGTGTACCTGTGATCTCCAAGTGTGTCTGAAAACGGTGGATGAACCTAAAAGGTTATTTATTCTGCCTGCATTTGTCATTTTGTTATGCACAAGAGTGCCGCACCTCTCGTCCTCTATATCATAAGTAATGGGACAAACTAAACAATCCTAAATCTAATTTTCACTTTTTAATACTTTGTTGCAAATCCTTTGCAGGCAATTACAGCCTGAAGTCTGGAACGCATAGACATCACCAGACGCTGGGTTTCATCCCTGGTGATGCTCTGCCAGGCCTCTACTGCAAATGTCTTCAGTTCCTGCTTGTTCTTGGGGCATTTTCCCTTCAGTTTTGTCTTCATCAAGTGAAATGCATGCTCAATTGGATTCAGGTCAGGGGATTGACTTGGCCATTGCATAACATTCCACTTTTTAGCCTTAAAAAACTCTTTGGTTGCTTTTGCAGTATGCTTCGGTCATTGTCCATCTGCACTGTGAAGCGCCGTCCAATGAGTTCTGAAGCATTTGACTGAATATAAGCATATAATATTGCCCGAAACACTTCAGAATTCATTCTGCTGCTTTTGTCAACAGTCACATCATCAATAAATACAAGGGAACCAGTTCCATTGGCAGCCATATATGCCCAAGCCATGACACTACCACCACCATGCTTCACTGATGAGGTGGTATGTTTTGGATCATGAGCTGTTCCTTTCCTTCTCTATACTCTTCTCTTCCCATCACTCTAGTACAAGTTGATCTTTGTCTCATCTGTCCATAGGATGTTGTTCCAGAACTGTAATGGCTTTTTTAGATGTTGTTTGGCAAACTCTAATCTGGTCTTCCTGTTTTTGTGGCTCACCAATGGTTTACATCTTGTGGTGAACCCTCTATATTCACTCTTGTGAAGTCTTCTCTTGATTGTTGACTTTGACACATATACACCTACCTCCTGGAGAGTGTTCTTGATCTGGCCAACTGTTGTGAAGGGGTTTTTCTTCACCAGGGAAATAATTCTTCTGTCATCCACCACAGTTGTTTTCCGTGGTGTTCCGGGTCTTTTGGTGTTGCTGAGCTCTCCGATGCGGTCTTTCTTTTTAAGAATGTTCCAAACAGTTGATTTGGCCACACCTAATGTTTTTGCTATCTCTCGGATGGGTTTGTTTTGATTTTTCAGCCTAATAATGGCTTGCTTCACTGATAGTGACAGCTCTTTGGATCTCATATTGAGAGTTAGCAGCAACTGATTCCAAATGCAAATGTCACACCTAGAATCAACTCCAGACCTTTTACCTGCTTAATTGATAATGAAATAACGAGGGAATAGCCCACACCTGTCCATGAACTAGCTTTTGAGTTGATAGTCCCATTACTTTTGGCCCCTTAAAAACTGGGAGGCACATATAGAAACCATTGTAATTCCTACACCGTTCACATGATTTGGATGTAATTACCATCACATTAAATCTGAAAGTCTGCAGTTAAAGCACATCTTGTTTGTTTCATTTCAAAGCCACTGTGGTGGTGACTAGAGGCCAAAATATGAAAATTCTGTCAATGTCCCAAAATGTATGCACGTGTATGTATATATATATATATATATATATATATATATATATATATATATATATATATATATATATATATACACACATATATACACACACACGGCGGCACTCAGAGACTTCAATGCAATGTGAAATTTATTCCACCAAAATCAACGTTTCGAGGAACGTATCCTCGTCATCATGACAATCAAACAATGTGTAAGTTAACAAATTTGTACCTACAATCCGGAGCCACCCAAAACGTTTGTTTGTCTGATTGAGATAAACTGCGGAACCACAGAACAGATTGTGATGCAGTTCTCACCATTGTGTAGGTAATTTTCCAAGGTAGGTTTTACACTCAGGGCCATCACGATCGATTGTCAGGGGGCTGTGGCGGGGAGGGGTCCCTTGCATTGCTCTCGGCAAGTTTAAATTATTTTCAGCCCTAAAGAGAAGCTTTTGCTGTGAGAGGAGTCCAGAGCCTGCAGTAAAGAGGGCAGCTGCCACCTGAGGAAACCCATTACAAAAGCCTGGTGTATCTGCTGTCCAGGAACCAGTTATGTGTATGATCGGTGGAGCTCCCAGTCATCTGGGAGGCTGCAGCACTGTCCTCAGTGATGAAAATACTGTAGGGCAGTCACTGAAGAGAACAGAGGGGCTGGCTCAGTACAAGTCCCTAGAGGTGATCACTGTGCAGGAGGCGCAGTTCAGTACAAGGCAGCTGGTGTCCAAGTGGCAGAGATCACCGGTATGTGCTGAGGGAGGGAGGCAGCTGTCTAGGGAGAGACAGATCGCCGACTTCCACCCGAGCAAAGCCGGGTACTGCAGAGCTAGTATATAGTATATTAAAGAATTGAGGTGCAGATTTTTTTCCTTCTTTAGAAGTTCATCATGTGTATGCATGCATACATCATCCATTCTAGGAGTACGTTCACATACAGTTGCCGCATGTTCTTGGTTAGTGTTCCCGCTAGCTTGTTTTAGCCGGAAGCCGCGTTCTGACACTTTTAAAAAGGGCAAAATGCGTCCTGCCCATTTGGACGGCATCACTGTAAAACAGCATGTCCTGAGCTTTCCCCACCTGCAGGCTGCAGTGTCCCGCGGGTGGGATAAGTTGCAGTGACCAATCACCGCCGGGTAAATAGACGTCGTGCGCATGCGTACAGCATCTATTCACCGTCCTGGAAGAGCCTGGGGGAAGCCCAGCACCTCCGTAACTGCCGAGCATGCCCCCAAATGTGACAATTTGGAGGAATGTCCCAAGGACACACTCCCTCCCCCAGCCACACACCCTTTTCGAGAGCGTCCCTGCCTGCACTCTAGCAGGAACACTATTTGTGCACCTATTTATTGCCTATTCTCAATAGTTATTTTGTTTGTATGTCTGGAAAAGGGGAATTGTGTGTGAATACACAATTTTATACATCCTATGATTACTGTAAAGTTGAAAGATGTACTATACTAAGTAGACAAAAGTGACAGGACACCCCAGCGCAAGCAAAATGGTGTGCTCCTGCAGCAGACACGTGTTTGTGAAGGTATATAGATGTTCTCGATAGGATGTAGTCGGCATCCTGGCATGTGGGATGCCGACTACCAGCAATGAAAACCTGACAGGTTGGGTTCCCAGCACCAGTATCCTGACCACGGGCATCCCGAAGGTAAGTATCGGGGTGTTAGGGTTTACACATTAGGGAGAGGGGGAGGTTAGGTTTAGGCGCTAGGAGGGGGGGGGGGAAGAGTTTGGTTTAGGCACCGGGGAGGGTGGGTTAGGGTAGGGGTTAGAAGAACGCTTACTTTACTTCCTATGTGTGTCGGGGATTCTGGCTGTCGGGAATGCCGCTGTCGGTATTCTGACCAGCGGCACCCCGACAGCCCGTTCTCGATAACTCTGTGCTCCCTACATTGTGGCAGTTCTGCCGGAAACCATGAATGTTTTTATCAGGACGACAATGCCACCTGTCATGTTTCCAGGGCAACGCTGGACTGCTATACAGAAAATTCGGTACCTCGGATCGACTGGCCAGCTCAGAGACAGAAAAGGTGGGGGATTTTTGTTGAATCCGCACAGGAATATAGAAAATAATAAGTATACTATTTATTCCCAGCCTATTATAAATATATTCACTGTCTAATTAAAGACCTCCTAATTAATCTCCTTGTGGCTGGTGGTGCAAGATGGGAAAAAAATCAATATACATATATATTGTGTGTAGAATCATACAAGAGTAAGTCCAAAGCAAAGAATTTCCCTTTGAGGTGCACTCATTCTTTGACAAAAAAATTGTCTAAAACATAACTTTTAATAAATACATAAGATAATACATTATATTGATTCCATAATACAGACAAAGAATATACATTAATACAACACACAAATATGTTCCCGCAGTCAGTTTAAAAACAAATATCCTGCTGCGGTGTTCCTCAAAATAGAGACAATCTAGCAAAGTGGTCTTCTATAATAATAACAGCTCTGTTGTGTGTATGTACCTGTTAGTTTGGCAAAATGCCTAATTAATTTATATATACTTTCTTAATTGTACAAGGTATAATAAAATAAAAATTTAAATATTGTCTAATCAAAAACCCAACTACTGGACTTATGATCCTCCTATATTCAGGACAAAAATAATTTGTATACAGAATGCATTCTTTGTTTAAATATCACATATTCAATTTGGGATAGGTTACTTAACTGCAAAACATCACAACTCCATTTATTAACCCATGCTGACCTAAAGTTAAAAACAGATAAGATTATTTAACTCTTGGTATAGTCTCCACCAGTTCTCTTTAAAAATTCAGTACTGCATATCAGTACACAAGTCTGACAAATACAAAATTGCCAAACATATATTGTATAAATAGCAGGACCCTCTTTTTTGGAGTGTCTCTATTATAAGTTGTTGTATATCATTAATGGTGCGTGCAATTAGCACGTATGCAGTTATGTAATTATATTGAAAAAAGAGGTTTTTCTGCTAGAAGTGCAATAGTTGCTAGTAGAACTTACACAGATAAATAACCTCTGTTGTGCTATTCAATACATGATTAAACACAGTTATAAAAATAGTATCAATATGTAACAGATTTCTCTGCCCTATTGGAGGAAGACCTCTCACCCCTTATCTGTTTACCAAAAGGTATTGGACAGAAAAGAGGGAAAATGAGACCCCCTAGGTGCAGAGTAGAAATAAAATGGAGAGAAGGAAAGCTGGTTTCCATTTTCCCTGCAGACTCCGGCCACCCCCTGTTGTGGGAACACAGTGCAGGGCGGCTGTGCCGGCGAGAGCGGGATGAGAGCGCCGGCTGAAGTACCCGTTACAAAAGTTTACAGCATGGGGAGTGTGTGTAGCAGCCTGCGAGCCGTCCGACTACTGGTCACCTGTACACCATGCGGAGGTCCAGGGAAGCGGCTCGTTCTGATGACGCGCGTTTCACTATGAAGCTTGTTCACATCAGAGCACACACAACAGAGCTTTTATTATTATAGAAGACAACTTTGCTAGATTGTCTCTATTTTGAGGAACACCGCAGCAGGATATTTGTTTTTAAACTGACAGCAGGAACATATTTGTGTGTTGTATTAATGTATATTCTTTGTCTGTATTATGGAATCAATATAATGTATTATCTTATGTATTTATTAAAAGTTATGTTTTAGACAATTTTTTTGTCAAAGAATGAGTGCACCTCAAAGGGAAATTCTTTGCTTTGGAATTACTCTTGTATGATTCTACACACAATATACAGTTCAGAGACAGACCAGATATTAACCCAATAAAGAAATTAGAACACTGATATAGCCAAATATCTAGATCAGGCGCAAAAATGTATATGTATAAATAAGCAATTGTTACAGATATTAACCCCACTGAGATTCTCGTGGATGAATTGGAGAGACGGTTACATTCTAGGCCAACTCAACCTTCTTTAGTGTCACAGTTGGTCACTGTACTTAAGGCAGAATGGCAAAGCATACCGCCTGCTGTTGACCAGGAACTTGTGGACAGTTTGCCAAGAAGAGTGTCTGCAGTAATCACTGCACGTGGAGGACCTACAATGTACTGACGTCAATAAAATCTCGTTGATCTAGTGTTCACTCTAGGTCCGGCAGCAGACAGTGCGTCGGACCTAGAGTTAGGGCACTTCTGCGCGCTCCCGAAAAGGGGGTGTGGCCGATGAACAGGGGGCGTGTCTTAATGACGTGTCCCATTTTCGTCACTCTTGGCGGCGTGCCCGGGACTTAGACATGCCGGGCAGTCCCCAAGCTCCGCAGTCACTGTGAATGGATGCCGGGCGCATGCGCCCAGCATCCATTCACCGGCGGTGACCGCTGCTCTGCCGTTTTCCCCACCCACGGGACACTGTGACCCGTGGGTGGAGGACAGACCCCGCAGGCTGTTTCAGCGGGGCGCGTGCTGGAGGGCAGGGTGCTTTCTCCCTTCAGAAATAGGGCAGGGAGCGATGCCCTGCTGAAACAGCCTAGCGGGAACACTATTTATATATTTGCTGTCAGTGTCTAATCAATTTGGTCTACATAGTGTACAATCTCCATCTATACGCACATAACTATAATAATCTAGTAAGGTCTGTTCTGCATGTGCAGTGGGAGCCGGGACACGTGTAACGACTCCCACTGCAGGGAGATGGGATAGTCCTTAGCCAGAGGACCACACTACGCTGGGAAGGGCATATACAGAGCTGGGGAAGCAGACGGACTGAGGTGTCCATAATTTAAAGAGAAACTATATGGGAATTAATTGAATGGAGTGCCCAGAAAGGTGTGGACAAGGAGGTGGCCCAGCAATCCACCAGCTACAGGTTCCGTACCCCGCACTGACACTCTGGTTTCTTATATATCAGGAGTGTGTCTGAATGGAAGCTGCTGACTTCCTGCATCATAAGACCTCCCCTGCACACTGCAGTGACATCATTCAACAGTAGCAGGAAGCCCATCAGATCAGGTGAGGGGAAGTGTAATGTCCACTCCCTTCCTATGAGAAAGTAAGAATTTGATTTCTCCATTAGGGAGGGGGCATGTGGGTGGTGTCTGTTAGAGGGAGGCATGAGGGGAGAAGTGAAGGACATGTGGAAATGTATGAGTACATACCTCCCACCTATCTTGATTCACTGACTTTGAGAGTGGCAGGGCTTACAATGAAGTAAGGGCTTAATGTATCTAGAATTTTACCTTTAGAAATGTTTGGACGTATGTGAATGGCATGTGAGGAGGTCTAAATGGCATGTAGGGAAATGTGGGAAGCAAGTGGAAATGTGGAGAGGCATATGAGGCAGGTGTAAAATGGAGGTGATCGCAGTGGCATGTGGGGACAAGTAAGGAAGTTGGAGTGACAAGGGAGATAACATGTGAGGAGGTCTGAGTTGCATGGGGGGAGGGGGGTCTGAGGGGCATGTGAGTGGCATGTCAGAATTTTGGAGTGCATGATTACTGGCGGGAGCATTTTATTGGCAAGTGGAAAACATAGTGCATGTGGGGGCATTTTGGGATCAATAACGTGTGGGTGCTGAAGTCAGGTCATTTTGGGGTTGTGTGCCATTCTTAATATTAAAGGTAATTTGCAGCCCTTTTTAAAGGTGGAGGGCCCACAGGAGGCCACCTTTCCAAGAACCACTATGGCTAAACAGACAGATTTAGTGTTTTGTCAAAAAGGAGCTCCAGGGTATATAAAAAAAAAAGTTTGGGAGTTTCTTGTAAAAGTCTTAGAATATAGCCCCGTCCCAGAAAATTCCTCTCATCCAGATGTCTGTTGTTGAAGTGATCCCCTGGTTCCTGAAGAGATGACTGCTCCCAACATTGAAGATCCTGGGTGGGCAAATTGTCTGTCGTGCCAAGTGGGAGATCTAGAGGAATTTCTTGCAGGAGACACTGGGGCTGATGCTAAAATGTAAGCCTTTTGCAGAGCGTATCATGGGTGAATCCCCACTGCTCATGCTCAGATAATGGGTGCAAGCAAATGCAAGTGATGCAATTGTTGTACACATTTCAGATGAATCTACAATTAAGATCAAAGAGGCGGAACTGGGGTATGATGGGGCATTCCCACATAGGGAAAGTTAAGTGAGGGTGTGTTTTTGCAACTGTTATACATACCTGGATGTAAGAGAAAATACGCTATTTAGAGGTGTAGCTGTTGCACCTGGTATACGGAAAGGCAAGTGCACAATGATGAGGACACGTAGTAACCCAGACGTATTTGCCACAGATCTGGGGACTTTGCGAGCATAACTGCAGGACCCGTTTATCATCGGATGAGCATACAAATCAGGCCCTTTTATGCTTAAAACCCTACATTGTATTCCACTTGGGGGGGGGGGAAAACACTGATTCCAGGCCACTTACACCAGGGCTGATTGCTCTTGTAATAATAAATAAAATAGCCCAGCGCCTTATTTCAAATCCTTACTGCAAAAGAGCAATTAATTATATGCACCTACTGCAGAACAAAAAAAAAAAAAGGCATTGTCTGCCTCACAAAAAACACAACTAGCAAACTAGTATCCTGCGCTGATGTATATAAACAAACAAGTATATTTGTTATTTATCAATTGTGTATTTTTATGAAGGGTAAAATAGAAACAGACATTAACATAAAACCATAATATAATAGTTCAAAACAATATTAAGTATATTGTAAAGATAGCCCTATAGACTCAAATTATGAAGCGAAAAATAGCACTATATAAACTATATAACTACACTGAACAAGACCTAGATACTGGTATTCCAGTCACACAGGATATATGTATCTCCTAAATCTGGAGATAATAACTGGCCCCTTTTAATAAATAATATTGTCAAGGGGGTGCTACCATAGACACATTTATTTGGTTTACAACAAAGAAAGAGAGCGAATGAAATGTCATAGGGTGGTGCACTCAGTAAATAATTAAAATATAACTTTTATTAAGTAATAAGTAAAATACTATTATCCTTAATGATATATAGAAAGCGAAAATTAGTTAAAATGCAGATAGATAGTGTTAGAAAGAATGGAAAATATGTGATATAAGAAATAGTTCTAAAAAGAACTTAAAAAGCAGCGCTCCTACATATTCATACAATAAATTGACCTAGTCAATAATATTCATGGTGTATGTTCTATCAGATATATAAATATAGTGTTCCCACACTTTTCAAGCAACACCATATAGAAATAATGATCTCTGCTATTAGTGTTCACTCCATGTACAAAACACTAGTGGTTGGTGTATTTCACGTTTTTTATATATATGAGAACTATTCTTTATCTGATATTATCCCATATGATCTTTCATAGGGTTATCATAAATATATCATATTGTGTCCCTGGCACATATAGTTAATCACCTCTATTATTATACATTTAAATCATGTCCAGTATCCCCACAGTAGTTAAATGGAGACACTAATGTTATTGAAGCCACTTGAGTAAAAGTGTACTATTAGTATTCTTATTGAACATAACACACACAAACGATCTTTATATTAAAGTATATACGATGAATTCTCTCATCTATTTCTTTTTTGTATTCATATGTGTGTTTAACTAGCCAAAGTGCTTCTTGGGAGCAATATGTAGATGATTAAACTATCCGGTGTCACATGCACCACTGGTGTCTAAATCATGTTATTCTCATATACATATACACATATGGTATTCTTATTGAACATATAACAGACAAACGATCTTCATATTAAAGTATATATGATGAATTCTCTCATCTCTTTCTTTTTTGTGTATATTCATACGTGTATTCAACTAGCCAGAGTGCTCATGGGAGCAATATGTAGATGATTAGGCTATCCGGTGTCACATGCACCACTAGTGTTTAGACCGTATTGTTCTCATATATAGTAAAGTTAACCATTCACAATGGGGCTAGTTAGCACTCTCGTGAGGAAACTTCCCACATTCTTAGTGCATACAAGCACTTCTAATAGCAGCGTTTAACATAACAACATATAAACATATTCAATGAATGGTAGGCAGTGCCGCATAACGCGGCGTTTCGCTTTAGAGCTTTGTCAAGGTAAGCCGAGCAAACTATCAGGCCTTCCTTAAATACCCCCATTTTTACTGTAACACCAATCAGGTGTCCAAAGTACTCGCGTCCACCAATCACCGCTGGACCCCGCTCCGCTAGCTCCACCTCTCCTTCTAGACTGACAGCTAGCCCACGTTCCCCAGATTGATGACGTCATCGTCAGGAATCTCAAAGGATCCCGGATCTATGGATATGGCTTTAGTCAAGAGTAATCGATCTCCGATTAACACTCGTTCATCGGCGTTTATAGTAATAAAAGCCTATATAATCTAAATCCCTGTGTTATCTATAGCACTATGATATATAGGTAATTGAGAATCTCTCATATTAATATATACTCAAATGAAATAATGTCTATTCATCCATTTAGTCACATAATCGTCTTTACAATTATGGAGCCTATTCAGGATGCTCAATCAATAATAGATAAGATGAACCTCAAACTCAGTAATAATCAAATGACTATTATTCAGAGAATGATCATTGTACTAATACCCTGTTAAAAAATATATAGAATATTAAACAATGTGTCATACCCCAATAATGATAATACAATATAAAATAATAAATAATTGTGATTTACATATAAAAATCATACAAAAAATATATGTGTTATAATAAAGTATATAAATATAATTAAATATATACAATAATTTCTAATACAAGAGTGTGAAAAGTGAAAAATAATACATATGTGAAAAAACACATAATATATGACAAAATAAATGTATAAATACCAATATTACATTGTGCATGGAATTTATAAAATATATAAATATATTAAAACATTTTTTATATATAATAATGTAAAGACAATTGTAATGTGAATAAAAAACAATATTAAAAAGGTTCATATGAAGAAAACAATAATTAAGTAATAATGTATCCGATTATTGATACAAGAATTATATATATATATATATGTAATTATACTGTATATGTGAAATGTGATAAATGTGGATAAGGTGAGTAAAAATTTTTTTTTTATATATATACATATATAAATGTAAAATGAAAATAAGTATAGAAATTAAATAAGTATATTAAAATAAAAGTGATAAATAATGAATAAATATATAAGAAATCTACTCATTTAGTGTAAGACGTGATGAAAAAGTGAAACAATAATGAGAAAATAAAAATGAAAAATATTACAACTTGATAAAGGCCACAGGAGTGACTGAAACATGTTGTTGGTGCTCCCAGCTCTGCTACTATTAGACTGCCTCCACTTTGATTGATTCATTAAAACCACGCTGTGCCGCTATTGGGACCCTGGCCGCCAGCACCTTGGAGACCTGCGCTGTGACTGAGCACTTGCTACATTACAGTGCTACTTGGAAATTAAGTTGCGGCGTACATTATAGAGACAAGTAGTAATATCAGCGGTGGTGCCTCTGAACTATCTCACGGCAGAAGCTTTACTTGGCCACTGACATCTAATAGGGAGGACGCTCCCTGGCTGCCGCTAGAGACCGCTATGCTTGGCGGGGACCTTGGCAAGACGGCACCACAATAATTCACCTGGAGGTGGTATAAGTATCCATTCATCTGTTTTATCTCTATGAGCGATATTTTTTTTATTTTCTTTTAGCGAGTACTCACTTTTTACATTTTTAACCTTGATACATTTGGATATAATTGATATAAGTGAAAGACTTCCAGACATATAACTAATGCTGCTACTATTGCACTGGACTTTCTACACATATAGGTCTTGTTCGGTGTAGTTATATAGTGCTATTTTTCGCTTCATAATTTATTGAGTCTATAGGGCTATGTTTACAATATACTTAATATTGTTTTGAATCATTATATTATGGTTTTATGTTAATACATGTCTGTTTCTATTTTACCCTTCATAAAAATAAATACACAATTGATAAATAACAAACATACTTGTTTATTTATTTATATACATCAGTGCAGAATACTAGTTTGCTAATTGTGCTCTTGTAATAAGTAGAACCAAATGGAGACCCACCATCAAAAAGAGTATGCACAAGCATTATGGAAGGTGGTGAAATAGTCTTGTAACTCGTCTTTGAAGATTATCAAATTAAAACGTAGAACTCTAACTTTAGAAAAACCAACAACCAAAGAAAATATTTATATATTAAGTTCATAAAAAGTTACTCACGGGTCAAACACCTCCCAGTCTTCCTCATATGCTGCCTCGGCATGAGCAGATGAATATCCACTGTCTGGGGATACCGGAGCTAAGAGTAAAAAAATAATAAAATCAGGATCTACAAGGATAAGTAACTATAAGTGTAAAATGGGCCCTGTACAAACAAGGAACCATTTATGAAAAACAGCAGACAAAAAGAATCTATAGCTGAAAGTTTTAATTTTCCAACCCGCGCCAGAAAAATTTTAATATACCAACAGTTGTTGAGGGTTACAACACTACTTCCCTGTTTATTGATTTCTACAAACACCTTCAAAAAAAGGGTTAATGAGCCCATTCCCAAATGGAATCAATTAAGACCCTTTACCTGTGAGATTTGGGATGTCCCTCTCTGGGGTTTCCTCTGCGGCCTCGAGCCAGCTATTGGCCACTGTTCGGACAGGAGTCCCCTGATTAGGATAGGATGCTCCATTTGTGGAGGTGGCTGTGCTGGTGCTGATTTCATCCACTTGCTCCATTTCCAGCTGTTTTACTATCTCCTCAGCTTCGACTGCTTGTCCTGGAGAGTCCGATCCTGATGTGCCTAAAAAAAAAAAAAAAGGTTTTATTTAAGAAATCAGGTTACCATGGAGAGATATTTGTGGGACTGTACTTCTTTTAAAGTAATGACATATTTGGTTAACAGAAGGGAGAGGACAACGTAGAATAGCTTATATGGTTAACTAGTTAACTAGTCGGGCACTGTGAAGTTGTGAACACTCTTACATTACACACATGCCACGCAATGCCGCCATAGCGGTGGTATGGCCAATACATCCTGTGAATAAGGATTCCTGTGTGGAGAGAGACCTCCAAGACCCTGCACATCTGCCGAGTCTCCTGTTAGTGGGACTGGATATTAGAGATAGAAAAAGGTCTGTGAGTGCTTAAGTAACTTTACAGTTTATACTGGAGAATTAAGAAAAGGCTGTTCAGGATAAACACTTCAAAATACTACTATTGAAGTATAAAAACATTCACATATAAAAACCTGGTAGTTTTTGTGGGCAAAAAGCTGTTGACACCCTTATAAAAATAATACAATTGATTACAATAAAAAACATTTTGTACAGTACCAATACAATTTTAGACTGTGCTGATTAGGTTTACAGGGTTCCACATTTGAACATGGACGATTCACCCTTAGGTTTAAAGCATGTATTTGTAGTGATGTAGTCACCGAATTAGGAACAAAAAATAGGAGATATGGTAAGAAATTACCTTTGTTATCTCTATTTCTAGACATGATGGTAAGTATGTGACCCCTCTCACTGATACTCGTAGTATAGTGTGAGACCACCCTGCAATCACCACACCGCAAGGGCTTTAGTAGAAAAAGATCAGGGACAGTGAAAAGGCTGACAGTAGAAAATGAAAGTACAGGCAGCAGCGCTAGCAGAAGTCACATACAATGCAAAGAAAATCAATTCCTGCACTAACAGCGCAGATAATCAACTACGCAGACACAGAGCCTGGTAGGACACAGCGCTGCATACACAGACCTGAACCAAACGGAGCAGAGGTATGCCGGGGGACCCAGACCGCGATGCCACCGCTTCCAAGCTTCCAGCAGCGTTCACCATGCGCTTGTAAAGATGGCCACCGAGGAGCATAGAGGAGGCCAGCCTGGGGGAGGAGCGCTGCCACAGGGCCAGTCAGCACAGTGCAGAGAGGGCTGTGTGCAGCGGGGGAGGCGCCGGCTGTGCTACAGGGAAGGCGCGCTCCCCTGGCATGCAATTAACCCCTGGGACGCCGCAGCACTACCGCTCAACCACGGTCCGCTGTCCCAGGGGGGTAGTGGAAGCGCAGGTTAGGTACCTGGCTCCACGCTGCAGCCAGTCCCCAGGAAGCCCCCTGCCTGGGGACTCTGGACCATGTTTCAGCAGGGTCCCACCGCGGGACCCCGCTGCCCCCTTGGGTCCGGCCATGGTCCCAAACATCTGGGGTCACCACTAGCTGTGACCCCCAGATGCTTACCAGCATCCCCGGATCGGTACTGGCGTTCTGGTACCGGCGGGGGTGTAGGGAAGACAGCATGGACGTCAGCACTGACTGTCCATGCTGTACTTCCAGATGTGTAGCCACAGCAGCATTGAAGAAACTTCAGGGGCTATTCTTAGCCCCCCTCTAACAGGTGCATCCGACTCCGGCCGGGCACCAAACGAAAATGGGATGCCTTGGCTCGGGGGCGGGGTATAGGAGGGGGACCCTAGTGCATCCTGGGAGGCTGAAATTCATCTTAGTTTTAATAATACACAAGATATGGTTACGGCGCAATATGCAACATGTGTGATTTTCATAAGAAAAAGCCCTATAATTCAACATATAGCTACAGGGAGGAGCTCAGGGAGTCCCGCTAGGATGATTACGAAAGAACTCAGGGCCTGATTCAGAGCCGGACACTCTTTCAGAGCGCTCGCTGTGAATCAGCGCCCTCCCTCTCTTTTTTTAGAGCGGCCTCCTGGCCGATCGCATAGCTGTGGGTGGCAAAGATGGTCGCGATGGTTTTGACCATGGCGACCATAAGCTTGCGACAAGACCCTTGTGGTAGGGTCTCGTCTGCCGCAAGCCCTGGAGTGCTTTCGGCTCTATCAGAGCCGAGAGCACTCCCACTGACATCACTTGTTCTCGCGAGCGGGTCTGAATTAGGCCCTCAGTCCATGCCACAAGGAGCTCAGGGGTCGCCTCCCATCTGCGACAACCAAAGAGTTAAGTCTTCAAAAATGGGGACCCCCTAAGACAAATCAATTTAATTAAATTCACTTTCTATCTTTTAATATTTCAATCTAATTGCTTTAATTTTGTTTTAATATTTTATTAATAAGTTCTATTTTAAAATCATAGAGGTAAAACTTTCCTTCTATCCAGAAACCGAAACTCTGTATGAACTTAAAAAAAATAATAAGAAGGGTAATTTCTTCAAAAAGGTTCATGTGCACCGAGTAAGTCTGTAATATTCTGACTTAAATCAGACTAAAGTGCCGGCCCTGACGCTGTTTTTCAGCTTAGTGCGGCGCTAACAATATCGCGTCCGACACTTAAGTTGGAAAAGGCCGGTTGGCATGTCTAAACACCTGGTTAAGGTGCGCTAACTGGCATCTCCCGACTAAGTGCTGTGAGCGGAAAACAATTGAATAGCTCAAGGATCTCCTTCCTGGCACTATTCACATCGTGTTCAATTGAATTTATGTCCTTTCCTCCTAATAGACGCTAGAGACTGACTAATGTGTTTAACACCGCTCTCCATTCTATTACATTTATAGTGAGTTTTGACTCTTCCCGAGAGTAGGAAGGGTCTGCAATCTGCAGTAAACCTAGAACAACTTTTCAAATTTCATCCATGTTTCTTCTTCAGTGTCCATAGGGATCCACAGGGATACCATGGGGAATAATGTGGTTGGAGAGATCCAGGCACCAAACAGTTAAAGCTTTCAGCTCCCAGGATGCCTCGGGTCCTCCTCCATATATACCCCGCCCCTAGCCACAGGCCTTCAATTGTTTGTTTTGTGAGGAAGGATTGCTACTTAGTAACAGGGGCCTGCTCAGTCCTAAGCTTATATTTTATGTTTTATTTAATTTTCTATGTTTTTGGGTGGGCAGTACTTCCCGTCTGAATTAAGACGCACGTACTGTGACTCCATTTACCTCAGCCAGGCCGCAACACCAGTAACAAGGCTGGTGATTCCGGCTGGTCACAGCTGAGTTTGCTAGCAGCAATGCTGGGATCCGGACTGCAACCGGACACATGGAGACGTCAGGTAAGGCGATTCCTTGCTTACAGGGAATCGCACATGACAGTTCTTGCTTCTGGCGCCGCACCTGAAGCCGCTGCAGTAAGGGCCCGGAGCGTCCATGTCCTCACTAGACCGATGGGGCCTTATCGTCTGACGCCGTGGATCAGGAGCAGACGCTTCTGCTACCATGAGGCCAGCATACCAGGCTGGTCGAGGCAGCTTAGGGGAGGTAGGCACTCCCCCGGCAGCTCCTCCCCAACTCAGAACCATCAAAAGTTTTGCGCGTCCAAGTTGCTTCGCCTACCCTCCACATGTATATGAGACGCTCGCGGTCCACAATCGGTGCGCTGCTGTAGCTGTTGGTCTCCCAGGATACCTCTCCCTTGGATAAGGTATATAGTGCTCTATATCCTGCCATTCCTTGGTTTGTGTAGTTGATTTAGAGTTTTTCGTAATTATATTACATATGCATTGTATGTGACTGTTTGCTAGCTGCTGTATTGATACAGTCTTTCATTTCTGTCTGTCAATTATAACTATCACTGTTTTAAATAAATTTTTAGCTGTGGAGAGGCAAGAAAATAAACAGACTGCTGCTTCTTTTTGTTGAAAGATTAGATGTCTGGAGTTGACAGGCTCCTCGCTGTCCTGAATATTAAAAGGCCCGCAACAAGTTATCAACCCACTGCCTCCTAGAAGACTCCTCTCAAGGTCCTAATCAGTCACTTCACCTCCCTCCTAGAAGGAAAACTCAAGAGTCCAATCTCTCCCAGGAGTGGACAGTTGAAGAACTTGGGGGAGCTTGCGGGGCCTAATTTTAGAGGTAGATTCTAAAGTTCTCCCCAAGGACAGAAAAACCTTCATTAAGCCCTGAACGAATCTGGCCAGGCTTTGCGTCCAAAGTGACTCTTCAGTGGGGAAAAGGAAGGAGGAGCCAGAGGCCCATGGTAAATACCTCAACTATAAAAAATGCTTACCTGAAGGAGTGAGGAAGGGAGATGGAATGAATAACACCTCTCACCACCGTGGTCAGCTGACTAAGCTCTGGAATAGACTGGGGGAATGGTTTATAGAAGCTCCTGGCTGTGCCTCATTGCGATTGTTACATACAGGCTGTGTGATGCATATTGTGATGGTTACACAGTGATGAACATTATGATATCATGACTGTGTTGGGAAATAGCATATATACAGGAACAGTGGGGTCATACAAACAGATACGTGTGGCATTTGTATAGTAACAGCGTAAGTTAGTACTATGTGGAATATAGAGATTTGATACGGTGTATTTGTAATTAAAATAAATAGTGGTACATGACAGTGATGCTGTGCGTTGTTCTTGGAGCATATAGTCTACTGGGTCTAAGATAGTATACAGAGTTTGACTGAGTAATAAAGAGTTGTATTTAGTAATGAGGAATTTATAGTACTTGTTTGTGTGTAAAAAGAGAAATTGAAAATTGTAATGGAATCTGGGATACATAACACACGTGGTACAAAAATAATTATGCACATATATATAATAGGTAGATACTTCAGAACTGACGCACTGACTCTACTACTGCAGTGCAGGTTGATATTGCCTGCTGATCACCTAACCACTGAGGTGCCACATAAATTAAAACAGGGGATTCCTGGTGGAGGAGATATTGCCCCATCCCTGGACTTCATAATGTTTTTGCAATACAGTTGTGCTCTCTGGTATTCACATGAGGAGAACTTCACAGGGGTTGCTTCTTTTGAAAGAGGTGACTCTACATTTAAAATGAGGGTACTTGAGCCTGTGGTGACAGAGTGAGTGAAATAGAGCACTTTCAATTTTCTGACTTTTGAAAACGTCAGCACAGTATTTCCTGGATGGGGTGGGGCTTAATGACATCATTGCTCCCCCATCCGCACAATGATATCATCAGGCCTCACTCCCATTCTAACTACATCAACTATTAAGGGGAATGTTAGGAGTGTTCCCCACCATTTAAACCCTTAGGATGAGTCCCACTCGTACTTAGCTAAAGTTGCATTTAGAGACAATTTACTACTACTTATTGAATTGCCTTTATTAATTTATAAGTACCCAGACCTGTGTGAACATGCCATGAATTTTCTTTCTCTGAGCCTGATGTTTTTATTGCATGATTAAATGTTCCATTTATTTTTTTTTCATTTATTTGAGGCATCAATACGGTTATTTTTTTGTATTAACAGAAAAACATACGTAGCCTTCCTTCTAACCTTTCTGGTGATGTTATTGGGGATAGGATTTAGATTATGTTCTTATATAATGGAACAACTCCTAGAGGGGATCCCCCCCAAAATGTGACAGACCAAAGAATGGAGCTCTAGACACTTCATTAAACTGAAGTTCTGCTGATAAGAGCAATTTTACTGGTATGAATGTACGCAGTATTTTATTACACGGTCAGCGATCCCCCCAAACTCTTATAATTTTTGAAACAGGTCCCTTTTTCTGGTTGATGAATACAAGGGAGAAGAATCAAATTTGTACAGGTTACCAGACTATTTTGAGAATGTATACTGCCGGCATTTACTGGTGCAAAGTAAAGCAAATATTGGAATGTTTTAGCATCTCAAAGAATATATTGAACATTATAATATAAAACATACCAGATACCTCTGCATGTAATCTCTCCTGCAATAATTATTGTCACTATAATGTGTTCGGGTATAAAGTTATTTGTACTGTATTAATGTTTACAAGAATCGATGTGGAAGGAGTATGAGATTAATATGTGCCATGTATGAAGTTTCAGATCTGGGATGTCAGCTATGATGTGTGTGTGAATGTTGTTATATAGTGATACACATGTCTAACAGTTAATTTAGAGATGAAAAGGACAGTATTTCTTGTATAAACTGCAATCTACCCTTGGAAGTGCTTAATTAATTAGATTCGTTATTAAATGGCCATTGAATATTTGCCTCACTATATCATTTTACAGACACCCACCATTTTTATTTGCTGGTGAAAAAAAGTTGAAGACAGGAGAGAAAATGGTCCCCAGCAGTGTGGTCCTGGGTGGGCTGGTTGGTCCAGTTCCATCCTCCAGCTTTCCATTTTGTTTCAGGTGTTGAGCCGTCACCTCATAACTTGCGGCTTCTAGAATAAAGAATAAAGGAGAAATGTACTTGAAATGTCATTGCAACACTTAAACATTACCAAAAAGTGCTAAAAAAGCTGTGTGAAGCAAGGACAGGCAGACTACATCATGTCAGCAGTGACCTGATAGTTAGTACAGGTTGCAGGATTACAGAATCATGTGTGTTACAGGGGACATGAACCTAAAATGTTTATATACATCCTACATTTTCACTTTACAGATTAGTTGTCTTGAAATAGCAACTATCTAAGGCAGTGATTTTCAACTCAAGGCACATTACACAAGATTTAAAAGATTCCAAGGCACACTATCCGGCGATGCGGTGTCGGTGACCAATGAAATAAACACACACATTGGCCTCCACAGGAAAACAACACACTCAGGAGCAAAACACAGACCATTTGTGGCACATTAGTGTGCCTCGGCACAGTTGTTGAAAAATGCTCATCTAAGGTAACTACCTTAAGTACCTGGCTAAAAACATTAAGTGTCACTTATGAAGATGAAAAAATGCGGACGCACAGCGCACACATTTTTGTGCACTTCTTTGACAACTATTTTATGCAACCATTTTGCTAAAATGACATCCATAATAAATATGTCCATCCTTACTCCCTGACAGTCTTATTTTTGCCACCTACTTCAAATTCAATGACACTATTTGACAAAATAAAGCATCATGTCAGATCACGGGCAGACCCCGTGATCTAGTACATATCTGTGTTTTACACCAAAAATATAAGCTCTGATAAACCCCTGAGGAAGTCCTTCTAAGGATGAAACGCGTCGGGTCTTTTTAACATTGGAACTTTTGGATCCACCATTGTGAGCTTTTAATTCAAAAGTGAGGCCGTGGAAGTTAATACCAAAAGACTCTCTACAGTCTAAAATACATGATCCTTTGTGGAAACAATCAATGTAAGCTGGCTCAACAGTTTTTTCTATTAATTGTACTTTTAGGGAATAAATATTTTTAAATATTAATGGTGGCCGTTGGGCCGTGTTTGCTTGGGTGATTTTCTGGTGCGAGGGTCTATTGCAGTACGATCCTAAGGAAAGATTGAATGTTCGAAAGGACACTTTCCCGTTTTCCAATTATCTACAGAGAACTTTGAAGTTACCAGCTCCATCTACAGGAAGGTAATACTGTTGACCATAACACCAATCCAGGACTGTTTTACCTTGGGACTTTACCTTCAAATGAACTAGTAACAACAATCTTTACATAAAAGTGGTGGATACAGCCAGGAGGTTGGATAATAAGACAAACCATGCACTGTTACTATTTTTCTAGATATATATATATATATATATATACACACATACACACACAGCCTCTACCGTACTTACACACGTGTTTCCATTAGGCTGTTTTAGTGGGGCGCCGTGCCCTGTTCGATTTTAAAGTGGCAAATTCCGTCCTGCCGTTATTGCGGCGCACCTCTAAAGCAGCCTGCCCTATGCCGTCCCCACCCACGGGCTGTTTTGGTTTCCACTCGCCCCCAGGTGTATAGATTCCACGTGCATGCGCACAGCATCTATTCACAGTGAGGGGAGAGCTTGGGGGAAGCCCAACACCTCCGTAAGTGCTGGGAACGCCCCTAAGAGTGACGAATTGGGGATATTCCACAAGACCACGCCCCATCACGTCAACCACGCCACATTTTTGGGAGCGCACATTTTCAAAGCGGGGTGAAACCAGAATCTACCGAGATTCAAATAAAAACAAATTGTACGTCCAACTTTCTGGACAGGGGCACTCGCCTTGGACTCACACTCGTATAGAATTTTTTTTTTGTATGTAGACAAAGAAGTAACAGTGTTTGCGGGTCGACGTTTCGGTATGTCCAAGATCGAGATATCTTTAGTGTCTTTATCACATTTATTATTTAACAACTTACATAAAGGAGTATATTGCATGTAATCACCAGAGATGAGTCTACGTTGTGAAATCTGCATACCTGTAATGGCAAATCTAGGTTACCCATCTTTTGGGGCGATTCTATTCAGGGCGATGTGAATAGCAGCGGGAAGGAATTCCCGTAGCTATTCAATTGACCGCACTTAACTCCAACTAGAGGATTGCGAGCAGAAATGTGACTTATGTGCTGGCCGCGATGCTGTTTTCAGACTTGGCGTAGGGCTAGCAGCACCGCGGCAGGCACCGGCATCTCCCGACTAAGTGCAGGGCGCAAAGGGGATAGCTGAATAGCTCCAGGAACTACTTCCCGGCGCCATTCACATCGTGCTGAATTGAATAGACCCTTTTATAACTAAATATATAAAGAGGGATTTGGGGCAATGTATGCCATAATGTACATAGTGTACTCTGCACATTGGATAAAGCCTGTGTTATCGCTGGTCATGCTCACAACCACACTCCGTAACGTTTTATACTCGGCAATGCTGGAAACATCTAGTGATTTGGTTAAAATGTATCAGACTGAGAATGACATTTTCTCTTATGATTAGTATGAAGCACTTTTAATAACAGTATTTACTCTTCATAATGAAGCAACTGGGTGGGATGCTGTAACAGCATGTAAAATTGAGGAGTAATAATTAGTTTTCCCACCTCCATTGACTTGACTTTTCCGCCGGACACGTGCGATGGGCTTGCTCGGTTTTTCAGCAGTACGCGGAGTTGAGGTGATGAGGTTGTTATCGAGGTCACGCTCCAACCTACTCCTCTTTGGGGGGTTCTCCCGATCTTCCTAGAATAGCATTAAGAGATTTCATTCGGTCAGTCATCCCAAATAAATCCCATACTAACACGGTAAACAACTATTTTTCAGTTGAAGACAGGACCTGTGGAATGTGAAGCCATCGTTATTTCATCGCTTTAGGATCATACAAGTGCAATACCCCCTACAAAGACCCAGTCTTCATATTTCTCAGCCCCATCTCACACAGGCTGTCCTGCCAATCAAATACAGAAAGTAGCTATGGACAGTGACACGTCTTCACACCTGCAAGGACAACTTTAGCCACAATGTTTATACAATCAGTGGTAATCTTACCTTAGTTGTGCTGCCTTTGATGAAATTTTTTAGGGTAGACAGTAAACCGGTGTCTGGTTTAGATAGCTTATCTACCAGAGGCGAACTCTCCTCCTCCTCTTCCTCCTCAGAGTGCTTCCTCTTAGTACGTGCAGTACGCCCGGCAGGCCCGTGACTGCTGCGCGGAGACCCCTTCCGCGTCCTAAGCCTCATTTTTATGATTGCCACATAAAAGCTGGAAATACAAGATTACATTACAAATAAGTACAAACACCTCTCTGACAGAAACCTATTTGTACACCAGCTAGCAAGTAAATAAAAAGAAATATCCCGCAATATAGATAATGTGTATTGTGCGCTGATTGCAAAGTGCAGATGACCATTATGACCACCAACATTGCAGATTTTCCTTCCACCCCACAGAGCTGCAGAGGAATATCTACTAGGTAGGGCTATTATAACTAACATACTCTTCTCCTCAAACCGTAATACACATACTTCAGACTCCTTATCTCAAATGCTTAAAATGTATAAATTCACTAAATTTATTGTTACCTCTGCTCCTCATTTTACACTCGAAAATGTACTTTTAATACTGCAATTAGTCAGGACCAAACAAATATGCAGAGTGCTCCCCAAAGAGGTGAACAGAATAACTTGCTATGTAGAAGCTACCATAACTGGTTGAAAAGTGCGCAGTCGGGCATCGTGACATGCCTGGTGGCACATTGCCAGCAATTGAATTCACCCCGCTAATACAGTTATTTTTAATTAAACATTTGTCAATTATATGCAAGCCTCAGACTACACCCACCAATCATTCTACAGAACATTCCTAAGTTATCATGAATGAGTGGGGAGCTGCTGAATACCACCCTGGAATGTCAAGTGGATGGAATACCTATTTCAAATGGCCCCAAATTGTACAAACAATAGAGCTGTGGTTTGTGGGGTCAGCAGTGGCGGCACCATTGCTAATAATTCAGATGATGGGTAGAATGGAGTCTCCCCTATAAAGTAGTCCCGTACTGTGGGCCTTATTCAGAGTTGGGAATAGAGTAAGAAGGAGCAAGTAACTGTGTATCTTGGTAAAACCATGCTGTACTGCAGGTGGGGCAGATTTAAAATGTTCAGAGAGGTGTACATTTGGGATGAGTGTGTCCAAATTGAAATCTAAATTGCAGTGTAAAAATAAAGCTATCCAGCATTTGTGGGCTACATGCAAAAGCCGCTAGTGTTTACCTGAAATGCAATTTTTTTTTTTTTATGTATTTGCAGCCCTTACATTGCAAAATGGTTTGTCATAGTACACTGGGCCTGATTCAGACGGGTCAATGTTTGCCCACTGGGCATGCGCACGACGGAGCCGGCTCCGTCGTGAGCATGCGCGAGACCCGGCTAGCGGCGGGTGCTCCGTCGCTCCGGGTCTCGCACCAAAGGGGGCGAGCTGTTGATGGTGATTGACAGCTTACCCCGTTTGGTAGGCGTGACCGGGGGGTGGCTTCACAAACGGAAGCGTTCCCAAGCGAAGTGATGTCAGTGGGAGAGCTTCCGGCTCTATTAAAGCCAGAAGCTCTCTGGGGCTTGCGGCCACGAGACCCTACCACAAGGGTCTCGTCGCAAGCCCGATGGTCTCGATGGTCTTGACCATCATCCTGGCCGCTCGCAATAGCTGTGGGTGGTCACCCACAGCTGTGCGAGCGGCCAGGAGGGCATACAAAAAAAACCGCCCAGATTCAGAGCAAGCGCTCTTTCAGATCGTCCGGCTCTGAATCAGGGCCACAGTTACTTGCTATTTCTTACTCTATTCCCAAATCTGAATCAGGCCCTGTGTGCGGTGCAGGGTGGCTCCCTCCTGGACCACCTTTCCAACCCACAAATAACAAAATTCCCTAGTCGCTAACAGTGCCTTTAAAGACCTGTCCCATTGATGCTCAGGAACACCCTTCTCCTGTTGTGGCTTACAGCTACAGTTGAGTAATGTGGATGGACTTCCTACTCACGCCCCCACCTGACCTTTTATTCTTCTCTCCTTGGGGGCGATTCAATAAAAAGCTAGGTGAATAACGCCGAGAAGTTGGTCCCATAGAAATTCAATTCACTGCAATGTTTAGTCAGACTATAACAACTAAGGTCAGAGAATGCTGGTTCTTGTGACTTAACCTGGGTGTTTAGTCGCGGGAACCTGCATTCTCCGACTAAAGTGCCAGCCGTGAGTTTTTTTTGTTTTTTCTTTAGTGCTGCACTAAGCTCACCTGGCACTTTAGTCTGATTGCTGCTTGCACCCTCAGGTCTTACAGCGCGCTTAATTAAATAGCTCTGGGAACTTGCCAAGCAATCTGGGGAGGTACGGCTAATTGGTAGATGGGGCTTACCCTGAAGGGGTGTGATTACCAAACACAGCTGGCATAACGGACACAGATATATGATAATAGAGCGATATGTAAATAAGAGGGTGGTCTGTGTACAGAGGGCAGTATTCAGCAGGTGAGAAGGATAGCACACCAGGCAAGTATCAAGCAATTAACATGCACACTATGGAAGGAGTGATCAAACCTGTCCTCAAGCGACTTTCCCGACGATTTACCTTGAGCGTACACACGCGTACACACACAATATATTGTTCCATCCATCTTTAACATACATTAGGTCGCATGCGATATCAATGTGCGGCACTTCAAACCTGACACCGCTAGCGACCGTGGGCACACGCATACTGTACACACTGTGCGATGTAGCCCCCCTCTCTCATCTCTTGTCATTTTTCAAACACAGCATGTAACATGACAGTTAGGAGCTGATGGGCTAGGACTTTATCTTTCTCCAGTTTATCACTCTCCAGAGCTCAGTACATCGGATATGTTGATTGTTGTACAGCCTTCACACCATATGGTTGGTCAATCTGGTTGGGTTGCCCAAAATTATCACTGCCACTAATTTAATTTATGTCAAAGAAGTGTGATAGACAATTTAATGTAAGTTGTATGCTTCATATAGTGTTCCCGCTAGGCTGTTTCAGCGGGGCGCTGCGTCCTGCCCTATTTCTGAAGGGCAGAAAGCACCCTGCCCTCCAGCGCTGCGCCCCACTGAAACAGCCTGCGGGTTCTGTCCTCCACCCGCGGGCCGCAGTGTTCCACGGGTGGGGAAAATGGCAGAGCAGCGGTCAACGCCGGTGAATGGATGCCAAGCACATGTGCCCAGCATCCATTCACAGTGACCGCGGCGCTTGGGGGCTGCCCGGCTTGTCCGTAAGTGCCGGGCACATCCCCAAGAGTGACGTAAAAGGGAACTCGCGCAGAAGTTCCCTAGCTCTTGGCGCCCTGCCTGCCGCTGGACCAAGAGTGAACACTACTTCATATACCAATGGGAGACTGGTCTTTACCCAAAGAGCAGAAAAAGTAAACACAGAAAGATGAATTCAGGGTACTATGATTAAAGCTTGGAGAAAGATAAAAAGTGGAGAGACATAAACGTATCAACCAATCAGCTTGTCATTTTTCAAAAACATCCTGTAAAATTACAGTTCAGAGCTGATTGTTTGATAAGCTCTCTCTCTCCAAGGTTTGATAAGTCTCCCCCCATGTGATTTCCACACAGCTATACATCATACTTTTTGAAACTGCTTTTCTGGCTTCTACAGTTGCATTACTGGCCCTTTATTGGTATCTATCAACAAACACTGAAGAAGAAAATCTAAAGCCGCATATCCACTTGCCGATTAAACAGAGCGAATGAACGATTACGGTATCGTAATCATTCAATCGCTCATTAATCGTGCAGAAATCGGCCAGTGTAACGTCGGAAACGACCAGCGATGCGCGCTCCTGCAGGTCGTTTCCGACATCAATCATCGCCTGAACATGCTGGTCAATCTGCCAATAACGACATTATTCAGTGTAGGCACTACAGGGGATGAGGAACGACTGTATGATTACAATGTTGTACTCATACGGTCGTTCCAAGATCTACAAGTGGATACGCACCTTTACTTAAAGAGAATGTCACCTGCTGTGAGGGAGGCTAGTCCAATACTTCTCTGCCAGGCAAATGGTGTTTATAGAACAAACATTCACATAGCTCACACCCTAATACCCTAACCCTCACCCTTCATCTTAAACCCCAACACCCTCACACCCCAACCCTTAATCCTAATACCCTAACCATCAATCCTAAAACCCTAACCCCCAAAATCCTCACAATTAATCCTACTACCCTAACACACCAACCCTTAACCCTGATATTCTAACATTAATACCTTAACCGAACCCCTAATCCAACTGTACCCCTAACCCTAATAACTACAGCCTTAAAGAGCAGACTAAATGGGCCAAATGGTTCTCTTCTGCCATGTTTCTATCTCTTTGTGCGCTAGTTACATAGTGCCCCAAATACTGGGGTCTATTGACTAAGCCTTGGATGGAGATAAAGTGAACGGAGATAAAGTACCAGCCAACCAACTCCTGTCATTTATCAAACATAGCCTGTGAGATGGCAGTTAGGAGCTGATTAGCTGGTACTTTGTCTCTGCTCACTTTATCTCCATCCAAGGCTTAGTAAATAGACCCCACTGTGTGATAAACAACCAAATAAAATATCAAAGTGGGACTCATATATAAAACTATTTCTGAGCGTATAATATGAACAATGGAAATGCGTTCTGCTATTTATCCAAGTTATTTTAGTTGCAGTAAGGCCACAGCTCAACAAAACAGTCATCCTCTCATATAGGGCGGAATTCAATTATTTCTAGCCGCTATCGCGCCCGACGGAGCTATTCTATTCTTGCTCCTGTCGGGCGCGATCAGCAGCCAGCGCTACATTTCAGCTCGCACCCCCTGGGGGATGAGAGCTGAAATGTGCAAAAAGTGACATGTTTGGGCGCCCAAACATCACTTTTCGCGATCGCGCCCAGCACTTTGGTCGGGTTTAGCTGCTTTACGCGGCTAAACCTGACCTCTATGGGCGCGATCAGCGGGAACATCTTGGACAATTGTATAGCGGCCCGCGATCTCCTGTCACTTTAGACGGGAGATGCGGGCCGCGAATACAATTGAATTCCGCCCATAGTGTTTCACGGTTTCTTCTTTTCTAAACAAAAAAAATCAGTGAGCTAAAGTGACCTCTTAGGAAAATCACAGTGAAGATTCAAGTTGCATCTATGTGACAATAGCCTCCATAAATCACATTATATAATTACACTCAAAGGGCTCGATTCAATTGAACGCAAATTAAATAGCGTCGGGAGGGAACTCCCCAGGCTATTCAATTCAGCCCGATGTCAGGGATTTCTTCTCGCACCCCTCCAGGGTTGCGAGCAGAAATCCGACATAAGTACAGGTGCGATGCTGTTTTCTGCCCTTAGCATCACACTGGGTAACAGCATCACACTGGGCAGTTTAGTCAAAGAATGCCCGTTCTCGCAACTAAACACCCTGTTTAAGGCGCGAAGGGCAGGAGAACGGGTATTCTCCGACCTAACAGCGAGCTGAATTGAATAGCTCCGGAAGCTCCCTCCCAGCATTATTTAATTTGCATTCAATTGAATTGAGCCCAAACAATGATTTTGAGAGAGTGTTCAGTACTTAAAAGGGCATGGATAACCAGCAAGATGTTCTACACACCTGCACCATCACCAACTGCAAAGTCAGCCTAGACATCAACATATTTGGCGGAATTCAATTGTTTCTACCCCCCTTCGCACCCGACGGAGCTATTCAATTGTTGCTCCTGTCGGGCGCGATCAGCTGTCAGCGCTCCATTTCAGCTCTCAGCCCCAAGGGGGTGAGAGCTGAAATGTGCAAAAAGTGACCTATTTGGGTTCCCAAACATCACTTTTCGCAGTCGCGCCCAGCACTTTGGTCGGGGGTAGCTGCTTTACGCAGCTAAACCCGACCACTTTAGGCACGATTATCGCGAAAAATTGCAGCAATTGAATAGCGGCCCGCGATCTCCTGTCACTTTAGACGGGAGATCCGGGCCGCATAAACAATTGAATTCCGCCCATTGAATGCGTCGATGTCCATCAGTTTTCACGCTGGTATAGTGATGCTGCTCGCTTTTTCATTCACTGGATGGCAAGCAATTCAATCTATAACAGCAAGAACATAGACTAACATGGACTGTTTCAGCACCTTGATCTCGGTTCTGATGCATAACATTGTGGCTGGATGTTTATGCCAAACAGCAAGAAATGAAAAGTGTATTGGTCAAACATTAGGAAACAGGTAGCTTATAAATTACAATTGCTTTACTACTTGTCTAAAACATTTATTATAGTTCTTTTTAAGTAATATATGGACCGACACTTTAAACTACCCCTTCTCCACACCAATGTGGTTTCACTTTCTCACATAACATCTTTAAACAAATCAATTTCCGTCCAGGCAAAGCTCTCCACAAAAATTTTAATTTTTCATCTCAAGCCCGCTTTGGCTATATTGTGAACAGTTTGTGGGGAAATACCAAATTCAGATAAATTTGTATCTTTACATCCTTAGCTACCTTACCAAACAAATTACTTCACCCTGCTGCATGATATATGCTGCCTATGTCCCTTTGTCAAAAATAAGCTGCCTGCCGGCCAATGGCGAACATCAGTAAAATATCGCTTTCCAGTTCCACATAGTTGAGGTCCCCAATTAACTTGTCTATGTTGTCGCTCTCTGCTCTGTTGCACCAGTGTGCTAGAGGCACCAAACTACTGAGATACTGAACAGAGTGCTAGAAGCACCAAAACAGAGAGCGACACCCCAGGCAGGAAAGAGGAACTGCATGGGTGTAGGGTGCTAGAATGAACACACAAAAATATATATATATATATATATATATATATATATATACATACACACACACATACACACAGTTATACCCCTTTCACATCCATATATGGGGGAGCACTAGTGACTTAATTAGCACCTCAATCTATTTGATTTAACCATATGGACTAAAGCATGGATATCCTTAAAACCTGGACTGTAATGGTGGAGCTTGGGAACCTCTCACTTAGGGCATACCTTGTTACAGATAGAACTAGTCCTATCTGTAACAACTATACATTCAGGTTTTACTTTATATAATAGTAATGGTCCATGTAACTTAAATATGTAAACAGGCAGAATGCCAGAGACACCAGAAACATAGTCAGTCAGAGGGGGGGAATACAATTCAGTGCAAAGACCGCAATGTTCTGTTCTGGAACGGCAGATAGCACCCTTCCATATATATTGCCGTTATGTACGCAGCTGGCACATCACATTGAATCCCCCCATTAATTTAGAACTCCTATCGCCACTTGTAACCAATTAAAACAAAGTAATCTGAAGTGGTTTCTCTGTTACTCAGACCTTAACAAGGGGACCACATGTACCCAATATACCATTCTATGACCACCAAGAATAAAACAATCTAGTACAGTGGTTTCCAAACTTTTTTGAATCACGGCGCCCTAGAGTATCAGAATTGTTTTCACGCCACCTCTAAACTACAATTTTGTTATTCAGAAAAAAATTTAGTAAAGTGTAGTAAATTGTGCTCATCTGTCATCCTTAGGTTCAGTTATGTAGTGGGTGACAGGTTTGTGCTTCTGTTTGTCTACATATTTACATTACATTGACCATAAATAATTTGATTTGGTGCTGGACCACCAACCTGAGGCACCCCTGCAAGTGTCCAGAGGCACCCCAGGGTACCACGGCACACAGTTTGGGAACCACTGATCTAGTATCCAACACTACCCCATGGTATAGGACTAAATGTACTTTAAAATGCAAGATTACCAGTGAGTTACTCCTCCGTAGTGCTCTATTATTACAATACTGTTGCAGTCCATTGTTTCAAATATTTTTAAACTTGCAGTTTCAGATATTTGTTGTTACTGAACATCAGTTTTCTCCACTGATGATTCAAGCTGAAACATTTGGGGTTTACAGTAATACAGGTCACATTCATTCATATAATATCTCCAAATATCTAAATTCGTTCAATACTATCCCTTGGTTGCAGGTAGCAGTAACTCAATCACAGTAATGTTGTGGTCCCCGTGCCCTTTCACAACCATAAGGTTATACAGTCTTATCTCAATTTGCTTGGGGGAGTTTTTATTTTTTTTAGACAATTTTTTTCCACTACTTTCAGCTCGATATTAAACAACAACAGAAAGTACCTCTATTTCCCTATGATGTCCCAAGCATTCCCCACCTTGCTGAATAACATACCACCTGGCTCTGAGACTGTATGCAAACAGCAGAATAGAAGAAGTGTGTTCTTAATACTTAGCTTCTTACATATCACTAGTGTCTATTGACTATTCTGGGGTACACCATCTAATAAGATAATTTTGTCTGAAAAAAAAAAAATAGTTCGAAAGATTTTCAACCAGTGTATCAGATAGCCGCTACAATTAATTTCCAGATTACATTTATTTTTTTTAAATCCCATATCTGTATATTTTACACTGCTCAAGCCAAAACCTACAGCAATCCCAGGCATAGTGATGGGACATGGAGCCTGTGGTCTTCGGATGTTAATGATATCCAATGACAGACCTGATATTTATACCAATTATTTTAGCAAAATCTGTCACTATTCAATGTATGAGCACTCCGGGCATCTGCTCTGAGCTGCAGCTCCCTGGCGATGTGCATGCCAGCTCCTCTCCCACCTAGAGCTGGGCATCAGGGACACCTGTAGTTGGGGGCTGAGGAGGCACCTGGCCCACCTGAGAGCAAGCAGGGCTGCCAGAGCCGCTCCTGATATACAGCCAGTGATTGCTGCCGGGTACATAACGATTGCAATAATAACACCACACAGACACACCGGGGGTCCCCAGCATACACGGAGCATGTTTACCCCCCCAGCTACCTGGAGAAGCCTGCACATACATGACCAGTCCCCGCGCGCACACCTGTGCCATGTATGTGGGCACGGCTGCATACATGCGGTGGAGGAGAATGGAGCGGGAGAGAGGCCGGGGTGGATGTGTGGACACACACGGGCAGTCCCCGGGCCTATCCCTCCCCCCCCCCCCGGAGGCCTCTCCTCCATCCTCGGCTTCAATTTGCTCCCGCGTCTGAATCGGTACCTGTTGTTGTTTCCCGCGGAGCTCCGGGTGGTGGGCGGCGGCGGGAGCGCGGGGCCCCGGCTGAGCTGCTCTCCGTATCCCCGGGCCCGGTGACCTCGGTATCTCCGAACCGCAGCAGCTAAATCCCGGGCGCCATTTCCCGCCGACCGAGGGAACGCAAGACCCGGATACAGCGCAGAGCGCATGCGCGGTGGGGCAGCAGCAGCAGGGGAAGGAGGGAATGTGTGAGTGAGGGAAGGAGGCTGGGAGACCTCTACACCACACACTACTACACGTTACCGGGGATAGAGGGAGAGGTGCATCCAGCAGCTTGTACTCGCATGTCCTTTTCTCATTGTCCTCTGTGAGCCGGCAGCATTGCTACATGTTCATGTATCCCACATACACACACTCACCTCCTCCCTGCAGGGTCACTCACAGCCCATACTCTGCCTCTCCAGCCTCAGCCATCGCACAGGTGTCTCGTCGTCGTCCCCCTAGACTGTAGGACCCTGATCTCACTCCGACCTGCTGCCTGCAGAGTCTATAGCCAGAGTGTAGGACCCTGATCTCACTCCGACCTGCTGCCTGCAGAGTCTATAGCCAGAGTGTAGGACATAAAAAAGGAAAGGCAACACTGGATTTTTTTATTTTTTATTTGGGGGAGGGGAGAGAGTTGCTCTCATCAAGTACAATAAGTCTGCATTCAGTAATGCCGGTTGGTGGGAAACCATCACAGTGTCACATTTTGCAATATGGAAAAGTAAAGTGGTGCAAACACCACACCCTTTTTATCAATAAATAATAATTATAACAACTTTTTTTTTTTTTATGGCCTAAAGAAGTAATGTGTAATGACTACCCCCCCAAACATGCAATTTAGCCATTATTACGAGCCCCCTCCATAGGAAACTCCCAATAGGGTGTATATTGCATATCTAACAATCTGGGATGGGAAAAAAAAAAAAAGTCTCTCAATCCCCATTGTCTATAAGTTATAAGGTATTTCTTTGCTTTACATTTTGGCTACAATTGAAGGATACCAATAGAACTTAAAAATGTAAACATTGACCTCAGGGCAGACTTCCAGGCTGGTGTTAGATGGCACTTTAGGAGAGTTCAATTGTTTTTGCACATCCGATTCCCTGTCTATACTAATGGGACGATATTCAATTGTTCCAGGCTTTTGCCAAGTCGCGCCCAAATAGACAGAGTTTAGCCGCTTAAAGCAGCTAAACCTGGCTAAAGTCCTGCTTAGCACGCACAAAAGGCAAAGACTTTTCTACTGACCGCCTCGGGTGGGTGTGAGCAGCAATCGTGCATTCACACCCATCGGCAGAAACACTTTAATAACTCAGATGGGCACACCGTAAACATTGAATTTTTGGTTAGGGAGCCAGACAGAGCAATCCAATTGTTGCTCCGTCTGGCCATGATAGCCGCTGGCATTTCTGCTCACACCCACAGAAGGGTGCAAGCAAAAATGTGCAATAAACCCGTGGTTAGGGCAATTTAAACAGCAGTTTAGGTGCCCTAACCAGGACTTTAGATGAGTTTATGCATTTGACACGGCTAAACCCGGTCTAATAGGGCGTGAAGACCGCGATAATGGACGCCCAGCACAATTGAATTGCAACACTGGCCACCCGTTAATTATTGCTGCCCACAAAACAATTGCATCATCCCCACTGAATGATAGCGCTTTTCCAGTTAGAAAAGTTCCAGATTTCATAATGCTCAAATGGCTCCATGCTGACAGAATGACACTCATCCTGAAACAAAGGAGTAATTAATTTAGAAGAAACACTGCACAATGTCTTCAGAGCTTAATCTGAATTTATTCCTCCATTTAATAGGTTAGCACAACACATTCTATGATTGTTAGGATTTTTCCAGCAGAACAAGTGTTAGTATTCGTAGCACTCAGGGCCAGCTCTAGGGGTGTTCGACCAGTGCGGTCGCACAAGGGCGCCACCCTTCCCCAGCATCCAGATTTCAGCGGGACAGTACTGTCCCGCTGCTCCAGCCGCGGGCCGAAGTGGCCCGTGGGTGGTCTAATTGGGAGGTTGGGGACCCCCGGAGTG
The DNA here is from genome assembly GCA_031769625.1 of Taudactylus pleione. Lineage (NCBI taxonomy): Eukaryota > Metazoa > Chordata > Amphibia > Anura > Myobatrachidae > Taudactylus > Taudactylus pleione. The sequence goes on from JAUIMM010000555.1 coordinate 26,152,304, forward strand.
TGTATGGATGCCGCGCGCATGCATGCGGCATCCATTCACTGACGGAAGAGGGCTGGGGGAAGCCCTGCCAGTGACGGATTGCTGGGCTTTACCCCCAGCCTGACGTTATTTGGAGGCGTGCCATGCGGGCACGCCTCCAAATAACGCCACATAGGGGTGGTGGCCTATGGTAATTAGGCCACACCCCCAAATTCGGTCCGCGCACGATGAGAGGGCGCCATATGATGGGCCGGCACAGGGTGCTCTGACCCCTGGAGCTGGCCCTGGTAGCACTATAGTAGTCAGACACCTGCCTTCTGGAGCAGGATGGTAAAACTTGCTTGATTATGATTTAGGGGTCTATTTACTAAGCAGAGTTAGGAGACAGAGTGAAAAGTGATAAGGTGCCAGCCAATCAGCTCCTAACTGCCATCTCACTGGCTGTGTTTGAAAAATGACAGTTGGGAGCTGATTGGCTGGCACCTTATCATTTTTCACTTCACCTAGCACTGCTTAGTAAATAGACCCCTTAACCTTTTACATTTTTTGGGTTTCAAGCAGGTGCCAGAAAAGTTACCCGGGACAGGTTATCCTGGGGCAAAAAAAAATGTCCAAGAATTTCTGCCTCAGATGTTTAGTGTAATAATTTGGCTAATACACCAAAATGATGCACACACAGACTTAACCCTTTCCTACTTTTATTAAGAATCTCCCACATGGGACTGCACTCCCACAGTGTAAAACGTGGACACAAGTTTCAGGACTAGATGTGTACAGTACCAATGCAGTCGCACGTGCACACACATGTTAAAACAACCAATAACAAATCTTGAGTCAGAATTCTAGGTTAACAATAAACAAATATGCAATTAAAATGGGATCAACAGTCAATTTGTAAAGGCCCTACTACAATATGGTGATAAGTTTTTTTTTTTTTTTTTTTCTCATTCATGTCCCAATGGTAACATTAAACTTTTCACACAAAAGGCATCATTTATGCAAGTCATAAAAAATATATATGTCAGGCAATCCCACCCAAAATACAGATCATCACTTTTGTATTTATCTTTATTTTTTCCAATGATCTTGACATAAAAAGTGTCCATATCCTCAAACATTACTACTGTGCACTGGCACCTACAAACTGTTAAGGCATCCAGTTTGTCCTGCCTAGTACTTTACTAGGAACAAGTGGCATCAAGGAAGTACTGCCTAATATTCATGAGGCCCGATTTACATTCTGAAATACTAGTTGCTAGTGACCAGAGAGAGTACACTCTTCTGAACATCATTTCATTGACATCCACAATAAAAGATGCCTGCACTGTGTGTAGGTGATAGGCCCAGTTTAAAAGTACCTAATTGCCTACTCACCCTGGACAGACATTGTGAGGGCTGAATCAAGGAGCCAGTTACGGTAACAACATTGTGGCAAGTAGTACAGTTGTCACTAGTTCCCGATGCATGGATAGGCTGCCTTCACAATCAGTAGGTAACAAGTACTTCTTAATGCTACAGCTATGAACAGAGCAATTTGTAAGCCAAGCATAGGGATTTTTGACAAGAATAATGTTTTACAAGTGGAGCAGAATCATAAATGAATATACACTTTACCCCTTATTTATTCATGCATGGGAGTAACATTATTTATGGCTGTTATTGTCACATCCTTTGCAAGAGGTTTCTTTGCAATCCCCTTATGCATTGTGGCAAATACAACTAATGACCTTTGTTGTAAGTAAAATAGACATATACAGTATATCTGTTACTCAAAGTGCACACCAAGCACTACAATGGCACCGGTTGTAAGTGCAAGTGTGAACACAGTTGCTGTGAGTCAGTCAACAGAAATCGGACCCCCTAATAACATTTTAGGATATGTATATTTTGATGATTGATCCCCACTCAATTTGAAAGGTACAGTTTCTGCCTGATAGACAGAAGTGTGTTACATGGTACAGTGTGTGATTCTATTTACACAAATGACATACAAAATACAAACAATATATAAATAATTGCAGAGAAACTGGTACTTGGCTGCACTGCTTACACAAGTAAGATTGGACCCTGCTTCAGAAAATGTACTAATACACAGCCCCTCCTGCCGCAGAGAAATGGCCACAGAAATTGCTTCTTATAAGTGAGGCCTACAGCAGAAAGTCAGAATCCTAATGTCAGTCTATTATACTGGGAGAAGTTCAGGCCTTGTGTGTCCAATGCTGGAATCAGGTTTGCAGTGGATCTCTGCATGGCCCATTACTGGGAAGAATGTACATTTCAGTCATGAATATCCAGATATTTTTGGTCAGCTTGCTTATGAACTTATAAAGAGCAAACCAAGTAGGAACTGAATCCTGAACCAAATTTCCAGCAAAAGGTTCATATTTACAGCCCAAGGAAAAGGGTTTTTAAAAAAAAAAAAAAAAAAAAAAGTCCATTCTAGGAGGAAGTTCAACTTCTATAGTCACAAGAGGACTGTGATGGCCTTTGTTGGTATAGCCCTACTATAACGGTGTAATGCAGCATATTGAATCTGTCCATCAGAGGTGATCAATCAATCAGCAGTTCTGGTCCTCCGCTGCACCAGTGTGAACAAGATCCGTCCTGGTCTTTGAGCCTTCTCTTACAGTACTAAGTAATAGACCAGAGAAACTTGGCACGTTTGATCCGTTTCTTCGTCTATCCAGGTCACAGGTTAAAGGGTTTCGCCAAAGTGATCTTTTCTGTATTCGGCTGCATCCCCCTGTCCATCATTTTCATCATCTTAAACAAACAAGAATGAAATGTTAGGTGCATTTTTTGCATCTGATGGCATTAGTATTATTTGCAGTAGATTGTTCCAATAATATCAGATTAGATCCTAAGATAATAAAGGTAGCTTGCGCTATGAAGAGGTCATTAACAAATAATGGAGACATGGTGGATGATGGGAAAAAAATATATATATATCACCTATACCCCTGGCACTTAATAAGAGATAAGCATAACAGAAGTTTGGACAAAACCTTCCAAGAGCATAGAACAAAAAAACAAAAAGGAACACTGCGCTAAGTAAACTCAAAATATATACCGCTTTATTCCTTCAGTAGTTTACTGCTATGCAGACACGGACCGGAGTGAGCCGATGGCGAGAGAGTATATAGTATCGGTAATATACAGTATGTGGTTCTGACAATATTAATGCCACTGTAGTGATATCCAAATACCTTGCTCTTTTTGAATGTCCTGCTTTCTTATCAGCCTAATGAGCGGCAAACAGTACTGATTCTGGTGCCGGGACCACTGCCTGTAAGGAAGAACCTGTGGCCAGAGCGGTGCAACGCGGTAGAACGGCAGAAAGAAGCAGGTGGAAGCAATCAGGTAGAGCAGTAAACAGTCAACGTGTTTCATCTCCTTTGCAAGTGGTATATTTCCACCAGCTCATACTAGCTGCCATTGTCACCAGTGTGCACACTGATATTTTCCCAGCTCACTGCACGATATTACCCATATTCTCAACATCAGCTGATGAACATTATTAACCTCAGAGTATACTTTGTAATTACTTCTCTGTGCATTCCCAAAGCTTTTTGATATTAATGTTACCTCTTTGAAAGTTTCTGGAAGGCTTAAGCTGGCCATACACGATAAAATTATCGGGGTGATCCGCCCGATATCTGCGGATCGCCCCGATAATTGTAGCGTGTGTGCAGCCGACCGAGGGTTAAATATTGCTCGGTCGGGCATGCCGGATTGTCCAGCATGCCCGTCCGATGCGATATTTAGGGGGTAACCTGTTGGCTACATCGGGCACTGTATGCCCAGCCGCGGCCGACAGACCGACATTTCCTGTGTTCCTTCCCATTGAAGGAACAGGGAAAGGTCTCCTCCCCCGCGGGCGGAGCACAGATGTAGGGCAAATACACCAAGTAATCTCACAGTGTATGCCGGAGACATCTGCGGGCTGGCAGGCTGCCAGATAAAATGTCTGACGGTCTCACAGACATTTTATCTGGAAGTGTATGCCCAGCTTTAGTATCCTACCCTGGCTGCCTAATTGAATAATTGTGCTTATGGTGTATGTAAAATTAATCCATTATCTCAAATATTTAGTTTACTGAGCAACTGAATTTGTATTCTAAGTAAAAATGTTGACATTTAATTATTCCTATTTTGTATGATAGATAGATGAGATAGAGATTATATATATATATATATATATATCTCTCTCTCTCTATCTATCTATCTATCTATATAGCAAACAATGCCCCGCCACTCCAGTGCGTCTCCAATATATCAGCACCCTCTATATCAATACCAGAAAATGAAAGGCGGCACTCAGAGACTACTATAAACTGTGAACCCTAAACGAGGATATTTTTTATTCAGTCACCATTTCAGGGATCAAGTCCCCTTCCTCAGGACACCATACTAATATATATATATATCTCAGTAAAAACAAATATTTTTTTATTATACTGGAGCCTCATTGTTTCAGCTGACAGAACTGACCTCATTTCTTACGCATTGTAATTTATATATACACTTTTTGAGTTTACATAGCGCAATGTCCCTTTGTTTTTTTGTAATAAATAATAAAGACTGTTTGCTGTGCTAAATAATGAATTCACTATATTATAATGCAGAACCACAACTTACCACACACATTAGGAAGTATTTTGGATCTAGTACTGTATACATTTTGGATGTAATTTAAAATTTCTTGGGCTGCAAACACTGATACAATGCATCACAATGTTCTGTAAAACTAGCAAAGCAAGGTTCACCCATGTAGTTTCAAACGAATACAAAAAATGGTAAAAGGATGTAGAGCCACAAACCAAATGGATCCTGGACACACACACACCGGGCAAACTATAAACTGTGCCAGGCTGAAATGTTATCTGTGAAAACTGCAGAGGATATAGCATTTAGCCTGCAACAAACAGAAAGTACAATGATCTAATGCTAAATGTACATCACATGTGCAACTCGGAAAGCAAAATATCATTGTAACCCAGACGTTGTAATGTATTTAGAAAAGACATGCACAACAATAGGGAAAACCACACCAGGCAGGCAGAATAGAAGCACTACACCCCATAGTCACCTAAAGTGTCCAGTACTGAATGCTATTGCTGTGATAAGGTTACATGTAGCAGATGCTCCTGGAAGCTGGAGTCTAGATAGGTCATCTGGATAGTCCAGAGCTGGATTGAGAAAAACAATGGGATAACTTGATGCAGATAGAGCCCACGCTCACCTTGTACATCTTCTTCTCCCCCATCACCATCCTCTTCCTCATTGTAGGCCAGCTCTGCCTGCTTGTCTGCCTCGTACTCACCCACGTTCCCATCATCCCCGTTATAATCTGCCACTTTTGAACCATGTTGAGCATCAACAGGGGACTCATTCTCATCAAAAAACCGACCTGAGAAGTCGGGAGTGACAGGAGCAGAATGGAACAGAAAAGCAGGAGAGAAGGAAGGAAAACATGAGTATGTTAGGAAACATCAGCATGGACAGGATAGGACTCAAGGTCCAGAGATTTAGCTGCTGCACTTCTATAAACAAAATGACAACACAGACATCTAAAAAGTTGTCTTCTAATAATAGTAAAAGTAGGCCAAAAAATGAAAGGAGACCAGATCCATAGGACCCACCGAGACAGGATCTCCTTGTGACACGATGGACAGGGCATACTATTCCAATACAATTCAACAACATGGAAACCGTGCCCAGGTGTACAAGACTTTGTATATAAAAGTGTAAGTTGCATGTGGATAATAATCTGTGTGTGGTAAGAAGCTCCGCATTTATGGGACGCAGACCAGGTGGAGGAGCAAAAAGTGTTGTCGTGATTATAACGGGGGGGCATGCATAACAGTGACACATGCATGGAAAGACATGATGATGGAGAGGTGGCTCGTGCATTTCAAACGGCTGGTAAAAGTAAGTGCCAGGTTGAAGGGAAGTTATGGGCAAGAGGTAGACATTAAATATATAAACTGGCATAAAAATGGGGAGTAGTGACAAGAGCACATAGAGAATGTCAAGTGTCCAGCAACAAGTATGAGAACACATCATGAAACAGCAGGTTCAGGTGTGAGCGAAAGTTACATACAAGAGACATGAGGGAGGATCTAAAGATAAAAGGATTTCAGCAAGAACTATGACAACATACCAGCACATAGTGTGTGTAAAGTGGGATGGGAAAATGTGTGTACAGAAGATGGTGGAAATAAAGAACTATATGAAAAACTGGACTCAGACAAGTGTGTAAAAATTAGAAAGAAAAAAAAAAAAACACAACAACATGAAAAGAACAAGCATGTCCTTCATCCCATATCAGGGTAATTATTACACTCCTAAGTTCACAATCATGGAGCCCAGTAACTATGCTGATACAACATTGGGTTCTTTGCATCACACCAATGGTCATGGGAGGAAAAACAAAACAAAAAAAAACACTCTTTAGCCAATCTGCACTCCAACATAATAGCAACAACACTCTTGTCTAATTGTGTTTTCCATTAGAAATATACTCTTATGGCTTATCCCAACACCATGAAGTGGCTGCACTACTGAGATACACAACATGGCTACATTTTCATCAGTAATGACAATAGCTAGGGCAAAGAGCAGGTCTGAATCACAGTTGTGGCAATTTGCTATTGTAAGCTGACCATAAATCTAATGCAAGCAACAAGAATGTCACCAATGTAGCTATTATTAAGAACTGTGATATAAATGAGGCAGCCTGACACACACACACACACACACACACACACACACACACACACACACACACACACACACACACACAGTAGCTGGATGACCACATCCACTATACTGACTGTATGCAAATATGTAGGGTGCAACAATATATATGCAGCAATATAAAGCAAAAAAAAAAAAAAAAAAGGATTTTGTTACTGTTAAATCAATCTCTCTGAATTCAGTAGGGGATACTGGAATGATACTCATGGGGTATAGACGGGTAGAGAGTGGGGCTGGCACTTTAAGAACTTAAACGTGTGTCTGGCTCCTCCCCCTCTATGCCCCCTCACATCCTCAGTTAAAGAAATTAGTCAGAGAGGAGAGAAGACGGACTAATCCAAGATGGAGGAAAAACCAGACACAACAAAACACATCTGAACAGAACAACAAACACCAGAAAACAAGTTATAACAGGGCAGGGAGGGCATCACAGTGTCCCCTGCTGAATTCGGAGAAACGGATTTAACGGTGAGTACCAAAATCCTATTTTCTCCTTCATTAAGCAGGGAACACTGGAGTGACACTCATGGGGACGGGAAGAAATGCGCTGCGACACCTGCAAAACAGAATGGCCAAAGTGACACCCAGTGGCCGCAAAGGTGTCAAACTAGTAGAACCGCACAAAAACGTGTGTGCCAGACCACGTGGCCGCCTGATACAACTGTGCGACAAAAACCCCCCTGGCAGAATGTGCAGAACTGGATACTGGCGGAGTCTGAGATGCAGCCAAATAAGCCTGACGAATCGTCAGACGGATCCAACGTGCCACGGTCTGCTTAGAAGCAGGCCAACCATGTTTGGCTGCATCGTAGAGGACGAACAGAGTATCAGACTTCCTCAATGAAGGAGTACAATCCACATAAATCCTCAAGGCACGCATCACATCCAGGGAGCATGAAGAAGGAGAGTCCTTACATTAACCAGCCCATTGTGGTGCCGGTCTTGTCTGTGTGGAGGAAACCACCTTTGGAAAAAAAACGGGTGCGAAGCACCAGGCAATAGTCGTGGAAAACAAAAGTATGGCCCACGGTAGGAAAGGGCGCCCAGCTCAGACACCCTTCTGGCAGGAGCCAGGGCCAGTAAAAGTACCGCCTTCCATGACAAAAACTTCAAATCAACAGTTTCCAGAGGCTCAAAAAACGCCGGTTGAAGAAAGGATTGAACCAAGGGGAGATCCCATGGCGTTTTCGGGGGTACAAATAGAGGCTGAACCCGAAGGACCCCCTGTAAGAAGGCTCACTGGCATCAAAAGAAAATGGACAGGGCGGAAACTTGATCCTTCAGGGATCTCAATCCAAGGCCGGCATCCAGGCCCGCCTGCAAAAATAAAAAAACTGTCCCAGGCGAAAAGAGGTTGTAGGAAAACCCCGCCTTTCGCACCAAGACACATAGGACTTCCACATCCAATGATAGTGGGCAGGCTTCCCACTATGCCTGCAGCATGGTCAGAATGACCAACCGTGGAATGCCCCTGCGCCTCAACAGCCACGCCGTTAAACGTACACCTCCTGTTGGAGAAGATCTGGCCGCAGAGGAAGCGGCCATGGTTGGTCTATCAGGAGCATCCAGAGGTCGGAGTACCAGCTTCTGTGGGGCAGTCCGGGGCCACAAGGATGAAAGTGGCTTTCTACCTCTTGATCCGGTTGAGCATCCAAGGAAGGAGAGGAATTGGTGGGAACAGATATGCAAACTGGAACTGCCATGGAACAGTGAAGGCGTCGACCACCACTGCTGCCGGGTTCTGAGTATGGGAGCAATATCAGAAAGCTGATGATTGAGTCTGGGCGCCACGAGGTCTATTTGGGGTAAGCACCAACGTCGAAGCAGCTGCTGAAATACCTGCGGATGAAGGGCCCATTCCCCCGGATGAAGATCCTGACGACTGAGGTAGTCCACTTCCCAGTTGTCCACACTGGGGATGAACACCACCGACAGACCCGCAGCATTTTTTTCTGCCCAGACAAGGATGCAAGATACCTCGCGCATGGCTGAGCGACTTCTGGTTACTCCCTGACGGTTGATGTATGCCACCGCCGTGGCGTTGTCCTATTGTACCCAAATGGGAAGGCCCCTCAACAAGGGAAATGACTGAACCAGGTCATTGTAAATTGCTCCTGACACGGCCAACGGCTCTAAAGGTGATGGTCCAGTACCACAGCTCCCCAGCCCCTGAGGTTGGCGTTCATTCAGGAAAACCCAATCCCAAATGCTGAACAGACGACCCGCTTGCAGATGTCTGGGACTGTAGCCACCACAAAAGGTATATACGCATCCTGGGAGAGAGGCGTACCAATTGATACATCTGTAGATGAGATCCGGTCCACTGGGATAGGAGATCCAGCTGCTAGGTTCCCGAATGGAATCGACCGAATTCCAAGGCCTCAAAGGAGGCCACCATCTTCCCCAAAAGGCGGATGCAGATGTACCGACATCCGTCGAAGGTGAAGGACGAGCCTGACAAGCGCCTGGATCGCCAAGGCCTTGTCCACTGAAAGGAACACCTTCTGTACAGTAGGGTCGTGTCCAGGATCATCCCCAGAAAGTGGAGCCGCTGCGATGTAATCAGCTGAGACTTTGGGAAGTTGATGATCCAGCCATGTTGTGCCAGTAAGTGATAGGTGGTCGACACATTCTTTATAAGCCTCTCTCATGCCGGCGCCTTTAGGAGATCGTCCAAATAGGGGACTATGGGCCTGATTCAGACCCGCTCGCAAGCGGGTCGATGGCCGGGCAGTGCGCATGCGCGGCATGAGCGAGCGAGAAATCACTCGCTCTGGCGCTCGCATCCAAAAGGGGCGGCTGTCAATGTTGATCGACAGCGCGCCCCGTTTCATAGGCAGGCCGGGGGGGTGGGGTGGCTGGCCAAATGGAAGCGTTCCCGAAGGAACGCCTGCCGTTTGGGGGCGTCCCCACGAGTGATGTCAGTGGTGAGCTTCCGGCTCTATTAGAGCCGGAAGCTCACTGGGGCTTGCGACGGACGAGACCCTACCACAAGGGTCTCGTCGCAAGCCCATCATCTGGCCGCTCGCTAAAGCTGTGGGTGGTCACCCACAGCTTAGCGAGCGGCCAGGAGGCCGAACAAAAAAAACAAAACATGCGGCCGCCCTGATTCAGAGCGAGCGCTCGCTTTTTGCGAGCGCCTCTGAATCAGGCCCTATGGTCATGCCCTGTAGCCGCAGAAGAACAACCATGGAAGCCATAACCTTCGTGAACACTCGGGGAGCAGAAGAGAGTCCGAACGGAAGAGCTCGGAACTGATAATGGGATTTCTGAATCTAAAACCACAGAACAGCCTGATGCTGTTCCCAAATCGGAATGTGTAAATAGGCGTCTTTTATTTTCAGAGACACTAGGAATTCCGCTGGTTCCAGGGCCGCTATTACAGAGCGCAGAACTCGATTTTGAACCTTCGAAAAGTGAGATAGAGATTCAGGGACTTAAAGTTCAAAATGGGTTGGACCGTGCCGTCCAGCTTGGGTACCACGAACAGGTTTGAGTAGAACCCCTCCTTGCGCTGGTGGAAGAGATTCCGACACCAGGACCTCCAAGTCCAGTAGCTTCGTAATGGCCTGTAGCAATACCGCTCGCTTTGCAACTTAGGCCGGTAGCCCCGTCGTGAAGAACAGACGGGGAGGAGGGAACGCAAATTCTATTCTTAGAATGTAAGCTCTTGCGAGCAGGGCCCTTTTTCCTCACGTGCTTCTTCTTGTCTTACTTTTACAATGGCACCTAAAACTTGGTTACTGACACCCTGCTGCTTATTTAGGTATTATGCAGCATTGTTTATAAATCATGTACTTGTCCTGCATTGTCTGTACTGTTAATAACTGTCTTGTGTGCTCATTTGTTTCTGTACTTTGTAAGGTGCAGCGGAACCCTTGTGGCGCCATATAAAGGATAATAATAATAATAATAATAATAATAATAATAAATTCGATAACCTTGGGCTATGAGGTTCCGAACCCAAGCGTCTGAGCAAGTCCTGAAGACAGTTGAGGCGTAGGAGTTGTGACTTGTGATTGGTTCACAAAGTCACAGAAATGTGTTTATAGTGTTTAACTAATAACACGTGACTTGGAGAAACAGAAGAGAATAGAAATCCATCCAGCAGTATTAGAAGCACCTGAGATCACACTGAGCAGCCACAGGCACGTTACTTATATTCTTCACCCACCAATTTATTTTCATCTGTTTCTGTATTATCTATCTCTATGCATATGTAGTTTTATCATTTTAAATGATCAATAGAAGTTACATATTCCAATGTGTCTTTTTCTCTTATACCACACAGTCCTAATGCTAATCTAGAAAATAAAAAAGTACATAGGTCTGCGCTGGTGTCTACTAAGAAATTGGGTATACACTCCAAAGCCATCAATCTTAATTTTATTAACAATGAAAATCCACTGATGGTCTCTGGATGAATGAGCGCACCACTGTGTTGTTTTCTGTTCCTAATGCCAATCTATATTATTTATAAGTGGCAATAACAGTGGTCCTACCTGTAAGTATAATCACATAGACCTGGCAAATACCATACTGATTCTATGGCATTTAATATATTGAATTGTCTTTATTATGTAGGTAACCTTTCTGCAGTGAGTACCTAGAAACCCCCCCCTGGCCGCCGCTCCATCGCCGCGCAGCTAAACAACATTTTTTTTATTTTTTTTTATTAAAAGGAGCTGCCGGAGTTCAGCAACTGGCTGCGGCTGGAGCTGGGCTGGCTGACTGTAGGGGGAGCTGCTGCAGCAGCGCGAAGCTCCTCCTAGGAAGTTCAGATGGGGCATCGACTGCCAGAGGGCCAGGCTGAGCTGCCGCCGGGTGACTGCATTCCTAGCGCTTTCTCCTGGACCTGGAACCCAGGTGAAGTTATGTGGGGGGTGCCCAGTGGGGGAGGAGCCGCCGGCAGGGGGTTACTGCCAACGCAGTGGGGCGGGGGGGTTTGCCAGTGGGGGTGTTCTTTAATAATTGACGCTGTGCTTCCTTGCCTGTGCTTATGTTTTTTTGTGAAAGGGGTGTGTGTGTATGTATGTCAGTGTTTGTGTCAGTGTATAGTCCTTGTGAGTGTCTGTCTAAGTTAGACTGTGTGTGTCTGACATTGTGTGTGAAATGCCGAACTAACTGTCCATCATCCAAATAATTAATAGATAGATAGATATATATCTATCTCCCCACAGTTCGGCTGGCACTCTGAACAACGCTGTGACAGCTTGATCCTGTGCCAGAATCCAATATCATATCATACACCCCCAAAAAACAAACGGCACTGTAAAAAGATCAACAGTTTGTATGGTTCTAACGACAAGCTATTGTTCTTTACACCAGTGGTGTGTGTGTGTGTTTTTTTTCCCCGTATTTGGAACCCCCCGTCAAATTCCTGCGTTTGCCACGTTTACATTCGTTTGGCCTTTTTAGCAGATGTTATATGTATTTTAATAAAATTAACAAAAAACAATAAAGTTTGTGGTTTTAATTAAATTACCCCCACCCATGTACCCCCACATTAAGTTGGGCTTCTTTTGGGGCTTTTTTGGATTGTCCAGGGCTTGTTTTTCACTCATCGGTTGCTTGTTTGTCATTTTAAAGTTGCAACACTGGCCCTAAGGAGAGCCGCCGGCAGACGGGCGCTAACAAAACAGGAGGTGTGCGCACTTTTATACCGCTAACCAAGCCTATCCACACTAACGGGGAAGGCTGGGAACTTACCCCACTATGCCACTTGGTACGCGGTGGACCTGGGGGGACCCGGACCCAGCCAAGTGCAGCTGTGGTGGGTCCCCCTTCTACAACAGCCATGGCTATGTGTGGTCAGGGACCCGAACGCGCACCTCATAAGGCGGCGGCAAGTCCTCCACCGCGGGTCCCACAGTGCAGGCAGACAAGGGATACACTCTGTTTGTGCTGATTAAAATAGAATAAAAAAAAAAATGCAGGGAGATGCTGCCAAGGACCGGCTCCCTTGGCACAGTTTTTACATTTATTTACATCCAGATCATGATGTAAGGATAGTGGCACACATACACTTGCATATCGAATGCTATATTTATATACTGTACTATATACACAACATTCTTGGCACATATGCTCTATGAATGTTCCCAGCCAGAACTCGTGTGCCAGGAATGGCGCTACGTGCAGACAAATAGTGCCCGTGACACTACACAAGGTTATCTCAGTTGGTAAACTGTAAACTTATTTTATGTCATTAAAGTAGAAAAGTAGCATGACAACAGTGTTCCAGTATCTACTTTGGATGACCCCTGCAATGTACTGAGCACTGAACTATGGGCCCGATTCAGCAAGGATTGCAACTGCTAATACACACGCAATCGGCCAATAGTTGTGTACTGTGCATGCATCGCAGTGCAGGAACCAGCCATTGCGATCGCAGTGACTACGTAGACCCATTGCAGAGTGATTGACAGGAAGTGTTGTTTGTGGGAGGTGCAGGGGTGGGATTGGCGAAACGCAGGCATGCCAGTGCGTTTGAACGTCGTTGCATGGGCGTGCATAAAAATAGCCACTGAGATGCCTTACGCAGCCTGAGTACTCATAGCGTGTGAGGAGGTTAGCAATTTCTGAGTAAGGTCAGAGCTTGTGCAAGTGTACTTGAGGCTTGCGATGGTACTCAATGTTACCGATGGTTTCGCAGTCTTGCCAAAGGATTACGGATGTGTGTAAGGTAAAGTGGGCGACCTTATGTTGTGCTGCAGTGGCATAGCGATCTCAACGGATTAGCATACTATCGTAGTGAGACTGTGTGCGTAATCTCTATTGCAATCACAGTTGCGATCCGTAATGAAACAGGCCCCATCTCCGCTGTGTTGCTGAAGATAAAGACCAGAACACTGCAGTGATCAGTACAAGCACAGCCTTCCATGTGTATTGCTGAAGTATTGACCTGGGACATCAGTTGTAAAATTCAAGTGAAAGCCGTATATAATATATTTTGCTTAACTATTAATAACAGGAATCTCAAGACATAGGACATATCAGAGCTATGAATTAAGGGACTGACTCAGAGATGGATGCAATGCTGTGGTTATCGGGGGTCTGCGCCTGCATCAGAGTTGTAATTCGTATACATCACGTCTCATTTTTGTTGTCGCTTGCAGTGAAAGTTTATTCGCAAAGTGAGTAACAGCCATGGACCGCTTTTGGGCGTGTCTCAGCCTGTGACTGTAATCCTGGGCGTAGTAAAAAGGTCTCCAGCGTCTCAGTTCCTGCACCCATAGGACAGAAGGCAAGCTATTGCCTGATAATACTATGACTGCTGCCTTTGGAGAGGATACACCTATTTGTGCTGCAGGATTTGGAGGTTATACACCATTTAATTTTTGTATTATTGTCAGCCAGCCATCTGGAAAATTATTTCTCTGTATATGGTTCATCCACCCATTTGGAATGAATTATCCTATCAGTGATGGTGTCTTCCCATTGTATGATTGTTTACATTTTAAATGTGTTTTGATACCCCTGATGAAGTACACTAATGGACGAAATGCATAGGATTTAAGCACTTCATCCATTATCGCAAAGGGCCCCTGTCATGTTAGCCGACTCCCGAAAGGGTGAAGGCAGGAGTACTTACCAGCTCCCTGTACAGTGGTATTGGATGACTTCAAATATGACCAATAGATATAGCTTAAAATGTTGAAGTTTACATATTGGAATTTCTACGCAAAGAAAAATAAGTAATCTGAAGTTTTGAGATAAGAATAGACAGACCAAGTTTTGGACTTACTACTTATAGGAGAACATTCTATAGGAGAACACGATTTAGATTATCTATAAAATGGTTTATCTAGTGCCCTAAAATAAATAAATAGATCGATATATCTAAAAGACTTATAAATAAAAGAAGCACGTGGCACTTTGCCATTTATCCTTTTTTTTTTTACATACTTTGCACCAGAAATGTCTATTATGAGATTCCCCTTTTAAACATAGATTTCTTGTTCTATATATGTTTTTATTTCTCCTTTTAAATTTGGATATATATGTATTTATAGATTAATTGCTGTCATTAGCATAATAAATATTGAAAAAATAAATAAATAAATATATATATATATATATATATATATATATATATATATTTCCTGTCTTTTTCATTTATCAAGTAAGATATACAGTATATCATCTGGTTTGTGATAGATTTTAAAAGATATATGTTCCAAGTATATACATAGAGGTGTATGCTTTACACTATTATTTTGCACACTTGCACTGACACTTTATAATACCTGTTAAGTTTAAATTTTTTATTACACTCATCCATACGTTTATTAGAGATTATTTTTAAATTATTGTTTATATATAAAGCAGTTCGTGACTACCTTCACAGTTGTATTATTCATTTTTTTATATTTATTTAGTATTTCACATATATATTTTCCATATGTATGCACTAATTGCACTCACAGTATCAATATTATTTATATCTTAGTCCTATTTATTGTATTAGGACACCGTACAATTGTATATTAATATATTTATTTATTACTGCTTAAATAGATTATCTATCTTACTATTTATATGTGAGCACTGCTGATGCTATATACCAATTTTTTTTTTAATATATATATATACATATACACATACACACACACACACACACAGATATGTTCATATAAGAGTGTGTAATAAAATAAATATATATATCCAGTTATTTATATAGCGCACACATGTTCCGCAGCGCTTTACAGAGAATATTTGGCCACTCACATCAGTCCCTGCCCCAGTGGAGCTTACACTCTATCTTCCCTACCACATGCTCACACACATACACATTAGGGTTAATTTTTGTTGGGAGCCAATTAACCTACCTGTATATTTTTGGCGTGTGGGAGGAAACCGGAGTACCCGGAGGAAACCCACGCAAGCACAGGAAGAATATACAAACTCCGTACAGGTAGAGCCGTGGTGGGAATCGAACCCATGACCTCAGTGCTGTGAGGCAGTACTGCTAACCATTGCACAATCTGCGCTGCCCTATATTATAATGTATATATAAAACTTTTTTTTATTCACCCGTCTATGTCGGGGGACTGTATGCACCTTTGTTATGAGACCCCCAAAGAGCTAGTTATGCCCCTGATACCGCAGGTAGGTGCACAGATTATTCCTACAGCCAGATTGTCCCACATGCTTTTGGGAACTTTTAAAAAGGCATCATAATCAATTTCCAGCCAACATAATGGTGTTTAGAAGCCCAAATCAACGGTTTCTCATTATTCTATTCATTTGGGGATTTGAAGTTCAATTTTGAGTTCGATTGACGTTCGATTTGCAAATCGAACGTTAGTAAATGAAAGGATCCTATATTCAACTATGGGAAAACATTGATGTATTGCCTATATTCCATTTTGAGTGAAATTCAGTTTCCTGATCAATTTGACATTCGATTTTGGCTTTAGCAAATTCTCATTATCAAAATCGAATGGCAAATCAAACCAAAATCAAATGGCAAATCGAACAGAATCTAAAATCAATCGTAAATATACCCCCTGGAATGTTAGAACTACATCATTAGCAGTACCAAAATAGACCAGCAGATGGTGATCTGTAGCTTTCCATGCTTTCATTCTTGTATTTACTGTCCAAAAAAATTATATGGTGTATGTCATTTTCTCACAATCATCAGTCTAACATTAAAACCACCTGCCTAATATTGTGTAGGTCCCCTTTATACTGCCAAAATAGCACTGACCCATCGAGGCCTGGACACAGCAAGACTTCTGAAAGTGTCTTGTGGTATCCGTTACCAAGTTTCCAGGTCAGGACTCCATGGCTCGGACTTGTTTTTCAAGCACATCCCCTCAGATGCTCGATGAGATTGAGATCTGGTGTATTTGGAGTCGAAGTCAACACCTTGAGCTCTGTCACGTTCCTCAAACCATTCCTGACAATGTTTGCAGTGTGGCAGGGCGCATTATCCAGTGGAAAGAGGCCACTACCATCAGGAAATACCGTTCCCATGAAGGGGTGTACTTGGTCTTGAACAATTTTTAGGTAGGTGGTATGTGTCAAAGTGACATCCACATGAATGGCAGGACCGAAGGTTTCCAAAGCAGAACATTGCCCAGAGTATCACACTGCCTCCGCCGGCTACCCTGGTGCAATCTCTTCCCCAGGTAAATGACACACAGACACACACCTGACCGTCCACATGATGTAAAAGAAAACATGATTCATCAGACCAGGCTGCCTTCTTTCATTGCTCCATGGTCCAGTTCTGATGCTCACGTGCTAACTGTGAGCGCTTTTGACAGTGGTCAGTATGGGCAACTTGACTGGCCTGTGGCTCAAAGCCCCATGTGCAGCAAGCTGTGATACATGGTGTGTTCTGATACCTTTCAATCATAGACAGCATTAACTTTTTCTGCAATATGTGCTATAGTAGCTCTTCTGCGAGACCACACCAGTGGGGCTAGCCTTAACTCCCCAAGTGCATCAATGAGCCTTGGGTGCCAATGACCCTGTTGCCGGTTCACCAGTTGTCCTTCCTTGGACCACTTTGGGTAGGTACTAACCACTGGGAACACTCAACCAGAGCTGCAATTTTGGAGATACTATGACTCAAGTATCTAGACATCATAATTTGTCCCTTGTCAAAGTCGCTCAGGTCCTTAGGCTTAACCATTTTCCCTGCTTCCAACACATCAGCTTCAAGAACAGAGCATTCACTTGCTGACTAATATATTCCACCCCTTGAAAGGTGCCACTGTAATTAGATAATCAATGTTATTCACTTTCAAATGACGGTCAGAATACTGACAGCGGCATCCCAACGGTAAAAATCTAGATAAATTTTGGTGTGTATGTTAACCCAAATCTCAACCCTAAACCTCCTCTCCTGCAGCCTAACCCTAACCCACCCCTCCCGCGGCCTAACGCTAACTTTTCTGCACATGCACAGGATCTGCACAGTGCATGTGACAGTCGCAGTGCCCCTAAGCCACAGCATGCGTTTTGGGGGTGGGGAATGGACTGACTGTCTGAAAATGGGGGCTTGTCATCCTTGTTTTCTTGGAGTGGCGAGGCCAGTGTCTGCATCGTCCAACGCAGATTTACCTACCTCGGCTTTCGGAGCTGTGACAGCCACTCATTAGCCTGAGGCTGGGTACGCATTAGATGACCGGCAATCTTGCCAACAGTCGGATCGATTTACCTTCACCCCGGACCATGCAAGATTGCTGGTACATATATCCTGATATATGAATGATGGAATGATATCTTGTTACGTACTTCATTACACTTCACAGTCCCACATACAATTATCAAGTGATTGGCCTTGCTGCACGGCCAATCACACGATATTGCATGCAACCTGCGGGAGTGCACAATCATGGGTACACATTAGACTATGTGTCGTGTCCGATATGCTGTTCTGATCCACCTCAAAATGATATACAGGACAAAATATCGTCTAATGTGTACCCCAGCCTTAAGCTGGGTACACATTAGATGATAGGTCGCCCGATCCGGCGGTTTGTGTCGACTTATCGGCCAGTGTGTACCGACTATGAGCGACCATGCGCACTACTGTGAAGTCATTCATCACATCGACAGATCAAGTCTATATGTTGCTCAATCTGTCAATTTGAGGAACGACCCCATGTTTGTTGAGGCGGCTGGTGAATGACATTTTGTGCAGTGGTTCAGATTGTGCGATATCAAATAACTAGCGTTCCCGCTAGGCTGTTTTAGCGGGGCGCGGCGCCCTGCCCTCCTTCTGGAAGGCAAAAAGCACCCTGCCCTCCAGGAGGGCAAAAAGCGCCCTGCCCTAACAGCCTGCGGGAGCAGTCTTCACCCGCGGGTCAGAGTGTCCCGCGGGTGAAGAAATGTGCGGTGACCCGGTCACCGCCGGAGAATAGACGCCGGGCGCATGCACGAACGTCCGTAAGTGCCGGGCACGCCCCCAAGAGTGACGAAAAGGGGACGCGTCTTATAGACACGGCCCTTTTTGATGACCACGCCCCCTTCTCGGTCGGGCGCGCGCACGAACGTGCCCTCTCTAGCTCCGGCGCCCTGCCTCACGCCGGAGCTAGAGTGAACACTAAAATGACTGCAGGATATGTCGTTCATGGCATCGTGCGTCGGCTGGGTACACACACGATGCACCGATGCGAATAGCAAACAACTCTGAATCAGGACCTTAATCAGATTGGCAAAGGCAACATTCCTATATATATGTTTTTTTTTACTAGCTGTGATGCCGAATTTAAGAACATGAACTGTAAATGATACATTAAAAAAAACAAAAAATAAATTAGTAATATTAGTGAAATATGAATAAGAACTGGCAATATTGAATATAGGTACTTTATGAATAATATGACTTCCCAAAAGCACTGACGGTTTAAAGGATCTTTACTGAAGTAATCCTATTGATGTGATTCTGCTACTCTCCTATACCTTTCTGTATACATCGTATGTTATCCTAACTTTTAAACAGGTCTCTCGCTGCACTGGTTTGGTGTTGTAGCAAGTTTTACATTTAGCACTTTTTATTGTCACACTATAAATGGCTTGCTCTAGCTCCATATCTATAGGCTTCTGCTGAGGAATTAACAAGGTAAGTCTTACTTTGCTTTATATTAGGAAATATCATGGACTTCGGCTCTTTGGGGATTTGTTTCAGGGGTAGTTGACCAAAGTGCAGGGCATTTTCCTCTAATGGGGGCACAGGATCCTTCTTGGCACCAGGAGGTAGGTACTTGGCTAGAGAGAGAAAAGTCTGATCATTGCTGTGCTCTCAAATCTGATCTTTTCAGCCATTCCTTAAAAGAAAGCAAAAATGATCCAAATACCTTGAGCATTGGTAATAGAGTCGGTCTGTAAGGACGGCTGCTTCTCGGACTCTACAATATCATGTGGCATGGCACCAGTGTCGTCTTTCTTTCCAGCTACATAAAGTATATTCCTTTAGTTAATAACAATGATACCCCAGAAATGTCCCAATCCCTACCATCTGCTTCAGGCTCACCAGTGGGGACAATATTGGGCTTTGCCGGCTCACTGTCTTCTATTTCTGGCATTCCTGCATCACCACCAACTTTGGCACCATCTAAACAATCAAATTGAAAAACTTCAGTAAGGATCAAGAAACTTAAAGCAATACTACTATGCAAAAATACAGTAACCTAAGATATGTGTCATTATTATTAATAAATACTTCCTTTATTAAATTACTGACTAGCATTGCTCCTATGTGAGATGCTGTATATGGAAAGGAGCTGCTGACAGAACAGGGTTCAACTAATGATGAACATACAGTACATGATCCATACAGAGCCATACCCAGCTGACGGAGTACTTTGTAATCCATTCCCTCTTAACATTTTTTAAAATCTGAGCCTCAGAAGACTTAAGTCAGCTCTTCAAGATAACTATATGATAATAGAGAATGGCATTTCCCAGGATGAACATGCCCAGTCCAAGCGGGGACACGTGCTGCACCCCCTATCCCTCAATGCTGCAATGGAGAGGGGACAGACCAGCAGGAGGAGGACCCAGCAACGGCAGGTAAGTATAACAGGGGTCAGGATAGCGGCAGGCTGATGTGACCTGGGATATCCTGGGTCCATTTTACTAGTTAAATGATATTGGACGCATTGTGACTAAGCTGCAAGCAAAGCCCCTTATTAGCCCTGCCTCTTGTTGCTGCCATTACGTGGCTGCAGACTATTTCCATGACTGAGTGAAGAGTGCAGATGTAGTGTTCCCAATGGAAGGGAGCCTATATTTAAGGTAATGTGGAGCAAGAAGAGTGGGATAAGTTTTGCACTGTTTGCCTTTTATAGGTGAAATTAACCATCAACAGAGATAATAGGTTTTCCAATCTGGGTGAGTCCTTGCTCGGCGTTGTGCGTCCCACATTTGGGGTGCATGATCAATACCAAGTTGTAAATCCAGAGAAGGAAACAGAACTACTGAACTCTACAGTACAGACGTTCCTAAAGGAGAACAATATAGAGAATTTCTACAAGTCATAGCTCCTCAGTATAGGGAGGTGGAATACAGTATATAATAATGTCACCATTATGGCCTACTCAGGAATAAGAACAATATATTTCAGTGGTCCTGATTCCTTAAGTGGTTATTGACATAAGAATGAACAGGATATAAGTACACTAGGGGTTAATAAATGCTGATACATCTCCTGTAGGTAAACTACATCATGATAATAATTTGTATGATCCATAAAATACTTTGTGCAAATCTGTAACCAGTGGAATTAGTCCCATGATATGTATCACTGATAAATACTAGTCTCCTAAAGAAGATCTAAAAGGCATCTTCCATATAATATTACTAATGTTACCATAACTTGTTTAATAGGTATAATATTATATATCTCAGTCCTGTTCCAGAAGAGTTCTTAGTTACAGAACATATTATAGGAAGTGTGTTTGAACAGCAAGGGTCATAAAACTTAACAAATTTACACAGCAATCACTTTTTTAAGTGGTCTCACAGAGATCATGGAGGGGGCTGGCAAGGATGGCTGCTTTAAATAAAAAAGAAAAAAAAAGAAAAATCATTTTAGGGATTGCTAGTTCACCTGTTAAAGGGGCACATCCACTAGGCGACTAATGAAGGACTGAACGATAACGATATCATTCATTAAAATGTGCAGTGCCTACACTGAACGATATATCGTTCTGTGCAGGCACCCTCCCTCATCCCTGAACATGGTCAATCTGTCGTTATCGGCAGATTGACTGGCATGTTCAGACTATGATTGATGTCAGAAACAACCAGCGGGAGCGCGCATCGCTGGTCGTTTCCAACATTACAATGTACGATTTGTGCACGATTACGATGTTGTTATCGTTCAATTGCTCATTAATATCGACTAGTGGATGTGCGCCTTTAGTGTCATGACTATCATTTTTTATTTCCATTTCATTTTAAAAACCTGTTCTGCACTTATATTTGTGTATAGCAATTTGTTATGCTTGTTTTATACAATAAGTATTGTGACTTTCTAATCATATTAAACACAATTTTGTAATGTTGGGTCTTGTCGTCTTTGCTGATTAATGTGCAAAATAGGCTTGCCTTTGTATAAACTCTACACTTACTGGGTGTATGAGATATAATTTGGGGGGGATCTTAGTCATTTTTAGACTGACAAGTCTAAATAATTTTCATTGACCTTTCCACACCACATGTCACTTACAGTATGCTCAGGTGAGTTTTGTTATGACAAATGACAAAGCCACAATGTTTAGAAGGAGGAAGCAATCACCCTAGAGCAGTGGTTCCTAAACTGTCCGCCGTGGCACACTTACAGAGGTGCCTCAGGTTGGTGGTCCAGCACCAAAGCAAATTATTTATGGTCAATGTAATGTAACTATACGGACAAACAGAAGCACAAACCTGTCCACCACCACTACACACCTGAACCGAAGGATGGCAGGTAAGCACAATTTACTTCACTTTACTACTATTCTGAATTTCTCAATAACAAACCTTTGGCTTAGGGGTGCCATGAAAACAATGCTGATACTCTAGAGCAGTGGTGTCAAACTCAGGCCCTTCAGCTTTTGTGGGACTACATATCCCAGCAAGCCCTGCCACAGTTTTAGCATGCCCTAATAGCAAAACTGTGGCACTGCATGCTGGGATGTGTAGTTCCACTGCAGCTGGAGGGCCCGAGTTTGACACCATTGCTCTAGAGTGCCGTGATTCAATAAAGTTTGGGAACCACTGCCTTAGAGGAACACAGCAGGAAATATACAGCTGGGAACACATTTCTATACCTCTCTCGTAGTTCAGGCGGTTACTGGAAGGGTTTTCCACATGATCGTCTATAGCTATAGTGGCTATCGTCTGCATCTTGTTCTCAGGGTCAGCTTCAGCTCCTGCCACCTTGCTTGGTGATTTCTCTGCATTCTCCTGCAGGGAACATTACATAGTTTACTCATCATGGCAGCACAAATATAGAACCACATTTCAACCTTAATTAAAATACAGCAGAAGGGCTAAAATGATAAAATAGGTTGCTTTATTTTTGGTTCTGGGAGCTGTAGTCCTGTTTCCTGAGTAATTAAATATTGTGGTAAACAGAATGAGGATAATTAGCCACATTTTTAAGAAAAAATCCCGTGTTCAGCTGAATCCCCAGATAAATATTAGGTTTGTTAGGATCCTTCTTGTAATATTACGCTGTAGAGCACATTATCCATCGCAGCATCTCGTCTGCTGTAACAAACATTAATGTGCTAATAAGAAAATAAAAAAATAAAGCAATGTATGTGGGGCAGCAGACGTTGAATTGGCAGAGAGCGGCTGTCCCTTGCCAGGCACTGTACAGGTGGTGCACCAGCGAGCCTAATGTTGTTGTAATGGGGAAGTAGATATTAAATGGGTGGACAGCAGCTGTCCCTTGCCATGCACTGTACAGGTGGTGCACCAGCGAGCCTAATAATGTTGTAATGGGGAAGCAGACATTAAATGGACGGAGAGAGGCTATCATTTGCCAGGCACTGTACAGGTGCACCAGCTAGCCTAATGTTGTAATGGGGAAGCAGACGTTGAATTGGCAGAGAGAGGCTGTCCCTTGCCAGGCACTGTACAAGTGCACAATCGCACTTCGGTTTACTGTACAGTGCAAAAATACAAAAAATTTTACAGGGCAAGACAACTTAAAGACAATTAAAATGAAGTTAAAGTGGAGATGGGGGGCATCTCTAAAGACTCAGGACCTCATTCAGAGTCGCTCGCGAAATGCGAGCGCTCGCTCTGAATGAGGGCGGCCGCTTCTTGCGGTCGAGTCTCGTCTCTTGCAAGCACCAGGTAGCTTCCTGCTCTAACAGAGCAGGAACCTACCTACTGACATCACTGCTAATGTCAGTAGGGTCGCCTACAAACGGCAGGCGTTCCTTCAGGAACGCCTCCGTTTGCCCGGCCACCCCCCATCCCCACCTACGAAACTGGGCGAGCCGTCGATCAACATCGACATCCACCCCTTTTGTAGCGAGCCCCGGAGCGAGTGAATTTGTCACTTGCTCCGGGGCTTGCGCACGCGCACTGCAGCCGCTGCGCGTGCACTGGGCCTAGCCATCGACCCGCTTGCGAGAGCATAGGCGCTTGCGAGCGGGTCTGAATGAGGTCCTCGGTGTTTCCACTCTGCCAAAAGTACTTAAATCCTAGTCCACCTCTGAGCAAGTAAAAGATCTGTGTATCTACAAAACAATAACATGCAGGTTGTGCATGACAATCATATAACATTTTCTGTGTCTCACCTTGTCCGCTATTTGAAGTTTCTTAATGTTCTCAAAATATTCATACTTCTGATCTTCCAGCTGTTTCGTACACTGTTGGCTAATGTGAACATCACACGATTAGTGGGTTCTCCAAAACGCAAAGTAACCATGTCACTAGTGCAGTTAATTAAAGATTATGTTCCAACCTCTCTTCCTTTAGTGCCTTCTGAAGCAGGGTGTAATTGTTCTTGTACTCATGCAGCTGGTCCTCCTGTCGCAGAAACTCTTGACGTAGCTCATGTAACTGTTCTGTGAAAACAGCAGCAGACTATAAAGGAGAAGGTGCAGAGAGAAGGGCAGATCCTTCCTGGACATATGCACAATAAGTGGCCAATGAGTTACAGGTTACCAGAAATGTGCATGACAACTTCTTCTAGCTGCTATGACCATGCACTTCATTTTACATCTATTAAACAATACCGGCCCAAACATTATAGAACACATCTAAAAGCTGACCAAACTATTTAATAGAGCAGCTAATCTGACAACTGCTTAATATTACAGTGTGTTTGGCCTCAAAATGACTGCAGTGCTAGAAAATGATCCTATTTAAATCACTAGGATTATTACTGTGGATGGTGGAAGACGACAGCTATCTTCCAACCACACCAATAGCCTGCAACACAGCCATGCGTGACCTAGTCTATCAACCAGACACGCGAATAGGCAGATCTTGTTCAAGCTGAATAATAATCCTTTCATTCCACTTTTGGATGAAGTGATAGGATGTGGGCACCATATCTGATAAAGGAGCATAATGGCATCACAGTACTGAAGCAGCAGCTGTGTAACAGCAGGCTTTACATGTCAATATTACATAACGTTGGAAAGATGAGTGCATTTCATTGTCGCCGTATATAGGGATCGGCCATTGTTGCACGAATGCAGACAGATCATTTTAATGGGGACTGACCTATTGATATGGCTATACCAGGCTGTGTGTGTTCCTCTTACCCTTGAAACGACTGCCATCTGCCATCTGGAGTGACACATTAGCCAGCAGCTTCTCCTGAAAGCAAGACAGAAATATTAATACAGTAAGCCTGCCGCTGCGCCAGTATTACGCAGTCATGATCATCTGCTTGTGACTACCCAAAGCTAATAGTCAGAGTGAAGATTAGCGACTATTTAGAACATTGGATTATACAAAAATGTATTCCAGTACAATATAGCGTTATGTAATAAATGTCCTGTTAAGGTCTCTCATCTTTACTCATTTAGAACTGCTGTGTGTATTCAGGTCATATGTCTATACAAGAGCCGTGATGCTTGATCCACAAAATTCTGGCTCGTCCAGGTGACCGTTTTCCCAGACTGAGTTCCATAAACCCCTGGAAAAATATAGCAGGATAGAGAGATACTTATTTTAATGTTGTGCTCCACCAGCTGTCCATATGTACAGCCTGTGGCATATGCAAGAAATATGCTGCAGACATTCTCTCATAGTAAACTATATGCTGTGTACATCAATGCTGTCGGTGTGGAAAAGGCCGCATGGCCGGCGGTTCAAATCCCGGCAGCGCCAGCCCGACGTGGAAGGAAATCCCGATCGTGCGAAAGGTAAGTATTATCCAACCTAATCTACCCCCTAACCCTAGTTTAGGATGCCTAACCCTAACCTCCCCCTCCCTGTGCCTAACCCTAATCCCCCCTTTCCCCGCCATCTAACCCTAAGTCCCCCAGGGGGGTGCCTAACCCTAACCCTCCCTCCCCCTAGCCTAAACCTAACCTCCGGGGAGGGGTGCCTAACCCTAAGTCCCCCCCTGGAACCCTAAACCTAACCCCCCCCCCCACGGCTGTCTGCTCTTGGCGCCCGGCATCCCTTTGATCGGGATGTCAGTCTCCCGGCTTAGGTTAATTAACCCTCGCTGGGATTCTGTGGTGGAGATGCCGGCGGTCGGCACAGCGACCGCCAGCATCATAAACGCATACCGCGGAGCTCTGACATCGGCGAGTCCCGTGCATGATGTTTTAAAGTGGCAGTTCTTTAACAGGCAAAATCAATCTGGTTTTGCCTGTTAAAGAACTGCTACTTTAAAACATCGCCGACGTCTGCACCCCGCACCCGATCATTTACCCTAATATGTGGTACTACAATTATTACACTTCAATCCTGATCTACTTCATAAACACTTTTTTCACACACCATTCTCTTTAGTAGGTAGGAATAGCAGTCCTGGGCCTCTGTTATCTAAGCCACAGGTTCACAAACTCGGTCCTCAGGACCCCAAACAGTACATGTTTTCCATGTCTCCTCACAGAATCGCAAGGGAAATAATTAGCTCCACCAGTGGATCCTTTAAAATGTGTCAGTGAGTAATGAATACACCTGTGCACCTGCTGGGTGACCTGGAGAAAATTAACTGTGTGGTATCCTGAGGACTGATGGCCTGATTCAGACCCGGACGCTATGCTGCGCTTGCATTGAGAGATTTTACGCAATCTGCACATGCATATGAGTCGCAATGCGCGTGTGAAAACCAGTCATTGCGATGGGAAAGTGCTCGCCTGTAGCCCGCAGTTGGGACGATATTTTGAGTGACAGATTTGTGGGTGGTGACAGGGGAAGGTGCTTGTAAACGGGGGTGTGGATGCGCGAACACAGGCGTGCCCGACCGTCAGAACGGCGTTTAATGGATGTGCATAATTAGAAAAGTAGCGTCATTACACACGTGACTGGGTTGTATTTTAGCCTGAACTGCTTACAATGTTGTGGTGGGAAAAGGCTACCACAAACGATGCGAGCAGCTCCGATGGCTCTCGATGTTCCCGATTAATCCTACAACTGCCGGAGATGACGTGTGTTGCGAGTGGTAAAGGGGCGTCTTCATAGAGGTGCGAGTGCATAGTGCGGCCGCTCGCTATTACTTAGTGGTCGGCTTTACACGACGCAGTGCGAGCACATGATTTAAATAGCCGGCCCCTTTTAGCCAGCGAGCGGCCACAAATAGCGTCCGGGTCTGAATCAGGCCCTGAGTTTAAGAACAACTGACCTAAGTTATAGACAGCATTATCAGCTACATAGCAATAATACAGCTATCAATTGTTTGCAGCGCATTGAAAAGTGACAAAAGAAATGGCTGTAGCGCCATGCTGAACAAAAACACTTACACTAACTTTCTGCTAATTTTTATTTGCCTTTTTTTTATTCCACACCACACATGCCCGGCTTAGAGAGACCATGGCCCGTATTCAATATGGGGCGGAAAGTCAGAGTCTGACTATGTGCTCTCATCGCCGTTTTTTCGGGGATAAAGTATCAGGTGCGTGCCCGCTTTATCCCCTTATTCAATTAGATTGTGTGAAAACGGGACCCGGCGTAAGGGTAAGTATCGAAAAAGATCAGGGAATTTTCGGGAAATGTTCCTTCGACCCCCCCTACAGATGTCCAGACATGGGGGATCACTATGGGTACCCCCGTTTTTGCCTGCTGAAGGTAAACAGGGGTTTTAAATAGCCGCGGCAGGTGCATAAATGCGCCTGTGAAGAAGGGGTGCAGAATAGCACTTAGCTTTTTTTGGCCAAAAAAAAAACTACTTTCATCAAATTTGGGGTACATGAAAATGGGTGCAAGCATATTTTTAAGTCCCTTAAATGGTTTTTAAAAATTCTTCAAAAATGTACATGCCGCTACCAGCAGCAATGAAGAAAACACCTGCCGCATACATGGGGACCCCTCAGGAATAAATTGCGCTAGTTTAGAAGTTTGTCCCCCAACATGTTTTTCTTTGCCCCCAAAACTAAAGTACATTTTTTGGGGTGTCCTGACAATTTTTTTTTTTTTTTTTTTTTTACACAACTTTTAAACGGACACTCCCAGGGGTGCAGGCTATTTTTTTTTTTTAAGCCTGCACCCCTAAACCCCAATTCTGCACTTTTTTTCGCCATGTAAAACATGGCGAAAACTTATCCCCGTTTTTTAACAAAGACTTTTCGCACCAGCGAAAGTCTTTGAAATTGAATACGGGATAATTGAAACAGGCGAAAATGACATTATCGGCGATAAATTATCACCGATAACGAGTTTTCGCTTCAAATTGAATGCAGCCCTAAAACACAGTTCCTTTAGTTTAATCCACATGATTCGATCTGGGACTAGTTTGGTAACACATGATGGGATACACTGCACAGATCTGGCACTTTGGGCAAGCAAAAGGAACACACAGAACGCCATGCAATAGGATTATAATAAAAATAACCACACACCCCAATTCAGGTAAAATGTGTTACTAAACCTTGAGATATTGCTAGAAAGGTCTGGGCCCCACAGTGATATTACGCACCAGCATAAAGTCATACCCACAATAGTGCCTGCTCCATCCCTAGTGATTATACAATAAGCAAGATACTAACTGCATCAGCAATCTGCCTGGCACATTAGTCAGAATTAATTTTAGCCTCATTTTCCACGTCACATAAATGCCTAGATAAACTTATTATGAAGCTATGTACTAGGTAAAGGCACACTCATCTGGGACTGGTATGGCTAGTTACACCCTGTTTGCATTATTTACAATGTCCTCTCAATGCTATCTGTGTGATAAGCTCAACAATAGCACAGCATGGGGCATTGCCCAAAGCCCAGGCTTTCACCAAACACAACTGACAAAGGGCAGACAAATGGGACACAGACATATCTTAAATCTGCTTCCAGACTGTACAAAGAAAACATTAATTGCATTTTCCACAACTCCCTCCTTTTCCATTACGCTATTGGTGGGATCACCTGCCCTCATTGCTCAGGATGCCTTAGCTACCATGTGATGGAACCTCTACTGAGCAGTTAGTTACTGTGAGAGAGCCAAAGTACTG
The DNA here is from genome assembly GCA_031769625.1 of Taudactylus pleione. Lineage (NCBI taxonomy): Eukaryota > Metazoa > Chordata > Amphibia > Anura > Myobatrachidae > Taudactylus > Taudactylus pleione. Next base: position 26,181,136 of record JAUIMM010000555.1, read on the forward strand.
GAGTGCAGGTACAAATGACAGCTGGTATTTGGCTGGATGGACGCCGAACTTGTCTAGCCAAGAGAAAACTGTTATTGTGGTGCCTATATCGTACTCCTTCTCTCATCGCCTCTCTCACACTGCTACACCAATGGTGTCCAGGCAGAAATACAGTAGCAGTCAGGAGCACAGTGAAGCTGGGGGTAGAGGAAACATTTATACTACAGCTTATTATACTTTTGAATCCAAAATATTAACAAGGCCATAAGACATCTGCAAGGCACTGAAACAAAATAAATAAATAAAAGGATTGGAGTACAGCCTTCTTTTGATTTATGCAATTACAGCACTTGGGGGTCTATGCACTAAGCCTGGGAGAGAGATAAAGTACCAACCAATCAGCTCCTGACAATTTACAGGCTGTGTTTGAAAAACAGGATTTTGGTACTTACCGATAAATCCCTTTCTCCGATTCCACAGGGGACACTGGAGTTCAAGACAGTGGGGTATAGACGGTGGTAGAGCAGAGCCTGGCACTTTAAATAATTCAGAAGTGTGACTGGCTCCTCCCCCTCTATGCCCCATCAGCCCCAGTTTAAGAACTGAGCCCGAGAGGAGACGGAGGACAATAGGAAAATGAGGAGAAGGAGATGAACACAGAACGGAACAATACCGACTGAAGGAGAACCGAGGAACCCACTGCAGGGAACACATGCAGTCACACAACCATATAAGGAACTAAAAAAACACGGCAGGTACGCAGCGCTGGGCGGGCGTCCAGTGTCCCCTGTGGAATCGGAGAAAGGGATTTATCGGTAAGTACCAAAATCCTGTTTTCTCCTTCATCCACTAGGGGACACTGGAGTTCAAGACAGTGGGGACGTCCCAAAGCCAACCTCCCGGGTGGGAAGCGCGGAGAACTTGCAGACCCTTTGGCAAAACCGAAAACCAGGATCGCCAAGAACCGTAGGCTCAATGGAAAGGCAAGAGCTGAGGATCAAGTGTCGCAGAGCAGAAGAGACAATCAAAACTCCCTGCTAAACAACCACAGAAATTCCACAACTTACAGCGTAATTCGAATGGAACAACAGCTAGCGAAAGAACACCCGCAGATGAAAACATCAAAAGCAGCATAAACCCAGCTGAAAACAGACCAAGTCCGAACCATAGTCGAACATAGGAAGCTGTATAAGTCGCCGACAGCAGACCTCCAGCAGTGCTGGACAGAATACATATAGATATACGTATAAGAATACCAATTTACAGATACAGAGCTGATCCTATCCACAGACTCCTAACAAGAGTATACAGGGAGGAAAAAGTGAAGACCGAACAGTCGCCCTGGACCATTCTCAAGGCCCAACTACTACAAGGTTGTCAACCAGCGGAAGGAAGTCTCCAACAAATAGAGATCCCACGGGGTATGAGGCAGAGTCGGTTTTGAAAGGAATTGTGGTCTCAATTCTTTCAGAGAGTCAGACAGCAGTACCACCACTCTGAAACAGAGAGATCAAACAGCAACGGAAACCCTGCAATAATAAATCCCCATACCAGACCACTGGCAGAGTGTCTGGCAGCTCATCAGTTGCCTGCCTATAGGGAGGTCACTACCGCTTGGGGTGGGTCTCAAACTCGTGTATGGGGCGCCTCAGGCGGGGACTATACGGCACACGCCCTGTGCCGGCCTGAAAAGAAAACCACAGCAACGACCCCAAACAACAGACAACATCCCTCATGATGGAAGTGCGTAGTCAGTATAAACTGCTGGCCCGAACATAGTATGAAAAACAACCCGGATACCCAGGCAGTTAAAAAAAAAACACGGATGCAACAGCCACCCAGGGAGAGCTACCAATATATATAGAAGCATCCCATACAGCAAGGCTAGAGAACTAGGACAACCATAAAGGTACCCATCAGGTACCTGTCAGTGTGATGAAAATATTCAAAGATACTGAACAGGAATCGGGCTCCCAATGCAGAACAGAATGACCGCACACTTTAATGTAAAGAAGTGCCTTAGCCCATAGAAGTGCTACAGTCCTTTATAACTCCAACAAATTCTAGTAGAATAAAGTGACAATTAAGTATGGAATGCTTCACGAAAATGCGTGTCATCCTTGCGCAGGGGCTATGCAAATCTTCTCTGTATCGTTCCAATTTTTAGAAAATGTGCTGCTGAAGCGAGCACTCTCAATGTTGGAACTATGCACCCACACGCCAGGAAAGCTCTAAAGTGTAGTAGAGCCAACTGATCCTGAGAGCGGATGGCTGCTAGGACTGCAGCTAGGGTGCGGACGGGAGACTTGTAATGCCAGGTTGCATGAAATAGTAGCCTCTTCCGAGGAATTAGTGAGGTACCGCTTACCTGTGAGTAACCAGAAGCCCTCTAGACGCTATGTAGAATGTCACTGACCTTTTCCCTCTCACAGCAACCCGTCACGTCAGGTATAGAGAGTAGTTCAGTGGGCTAAAAGCAATGCTCTACAGCACGGACTTCAGTCTGGCGATGTTGTCTTAGGAAATACTGTAGAAAACTAGCAAAATGTTAGTGGAGACAAGAAGCTTGTACAACAGGACTCTAAACCTGAGCTTGTTACATTAGGGATGTGTATACATATAGAGATTATACATATACCCTAAATACGGTCTGCTAGTGTATCAGTACATTCATACTTATAATGGTGAAGTGCATATTAGTTAAAAGGCGGATTTAAATAAGACCTTGTACCGGTAAAGATACACACAGAAATATTACATATTTGATGATGGATCCCCACCAGTGACCCTTGAAAGTTATAGTGATCACAACGTGAAGGATTCAAAATTGAACCGCAGGTCCAAGGATTTACTTGATACTCACCCATCTAATCAAGCCAGGCCTGACCCCGCCTATTCGGCGGGTGGCCCTAGGCCTTCAGGCACAGGAGCAGTAACTGCAGTCTGTTGTCATTTAAACAATTCGGTCCTGAGGATGGTGTAGAACCTGGATTCCCCATGTACTGATATGAAGTGTATCTAGGGGCCACTTTATAGCCTTATTTAATTGAGATATTGACAAAACAATAATCTTGAGTACTAGAACCTATACTGAGAAAGGCACCTGTACATAGACATAGAGTGCCTTAATTATCCCAGGTAAAGAAGGATATATCTGTAGCGATAACCCCAGTTAGGGTTAAAAAACAGGTTTTCCCAATTATTAGTAAATATTCATACAAAGAATGTGAATATATCAGTATATATACACACGTACACCCAGAGAACATAGTTGCATGAGAAGGCAATCTCTTTGAAAGGAAGAGTTAGCACCAATATAGGAAACTTACTTGTCAGACTCCTGTACTAGGAGATTAGCATGCTATATTATTTATATATATATATATTATATATATATATATATATATATATCTTGCATTCTTAGAGTCCTATAGTTTGCTCCACAATATACATGTGTGGACATACAAGAAGGCCCCAGGACATGCATAGGGTCCATACTAGAAGCAATGCCTGAGGGAATTGTGACTATCACAATGTAAGCTGCAGAACATGACTCTAGGCTATAGAGCCACCATATTATATATACGGTATATGGATATAGTACCAAACTACCGCATCAGGAGAGTCCAGTCTCCAATCGCAGGATCCTTCTTTTAAAATATGCTAGGTATCAGACAAAACTGATAACAGATCCTCCACTGCCTTTACGGTAAGGATAAGAAGCGATACTATACGCGTACCTACATCAAGATCAATAGGTGACAATAATATTTAACATGAGCAACAGGTAGAGCCATGGAATGAACTGAGCCAAGACCTTGGTTGAGCCCAGGACAAACTTCACTCCAGACATATTTATATGTTCTAAAGTAGGGCTTATGTATATATATAAAAAAAAAAAAAAAACAAATATATACATACATGTGGCTTACCTCCACGCAGGGAGACTGCTCATGTGCCGCGTGTGGCCGTCATTCTGCTACGGCATAGGGGCCTGGATATTTTAACAGCGTGATGTCCCAGACTGGTTTTGATCCTGGGACCCTTCTGTCACTGGTGTACTCGCCTTATTGGGTGAGCCAGTTGAGCTCCAGTTGAACCCGCTTTTTCAAAGTGGGAATCAAAGAGACGACCTCAGTGCAGTATACTGATGTATACAGGCCTATTTGACACAGACATAGATCAATCGGCGGATCATGCGGAGGGCAAGTGACACGGACACAGCCTCTGTATTAGGCTGCGGCATGTTCCTCCCTGAGCTAGTGTCAGGGGCCCAGACACTCACTCTATAATAGTGCCGGCGGGTCCCATGATATGTAGAGGTGCTGCTCTTTACTAGGAGTACTGATTAAAACTTAATCAAACAGACTCCTGCAGCCATTTTGAGATAGACAATCGTAAAATGGTTATAACTATCCTCTACACAGTAACATCACAATGACGTAGGGCAGCAGTTAGGATAGTTATGGGGCCGACTGTTTTGCAGTGCTCTCTCTTCTAACAATTCATTGTGGAATCTGACCACCATTCAAGTTCTATATGGACCTTGCCGCTGCGTAACTCAGTAAGCAGGAAGACTGCTACACTGCGTGCGTAGGTTTGTAATTCACTCAGTATGCATCAGCATAATCTATTCTAGCAGTATACTATTATAGAGACCAAACTAGGTTCTATCTAGATTCTGCCACTGCCCATATATGCTACTGCTATGCACAGGGGATTATACATATATACATTTTTTTTTTTTTTAACAGATTCTACACAGCACAGCGTATTCCACTGCGCCATCAATTCAGTAGACAATACTGGCAATAACAGACATTTTATATACTTATATACATATATATATATATATATATATACACACACATGTGTATGCGTGTGTGCATGCATGCACACACACATACACACACACACACAAATGCACACACATGCAGGAAGGCCCCGCACATACATACATGTATAAACACACACTTCCCCATGTAGGCATGTCATATTACATTAGGCATGCCTTGTACTAGCTGCAGCAGCGGAATTGCATTTAAGGTTACAGTGGGTGTAGCCTCTACAGGGGCCCAGACCTCTCTCTGCACTGCCAAGCGTAAACCTGCGCGCCAACTAAGCGAGAGGCTTAGAAGCAATTGCGGCACCTGCTCCCCGGGAGTAGTAATGGCCGCCGGACCTATCAGCCACGCCTCCGCACAACCAGGAATAGCACTAACTTCGTTACCGTTCCCGCTAATGGCGGGCATTTGGCGCTACACCTCCCATCTTCATTTTGGGAGGACTACTGCGCGCCTCATGTCCTGTCAGCGCTTTATGATCAGCGGTGCAGCGTCTCCTTCTTTATAAGAGGAGGGAGAGCCTGACTCTGTTTAAGCGCGCCTATAACAGCCGCGCGGGAGATTAACTTGGCGCCGGTGTTCTTTGTAAGCACCGGCGCTGTGATAATTGACAGCCGCTGAGCGGCTGCTAGATTACAGACAGCCACGCTGAAGCGGTGTCTAAGTGCCCCCCGTTAATGCCGTCGCCGGAGCTTCTACGGTACAAGCCCCGGTGCGGCTACAATTATTCCTCCACAGAGGCACCTATAGTGACTCACTGCCAGACGGTCCTCCCCTCATTAAATAGGAGGGGGAATTAGTGGCTAGTAGAGACCCGGCCGCTGACTGCAGAGTGCAGCGGCGGGTCACATAAGCAGCTCCGACACTGCCAGTTTACTGACAGGGGGAAAGAGGCTGTAATAGCCGCTTGTTCCTGAGCCCAGCGTTTTTGGCCCACCACTCCAGCTAGTCAGGAGTGGTGGGATACACTTACGGACTGCTGCGGCCGGGATGCTGGGCTGAGGGGGCGGCGAGGAACCCGGACACATGCCGGTGTCAGCAGTGGCGGGCCTCGCAGAGTCCGATGACTCAATTTGTTATTGCCCCCTCCTCAGGGTCACCGGACACAGGCTGCAGTAGCCGTGTGGTGCCCTCCCGGCGGCTCCCACGTAGCAGGCAGACTGCCACAGTAAGCAGCCTGCCTGTCCTCAATGCTTGTTAAATAAACATTAAAATTAAAAACTATGAAAAAGGCTGGAGACAGCCTGATGTGCGACCGGCTCTCTCGGGCACATTCTAAAAACTGGGGCTGATGGGGCATAGAGGGGGAGGAGCCAGTCACACTTCTGAATTATTTAAAGTGCCAGGCTCTGCTCTACCACCGTCTATACCCCACTGTCTTGAACTCCAGTGTCCCCTAGTGGATGAAGGAGAAATATAGTTAGGTGTAATAAGGGAATATTCACCAATCCAATACTTTGTGACCTGTATTTCCTTTCACCCCAGTGTCCTATACACTGCTGAGAATGAGTGGCAATCTTTTGCACTCATGAGCTTTATCTGCAGGACAAGCCCCACTCACCCTTAGCAGTGAAGGGATTAAACACACACCTCACTATTTTCTATCCTTCCTTAACATGAAAGTCAAGACTTTCATCCAACCGTGTCTCAAAGTTAAGCACGCCATATCATAAATTGGGGTAGATGTATGAAGCCCAGAAACAGTATCAGCGCACGTTATGTGCGCTGATACCGTTTCTCCCCGATGTATGATCGGGGGTCTGGGCGGTAAATGACAGGGGCGCTGTGCGCCCGTCATTATCGGTGCTGCTATCTACAAGATAGCAGCGCCGACAGCCTGGGCTATGTACGAACGGTCAGATCGTCTGACCGTTCGGCCGGCTGTAGCTGTCGTTATCAACAGCTACAGCCTGGCGCTAGAATATACCCACAGCAGGGACAGCGCTGTCCCTGCTGTGGCGGCTACCGGCTCCAGGGCTGCACGCGGGGATCTCGCGATACTCCCACGCATGCTCAGTGGAGCCGGCCGGGCCTGACACACATCGCATCAGCACTAGGCTGATGCGATGTGGTCTGTAGCGGGTAGCGCCGTAGGGGGGAGCTAACGCTCCCCCTCTCCGGCCGGTGAGATGTTCACACATCTCACCGGTAGTGCTTCCTGCTTCGCCTCGGTAAAGAGGCGAAGCAGGAAGCGTTATAGCGGCACTTAACGTGCCACTATAATACATCTACCCCATTGTCTTTAAAGTGTCTTTTTGTGAACCAGTGCCACAGAAATATATTTAGCGAATAGACATTTAAAGAGTATCTGTCTTTTGGCGTCTTGCAAAATGTTCTTGAACACTGTGTTTTAAGTTTGTTTATTTTTATTCCTCAAAAGTTCTTCTATTCTTTCATATTTCTAATTTTGCAGTCAATGTATTGGGGACATGGGCACTCTATCAGGTAGACCACCCCATATAGATAACAAGCAATTTTTATTTCATTTAAACTTCGTTAATGGTATGGTGCGTGCACCATCAGCCATGATGACTTTTGCAGAAAAGCAACCACATAACTGCAGATAACTCACCTAGTACAGAAGTAGAGGAACATAGTAACGCAGGAACAGCAATCTCCAAAGCTACATATAAGGAACAAACACCAAACACCACTATCACAGTAATATCACAGGGCCTGATTCAGAGCCGCTCGTAAGCGGCCGCTCGTTCGCTCCGAGCGATGTTCGCACAACTGCGCATGCGTATGGGTTGTAATACGCATGCGCGAACCATTCATTGCGGTCGGAAACTGTGTGCTCGCAAAATAGCGAATGCCTGCTAATTTGAGTGACAGAATGAGGCATTTGTGGGTGGTAACAGGGGAAGGTGCTTGAAAACAGGGAGTGGTGATCCGAACGCAGGAGTGCCAAAAGCTCAAAACGGGCGTTTTAAGGGTGTGCATAATTAACAAAGCAGCGTCATCGACCACGTCACTTGGTTGTTTCTTAGCCTGAAATGTTCGCATGATTGCGGTAGGAAAATCCAACCACAAGCACTGCGAGCAGTTCATACCCCTTTCGATGTACTCGATTAATCAAATAAATAGCGGAGATGACGTAGGATGCGAGCGGCCAGGGGGCGTCTTTACAAAATAGCGAGCGCATATTTTGTTCGCTCACTCACTCAGACATAGAGGCGTCAACAGACCGCAAAGAGCGAGCGCTCAATTTAAATAGCCGGCCACTTTTTCTGAACGAGAGAGCGCAAATAGCGTCCGGCTCTGAATCAGGCCCACAGTACCCGGTGCAAAGTCTAAGAACCCCATACTAGTATTATTGGAATATCTACATCCTGGACTATCATCCCCACTAAACCGCGTCACAGCTCTTTTTTGTCTTTAGAATCTCTACTTATTCAGATCATCTATCCTAATATCACTTGTTGTGATTTCTACTTCTAAGACAAGCTTATTTACCAGTGAGTTCTCACAAATATCGATCTAAGGATTTGTCAGCTTCTGAGAATTAAAGACAACCAACTACTTATATGAAAACACTGTTATAGCCTATAATTCAAGTTTAATATCTTTTCCCAATATGCTGTACATTATGAAGTGATTATTTATGTACTAGTAAAGGGACCAGTCATATGCCTGGGCCCACCTTAGTCTGCCTCGTCCCTCGCTCTTTCTGGCCCCACCCCCTATTTATAGCACTCCGTCCCCGTTCTGACTGCTGCTCGTCCCACCCCTCGCTCCATCCTGCCTGTATATGTAATATAAAAGTTTAAAAATATATATTTTGTTTCCTATTCTGACCTGTTTTCATTTTACAAAGCTCATGACAAATTGAGGAACAGATTTCTGTACTCTACTATCACATTACACTATAACATCAAGAAAAATGAATGTTACTCATTTTTGGAAACTATTTACTAACTCGCATCGAACAGAGGGCCTGATTCAGAGCCGGACGCTCCGACAGAGCGCTCGCTCTGACAGAGCGCTCGCTCTGACAGAGCGCTCGCTCTGACAGAGCGCTCGCTCTGAATCAGGGACGGCCTTCTGTTTTTTTAGAGCGGCCTCCTGGCCGCTCGCATAGCTATGGGTGACCACCCACAGCTATAGCGAGCGGCCAGGGAGATGGTCGCGATGGTCAAGACCATCGCGACCATCGGGCTTGCGACGAGACCCATGTGGTAGGGTCTCGTTGCCGCAAGCCCCAGAGAGCTTTCGGCTCAAACAGAGCCGAAAGTACTCCCACTGACATCACTCGTGATGTCAGTGGGGCCGGCCCCAGACGATAGGCGTTCCCATGGGAACGCCTCTGTCTGGGCAGCCATGCCCCTGGCCCGCCGACCAAAGGGGGCGTGCCGTCACTCAACATCGACAGCACGCCCCCTTTGGTACGAGACCCGCTATCCGGGTCTCGCGCATGCGCACGACGTAGCCGGCTCCGTCGTACGCATGCGCACTGGGCCACCATCGACTCGCTTGCGAGCGCTCAGCGCTCGCGAGTGGGTCTGAATCAGGCCCAGAATTCAGACTGTCTGGCACCATTATCCTTTCATTGTTGTATTTATTAAAATTAAATAGTGAGATGCCCTTTAGAGGACAGACAGCACAAGATCTCCCTAGGACAGTGTAGACAAACTTTTGTTCTCCCACCCGATCAATAGTGGTATACAAGAAAAAAAAAAAAGGAAGGAGCTCTGATTTTAAGAATTCAATTTTTTAAAAAACAAACAGTTACTACAAGATCCATGCCGGTGACCATCATCAACTGGAGCACGAATCTTGCACAAGGGTAAAGGGAGTTGCATCTGATAAGCCGCCTCTTAATCCATTTTACTTCACATGAGCAGTATGAAACAATTCATTCTGAAAATAAAAGATCTACAAATGCGTTTACTTTCAGCTCTGCTTGTGGCCTGCTTCATCACAAATGAGGTTTGGGAAGCTGCCCAGCTATGTAGACTTTTGTGGGAAGAATGTGTGCAGAGCATCAGATAGCATGAACTCATTCATTTGCAGAAGAAAGAAGGGACACACGTTAACAATGTAATCAGTCTAAAATACTAAACACTGAGCCATCAAATTCCAATTTCAGACACTTTGAGAAAACCAGTCGTGACGACTTGTCCACATACATCTATCCTCCGTGCGCTACAGGTTGCGTTACACATAGCTCGTGAGCTCCGTGCGACTTGGTAGTGCCGAGCGTCTTTTCATTCAAGTTTTCTCCTTAAAATGCTTCATATTCGCAAAGCGATGCGATTAAAATGATATGCAGCATGTCTATATTCTGTGTGAGACTGCGGTTATAGCTGTATGCGAAATGCTACGTTATAGTGTTAGCAGGTGCGACACTGTAATTTAGCATTTTGCATGCAGATACACCCGCAGTTGCACACAGAATATAGGCATGCCGCATATTTTAATCAGCATAAGCTGCTTGGGCGTCCTATTCGCATCACTTTGCGAAAGACGATGCATTTTAAAGGAGAAAAGTTAAATGAAAAGACTCTTGGAGCTACAGAGTTCTGCCATTGCATGGGGCTACTAGAAGGGCTGTTTAACATGTAAGGAGGCTACAGGTGGACACATCTATGTGCAATTATAGTTCAAATTGCTCAGCTCTTCGTACCTGTTGGCCAGATCATCACCTACATAGTTAAGTATATGTCGAACATAAGAAACCAAGATACCTTACAGGCCCTACAGTGGACTCTGTGTCCTAGGGGGAATACCTACAAATATTAAGGCCAGTATTCAATTAGAAGCGAAAAGAACGTTGCCGGACTTTTTGCCGTCCTCGTGGTTTTCGGGTGTGAAAAACTATCGCGCTTATCCCCGTATTCAATTCCAAATCGGTGAAAACTGGACCCGGCGAAACATTATAGGCGAAAAGTTCTGTCAGTTTTGCGGAAATCATCCTGACACCCCCAATAGATGCACTGACATGGGGAATCACTTTGGATACCCCCGAAAAGCCCTGCTGAAGGTATTTGGCCACTTTAAATGGTCTCAATCGGTGCTATTTTGCGTGTTTTATAAAGTGGTGCAGAATAGCATTTTGGTGGGTTTTTTTGCGAAATTAACTAGTCCCATCAAATTTGGGGTACATGAAAATGGGTACTAGCATATTTTAAAGTTGCTAATGTAACGTTTAAAAAATTTGAAAAATCCACCTGCCGCAACACCTGGGGCATACTTGGGGACCCCCCTGGAGTCTATTTCACTAGTTTTTAACTTTGTACCGAAACAAGGTTTTTTTTTTTGCCCCTAAAATGAAAGTACTTTTTGGGGGAGTCCAAAGGTACTTTTTAAAACATTTTTGACACAGATTACCTTTAGGGACCTGTCCAAGGGCTGCAGGGTGGTTTTTGGAAGTCTGCACCCCAAAACCCCAATTCTGCACTTTTTCTCGCCACCTATTCATAGAGCGATAATTTTCCCCCCCGAGTCTAATACATTGACTTTATGCACCGGAGAATAGTTGGCCAAACTGAATACGGGGATAAATGAAATCGGCGAAAATGAAGTCATCGGTGAAATAGTATCGCCGAAACGGGCTTTTTCGCTCCAAATTGACTACGGCCCTAGGAATCTCCCAGATGATAAGTCACTCCTCGATGCTGTTCTGTCAATTACATAACACAGGTTACATAAGATAATTTGCAAGCCTGGTTGAATATATTACAAGATAACCGGAAGCAAGACAAGAAGTACTTACAACACAAGAATTAGCTTTAGTACACTTTAAAAATGTAAATGCAGCAATGCACAATATCACAGTAACCAGCCTACTGTACACTGCTTTACAATCTATTTTTGGATACTACATGCAGGTTAAACACACTAATTTTGCAATGTCATCAATTCCTAATACTATACATACGTAAATATTACATGCCTTATACATGGAAACTCTATAAGGAAGATTAGCAATAGGAGTAAAAAAAAAAAAAATGACCCCATATACAAAGCTTATTCCATAGACCTGTATGTAAGAAGTTAGTGCCCAGGTATGCTTATGATGCCAATGTTCTTTAAATCTCTTCTAACTACAGAGATCCAAATATCAGAGGTCAGTTGTGGTTGGATTATTGAAACAAGACTGAACAGATTTGCAATCACATCCTGTTACACAGTTTACTACTTTGACATTAATGTCACCGAAAACTCATTTTCCCAAATGACAATATCCAGCTACCAGTACACAGAGAAAGGAAGACTGATGTGTTTCATAATGAGGCCAGAAGGGTGTGTTCTGGATCCTAATAACAGAATTACTGGAGCAGTAATAATGGACCAGTCATCTGTTGATATGATAACAGCAAACATATAATACAATGCAAGCAGCATATGATGCAACCCATATTCAGGCTTGTGTGTATTCTATCACAGGGGCCCAGGACAACCACTACAAGGTCTGGCCCAGTAATTTATATTTATTATTATGATATATCATACAGGGACAGCCATGGATACATGCATGATGTCACACACAGACTGGGAGCACGCTAGGGTCACATACAGGTCTAGAGCTATGACGTCACGCACAGACAATGGACTGTCACACACACACACACACACACACAGGGCACGCACTATGACGCCACACACGGGTTTCTACACACACAGATCTCGCACTATGACGTCACACACGGGCTGTCAAACACACAGGTGTGCCACTATGACGTCACAGATGGTCGGTGTCACACACGGGCACGTCATCCGTCTCTCACCCTGTCCACCTCGCAGCGCTGGGCCTCCAGCTCCCGGCCATGGAGTCTCTCCCCCAGGCTCTGGTACTCGCCCAGCCGCTGCTCCAGCTGCCTCCGGCTGCCATCCGCCTGCACCATCAGCTCGGAGTGCCGCTTCTCCAGCCGGCTCCGGGCCACCTCCGTGCGCTGGACCTGCTCCTGCAGCGCCGCCAGGTCCCCCTGCAGCGCAGCCTGGCGAGCGGACGCGCTCCAGAGGTTGAAGGCCAGGAAGGCGATGACCATTAATAACACCACCAGCACAAAGGGGGGTAAGCGGCCCGTGCGCCGCGGGGCTCCGAACCCCACCATGACAGCAGCCCCCACGGCCTGGCCCTCTCTCTCGGCTCCGACACTTTCTCCCTTCTACGGCGCCGCCGAACCTGCTGACCGATAACCCGAGAAACAACCCAGCGACCCAATAGTATGACGGCTCCCCGGCCTCACTAAAGCAATGATTGGCTCGGGCGGCGATCCTGGTCCCGCCCCAATGTTGGGTTGAGGCGCAGATTAACCGAGCGTAAAGGTGTAGGAAAGAGGCACATCCGCGGTGCGCATGCGCGATGGTGTTCCGCATTCGTTGTTATGGCCGCGTTGTCTGTCTCCGGGGGCGTGGCCAGGACATCCGGTTACTATGGAAATGGTAACCTGTGGGCAACCTCTAGATCAGTGATTCCCAACCTCGGTCCTCAAGGCACACTATCAGTCCTGGTTTTAATGATATCCATGCTTAAGACAGATGGTTTAATTAAAATAACTGAGGCACTAATTAAGTCACCTGTGCTCAAGTATGGCAATCCCTAAAACCTGGACAGTTAGTGTGCCTTGAGGACCGTGGTTGGGAAACCCTGCTCTAGATGCTCTGGCTCTACTACAAGTTTATAGCTTATAGCCTACCCTCCAACATGACCCGATCCATTAGGTACAAAATGCTCTGTTCCTGGACTTCCCACATAATTAATGATTGCAGTCACCTGTGGTGAGGTAGGTGATTGATGAGACAAGTGTTTGACAGGTGGTTGCAATCATCAATTAATAAGGAAGTACAGGAGCAGAGCATTTTGTACCTAATGGAACGGGTCATGTTGGAGGGGCTGTTATAGTTGTCCAGAATTTCCAGTCCCAATTTCTAAAACATTTGTCCCTGTAAATTTTTGCCACTGGAAAATGTATTTTCCAATCTTGTCTGTAAATGTGCTATAAAAGTTTTCCATTGTGTTTATATAGTGACTGCAGGTCTTACTCACTCTTCTGTGGCTGGCTTGTTTGGAGTTGGACTATAAGGAATGTTTGTTTTTTTTCCCGGCAACCATGGCTCTGGGATGACCGTCCTTTCTAGTGGATTGTGGGCAGCTCTCTGGAGGCACAGTACCACTACAGACGACGACAAAAGCTGGAGCTTAGCATACCTCTAGAGCAAGTTGCACTCTGAGCAGTCTTGGCAGGATCAGTTTTCCTCTGGGTAGCTGTGTCTATATCTATGTACAGAGAAATATTGGGGCTAATTCAGAGTTGCATGCAAGGCGGTCACGGATGCGGCTGCATTGCATGCTCGGAAACAAATGCAGATTTGTACCTGTGTGCAGAGTTGCTGTACTGCCCCTACCCATTCTCTTGTGCAGTATTTGTCATCACTATCAGTGCACATTTGCACCAGCCCTATCCTTGGTGCCAGAGATCTATCTGAAATCAAACTGTCGCAATCTACCATGCAAGACCCCTAGAGTTACGCTGGCAAGGTCTTCTGCCAATAACAGCCACCAGTTGTTCCCTGGACACGCACACCAGTACTTGGGTGGCCGTCTGGTCTTAAACTCGGGATAGTAGGGACTTACATGCTGCTAGTGTCGGTACAGGTGGCTAGTTGCGACCTTGAAGGCTGAGATGCGGCTTTGGCGATGAGATGCGACCTTGAAGGCCGAGATGCGGCTTTGGCGATGAGATGCGGCACTGGTGCCGTGGTGCAGTCTTGAGAGACATAGTGCGGCCTTGAGGGCCGGACTGCAGCTTAGATGATAGGATGCGGCCCTGAGGGCTGAAGTGCGGCTTGGGTGACACAGTGCAGTCTTGGGGGCCGAAGTACAGACTAGTGGAGACCGCGGCTTGCTGCAAACTTCTCTAAAGTAGCACACTGCTCAAGATGATAACTGCAGTGAGTGAGTTGTAAGTTGTTTGGCGTAGTCACAGCACAGGCAGAGTCTCAAACAGGCAATGACACTGACAGGCAGGGACTGGGAACATGCTTGGAAACAATATAACCTTCAAAATGGCTCTGAACCAGCAGGAATATAGAAGATATTGTACCAATAGGGTGCCAAGCAGAAATTTAGCAAACGGCCAACAGAGGCGAAGAAGGACGTCAGCCAGTAGTCCCAGGAGTGACTGTGTCAGCCCGGCATCTAGATCTCCAAGCAACCAAAGGTGCCATTCCCGAGAGCAATCCGCATCTCCAGGACCCCAAAGTGACTAAAACGGGGTTCGGGCTGCGAAGCCACACCCATACACGCAAGGCCACGCTCCTCCCCATGAGGCCACGCCCTCTTTTTAGTGGCGCATAGCTTCATTGCATGCGCTACAATCCTATCCGCACCGGGTGTCGCCATGGGGAGGGACGCCACTGCACATATTATTGATGGGATGTAGTCCGCATCCCGGCGTGCGGGATGCCGACGGCTGAAATCCCGATAGCAACGGTATCCCAGCACCAGAATCCCGACCGCCGGCATCCTGAAGGTATGTATCGGGCGTTAGGGGGAGGGTTAGGTATTAGGGGGAGGGTTAGGTATTAGGGGGAGGGTTAGGGTTAGGCACTAGGGGAGAGGGTTAGGGTGCGAGAAGGGGGAGGTTAGGTTTAGACACAAGGGAAGAGGTTAGGTTTAGGCACCGGGGAGGCAGTGTTAGGGTGCCAGGAAGGGGAGGTTAGGTTTAGGCGGTAGGGGTAAGGGTTAAACTTACTGTGTCCTTATGGGTGTCAGGATTCTGACTGTCGGGGTGTCGCTGTTGGTATTCTGATGAGCAGCATCCCGACCGCCGGGATCTCATACCCAACCCATTATTGATTAGTAGCAGAATGTCAGCATGGATCTCATCTGTGATTGCAGCTGTGGAAATATGCTATTGTCTGCCACAACTCAGCCAGCATAGAGATGCCCACTACTGCCTTCTCACATCCGTAATACCTCGCGGTCCTGCATATACATCGGAGAACAACAGCCCCTCACGCTCAATTACAGCAGGTCTGACCTGTCTCAGAATTTGCAAGTCTCTTTGCACGCAGTGAGTACTCCAGCTGCGTAGGCAATCGCAGTGGCTAATTTATGCATGCCCATGCAACAGCGTTCAAACAGACAGGCACACAGCGTCGTTTCTGCAACCACTTCCCTGTCGCCACCCTTAAATGCTCATGACCTGTTACTCTGCGATGGATTCCACAGTGCTCCCTTGATAGCAATGCGTTCGCCGCGCAGTGTGGTAGTGTAGCCCTTACCCCTACCCCACGCGCAGTACACAACAATTGGCTGATCTGCGTACGCGGTTGCAATTGTGATACATGCTGAATCAGGCCCAATGTTTTATACAAAGTATCTCATTCTGGTTTATCTGTAATTCATGTATTTCAGAAACACAGCATATTGTGCCAAAACACTACTTCCGTTAGTGTGTGTTGTTGTTTTAACTGTGTCATTGAATTTAATATTACAAAACACACTAACGAATATGCTTCTGGCATACAATATTATCCCTCTCGTGAGGTCCAGCGGTGACCCCCTCCTCAGCGGCATCCTCCGCTCTGCTGCTGGCTGCCTACCGTTGGCAGCGCTGGGCTGCTGTGTCATACTCATGAGTGACAGCCAGTCTGCACAGATGATAGCTCCCGAGTCTGCGGCTGGTCAGACCTGTCAGTGGCAAATGCAGGATTTTGAATGGGGGGTTTCAAAATAATTGGTTACAGAAACTGACAAAAAAGTCTAATCAGAATAAGCCTGCAACATTCACTTTATTTTGAATGTCAAGTGTTTTAATATAAATATATCAATTAATAATATAAATAACAAGGCATCTGGGCACAAAAATTGCTTATGCACAATGTGTAACAGTATGTACGAACAAAATGTAAACTACCAATCCAATTTCCGCCACACAGTCCCTTATTCATGTTATGACACACAGTAGTGCCTCTATTACACAATGCCCACTTTAGTGCCCTTTATACACAGTGTCCACAGTAGTAGTGCCCCTTATACAATGCCCACAATAATAGTACCCCTTATACAATGCCCACAGCAGTAGTGCCCTTTATACAATGCCCACAGCAGTGGTGCCCCTTACAGAATGCCCCTGGTAGTGGTGCCCCTTATGCAGTGCCCACAGTAGCGGTGACCTTTATGCAGTGCTTCCATTAGTAGTGTCCCCAGTATAAATGCACCCATTTGTAGTGTCCCCATTAGTAATGCTTCCTGTAGTAGTGCTCCCAATAGTAATGCCCCCAGTAGTTGTGCCTCCAGTAGTAATTCCCCCTATAGTAATGCCCCCATTATTAGTGCCCCAAGAGGTAATGCCCCCATTTGTAGTGCCCACCGTGTTAATGCCCCCTATAGTAGTTCCCCCATTAGTAGTGCCCCCAGTAGTAATGCCCCCAGTGGTAGTGCCTGTAAAAAAAAAAAATACAATTAAAAATACAAGCACGGTACCTTAAACCCTGCTTCTGCGTCCGCTGCCGTCCAACCCATCTGCTCCTAGGATCTATGGGAGAGATGTCATAACGTCTCTCCCATAGTGCTCACTGCGGGAGCCGGAAGCCGGAGCTCAGGAGTGAGCTCCAGCTGCCGCTGCGGGGAAGGAGCTGGGTGCCCGCTGGTAACAAAATCTCAGCCGGCACCTGGCAAATGGAGCCTCCCTGCGGCAGCTGGAGGGGGTGCGGGTAGATGGAGCAATAGGCGTATGATGGTATCAATATCTACGCAGGTATGCGTTGTTGCACGCAGGTAAGAAGGCAGCAGTGGGTGTCTTTACGCTCAGGTGATCTTTGCAAACAGCATGTTTTCGCAGCTGTGTTGCATTTGAAAACACAGTTGCAATCGCATTAGCGTCCATCTCTGAATCAGGCCCTATGTCATAGAAGTGGGTAGGCAGGCTGTTTGTTCATTCTTAAGGTGCGTATCCACTACAAGACAGAGAAACGAGAGCACGATTACGACATTGTAATTGTGCTGTGGTTTCTATGTCTGTGATGTGCCTACACTGAACGTTCAGTTGTTCAGTGTAGGGACATCCATTATCCACGTACATGCTGATATCGTCAGTTTGACCAGCATGTACATGCAATGATAGATGTCGGAAACGACCAACGGGCGCTCGCATCGCTGGTCGTTCGACCTAAATGTGCTAGATACATGCGCGATTTGCAAGCGATTGCACGATAACGACGTCATTATCGTGCAATCGCCCGCAAATATCGCTAAATGGACGGGCACCTTAAGGGGACTCACCTGCAGAGAGAGACTCACACAACCAGCTGCAGCAGTGATTTAACAAGGAACTGTATGGATAAATCACCCAGTCTCTGCACCTATGTCACTGCTGGGACTGCTCCTGGTGAATCCAGACAGTCTTGGCAGCCACTGCATCACAATGCACTGCTGGTAACAACGTCCACATTTTGGTTTGTGCTGTCTGCAGATGCAGTCAGTGTACGTTAGATGCAGTTTTGCAGCTGAGGAGGTTGTAGGGGGCACTCAGTGGCAACCCCCAGATCCTGGCGTTGTGGTGGGGTGGCAAGGGGGTGGTGCAGAAAGCCTGCTGCTGTGCAGGTGTCATTGTGCACTTACCTCTGCTACTCGCTTGCACCTTCAGCCCACCCTACGTCTACAATACCCTAGTCTCTTGCCCTAGCGTGTGCCACCCACAATACCCTGACTACTCATTTGCACAAGAGGCCCTAACTCTAGCTGGCCCGGTGGACAACCCCACTATGCAGCTGGTCTGTAGTGCACTTCCTTGACACGCTACTCCTAGAATTCCCAACAATGCATTCCCTAATAATGCGATAACTGTTATGAAACAATGCAACATACAGTTAAATCACCCAAATGTACGAGCAGGGGTCTTCCCAACTGCCTACCTTTAATGGGGGCCTGGCCGGGGTAGCGATACTATGGTTTAGCGCAGCCTTTCTTTAATGGGGGTCTGACTGCCTAACTCCAGGGACTAGTGCTAACTAGTCCTAACTCCAACTAGTAGTGCTAGTTGGAGTTCCCAGGGGTGACTCCCAGGTAAGCTGGCTCTCAATTTGGATGCATTTATGTATGTGCCTTTATCATGAGGCCTTACATTTGACAAAATTATATATGTGCCTTTATCATGAGGCCTTATAATTGGTATATTTTACATTTGGGGTGAGCGTTTGGGCGTAGGGCCCCCGGGACTGGTCTGGCTGGGCCTCCTCAGGGCATCACCACTTAATACACATAGTTGCTTTTCACATAACCTTTTATGTTTGTTTATTATTCATGTATTTTTTCACATATATTTTAACCTCTCATTCCACACTTAATGATTACTCACACACAGCTATACTTTACACTGCACTGTCACTCTTTTTCCATTTTCGTGTGATGCCCTGGGGGGGTCCTGGGCTGGACATTTTTGGAGTGCACTGCGCCCCGGACGTGAACCCCTTAGTGTTAGGGACTGCTGGTAACAGAGAAGCCGTGACGTGGCCCAGCAGCCTCCCATGTATTTGCAAATGCATGCAACTAATATCTCTGAATTTCTATGACCATATAGTCTTCATATATTGTTGCAGGTATTATTCAGTGTGCTGAGGTACAATAGGGGGTTAAATCCCCCTCCTTTTTCTACTTAGTGTGACCCCTCCCTTTCATGCACCTGATTAGTACTGCTGGATTGATTGAGCAGCTGCCATTTTTGTTTGTTTGTTATGAGTTGCATGAAGGAGCCAGCATTAGTAGGGCATGCTGGTTCTAGTAGTGCTAGTTGGAGTTCCCAGGGGTGACTCCCAGGTAAGCTGGCTCTCAATTTGGATGCATTTATGTATGTGCCTTTATCATGAGGCCTTACATTTGACAAAATTATATATGTGCCTTTATCATGAGGCCTTATAATTGGTATATTTTACATTTGGGGTGAGCGTTTGGGCGTAGGGCCCCCGGGACTGGTCTGGCTGGGCCTCCTCAGGGCATCACCACTTAATACACATAGTTGCTTTTCACATAACCTTTTATGTTTGTTTATTATTCATGTATTTTTTCACATATATTTTAACCTCTCATTCCACACTTAATGATTACTCACACACAGCTATACTTTACACTGCACTGTCACTCTTTTTCCATTTTCGTGTGATGCCCTGGGGGGGTCCTGGGCTGGACATTTTTGGGGGTGCACTGCACCCCGGACATGAATCCCTTAGTGTTAGGGACTGCTGGTAACAGAGAAGCCGTGACGTGGCCCAGCAGCCTCCCATGTATTTGCAAATGCATGCAACTAATATCTCTGAATTTCTATGACCATATAGTCTTCATATATTGTTGCAGGTATTATTCAGTGTGCTGAGGTACAATAGGGGGTTAAATCCCCCTCCTTTTTCAACTCCAGGGACTACCAGAACAGCAATTAATGCTATCTTATGTGGGATAGTGCTCTTGGGACTCGGCCTAATGCCGCCTACATTGCCTGTACTGCTATAGGGCCTAGTACCGTTGGGGATCAGCCTGTTATGGTGCCTAGTGCCGCGTAGCATGCCGTGACTGAGCCTATTGCCGCGTCTGGTGCCACAGGATTAGTGGCTGGCCGTGACCCACAGGCCTTGTGCCCAAACCCTGGTACTCTATACAATGGCCTTCACATGATCTAGGTCCTACAGCCCCCTGGTGCCCTCGGGCCTATTGCCCGCTTAACCAGGCTTTTTAACAGAACTATGGGGCCTAAAGCCCCCTTATGCCTCCCCAGGCCTAGTGTCCATCTGCATTTCCCCAGGCCTAGTGCCTTCTGGTGCCCACAAGCCTTGTGCCTGACTCCTGGTGGTCTAGGGGGTTCTGACCTTACCTTTTCCATGTTTTTCAGCTGTACCAGGTCGGGTTCAGACACCTGGCCAGCCTTTGCGCAGTTCACCTGAGGCTTAACACCCTCAGGGCTTCTCGCTGTCTTCACCTGGGGAGCAGTGGCCAGTGTCTGCTCTTGTATGTTGTACACTGCTCCCACAGGGCTCCGGGCCTCTTCGCCGACCCTATGTCCAGTGGGCGTCAGCCCTTCCATCTTCACCTGGTGGGCGGAAGCCTGTTTAAGCTCTTGTCCCTTGGCTGCAGCCCTCCAGGGCTTCCGGTGTCTTCTTCCCTTTTCTTTCTTCAGAAGCTCTTCCTCGCTCATTTGCAGCTGCCGGACTGACTCCCCGCACCTTGCGTTGGCCGTTATAAACCAGCACAAAGGGGCGGGGTGATGAAGTGGCTCGCTGCGACCATCTTGGTTGGTCTGCCGAGACGCGAGCTTGTGGCTTATTAGCTTGTGGCCGGCCCTCAACCTGGAACACTGCATGTGGGTTGGAGGGTCCTGGATCCCTGTGGCTGCAGGTCCACCGCCATTACCCATGTGGGGCAGAAGTGGCAGGGAGCCACCGATGTTGTCTCTGTGCTCGCCGTTTCCTGCTGGGCAGGCCGGAGTAGGCTGGGTCCCACCAGATTCAGTCTCCCACCGAGTCTGCTGGCTACCCCGGGTCCCGCTGAGTCAGCGGCCAAGGTTCATCCGGATCCCGGCCTACTGCCAATCTCCGCTGCTGCGCCAGACGGAGGCTGGATCCCCTGGGATCCAGGTCTCCTATCTGGCACAAAGCAGCTGTCGGGATCCCACCCTACTACATTACCCAGGGCATGTGCCCTGCTTGCCCCACCCTTGTTACACCTCTGGTGATAAGAATGAAAAATTATATAAAAAAAGGTATTTTTCATACACACAGTTTGTTTAATGGGAATAAGTAGGTATAGCAATGAAAGAGCAAGTTTAACCCCTTGTTTCACCACACAAAATCATGACTACCTAGAAGCATGTGGATAAATCAATGAAATATAGTGTATGGGGTTTTATGCATTCTAATTAAGCTCACTGGGAATTAATTTTTTTTTATATGTTAGGTGATCCATTCTTGATTCAGCTAGAAACTATGATTTTATTTAAAATTTTTCTCAGTATGAAATAAAAATATATACAGTTTTAAATTTACCTAAGTTATATTTTATATTGATAACTGTGCTTAATTTATCAAACTATTTAATCAAAACTGGCTGGATGATTGTGTGGAAGTTATGTATTACATTAGGGGCGGTATCCAATATGCCCCGAACATTGTTCGGGCGCTAATTGATCTCCGATTTTCGCCAATTTTTTTTTCACCCTATCGTATTATTTCAGTCAAAATAATAGGATAGTTCTCCCGAAAACACATACTTGCCGTGATAAGTTTGCGGACCTATGTGGTTTTGCCTTTTTTCAGGTGAAAAAACGTAAATTATCGTGGATTCTTTTTTGGGATACGCCAGGTCCCCCCAAAAAAACCCAGATAAGTGCCGGGGCCAGGCCGACTTCGGGGCTAATTGGATAGCCCCGGGCGAGGTAATTAGCCCCCTAAGTCATCTATGGATGCAGGAATCTTGTCACTCTTGGGGCAGCTAATGGTGCAGTTCTGTCTGATAGCTTTAGCTTAATCTTCTATCTTCATCACATATAGCAGTGGGAATAAAGTATAGCCCTACCTTTTCTAGGGGCTGGCTAGCATGAGCAGCAGCCCATTTTGAAAAGTGTTTTTTAGTATAGCATGAGGCCTGATTTATCAAAGCATTAATGCTGGAGAATATGGGTAGTTAACCTAATAAAAAGACTAGATTTGCATCATCCTGTATACTAATGGGGATACCACCAGCAGTTAACCCTGTTGGGAGAGTCTATTTTTTAAACATCAAGTAGGTCCCGTAACAACCAAAATTAAAAAATGTCAGCATAATCAGCCGACTGCCACCAAAATTTTTGTTTGATGTCTATGGAGTACAGATGTAGAAACGTTTGGAACGTATTTAAAATTTTCAGTTGTGGTGTATAGATGTAAGTAAAACACATTTCCATTCACTTTATTAACAGTTATTACTATTATTTTTATTATTATTATATTTATTATTAACAATAGCATTTACATAGCACACACATATCACGCAACACTTTACAGAGAATATTTCAGTCATACACATCAATATCTGCTCCAGTGGCGTTTACAATCTATATTTCCTATTGCATGGATTCACTACGGTTAATTTTGTCAGAATCCAAGTAATGTATGTTATTGTGGTGTGAGAGGAAACCAGAGCTCCCGAAGGAAACCCATACAAATATGGGGAGAACATACAAACTCCACAAAGATAGTGCTTTAGTCAGGAATTGAACTCATAACCTTTTTCCCATCCATGCTGTTCCATTCACTTGAAAAAGATAAAAATAAATTGCATGCAAATGCTTTTGTTTAGAAAACAGTCAATAAAGACATGGAAAATGAGGGAATGGCAACAAGAAAAATATGTAGCGTTCTTAACAATTATCAGAAGAAAACAAGCTGAATAGGATGTTTCCCAGTGCTGATCCCACCTGCTGGTGACATTGTGGCCTCAAGGGAACCCTGTCCTACATTTGGTGGTTCTGCTTCATAATCATTCCATACTGAAACATATTTCATGCTCTCTTGGATTTCCTATTAGAAGCACTAATTCAGATGGTTCCTTGGATATTCCTCCTTTTTTATCCCTCTGGAAACCTTAATAAACAATTGAAAAAGATGGTCTCCCATATACCCATATACTATAGATTGTAAGCTTGCGAGCAGGGCCTTCCTACCTATATATCTGTCTGTTATTATCCAGTTTGTTCTATTAATGTTTCCAATTGTAAAGCACAACGGAATATGCTGCGCTATATTTTAAACTGTTAATAAATAAATACTGTACTAGCTACGGCGATATGCATTCTGGCTATAAAGTAGAAAATCTTCTGTCCTATCAAGAGCTGAAAAATACACTTGGCACGTCGCAGTCATTGAACAAACAATCTAAAACCTTCACCACAGAAGACACGTTTTGGGACAGCCCTAGTCTCCAATGCTACTTAGTAAAACTAGAAGATCCCTTTAACTTTTAACGATATTAAAAAGAACCTCTATATACCCCTGCCTGTACCTTCTAAAATCCTTCCTATAAACCTCTAAGGATGACGCTAATTTGCGTACGCAGTCATAAAGTAAATAAAGACTTAGACCTGGAATCTGTGGTTCCAAAGCACAAGTGTTATTTAAGTAAAAGTTCAGACAGTTACAAGCAATTGATCCAGACACAATTTAGGCGCAAAAGGAATTATACAGACCCAAGTACAGTATACATACGCAGCGCTTCCGGACCCGAAGATAGGCATCAGCAAGAGACCCCTCGTCATTCAGCATTCAGCACGAAGACTAAAGACCCAGTGTTGGAGCACACATATTTATACCCCCCCAGAATAGACAGGACAATAGAGAAGTTTGCTGCTGATGTCATTGGTTCCCAGGGGAGAAGCATCTGTTACAAAGCATTTAACAGGCTGGTTCAAATAGACTCTCCCTGCCTCTAACAGCTGGGTGTCTTTCCCTTCCCGCCCCCTGTAACATCCTAACAGTTGTTCATGAAATATACATTTTGTTGCTTGTAGCCTCTGCGATCCATAACTCGAGAATGCATGATGCGACCTCCCCACCGATAACACCGGAATACTATAAAAAGAGTACGCATCAGTATGAAACCAAACACGACTTGTTTAGCATGTATAAAACCTTAGTTATCAAATATCTTTATTTCTCAGCATTTAAACTAACTGAACCAACTTAAATCATATACTTTAAAGCTTATTAAACCTTATGTGTGAATATGTAATGTGTGAGTATTCGGGGTTTGATATGAAGACGCTAGTTAACTGGGCACAGATGCGTGCGCATTTAGCTACTAAATGGTATTTTCATTCGGGGTCTTAAGCATAATGTGTGTATGTGAAATGGTGAAAGATGCAATCGCATGATGCTAATAATTGTGCATTCGCTACTGGGCATCATGTTAGCAGCTCAATTGTGCGTAATGTGCGGTGTTTATGCATGAGATTCCATCTATGATGGACTTATATATATATATATATATATACATACATACATACATACATACACACACATATCATTCCTCTCTCACAGTTTCAGACTGCAATGCAAATGTGATCTCCAGCTGAGAAACTAAACCATCCTGTCTGGGTATGAAACTAAAACCTGTTTGGATTCAGGCAAATCCAATTGTGCAGATCAATGCCTGGATTATATTACAATTGCCAACAGGGATTCCAAATTTGGATGTAAAACACTTACAGTTTCTGGTACATTGTCTATTCTATTTAGATTATCAAAAACATTGCCATCTGTTCTTAGCTCGTGAGTTGTAACTTAAAGTGACGCTGGTCGCAAAATGGCATCTTGCAGATTCTTGTTTCTAAAAAGGAGTCTAGCTGCCATTCGCAAGATGGCGTCGCACACGCTTCAAATTTAAACTGATCTTGTCTCAGCCAATTATCCAGCTTTGACACTTTATAACCCCACAAGACCAACTGACCTCCGCACTGTCTCACTTCGTTACATTCTGGGCACTGCTGGAGTCGTGTCACTGCCACAACCTATGACCCAGATCTTTAAGGTGCCCATCCACTAGACAATTAAGTTGAGCGATTGAACGATAATAATATCATTATCGTTCAAGCGTTCATAAATCATTTGCAAAAATGTCTATAACAACTAGCGATGCGCGCTCCCGCTGGTCATTTAGACATCTATCATTGGGCAAACATGCTGGACAACCTGACGATAACGTCAGCAGATGATTGATTGTGCCTACACTGAACAATTGCTCGTTCAGTGTAGGCACATCACAGACTGACAAACGACTGCACGATTACAATGTCGTAATCGTGCAGACTTTTACCTGTCTTCTAGTGGATATGTATCTTAAGGGGTATATTTACTAAAGTGCACAGTGGAGATGTTGCCCATAGCAACCAATCAGATTCTAGCTATTATCTTTTATGCTATGGGTGACCTCCACTTTTAAAATCCCTCACTATAGTAAATATTCCCCTTAGTGCGCTACTGCACATGCGCAGTGTCTCTGCGCGCCTTCTTAGTCCTGCATTTTGAGAGGAAGTGCCCCTGAGCCTCGGTGCCACATACCTGAGACTGTGCTGTGTGTCAGGAACTGTGCTATATACAAGATATACTGCAACCTCACTGTGGGGCCAATTTATCAATGATCAATTTTGCTATATGATCAGGGCATGCCAGTAATGCCCATGATAAGAAGCGCTTCGGCCGCCTCTTAGGGGTTCTCAGCAGGTCCCCCTCTGCTGATAAATTTGCATTGCATCTTCTGCTTCTTAGGGGTTCTCAGCAGGTCACCCTCTGCTGATAAATTTGCGGCACTTTGGCCGCCTCTTAGGTGTTTTCAGCAGGTCCCCTTCTGATGATAAATTTGCAAGGCTTTAGCCGCCTCTAAGGGGTTCTCAGCAGGTCCCCCTCTGCTGATAAATTTGTGGCACTTCTGCTGCCTCTTAGGGGTTCTCAACAGGACCCCCTTAACAGGTCTGATAAATTTGCAGCACTTCAGCCGCCTCTTAGGGGTTTCCAGCAGGTCCCCTCTGCTGATAAATTTGCGGAACTTCGGCCGCGTCTTAGGGGTTTTCAGCAGCTCCCCTCTGCTGATAAATTTATGGAGCTTCATAAACCTGTTAGGGGTTCTCAGCAGGTCCCCCTCTGCAGATTACTGCAGTGTTTTGCCCGCCTGTTAGGGGTTCTCAGCAGGTCCCCCACTGCTAATAAATTTGTGGTGCTTCGGTTGCCTCTTAGGAGTTCTCAGCAGGTCCCCCTCTACTGATAAAATTGCGGTGCTTTGGCCGCCACTTAAATGTTCAGAGCAGGTCTATCTCTGATAATAAATTTGCAGTGCTTCGGTCACCTCTGGGGTGTTCTCAGCAGGTCCCCCTCTACTGATAACTTTGTGGTGCGTCGACCGCCACTTAAGGGTTCACAGCAGGTTCCCATCTGATAATAAATTTGCGGCACCTTGATGGGCTCTTAGGGGTTCTCAGCAGGTCCCCCTCTATTGATAAATTTGCGTTGCTTTGGCCGCCACTTAGAGGTTCTCAGAAGGTCCACCTCTGCTGATAAATTTGCGGTGCTTCGGCCCCAACTTAGGGGTTCTCAGCAGGTCTCTCTCTGCTGATACATTTGGGGAGCTTGCGGCACTTTGGCCACCTCTTAGTGGTTCTCAGTAGGTCCCCCTCTGCTTTTAAATTTGCGCCATTTTGGCTTCCTCTTAGGAGTTTTCAGCAGGTCCCCCTCTGCTGATAAATTTGTGGCATTTCAGTTGCCTCTAAGGGGTTCTCAGCAGGTCCCCCTCTGCTAAATTTACGGTGCTTCGGCCGCCACTTAGGGGTTCTCAGCAGGTCCCCATCTGCTAAATTTGTTGCATTTCGGCAGCCTCTTAGGGGTTCTCAACAGGTCACCCTCTGCTGATAAATTTGCGCTGCTTTGACCGACTCTTAGGGGTTCTCAGCAGGTCCCCCTCTGCAAAATTTGCGGCGTTTTGGCCACCTCTTAGAGGATCTCAGCAGGAACTCCTATGCTACATTTGCGGCATTTCGGCAGCCTCTTATGGGTTCTCAGCAGG
This sequence comes from Taudactylus pleione, assembly GCA_031769625.1. Lineage (NCBI taxonomy): Eukaryota > Metazoa > Chordata > Amphibia > Anura > Myobatrachidae > Taudactylus > Taudactylus pleione. Next base: position 26,208,481 of record JAUIMM010000555.1, read on the forward strand.
TCGCCCTCTGCTGATAAATTTGCACTACTTTGGCCACCTCTTAGGGGTTCTCAGCAGGTCCCCCTTTGATGCTAAATTTGCAGCGTTTCGGCTGCCTTTTAGAGGTTCTCAGCAGGTCCCACTCTGCTGATAAATTTGCGGTGCTTTGGCCGCATCTTAGGGGTTCTCAGCAGGTCCCCCTCTGCTGATAAGTTTGCGGCGCATCAGCTGCCTGTTAGGGGTTCTCAGCAAGTCCCCCTCTGCTTATAAATTTGCACTGCTTTGGCCGCCTCCTAGGGGTTCTCAGCAGGTCCCCCTCTGCTGATAAATTTTGCAGCACCTCGGCCGCCTCTTAGGGTTCTCAGCAGGTACCCCTCTGCTAATTTTGTGGCGTTTCGGCCGCCTCTTAGGGGTTCTCAGCAGCTCCCCCTCTGCTAGATTTGCTGTGTTTAGGCCGCCTCTTAGGGGTTCTCAGCAGGTCCCACTCTGCTGATAAATTTGCACTGCTTTGGCCATCTCTTAGGGGTTCTCAGCAGGTCGCCCTCTGCTGATAAATTTTGCGGCACTTCGGCCGCCTCTTAGGGGTTCTCAGCAGGTGCCCCTCTGCTGATAAATTTTGCGGCGCTTCGGCCGCCTCTTAGGGTTCTCAGCAGGTACCCCTCTGCTAAATTTGTGGCATTTCGGCCTCCTCTTAGAGGTTCTCAGCAGGTCCCCATCTGCTAAATTTGTTGCATTTCGGCAGCCTCTTAGGGGTTCTCAACAGGTCACCCTCTGCTGATAAATTTGCGGCACTTTGGCCACCTCTTAGGGGTTCTCAGCAGGTCCCCTTCTGATGATAAATTTCCGGCGCTTCGGCCGCCTCTTAGGGGTCTCAGCAGGTCCCCCTCTGCTGATAATTTTGCAAGGCTTTAGCCACCTCTAAGGGGTTCTCAGCAGGTCCCCCTCTGCTGTTTAATTTGTGGCACTTCTGCTGCCTTTTAGGGGTTCTGAACAGGTCCCCCTTAACAGGTCTGAAAAATTTGCGGCACTTCAGTCGCCTCTTAGGGGTTCCTAGCAGGTTCCCCTCTGCTGATAAATTTGCCGCACATTGGCCGCCTCTTAGGGGTTTTCAGCAGCTCCCCTTTGCTGATAAATTTATGGAGCTTCGTCCACCTGTTAGGGGTTCTTAGCAGGTCCCCCTCTGCAGATTACTGTGGTGCTCTGCCCGCCTGTTAGGGGTTCTCAGCAGGTCCACCCTCTGCTGATAAATTTACGGTGCTTCGGCTGCCACTTAAGTGTTCACAGCAGGTCTATCTCTGATAATAAATTTGCAGCACTTTGGTCACCTCTTAGGGGTTCTCAGCAGGTCCCCCTCTACTGATAACTTTGCGTTGCTCGGCCGCCACTTAGAGGATCTCAGCAGGTCCACCTCTGCTGATAAATTTGCGGTGCTTGCGGCGCTTTGGCTGCCTCTTAGTGGTTGTCAGTAGGTCCCCCTCTGCTGTTAAATTTGCGCCATTTCGGCTGCCTGTTAGGGGTTCTCAGCAGGTCCCCCTCTGCTGATAAATTTGTGGCATTTCAGCTCCCTCTTAGGGGTCCTCAGCAGGTCCCCCTCTGCTAAATTTGTGGTGCTTCGGCCGCCACTTAGGGGTTCTCAGCAGGTCCCTCTCTGCTGATAAATTTGCGCTGCTTTGACCGACTCTTAGGAGTTCTCAGCAGGTCCCCCTCTTCTGATAAATTTGCACTGCTTTGCCGCCTCCTAGGGGTTCTCTGCAGGTCCCCCTCTGCTGATAAATTTTGCGGCACTTCGGCCACCTCTTAGGGGTTCTCAGCAGGGCCCCCTCTGTTGATAAATTTTGCAGCGCGTCGGCCGCCTCTTAGGGGTTCTCAGCAGGTCGCCCTCTACTGATAAATTTGCTCTACTTTGGCCACCTCTTAGGGGTTCACAGCAGGTCCCCCTCTGCTGCTAAATTTGCGGCATTTTGGATGACTTTTAGGGGTTCTCAGCAGGTCCACCTCTGGTGATAAATTTGCGGTGCTTCGGCCGCCCCATAGGGGTTCTCAGCAAGTCCCTCTCTGCTGAATATTTGCGGCGCAATGGCCGCCTCTTACTGGTTCTCTGTAGGTCCCCCTCTGCTGATAAATTTGCTCCATTTTGGCTTCCTCTTAGGGGTTCTCAGCAGGTCCCCCTCTGCTGATAAATTTTGCGGCGCTTCCGTCGCCTCTTAGGGGTTCTCAGCAGGTCCGCCTCTGCTGATAAATTTTGCGGCACTTCGGCCACCTTTTAGGGGTTCTCAGCAGGTCCCCCTCTGCTGATAAAGTTTGCGGCACTTCGGCCGCCTCATAGGGGTTCTCAGCAGTCCCCCTCTGATGATAAATTTTGCGGTACTTTGGCCGCCTCATAAGGGTTCTCAGCAGGTCCCCCTCTGCTGATAAATTTTGCGGCACTTTGGCCGCCACTTAGGGGTTCTCAGCAGCTCCCCCTCTGCTGATAAATTTTGCGGCGCTTCGGTCGCCTCTTAGGAGTTCTCAGCAGGTCCCCCTCTGCTGATAAAGTTTGCGGTGCTTCTGCCGCCTCTTAAAGGTTCTCAGCAGTCCCCCTCTGCTGATAAATTTCCTGCTGTTCGGCCACCTCTTAGGGGTTCTCAGCAGGTCCGACTCTGCTGTTAAATTTGCGGTGCTTCGGCCACCTCTTAGGGGCTTCTCAGCAGTTCCCCCTCTGCTGATAAATTTGCAGTGCTTCGGCCGCCACATGTGTTCACAGCAGGTCCACCTCTAATAATAAATTTGCAGCACATCAGTCGCCTCTTAGAGGTTCTCAGCAGGTGCCCCTCTGCTGATAAATTTGCTCTGCTTCGGCCGCCACTTAAGGGTTCACAGCAGGTCCCCATCTGATAATAAATTTGCGGTGCTTTGGTGGCCTCTTAGGGGTTCTCAGCAGGTCCCCCTCTACTGATAAATTTGCGATGCTTCGGCCGCCTTTTACAGTTTCTCAGCAGGTTCCCCTCTGCTGATAATTTTTGCGACGCTTTGGCCGCATCTTAGGGGTTCTCAGCAGGTCCCCCTCTGCTGATAAATTTGCATTGCTATGGCCACCACTTAGAGGTTCTCAGCAGGTCCACATCTGATGATAAATTTGTGGTGCTTCAGCCGCCATTTAGGGGCTCTCAGCAAGTCCCTCTCTGCTGATAAATTTGCGGTGCTTACGGCGCTTTGGCCGCCTCTTAGTGGTTCTCTGTAGGTCCCCCTTTGCTGATAAATTTGTGCCATTTCGGCCGCCTTCTAGGGGTTCTGAGCAGGTCCCCCTCTGCCAAGTTTGCAGCCTTTCAGATGCCTCTTAGGGGATATCAGCAGGTTGTCTTCTGCTGATAAATTTGTGTTACTTTGGACGCCTCTTAGGGGTTCTCAGCAGATCCCCCTTTGCTGCTAAATTTGCGGCGTTTCGGCTGCCTTTTAGGAGTTCTCAGCAGATCCCCCTCTGCTGATAAATTTGCGGCATCTCAGCTGCCTGTAAGTGGTCTCAGCAGGTACCCCTGTGCTAAACTTGCAGCGTTTCGGCCACCTCTTAGGGGTTCTCAGCAGGTCCCCCTCTGCTGATAAATTGTGCGGCGTTTCGGCCGCCTCTTAGGGGTTCTCAGGAGGCCCCCTCTGCTGATAAATTGAGCGGCGCTTTGGCCACCTCTAAGGGGTTCTCAGCAGGTCCCCCTCTGATGATAAATTGTGCGGTGCTTCGGCTGCCTTTTCGGGGTTCTCACCAGATCCCCCTCTGCTGATAAATTGTGCGGTGCTTCGGTCACCTCTTAGGGGTTCTCAGCAGGACCCCCTCTGCTGATAAATTTTGCGGCGCTTTGGCCGCCTCTTAGAGGTTCTGAGCAGGTCCCTCTCTGCTGATAAATTGTGCTGCACTTTGGCCGCCTCTTAGGGACCTTAGCAGGTCCCCTTCTGCTGATAAATTTGCGGCGTTTTGGCTGCCTTTTAGGAGTTCTCAGCAGGTCCCCCTCTGTTGATAAATTTGCGGCGTTTCACCTGCCTGTAAGGGTTTCTCAGCAGGTCCCCCTCTGCTAGATTTGCAGCAATTCGGCAGCCTCTTATGGGTTCACAGCAGGTACCCCTTTGCTAAATTTATGGCGTTTCGGCCGCCTCTATGGGGTTTTCAGCAGGTCCCCCTCTGCTGATAAAATTTTGTGGCACTTTGGATGCCTCTTAGAGGTTCTCAGCAGGTCCCTCTCTGCTGATAAATTGTTTGGCACTTTGGCCGCCTCTTAGGGGTTCTCAGCAGGTCGCCCTCTGCTGATAAATTTGCTCTACTTTGGCCGCCTCTTAGGGGTTCTCAGAAGGCCCCCTCTGCTGCTAAATTTGTGGCATTTTGGCTACCTTTTAAAGGTTCTCAGCAGGTCCCCCTCTGCTGATAAATTTTGCGGCACTTCGGCCGCCTCTTAGGGGTTCTCAGCAGGTCCACCTCTGCTGATAAATTTTGCGGCACTTCGGCCACCTCCTAGGGTTCTCAGCATGTCCCCCTCTGCTGATAAATTGTGCGGCATTTCGGCCGCCTCTTAGGGGTTCTCAGGAGGCCCCCTCTGCTGATAAATTGAGCAGCGCTTCGGCCGCCTCTAAGGGGTTCTCAGCAGGTCCCCCTCTGATGATAAATTGTGCTGTGCTTCGGCGGTCTCTTCGAGGTTCTCACCAGATCCCCCTCTGCTGATAAATTGTGTGGCGCTTCGGCCACCTCTTAGAGGTTCTCAGCAGGTCCCCCTCTGCTGATAAATTGTGCTGCACTTTGGCCGCCTCTTAGGGACCTTAGCAGGTCCCCTTCTGCTGATAAATTTGCTGCGTTTTGGCTGCCTTTTAGGAGTTCTCAGCAGGTCCCCCTCTGTTGATAAATTTGCGGCGTTTCACCTGCCTGTAAGGGTTTCTCAGCAGGTCCCCCTCTGCTAGATTGCAGCATTTCAGCAGCCTCTTATGGGTTCACAGCAGGTACCCCTTTGCTAAATTTAAGGCGTTTCGGCCGCCTCTATGGGGTTCTCAGCAGGTCCCCCTCTGCTGATAAATTTTGCGGCACTTCGGCCGCCTCTTAGGGTTCTCAGCAGGTACCCCTCTGCTAAATTTGTGGAGTTTCGTCCGCATCTTAGGGGTTCTCAGCAGGTCCCCATCTGCTAAATTTGTGGCATTTCGGCAGCGTCTTAGGGGTTCTCAGCAGGTCCCCCTCTGCTGATAAATATGCGCTACATTGGCCGCCCCTTAGGGGCTCTCAGCAGGTTACCTTCTGCTGATAAATTTGCGGCACTTCACTCACCTTTTAGGGGTTCTCAGCAGGTTCCCCTCTGCTGATAAGTTTGCGGTGATTCGGACGCCTTTCAGGGGTTCTCAGCAGGACCTCCCCTGCTGATAAATTTTGCAGCGCTTCGGCCGCCTCTTAGGGGTTCTCAGCAGGTCCGCCTCTGCTGATAAATTTTGGCGTGCTTCGGCCGTCTCTTACGGGTTCTCATGAGGTCCCCCTATGCTAAGAAATTTTGCGACGCTTCGGCCGCCTCTAAGGGGTTCTCAGCAGGTCCCTCTCTGCTGATAAATTTTGCGGCACTTTGGCCGCCTCTTAGAGGTTCTCAGCAACTCCCCCTCTGCTGATAAATTGTGCAGCACTTTGGCCGCCTCTTACGGGTTCTCAGCAGGTACCACTCTGCTAATAAATTTTGCTGCGCTTCGGCTGACTCCTAGGGGGTCTCAGCAGGTCCCCCTCTGCAGTTAAAATTTGCAACGTTTCAGCCACCTCTTAGGGGTTCTCAGCAGGTCCCCCTCTGCTGATAAATTTGCTGTGCTTCTGCCGCCTCTTAGGGATTCTCAGCACGTCCCCCTCTGCTGATAAATTTTGCAGCGCTTCGGCCACCTCTTAGGGGTTCTTCGCAGGTCCCCCTCTGCTGATAAATTTGCAGCGATACTGCCACCACATAAGTGTTCACAGAAGGTCCACCGCTGATAATAAATTTGCAGCACTTCAGTCGCCTTTTAGGGGTTCTCAGCAGGAGCCCCTCTTCTGATAAATTTGCGCCGCTTCAGCTGCCACTGAAGGGTTCACAGCACGTCCCCATCTGATTATAAATTTGCAGCACTTCAGTCGCCTTTTAGGGGTTCTCAGCAGGTCCCCCTCTACTGATAAATTTGGAGTGCTTCGGCTGCCTTTTAGGGTTTCTCAGCAGGTTCCCCTCTGCTGATAAATTTTGCGGCACTTCAGTCACCTTTTAGGGCTTCTCAGCAGGTCCGCTTCTGCTGTTAAATTTTGAGGCACTTCGGCCACCTTATAGGGGTTCTCAGCAGTTCCCCCTCTGCTGATAAAGTTTGCGGCGCTTTGGCGGCCTCTTAGTGGTTCTCTGCAGGTCCCCCTCTGCTGATAAATTTTGCGGCACTTCAGTCACCTTTTAGGGCTTCTCAGCAGGTCCGCCTCTGCTGTTAAATTTTGCGGCACTTCGGCCACCTTTTAGGGGTTCTCAGCAGTTCCCCCTCTGCTGATAAAGTTTGCGGCGCTTTGGCGGCCTCTTAGTGGTTCTCTGCAGGTCCCCCTCTGCTGATACATTTGTGGCATTTCGGCCGCCTTTTAGGGGTTCTGAGCTGGTCCCCCTCTGCTAAATTTGCAGCCTTTCGGCCGCCTCTTAGGGGTTCTCAACAGGTACCCCTCTGCTGATAAAGTTTGCTATGCTTCGGCCACCTCTTAGGGGTTCTCAGCAGTCCCCCTCTGCTGATAAATTTTGCGGCACTTTTCCCGCCTCATAGGGGTTCTCAGCAGGTCCCCCTCTACTGAAAGATTTTGCAGCGCTTCAGCCGCCTCTTAGGGGTTCTCAGCAGGTCCCCCTTTGCTGATAAATTTTGCGGCGCTTCGGCCGCCTCTTAGTGGCTCTCAGCAGGTCCCCCTCTGCTGATAACATTTGCTGCGCTTCGGCCACCTATTAGGGGTTCTCAGCAGGTCCCCCTCTGCTAAATTTGCAGCCTTTCGGATGCCTCTTAGGGGTTATCAGCAGGTCGCCCTCTGCTGATAAATTTGTGCTGCTTTGGCCGCCTCTTAGGGGTTCTCAGCAGATCTCCCTTTGCTGCTAAATTTGCGGTGTTTCGGCTGCCTTTTAGGAGTTCTCAGCAGATCCCCCTCTGCTGATAAATTTACAGCGTCTCAGCTGCCTGTAAGGGGTTCTCTGCAGGTCCCCCTTTGCTAGATTTGCGGCGTTTCGGCCGCCTCTTATGGGTTCTCAGCAGGTACCCCTCTGCTAATTTTGCAGTGCTTCGGCCGCCTCTTAGGGGTTCTCAGCAAGTCACCCTCTGCTTATAAATTGTGCGGCGCTTCGGCCACCTCTTAGGGGTTTTCAGCAGGTCCCCCTCTGCTGATAAATTTTGTGGCGCTTTGGCCGCCTCTTAGAGGTTCTCAGCAGGTCCCCCTCTGCTGATAAATTGTGCTGCACTTTGGCCGCCTCTTATGGGTTCTCAGCAGGTACCACTCTGCTAATAAATTTTGCTGCGCTTCGGCTGACTCCTAGGGGGTCTCAGCAGGTCCCCCTCTGCAGTTAAAATTTGCAACGTTTCAGCCGCCTCTTAGGGGCTCTCAGCAGGTCCCCCTCTGCTGATAAATTTGCTGTGCTTCTGCCGCCTCTTAGGGATTCTCAGCACGTCCCCCTCTGCTGATAAATTTTGCAGCGCTTCGGCCACCTCTTAGGGGTTCTTCGCAGGTCCCCCTCTGCTGATAAATTTGCAGCGATACTGCCACCACATAAGTGTTCACAGAAGGTCCACCTCTGATAATAAATTTGCAGCACTTCAGTCGCCTTTTAGGGGTTCTCAGCAGGAGCCCCTCTTCTGATAAATTTGCGCCGCTTCAGCTGCCACTTAAGGGTTCACAGCACGTCCCCATCTGATTATAAATTTGCAGCACTTCAGTCGCCTTTTAGGGGTTCTCAGCAGGTCCCCCTCTACTGATAAATTTGGAGTGCTTCGGCTTCCTTTTAGGGTTTCTCAGCAGGTTCCCCTCTGCTGATAAATTTTGCGGCACTTCAGTCACCTTTTAGGGCTTCTCAGCAGGTCCGCCTCTGCTGTTAAATTTTGCGGCACTTCGGCCACCTTTTAGGGGTTCTCAGCAGTTCCCCCTCTGCTGATAAAGTTTGCGGCGCTTCGGCGGCCTCTTAGTGGTTCTCTGCAGGTCCCCCTCTGCTGATAAATTTGTGGCATTTCGGCCGCCTTTTAGGGGTTCTGAGCTGGTCCCCCTCTGCTAAATTTGCAGCCTTTCGGCCACCTCTTAGGGGTTCTCAACAGGTCCCCCTCTGCTGATAAAGTTTGCTATGCTTCGGCCGCCTCTTAGGGGTTCTCAGCAGTCCCCCTCTGCTGATAAATTTTGCGGCACTTTTCCCGCCTCATAGGGGTTCTCAGCAGGTCCCCCTCTACTGAAAGATTTTGCAGCGCTTCAGCCGCCTCTTAGGGGTTCTCAGCAGGTCCCCTTTTGCTGATAAATTTTGCGGCGCTTCGGCCGCCTCTTAGTGGTTCTCAGCAGGTCCCCCTCTGCTGATAAAATTTGCTGCGCTTCGGCCGCCTATTAGGGGTTCTCAGCAGGTCCCCCTCTGCTAAATTTGCAGCCTTTCGGATGCCTCTTAGGGGTTCTCAGCAGATCTCCCTTTGCTGCTAAATTTGCGGTGTTTCGGCTGCCTTTTAGGAGTTCTCAGCAGATCCCCCTCTGCTGATAAATTTACGGCGTCTCAGCTGCCTGTAAGGGGTTCTCTGCAGGTCCCCCTTTGCTAGATTTGCTGCATTTCGGCCGCCTCTTATGGGTTCTCAGCAGGTACCCCTCTGCTAATTTTGCAGCGCTTCGGCCGCCTCTTAGGGGTTCTCAGCAGGTCACCCTCTGCTTATAAATTGTGCGGCGCTTCGGCCACCTCTTAGGGGTTTTCAGCAGGCCCCCCTCTGCTGATAAATTTTGTGGCGCTTTGGCCGCCTCTTAGAGGTTCTCAGCAGGTCCCCCTCTGCTGATAAATTGTGCGGCACTTTGGCCGCCTCTTAGGGGATCTCAGCAGGTCCCCTTCTGCTGATAAATTTGCGGCATTTTGGCTGCCTGTAAGGGTTTCTCAGCAGGTCACCCTCTGCTAGATTTGTGGCGTTTCGGCCGCCTCTTAGGGGTTCACAGCAGGTACACCTTTGCTAAATTTATGGCATTTCGGCCACCTCTTAGGGGTTCTCAGCAGGTCCCCCTCTGCTGATAAATTTGTGGCGCTTCGGCCGCCTCTTAGGGGTTCTCAGCAGGTCCCCCTCTGCTGATAAAATTTTGTGGAGCTTCGGCCACCTCTTAGGGGTTCTCAGCAGGTCCCCCTCTGCTGATAAAATTTTGCTGCGCCTCGGCCCCTCTGCTGATAAAATTTTCTGCGCTTTGGCCGCCTCTTAGGGGTTCTCAGGAGGTCCCCCTCTGCTGATGAATTTGTGGTGCTTCGTCCGCCTCTTATGGGTTCTCAGCAGGTCCCACTATGCTGATAGATCTTGCGGTGTTTCGGCCGCCTCTTTGGGATTCTCAGCAGGTTCCCCTCTGCTGATAAATTTGCGCTGCTTTGGCCTCCTCTTAGAGGTTCTCAGCAGATACCCCTCTGCTGATAAATTTGCGCTGCTTTGGCCGCCTCTTAGGGGTTCTCAGCAGGTCCCTCTCTGCTAAATTTGTGGTGTTTTAGCCACCTCTTAGGGGTTCTCAGCAGGTCCCCTCTGCTGATAAAATTTTGCGGCGCTTCGGCCGCCTCTTAGGGGTTCTCAGCAAGTCCCCCTCTGCAGATACAATTTTGCGGTGCTTCGGCCGCATCTTAGGGGTTCTCAGCAGGTCCCCCTCTGCTGATAAATTTATCTGCGCTTCGGCCTCCTCTTTGGAGTTCTCAGCAGGTACCCCTCTGCTATTAAATTTGCTGTGCTTCGGCCGCCTCTTAGGGGGTTCTCAGCAGGTGCCCCTCTGCTGATAAATTTGCAGCACTTCGGCCGCTACATGTGTTCACAGCAGGTCCACCTCTAATAATAAATTTGCAGCATTTTGGTCGCCTCTTAGGGGTTCTCAGCAGGTCCCCCTATACTGATAAATTTGCAATGCTTCGGCCGCCTTTTAGGTTCTCAGCAGCTTCCCCTCTGCTGATAATTTTTGCGGTGCTTTGGCCGCCACATAGGGGTTCTCAGCGGGATCCCCTCTGCTGATAAATTTGCGTTGCTTCAGCCACCACTTAGAGGTTCTCAGCAGGTCCACATCTGATGATAAATTTGCCATGCTTCAGCCGCCACTTAGGGGTTCTCAGCAAGTCCCTAACTGCTGATAAATTTGCGGTGCTTGCGTCGCTTTGGCCACCTTTTAGTGGTTCTCTGTAGGTCCCCCTCTACTGATAAATTTGCGCCATTTCGGCTGCCTCTTAGGGGTTCTCAGCAGGTCCCCCTCTGCTGCTAAAATTTGGCGACGCTTCGGCCGCCTCTCAGGGATTCTCAGCAGGACCCCCTCTGCTGATACAATTTTGCGATGCTTCTGCCGCCTCTTAGGGGTTCTCAGCAGGTCCCCCTCTGCTGACAAAATTTTGTGGCGCTTCGGCCGCCTCTTAGGGGTTCTCAGCAGGTCCCCCTCTGCTAATAAAATTTTGTGGCGCTTCGTCCGCCTCTTACGGGTTCTCAGCAGGTCCCACTATGCTGATAGATTTTGCGGCGCTTCGGCCGCCTCTTTGGGATTCTCAGCAGGTTCCCCTCTGCTGATAAATTTGCGCTGCTTTGGCCTCCTCTTAGAGGTTCTCAGCAGGTCCCCCTCTGCTAAATTTGTGGTGTTTTGGCCACCTCTTATGGGTTCTCAGCAGGTCCCCCTCTGCTAAATGTGTGGCGTTTTGGCCACCTCTTAGGGGTTCCCAGCAGGTCCCCTCTGCTGATAAAATTTTGCGGTGCTTCGGCCGCCTCTTAGGGGTTCTCAGCAAGTCCCCCTCTGCAGATACAATTTTGCAGTTCTTTGGCCGCCTCTTAGGGGTTCTCAGCAGGTCCCCCTCTGCTGATAAATTTTTCTGCGCTTCGGCCACCTCTTAGGGATCCTCAGCAGGTCCCCCTCTGCTGATACATTTGCAGCGCTTCGGCCACCTCTTAGGGATCCTCAGCAGGTCCCCCTCTGCTGATAAATTTGCAGCGCTTCGGCCGCCACATGTGTTCACAGCAGGTCCACCTCTAATAATAAATTTGCAGCACTTCGGTCGCCTCTTAGAGGTTCTCAGCAGGTGCCCCTCTGCTGATAAATTTGCGCTGCTTCGGCCGCCACTTAAGGGTTCACAGCAGGTCCCCATCTGATAATAAATTTGCAGTGTTTTGGCCGCCACATAGGGGTTCTCAGCAGGTTCCCCTCTGCTGATAAGTTTGCATTGCTTCAGCCACCACTTAGAGGTTCTCAGCAGGTCCACATCTGATGATAAATTTGCCGTGCTTCAGCCGCCACTTAGGGGTTCTCAGCAAGTTCCTCTCTGCTGATAAATTTGCGGTGCTTGCGGCGCTTTGGCCGCCTCTTAGTGGTTCTCTGTAGGTCCCCCTCTACTGATAAATTTGCGCCATTTCGGCTGCCTCTTAGGGGTTCTCAGCAGGTCCCCCTGTGCTGATAAATTTGTCGCATTTCGGCCGCCTTTTAGGGGTTCTGAGCAGGTTCCCCATTGCTGATAAATTTACGCTGCTTTGGCCGCCTCTTTGGGATTCTCAGCAGGGTCCCCTCTGCTGATAAATTTGAGCTGCTTTGGCCACCTCTTAGGGGTTCTCAGCACGTCCCCCTCTGCTAAATTTGTGGCGCTTCATCCGCCTCTTACGGGTTCTCAGCAGGTCCCACTATGCTGATAGATTTTGCGGCGCTTCGGCCGCCTCTTTGGGATTCTCAGCAGGTTCCCCTCTGCTGATAAATTTGCGCTGCTTTGGCCTCCTCTTAGAGGTTCTCAGCAGGTCCCCCTCTGCTAAATTTGTGGTGTTTTGGCCACCTCTTATGGGTTCTCAGCAGGTCCCCCTCTGCTAAATGTGTGGCGTTTTGGCCACCTCTTAGGGGTTCCCAGCAGGTCCCCTCTGCTGATAAAATTTTGCGGCGCTTCGGCCGCCTCTTTGGGATTCTCAGCAGGTTCCCCTCTGCTGATAAATTTGCGCTGCTTTGGCCTCCTCTTAGAGGTTCTCAGCAGGTCCCCCTCTGCTAAATTTGTGGTGTTTTGGCCACCTCTTATGGGTTCTCAGCAGGTCCCCCTCTGCTAAATGTGTGGCGTTTTGGCCACCTCTTAGGGGTTCCCAGCAGGTCCCCTCTGCTGATAAAATTTTGCGGCGCTTCGGCCGCCTCTTAGGGGTTCTCAGCAAGTCCCCCTCTGCAGATACAATTTTGCAGTTCTTTGGCCGCCTCTTAGGGGTTCTCAGCAGGTCCCCCTCTGCTGATAAATTTTTTTGCGCTTCGGCCACCTCTTAGGGATCCTCAGCAGGTCCCCCTCTGCTGATAAATTTGCAGCGCTTCGGCCGCCACATGTGTTCACAGCAGGTCCACCTCTAATAATAAATTTGCAGCACTTCGGTCGCCTCTTAGAGGTTCTCAGCAGGTGCCCCTCTGCTGATAAATTTGCGCTGCTTCGGCCGCCACTTAAGGGTTCACAGCAGGTCCCCATCTGATAATAAATTTGCAGTGTTTTGGCCGCCACATAGGGGTTCTCAGCTGGTTCCCCTCTGCTGATAAGTTTGCATTGCTTCAGCCACCACTTAGAGGTTCTCAGCAGGTCCACATCTGATGATAAATTTGCCGTGCTTCAGCCGCCACTTAGGGGTTCTCAGCAAGTTCCTCTCTGCTGATAAATTTGCGGTGCTTGCGGCGCTTTGGCCGCCTCTTAGTGGTTCTCTGTAGGTCCCCCTCTACTGATAAATTTGCGCCATTTCGGCTGCCTCTTAGGGGTTCTCAGCAGGTCCCCCTGTGCTGATAAATTTGTCGCATTTCGGCCGCCTTTTAGGGGTTCTGAGCAGGTTCCCCATTGCTGATAAATTTACGCTGCTTTGGCCGCCTCTTTGGGATTCTCAGCAGGGTCCCCTCTGCTGATAAATTTGAGCTGCTTTGGCCACCTCTTAGGGGTTCTCAGCACGTCCCCCTCTGCTAAATTTGTGGCATTTCGGGCGCCTCTTAGGGGTTCTCAGCAGGTCCCCCTCTGCTAAATTTGTGTCATTTCGGCCGCCTCTTAGGGTTTCTCAGCAGGTCCCCCTCTGCTGATAAAATTTGGTGGCGCTTCGGCCGCCTCTTTAGGGTTCTCAGCAGGTCCCCCTCTGCTGATAAAATTTTACGGTGCTTCGGCTGCCTCTTAGGGGTTCTCAGCAAGTCCCCCTCTGCAGATACAATTTTGCAGTTCTTTGGCCGCCTCTTAGGGGTTCTCAGCAGGTCCCCCTCTGCTGATAAATTTTTCTGCGCTTCGGCCACCTCTTAGGGATCCTCAGCAGGTCCCCCTCTGCTGATAAATTTGCAGCGCTTCGGCCGCCACATGTGTTCACAGCAGGTCCACCTCTAATAATAAATTTGCAGCACTTCGGTCGCCTCTTAGAGGTTCTCAGCAGGTGCCCCTCTGCTGATAAATTTGCGCTGCTTCGGCCGCCACTTAAGGGTTCACAGCAGGTCCCCATCTGATAATAAATTTGCAGTGTTTTGGCCGCCACATAGGGGTTCTCAGCAGGTTCCCCTCTGCTGATAAGTTTGCATTGCTTCAGCCACCACTTAGAGGTTCTCAGCAGGTCCACATCTGATGATAAATTTGCCGTGCTTCAGCCGCCACTTAGGGGTTCTCAGCAAGTTCCTCTCTGCTGATAAATTTGCGGTGCTTGCGGCGCTTTGGCCGCCTCTTAGTGGTTCTCTGTAGGTCCCCCTCTACTGATAAATTTGCACCATTTCGGCTGCCTCTTAGGGGTTCTCAGCAGGTCCCCCTGTGCTGATAAATTTGTCGCATTTCGGCCGCCTTTTAGGGGTTCTGAGCAGGTTCCCCATTGCTGATAAATTTACGCTGCTTTGGCCGCCTCTTTGGGATTCTCAGCAGGGTCCCCTCTGCTGATAAATTTGAGCTGCTTTGGCCACCTCTTAGGGGTTCTCAGCACGTCCCCCTCTGCTAAATTTGTGGCATTTCGGGCGCCTCTTAGGTGTTCTCAGCAGGTCCCCCTCTGCTAAATTTGTGTCATTTCGGCCGCCTCTTAGGGTTTCTCAGCAGGTCCCCCTCTGCTGATAAAATTTGGTGGCGCTTCGGCCGCCTCTTTAGGGTTCTCAGCAGGTCCCCCTCTGCTGATAAAATTTTACGGTGCTTCGGCTGCCTCTTAGGGGTTCTCAGCAGGTCCCCCTCTGCTGATACAATTTTGCGACGCTTCGGCCGTCTCTTAGGGGTTCTCAGCAGGTCCCCCTCTACTGATAAATTTGCGACACTTCGGCCCCCTCTTAATTGTTCTCAGCAGGTCCCCCTCTATTGGTAAAATTTTACGGTGCTTCGGCTGCCTTAGGGGTTCTCAGCAGGTCCCCCTCTGCTGACAAAATTTTGCGCTGCTTCGGCCGCCACTTAAGGGTTCACAGCAGGTCCCCATCTGATAATAAATTTGCGGCGCTTTGGTGGCCTCTTAGGGGTTCTCAGCAGGTCCCCCTCTACTGATAAATTTGCACCGCTTCGGCCGCCTTTTAGGGTTTCTCAGCAGCTTCCCCTCTGCTGATAATTTTTGTGGTGCTTTGGCCGCCACATAGGGGTTCTCAGCAGGTCCCCCTCTGCTAAATTTGTGTCATTTCGGCTACCTCTTAGGGGTTCTCAGCAGCTCCCCCTCTGCTAAATTTGTGGCATTTCGGCCGCCTCTTAGGGGTTCTCAGCAGATCCCCCTCTGCTGATAAAATTTTGCGGCGCTTCGGCTGCCTCTTAAGGGTTCTCAGCAGGTCCCCCTCTGCTGATCAAATTTTACGGTGCTGTAGCTGCCTCTTAGGGGTTCTCAGCAGGTCCCCCTCTGCTGCTAAAATTTGGCAACGCTTCGGCCGCCTCTCAGGGGTTCTCAGCAGGTCCCCCTCTGCTGATACAATTTTGTGATGCTTTGGCCGCCTCTTAGGGGTTCTCAGCAGGTCCCCTTCTGCTGTAAAAATTTTGCGATGCTTCGGCCGCCTCTTAGGGGTTCTCAGAAGGTCCCCCCCTGCTGATAAAATTTTGCAGTGCTTCAGCCGCCTCTTAGGGGTTCTCAGCCGGTCCCCCTCTGCTGATAAAATTTTGTGGCGCCTCGGCTGCCTCTTCAGGGTTCTCAGCCGGTCCCTTTCTGCTGATAAAATTTTGCGGCGCTTCGGCCGCCTCTTAGGGGTTCTCAGTATCTCCCCCTCTGCTGATAAAATGTTGTGGTGCTTCGGCCGCCTCTTTGGATTTCTCAGCAGGTCCCCCTCTGCTGATAAATTTGTGCTGCTTTGGCCGCCTCTTAGGGTATCTGAGCAGGTCCCCCTCTGCTGATAAAATTTTGCGGCGCCTCGGCTGCCTCTTCAGGGTTCTCAGCCGGTCCCCCTCTGCTGATAAAATTTTGCGGAGCTTCAGCCGCCTCTTCGGGGTTCTCAGCAGGTCCCCCTCTGCTGATAAATTTGCAGCGCTTCGGCCGCCCCTTAGGGGTTGTCAGCAGGTTCCCCTCTGATGATAAATTTGCATTGCTTTTCCCGCCCATTAGGGGTTCTGAGCAGGTCCACCCTCTACTGTTCTACGTGATTATTATTGTTTTATTTATTAGTACAGTGTATAAAGTAATGCATTACTGTACAAAGAGATTATTTATCACTGTCATCAGTTCTTGGCCCATTGGAGCTTGCACTCTACATTCCCTTACTCAGCAAGTATACACACTATGGTATTGCGTCCCAACTCTAGTAGACAGGAACCTCATCAGAGCATGTTTTACAGATATTCTCAGTATTACAAGTGAAATAATTTGCGCCACTTGTGTGAGCCAGTAATTAATACACCTATGCACCATCTAGGAGATCCATAAAACATGCACTGTCAGGGGCCACTGAGGAATGGAGGTGTTTTTGGTTTGTGGGAAGAAACCAGAACAGCTACAGGAAACCCCTATATAAACACAGGGAGAATATACAAACTCCACACAAATAGGGCCCTGGTCATCATAGTTTAGTAATGTAGTAAGAGGTGTTATGTTTTATTTGTGCTACAAAAAAAGAGGTAAAGTATAACAATCTTAATTATCAAAGCTGAGCAGAAGGCTATCTAAAGCTATTTTAATATGTATCCTAAAGTTTTGGGAATGGTCGGCCTTCAAGAACAGTGTTATGATTGTTACATGAAATGTGCAGGAATTTCCCGGTTGCATTCCCCAGTGGAAGTGGAATAGATAGACAATCTGAGAAATAACAGATTCTTGGAAAGTCATACATGTTATGCACAATACAAGTAATTACTAACTATGTTTTGCAATATTTATAGCAGACAGAAATTTTGTCTTACAGTAATTTTTTAAGACTATAAATTGTAATGCAAAAATTCACATATTATTAAACGCTCTCTGAAATGGCAAATCAGTCAGGAATGTGAGTGGAAGCTCTTGGTTCTGGGACCCGAATAAGGGTTTGAGACAATTAGTTTCCCTGTAAGAGGTCACATATTAAAATGATGAAAATACAGAAGGATAATTATGATACACATAGTAACAGCTGCATTACATTTGGAATTCTTATTCTGGCCAATTACAAGATATACTCAGGATATCACAGATAGATATTAGAGAAGAGCGGTTCAGTTATGGATCGGATCTTCCCCCCAAAATCAGATCTCAGAATGAGTCAAAATGTCATCTTTCATGGACATCTTGGCACAGAACATAATGTTTTGCCTCTTTCTGGACTTAGCGGAAAGACACTAGCAGATGTACCCGTTTTTGCTTAGGTAGCTATTTACTGTTTCCATTTCCAAGATGGAAACAGACCTCTCCAGTAACACATTAATCCTAGATGTGCGGTTTGGTTTTACTCGGATTTTAAAAACGGCATCATATTGGCTATCCGGCTGTCACGTGTTTTGGATAGCCAATAAGATAAATCCAAACTAATCTGAACTTGCGGTAATAGTAAGACATTACCCTCCCTCACCCATTTACTAACACATTCCACTCCCTCACCTCTGTAGTAACACATTACCCCTACTCACCCCTTTAGTAACATATTCTCCTCCATCACCCATGTTGTAACTCATTCCCTTCCTTCACCCTGTAGTAACACATTTGACATTTCCCTCTCTCACCTCTGTAGTAACACAATCCCTTCCCTCACTGTTGAAGTAGGGGAGCCACACCAACTGCCAGTGATGTTTGGCAGCAGTTGGAGTGACAGCTGGTGTTTGCATCCTGAACTGTGCTGCATACATGATGATATATATATATATATATATATAAATGTTTCAAAAATCTGTATCACATATACACGGTACACCTTCCCGAATTACTCCAGCCTTTCAACAAGAAATTCCCCTACTGGTCACTAGGTTTAAATCAAGTAAAAGATTGGTACATATAGTACAATGCACATATCCATACAATTATATAATTCAATGTCAACAATTACTCTTAAGTTACAAAATACCTTTAGTGCAAAATTAACTGTTGCGTCATCCTCACAACACTTTACAAGAAATGTTGCCTGATACAACAATTTACCTCAATACCAATAAATGATTGTAATACTGCAGTAGAAGTAACCTTGCTTTTTCCAAAATGTGCGCTATTTCTCTGCTTCCTCTAGTAATATACACAGGGTAATATTTGACTGACGAGTGTAAGTGTAAGTGATGTAAGCCTGATTCACCTTAGAATAAACTGCTATTGCACGTCAGTGTAATGTTAGGCTTCTCCAATGAGTTTCTTAATTACACAGCTGTTACTGTAGCTAATGGTTTATACAATGAGGAGAAGTTACTGAGTTTGGGCACTGTACCCGAGGTGCGTCTCACAGCCGGAAGCCGTCCTCTTCTGTCTGACTACTCATCAGCGTTGATAGGGCCCAGTGTAACTTCCAGCACCGCCCCCTCGTTTGCCAGATATCTCCGCCCACAGCCTATCACTCTCACTGGCTCCACCTCAAATCCTGCCCTCACACCTCCAACACAGCCCTCTCCTGTGGTTGACATCTGGAAGGAGACACCCAGGATGGTGGTTCCCTATACTGCAGCGCATGCAGCTGCCAACTGCCGCCCGTGTGCTGAGAATTCCGGCTGCCGCCTGCCCACTCAGGTCTCCCGCAGCTGCTGCAGCACTTGCACAATAGTGTAAAAGGAGCATGGGGTACTACCATTAATAGTATGGGGCAGCTGTCATAAGTCCTACCCATATGAACTCCTTTTTAGTACAATTATATACTACGGCTATTGGGTCATGATTCCAGCCGCAGAACAAATTAGATCTTCATTTGTGTATTTGTAAATTCATTTAGACAGAAAAAAATGCAAATAGACGGTCTCTTTTTTTGCCAGGTTATCACCCCCCTAATGAAAAAAATCGTAAGTAGCAAATTTTGGGTGAAAAAAAAAAACATTGAAA
The DNA here is from genome assembly GCA_031769625.1 of Taudactylus pleione. NCBI lineage: Eukaryota > Metazoa > Chordata > Amphibia > Anura > Myobatrachidae > Taudactylus > Taudactylus pleione. Next base: position 26,226,967 of record JAUIMM010000555.1, read on the forward strand.
GAAGATTGAAAGCTATTTTTTTTCTAGGAAATGACTGTTCCACGTAAATTGGGGGTATGTTAAAATGGGTACAAGTATATTTTCAGGTCGTAAAAACAGTTTTAAAAACTGTTAAAAAAACGCCTGCTGCGACCACGTGCGATGTTTAAAACACTTCACGCATCCATACCACCCATCGAAAAATCAGAACCAATATGTTAAAACCATTTTCAACAAAAAAATAAAATTTTGCCCAAATTTTGCGCGCTCGTTTTTCACCAAAGTATGCAACTTACAAAAATAGGGATTTTGCATTTTTTTTTGCCTGGTGTGGGATGGAGAAAACTTTTCTCCAGTTTTTTTTCGCCTGTTGACGTTTTTTTTTTGCAGAAACGCCCATTTTCACCAATGAAAGAAGCATTAGTTTTCTCCGCTAATTGATTTAGGCCCTGAGTGTCTATTACAGCATATTGCAAATATATATTTAATACTGCATCCTGGCACCCAATTTAATTTTTATATTTGGAAATCCTTAAACAGACGGCACTTCACTTCTACAAATAAAAGACACATGAGGCAGGGTAAAGTGGGTTACTTTGCCTCATGTTTGTTTTATACTTACAATATACCACCTGTTTAAGGATTTTATTATGTCCTGTCACTATGTACAGTAGGAGCTATAGGACGTCACCATGACATTACAGTATTGAAGGAGAGTACCGCTGTATATATATACATATACAGGGCTGTTTAACTGGAAAAATAGGTTCAGGAACTGGGGGTGGAGCTATAGAAAGTTTTTCTATATATATTATATACAGGGACGGATTAACAATGGGGCGGGTGGAGCTACAGCTCCAGGCCCCCAATGAAAATAGGCCCATATGAACGAAAATGCTGGCAGCTACGATAGTCTAAATAACTATTGCAGTCTACATTCTTAAAAAATGTGTGTGTCTGTAACTCATTATTACAATTTTTAGACTTGGTTTTAACCATTGAAACATGTGCTCAGGGTAATAATGAGTTACAGACACACACATTTTTTAAGAAGGTAGACTGCAATAGTTATTTAGACTATCGTAGCTGCCATCATAATAGATGGAAGAAAAATTTACCTTTTTCACAGCTAGTAAGGTTGAGACGTAATTGCAGTTCCCTTGTTAAATTTAATGAACTTGCTGAAGTTTACAGGCAGAGATTTTTAGAAAAGGGCTATCCTGCTGCTTTAATTAATGCTGCCATTGAAAGAGCCAGGACTTTAGAAAGAAAAATCTAATTAGTTATAAAAATAATGCAAGTGTAGTGAAGAAGGATACAGAGAATACTAAATGTTCGTTCATCACTGAATTTAGTTCTTCTAGTCAGGAGGTATATAAAATTTTGAATAAATACTGGCACATTATAAGAATGGATCCAATTTTATCTACTATTATGCCAGAAAAACCTGACGTTATTTTTAGGAGAGCTCGCACTCTGAAATCTTTTTTATCCCCTAGTTTGCTTCCTATAATTGTTGATAGGGGAACAAATGCATCTGGATCCTTCATGAAAACTGATTTTTCACCTGTGGTAACTGCAAAGTATGTCCTCATGGTTTGAATAGACAAAAAACTTTCCGGAGCAATGCAGGAAAAGAATTTAAGGTCAAACATTTCATTACTTCTAACACCACGTTTGTAATCTATTTATTAATATGTGGGTGTGGAAAATTTTATGTGGGTAAAACAAAGAGAGTTTTAAAAATTAGGATATTAGAACATCTTAGAAATATAAAAAATGGTGTAGAGAACCATAGTGTACCCAGGCATTAAAAAAATGCCAAAGTAATAATCCAACAGCGTTGAAATTTATGGGACTGGAACATATTCAACCAGATATGAAGGGTGGTAATAGGGAAAACATATTAGCCAAAAGAGAATCCTTTTGAATTATTACCGTAAAAACTCTGCACTCCAATGGATTAAATGAGGGGTATGATATTACCCCATTTTTAAGGGAATGAATTGTTTTACCTTTGTCCACTTGTTTATAATGGGACTGATTATTCCTTATTTGATGTAGTTTCTTTGGTTTATATATCGGTGTATGCAGTTTTAACATGTTTTTATTTTATTTTTTTTATCTTTCAGATACATTGATTTTAGTATCCTGTTATTATTAGATAGCATATTTATAATCTTTAATCATATATTTTGTAATGATGCAAATATGTTCATACATGTGCTGTAGTAGTTTGTTACTTTTTAAATTAACACTGTTGCAATCTGTGACAAGCAGTTTATTAATTTGTATAAGAAGATACACCTGCTTAATGGGAGTAAGAACTGCTATTTAAACCCTCTTCTGAACAACGCCAGCCAGCCTCCTGACGAAGTCCAAGGCCGAAACATGTTTGGGCTTGGCCTGGCGTGACCCTCTGTTACTGCTTGACTGGCTGGAATAGATCCTGGAGACGTTCAGGTGAAACACCAGCCTTATTGTTATTTCACTGTTTATGCTTGCGGCGGTTTTAGACCGCCTACTTTGGTATGCACGCTGACCTGGAGTCTTTGTTTTTTATGTAATAAAACTTTTGTCTATATTTGATGCACGATGTGGCGCCCCCTTTTGTGCTCTAATATTTCAGATTTCTACCCATTCGGATCTGGGTCTGTGTGAGGGGAAGACGCCGGCTGATTGCTGTGGCTTCTGGCCTGTGCACTATAAAGATTTCAATTGAAAGCAAAAAGACACAGTCCAGTGTGTCTCTGTGAAATCACTTCAGGACTGTGGTATCCTGTCCTATTTCATTGACTATTTTGTACTAGCGCACTGACTTTTTTTGTTGTTTTATATATATATATATATATATATATATATATACACACTACCATTCAAAAGTTTGAGGTCACTTATAAATTTCCTTATTTTTGAAAGAAAAGCAGTTTTTTTCAGTGAAGATTACATTAAATTAATCAGAAATACACTCTTTACATTGTTAATGTGGTAAATGACTATACTAGCTGCAAACATCTGTTTTTTACAGGAATATCTACAAAGGTGTATAGAGGCTCATTTCCAGCAACCATCACTCCAGTGTTCTAATGGTACATTGTGTTTGCTAAGCGCGTTAGAAGACTAATGGATGATTAGAAAACCCTTGGAAAACCTTGTGCAATTATGTTAGTATAGCTGAAAATGGGTTTGCTCGTTAGAGAAGCTATAAAACTGGCCTACCTTTAAGCTAGTTGAGTATTTGGAGCATCACATTTGTGGGTTTGATTATACTCTCCAAATGTCCAGAAAAAGAGAACTTTCATGTGAAACTCGACAGTCTATTCTTGTTATTAGAAATGAAGGCTATTCTATGCAAGATACTGCCAAGAAACTGAACATTTCATACAATGGTGTGTACTATTCCCTTCATAGAACAGCACAAACAGGCTCTAACCAGAGTAGAAAGATAAGTGGGAACTATTTAGGGAAGAAGCAGGCCTGACTGATGTAGTGTGCTCACCCCTTGGCGTCCTCCTCGTTGGTGTGGAACTCCGGAAGTCTTGTCGATCACGGCATTGAGCAGGCTCTTAGAGCGGTTTGGAGACCCGGGAGACCAGCGGCCGAGATGGAGCATTGCCATACGGGTGCAGTAAATGTCGTGGTATCCAGCCCACAGTGTTTATTAAATTGGTATGAGTCCATGACCTCGTTTTATGGAGATGTGGATATTTATGTCTTCTATATGAAATTGATTCATGCACGATAGAGCGCCCCCTTTCTTTCTTTTCACACTACAGATCATTTATAGATTGCTTACTATAGATTGTAAGCTTGCGAGCAGGGCCCTCTTACCCTTATAAATATCTTTTATGTATGTATGTCTTTTACAACCCAGTATAATGTTAATTCAAATTGTAAAGTGCGACAGAATTTGTTGCGCTATATAAGAAACTGTTAATAAATAAATAATAAATAAATAAATGTATGCCCATTGAATCCAGGGTAAACTGAAGGGGAGCTGCGGTCTGTATACAAGGACCTGAGTGCTAAATGTCCATACATATTGTGGAGGACTTTTTGCTGGACTATTGAGAGCTTATATAAAAGGACAGCTTGAAAGTGATTAGCGCACGGGTATCTGTACATTTTCATATATATATATATATTATATATATATACTGTATACAGTGCTCAAAGTGTGCCGGTATGCAATGGTATGACACTTAAAGCACTAGATTTTAATTTTTGCAAAACGTTTTTTGATCTAGAGATCTGAAAGCAGAGGCATGACTTGAGTCTCACTCTGGCACATTCTGGAGCCCTGCTTGTGCCCGTCCCCTACTACCCAGAAAGCCTGTCAGTGACAGGAGGAAAGACCAGTGAGCCACCACTATCAGCGGCGAGACTACCGCTAGTGCACTGCACCGGGGCTCGTGGGGAGTAAGGGGCTTGCCATTGCCTCGACGCCACTGGTCAGATCATCAGCATTGATGATTCACAGCGCGGGTGTCGGCAGATGCTACATGTCACTATAGCTTGTTAGCAGCAGCAAGTGATCACCCCTGAGGAGCTGAGATAGCTCCTGCTGGGGAGTGGCGCAGATCTTATACTATGGCAAGCAATGGGGCAGCCGCTGCTGTGTAGTCTGACAAGTTCCATAGCCATGGTCTAGCCCCGTATTCTAGGAACCCTCCCACTGGTGGATTCAGGGGGGGCACTCAGGCATGTGCCCTCCCTGTCGAGTTGTTTTTTTCTACTTTCATAGCAGCTGCACGGCCGCAACAAGGACGAGGCTGCTGCTGCCAGCCCTCCCCGGGCCGTGCAGTTAGCGATGTGCGCACTGGCTGCCGTAGCCACGAACATTATTATTATTTTTTTTTTAAAGACAAGGTGCATGTGACGTCATGCCGCGCAAGAGAGGACTGGGGAGCCTCGAGAGCGCTGCAGTAACAAGGTAAGGGAGGGAAGGGGAGTTGAAGGGGGTGCACATAGAAGGGGGCTGCTGGGGAGTGGATACATGAAAGGTTGGGACTGGCTAGGGAGTGGTGACATGAAAGGCTAAGCCTACTGGGGAGTGGGGACATGAAAGGCTGGTGCTGGCTGGGGAGTGGGGACATGAAAGGCTGGGGCTGGCTGGGGAGTTGGGACATGAAAGGCTGGGGCTGGCTGGGGCTGGCTGGGGAGTAGGGCCACAGAAGGGGGCCTGCTGGAACAGGCTGGGAAGTGGTGACATGAAAGACTGGGACTGGCTGGGAAGTGGTGACATGACAGACTAACCCTGCTGAGGAGTGACGACATGAAAGACTGGGGCTGGCTGGGAAGTGGAGACATGAAAGGCTGGGGCTGGATTGGGAGTGGGTGCACAGAAGGGGACCTGTTGGGGCTGCCTGGGGAGTGGAGCCATGAAAGGGGGGCTGCTGGGGAGTGGGAATATAAAAGGCTGGGGCTGGCTGGTGAGTGGGGACATGAAAGGCTGGGGCTGGTTGGGGAGTGGTGACATGAAAGGCTGGGGCTGGCTGGGGAGTGGGGACATGAAAGGTTGGGGCTGGCTGGGGAGTGGGGACATGAAAGACTGGGGAGTGGGGACATAAAAGGCTGGGGCTGGCTGGTGAGTGGGGACATTAAAGGCTGGGGCTGGCTGAAGAGTGGGGACATGAAAGGCTGGGGAGTAGGGTCACAGAAGGGGGCCTGCTGAAACAGGCTGGGAAGTGGTGACATGAAAGACTGGGGCTGGCTGGGGAGTGGTGACATGGAAGGCTGGGGCTGTCTGGGTAGATGGACAGTGGGTGCTGTTAGGGGGCAGTGGGGGAGTCAATGAGTGAGCTGTGAGGGGTCAGTGTTCTATTGAAGATACTGGCAGTGAGACAGCTGTGGAGGGGGAAATCAGGGATATATACAGCGGGGACTACTGTAGATGAGACAGCTATGAAGGGGGCATTCATGGAGATATGCAAGGGCACTAAGACAACAATGGAGGGAGGTGGCAATGAGGGGGCAGTAATATAGATATTGCCACGGATAGTGTAATGAGAGAGATCCATGCATTCTAATGCTTTACTTTGGCTGATAGATTCAGGGGGAGGGATCTAAATTATTTTACACTTTTAAATGCAGGTATTTATTACCTCTCTCTTTTCCAGACTACCAACAGACCAGCTGGCAGGTAGGACATAAATTGTCTTGGCCTTGGTTATTGTATGCCCTCAGCATGAAAACAATGAAGACAAGGCTTGTGGGTATGGCATTCCCTGTGAGGCAACGCCTCTTGCTATGAGGACACACCCACTTTTCTAGAAACTTGCGTGCCTTCAGCGAACCCAAAACACCACCTGCCCCACACTTTCCCCTATCATGGTGCCCCCCCTGTTAGTTTGTTCTGGATCCACCCCTGAACCCGCCAGTACATGTGTGGGGAGCTGAGACAGATCTTGTTGTGACTGCTGATCCTATACTGCAGAGAGCAACTGTGCACCCGCTGCTGCTGCAGGGTCCCGGGAAGCCTGCCTTACCCCCAGCCGCTGTGAGCCCTGGACACTGGTGACTACCCAAAACCACCTTCTTTCCCAACTCTGTTGTTTTCCCATTGTTATTCTGTTTCCCATACCATAGTATTGTCACCCTCTCTCCTCACCTTTTGTCTCTCTGTCACTTTCTGTTAATCTGCACTCTTGGCCTTTCCCAGTCACCCTCTGCTCATCATCACCCTCTGGCTGTCACCATTAACCTCTCCCCATCTGCCTCTGTCCTTAACTCTCTGTCTTTGTCCATAACCCTCTGCTCTTCACCCTGTTCTTCTCTCATCAACATCTGCTCAATACCTTCTGCTTATCACCTTCTGACGCTGGCCATTAACCTCTGCCCATCTACCTATGCCCATCACTCTCTGCCTCTCTCAATCACCCTCTGCTCTTCACCCTGTTCCTCTATCCTCACCCTCTGCCTCTGGCCATTACCCTCTTCCCATCATACTTTGCCTTTTGCCATTACACTTTGCCTGTCCACCTTTGCCCATCACCCTCTTCCATCAGACCCATCTGTGGAGTCTCCAAGCAGTACTGCTCAAATCGGGTTGGGTGTGGGATGCCGGCAGTCGTGGATCCCGGCGGTCAGAATCCCGAAAGGGTTAACATACCAACACTTGTTAGTCAGTATGCTAACCTCTCCCTACCCTAACCCTTCCTTCCTTGTGCCTGACCCTAACCAACCCCACCTAGTGCCTGAACCTAACCTAACCACACCCTAAACTTAACCCTCCCTTCTTAGTGCCTAACCCTAACCTTCCCCCTAGTACCTAACCCTCCCCACAAATCTGCTACTTACATTCGACATTCTGGTGGTCGAGATGCCGGCGCCGGGAATCTGACCGGCGTCAGGATTTTGGCGCCGGTAATATAATATAATTGCTTAAAGGGGCCATAGATTATTATTAATTGATAAAAGGGGCATATATTATTATTATTAGTTCATTTAAAGGAGCACAGATTATTATTAGACTGTCAAAATCAAATAATTGGTTATGATCGTTGAACAATTATTTGCTGATGATATAGTCGCCTATGGTCTGATGATGTATTACTAGGACGCTACTTTGCGTCGGTACAACCCGATGTGCTAAAATGCGTATCCACAACACACATACGCTGATGCACATAACGCACACATATAAATGTATATATACATATATACATCAAACGCTCATATGCATATTCACATACTTACACATGGATGCTCATCTGTATATAGTCACATACTATTTGCTATTTCAACACACAGACGCACAGATGCGAATGCATACATATAAGATGGTTCCCACACATTATAGTTAATAACCAGAGTTATTAAAGATATTTGTTAGCTAATAATTATAATGTAATATGTACTTAAAAGAGATCTAAGGTTCAGAATACAGTGGACATGTCATGTTTGGTATCATACTAAATCCCTGTTTATTTACAGACATCCATTTCTATCGGCGAAGGATTCGCATCTTGCGTTCGCTAGTTATGGATTATAGAGAGTTATTGGTTAGAATGCTATTACTTGTATTCAGTGTCTGTAGCCAGTTTTAACTAGTTCTTCAGCGGGAAGCTACCCAAAGAAGCTGTTGGAAAACTGAGCCATACCTCTGATGACACCGTATGAACTGATCAATGACCAGATTGACCAGATGCAAGAACCAATGAAAACATGCCAACTTGTCCCTTTGTTATCCTTGTAACCTGTACCGTATATATGCTGTGTGCTGGTCTCAGTGTTCAGTCATTCTCCATTTTGGGTGACCGCAGGAATCAGGATTGAAGGACTGCATACTGGGACCAGTAGCGCATGCGTATGTATCGGCTGTTACTATTTTCATTGCTTTTTATTCTAATTCTTAAATCTTTCCCTTTTTACATAAATAACTTTTTGTGCTTTGGAACCACATGATTGAACTGGAAAGCAATTCTTTCTTAAGCGACTTGCAGCGCTAAATAGTGACTAATAGGAATCAATAAGACCCTGGGATTTTGTCTGTATTATTTGGCGGTCACATGGTGCACTACCAAGTGGCATATTAATTTAGCATGGGGCCTAGAAGGGAGGGGATCAAAGCATTTTTTGCACCTGGGCCCACCAATTCTTTCACTGGCCGCTGTGACAAGTTTGTGTGGCTGGCTGAGCCACCACTCAATCTCACTCAGCCATGTTGCAGAGCCCTGTAGTGGGGCACCGCCCGCCTGTGTATGACCTTATTGCCGCCCGTCTCCCGCCGCTAGTGTTACCCATCATACTGGCTGCCATGGAGACTGTGCGGCTGGCTGAGCACTGGAGCACATTTCTATTGCTGGGGCTTCCCCCCCTACTACCACTTTTGCTGCCACTGGCTCCTGCACTGTTCCCACTCCTCCAGATGGATCCCTCTTCACGCCTCTTCACTCACCTTTACAACCCTCAGTCAGAGTTAGACAGCCTCCTTCTCAGCTCTGTTATAGAAGCAACTGGTGAGTAATACCAGATTCCACAGTTACTATTCCTGTGTAGTGTGTACCCCACCTCCCCTGTGTCCCTCACCTACTATGTGTCCCTAAGCTCCTATGTGTATCCCACCACCTGTGTCCCTCACCTCCTATGTGTCCCTAAGCTCCTATGTGTACCCCACCACCCGTGTCCCTCACCTCCTATGTGTCCCCCACCTCCTAGTTGTACCCATTATGTGTACCCCTTGTGATGCGTGGCCATGCTCATACTAATACTGAGACATTGTTTCTACTTGCACCACTGCCACGACTTCTAAATTTTCCATACCCCCACTTCAAAATTCCCAATTCGACCACTATATATATAGTGTATATATATTATAAGGGCACAGTCGTGCTCTTATATTAAGGCTGCATCTAAAAAAAAACAGATTTCTCCATAGAGAATTCCAGAGGCTGGGGCATGGTGTTTAAGGGGCTACACCTCAATAGCTGTTGGCGGTACAGAGCTGAAATTTGGCTTGGCCGGGTAGATCTGTCGCTCGGTGCTGCATGACACATTTCAGGGCAAAAACATAAAAAATTAGGATTTGGGAGCAATCTAAAGATCCAATTATTTCTGACATTCTCAGTTAGGACCACTTTTCTGCTGTTCTCTATGGAGGATTTTGGGAAGGCATAACTCAGGATAGGGGGCGAATTTACACTTTGGATTTGTTTTATTAGGTAGCTATTGTTCCAGGGTAGGTGCTTTTGGTGTTCAGGTAGATTAGAAAGTTACAGTTTTTAAACTATTATATATATATATATATATATATATTCACAAATTTGTATGTATATATATTTATATATATATATATATATATATATATATGTGTGTGTGTATAAATGTGTACTTATGTATGTATATATATATATATATAACACTCCAAAAAGGACGGCACTCCAATAACAGTTCAACAGTGGCTCCGGTGCCTCCCGATGAGCGATCCCCAAAAGGACCCCAAAATACATACACCAGTAGCGGTGGCACTCGGATCAATAATCAGCACACAGCAGCAGGTAAGTATAAAACTCCAACGTTTCTGAGCGTACTTTAATGCTCCATCTTCAGGGTATAATACATACAAACAAAATCACTCACTTTATAACACCACCACCACACCACGTGCATCGCGGCTCCAGGACTCGGGAAGTGTCGGAAGTCAGGCACTCAACTATGGCGTCATCGCCCTGCATCGGTAGTCATGGAAACCGCTAAACATAAACAAAAGATCGTGGATCATTACACAGAGCTCAAGGTTTAGACTGTATTGTAACACTATAAAGAGGAATCCAACTTGAATCCTCTACACAAAGTAAGCCATAATAAATTGCATCATAACAGACTCATACATGAACCTACATATTACAGTAATATAATGCCATTAAGACACTCCCCATTATCGTCATTCATATAGCTAATCAAATGCTATACAAAACAATGTAATCCTAAATTTTCATTAAGGCCCTTTGGGGCCAGGGTCCCTAATCGATAAATCCACTGTGTTTCACATTGTAGGAGTTTAAGTGACCTATCACCACCCCGTATCAATTTTGGGATGTGGTCAATAATAATATACTTCATGGTAGCCACATTGTGTCCTGCCTGAGCAAAATGTCGTGCCACCGGTTGGTCGCTGTCACTCGTGGAGATGGCTGCCCGTATTGCCGACCGGTAGAGTGCCATACGTTCCCTTAATGTTCTATCAGTCTTGCCAACATAGGCAAGACCGCATGGACAATTGAGGAGACAAACTATAAACCTAGTAGTGCAGGTCACTCTATGTCGTATTAAATATCTTTTACCACTAAAAGGATGACAAAAACTGTCACTCACAGTTAGGTAACGACATGTTAGGCAATTTAGGCATCGAAAACACCCATTCTTAGGCCTCCTAAAGTGACTACTAGATTGCATACCTAGGCCCGTAATATCAATCTTGACAAGCAAGTCCCTGATATTACGGCCTCGAGTATAACATGGCATAATTCTCTTATTCTGTAATTTCAATTCATGGTCAGATGTCACAATAGGCCAATGTCTGTTAGTAGCCCTTTTGATATCATCACTACGTTCATTGTAATGTTCAACCCAAGGCATTCTCACATCCATTTTAGCTTTCTTGTCAGAATACGTATTAACCGTCATTAAAAGGCTATCACGTGGCCTAGCCCATGCTTTTTGCATAGCTCCATCTAATAATTTGTCACTGTACCCCCTAGCCAAAAATTTAGTTCGCATAATCTCCATATGATGGATTGCAGACTCATCATCACTGCAGATTCTGCGAGCCCTAATGAACTGTGAATAGGGCAATCCAAATTTCAACGGCTTTGGATGGAAACTATTACAATGTAAAATTGAATTTCGATCAGTGGGCTTGCTGTATAAGGCTGAAGATAATCTCCCATCACACAATCGTACCCGTACATCCAAATAGTTCACATATTCGAAATCAGCACAGAAAGTGAACTTCACGGGACTATCTGATTGGTTATGGTTAGCAATGAATGTCTCCAGCTCATCCTTAGTACCAGTCCAAATCAAAAAAATGTCATCTATGTACCTGACATAGAAAAAAATCCTGTCAGATACATAGGAGTTATTGAAAAAAATATAATCTTCCGCCATAAACATAAACGCGTTGGCGTACAATGGGGCCACATTCGACCCCATCGCACAGCCAAAGAGCTGCAAATATATTTTGCCATCAAAAAAGAAAAAATTGTGCGTGAGAATCATCTCAAGTAAATCTTGGACCAGTTCAATATCTGGTCCATTGTACACAATAATTTCTCATAAGGATGGGAAAGATGCAGTTAGGAACACCCTAGAGAAGAGAAACTTTGATGAAAATCTAAAAAACTTTTTGTTGGATGGGATTCTTTTCATTTTAAGTAATAATTATTTTAATTTTAATGGTACTTTTTATAAACAGGAAGTCAGCACGGCCATGGGCACCAGGTTTGCTCCCAGTTATGCTAATTTATTCATGTCCAGGTGGAAGTAGTCTTCAATCTGGAGTGAGCATGACTGGAGCTCAAACCTGGTGTCATGGTGGTGATATATAGATGATGTGCTGTTTATTTGGCGAGGGGAAAGAACACTTTGGACTCATTTTGTTATTATTTGAATACAAATTTATTAAACATAGATTTGACTTTTTCCATAAGTGAAAGCACAGTTAATTTCTTGGATTTAAAAATTGAAATTATTGATGGGAATATTACTATGAGTAAGTATATTAAACCCACAGATTTGAACACTTATATAGTTATTATTAGTAACCATCTACCAAGATGGCTGAATAATGTCCCCAGAGGATAATTGGTGCGCCTTCAGTGTAATTGTTCTAATACTGAAACCTTTGATCTACAAGCAGGCAATTTGATTGATAAATTTAAACAAAAGGGCTATAAACCCAAACTACTTGGCCAAGCATTAGGAAAGGTTAAATCTATGGAACGCGAACAACTGCTTGTAGAGAGGGCAAAACCTGATGTAACTAATGATCAATATAATTTACATTTTTGTACCAGGTTTAATAAGAGGTATAAACATATTGAACATATAAGTAAGAAAAATTGGGGAATACTTCTGAAAGATGAGTGTTTGAAAAAAGTTTTGACCCCCACTCCAAACTTTATCTATAGAAAAGCTGCTAACGTAAAAAACAGTTTAGTCGCCAGTGCCCTCCTTTTGGATGGGAATAGATCATTGCCCAGAAATAAGGGGTTTTATAGGTGCAGCGAATGCAAAATGTGCAAGTCATGCCCAGGCAAATGAAAATTACAGAATTTTTTACAAATGGACATTCAGTGAAAATTACAGATTTCCTGACCTGTCATACGAAACGAAACATATCATTTCTGCAATAGAATGCAAATGTTCGCTAGTTTATATTGGTAAAACGACTAGAGCAGCTAAAGTCAGATGGGTGGAACATATTAGAAATGTTGTGTGGGGTTTAGAGACACATCCCTTCTCACAACATTTTAAAGACAAACACGATTGTTCTGTCACAGGCTTAAAGAGTTTTGCAGCAATATCACTTGTAAAAATACATTGGAGAAATAATGATAGGGATAAAAGATTAGCACAAACTGAAATTAGACACATATATAACTTAAATACACTTAAACCTAAAGGCCAAAACATTGAATTTGAGGTCAAGTGGTTTATTGAATAAGATTTTTTAATGTTTTTGTATAGAGCTTATATGTACTCTTTTTAGTGTAGAATTTATATGTACTCCTTTTTGGATTGTATTCGTTTTGTGTGTGTTTTGAATGTGCATTTAGTGTCATTTGATGCTTTTTAAACTTCCCCTATCAGGAATTTTTCTGGAATGGGTTATTTTTAGCATACTGTCAGTTATAGTTTATATGTACTCTTGTATCATTTTATTCATATATATTAGTTTTATGCATATATATTTGTTCTTGTGAGCATTGATTTGTATAACCTGACTAAGATGTATTGGATTGCACTTATGTTAGTATGAAAGTCGGGTACTTTGTGGTATATAGAAACGGTATGACACGGTCATGTGACCTTGTCAAATGGAATATATCAAAAGCACTTTTTTAAATCAGCGTTTTTCTGGTGCAATCACCAGAACATTTGAGCCTACTTAAAATCTTAATTCTAATACAGATAAGGTTTTTTGAATAAAACTTTATTGTTTAAAACATTCAGGCATGTGGGAGGTGATATCACTCCTATAAAACTTTATCCAAAGCGGACAAGATGGCGCTGCGGATACGAATGCTGCCTGTATAGTATATAAATGCGGCACTCGTACATGTATAGTATATATTTGTCTTATAGTCTCTCTACTTGATAAAGACGCCGGTGAGCATCGAAACGTATTGTTGAGTGACAGTGGGGGACATATTCCATACTGTTTAAGCCAGATATCTACATTCCATTATTGAGTACCTGGGTTTCATGCCATCTGGAGAATGTACTGACCTGGCTTGTTACCATCTGGTATGGATATATTACCTCCACTTTTTAATTTATACTATATTATTAAAAGGCGATTTATATCCACATCTTGAGTTTTTTCTCATCTTATATATATATATATATATATATATATATATATACCTGATGAATGGGAAGTTGCACTGGATATCACGAAAAAGAAACCTTTATGAGCCTGTAATAAGCTTGTTTGATGTAAGCTTGTAGTAAGCATCATCTTTTATGTTTTTGATACACATAAGGTGCATTCATTTCTACATTCCGGAGCACACCTCTTGGGAACTGGTGGAATATCCCTATCCTAATATTTGCACATTACTACTGCAATAGTTATGTAATATATTGCATATTATTTTGTTTCTTTACTATGAAACTCTGTGGGGGCGATTCAAATGTTTTTTTTGGTCGTGATAATTAATGAGCGCCCAGTTTGCTATTCAATTGTTCTGGGCGCTCATTAATTACCGCCCTCTTCGCCACCTAAAAGACGAGGTTTAGCCATCTAAAACGCTAAACTCATCTTAATTTCTGGTTAGGGCGCGCTATCTGCGGTCATCACACCCTTAACCAGAGAGTTTCAGACACATTTCTGCTCGCGCACTCCTGAGTTTGTGCAGAAATGCCGGCGCCGATGGCCATCGCGCCCTGACAGAGCAACAATTGAATTGCTCTGTCGGGCGTCTTAAAAAAAAAGCCGCTGGCAGAACATTTGAATCACCCCCAGTGATGGAGCCCTGAGAAGATAGGGCAACTACATTGAGACATCATAACTACGTTTACTGGGACTATTGTATTTTTGGTTATTAACCTCTGAGCGCTTTAAGGTTGGTCCTTTTGTATTTATATCTGTTTATGAAGTGGTGATCCATTTTTCAACCGGAGCTGCTTTGACGTATAGCGCCTCACATTCTAGTGTTCTGTTTTACCTTTGCCTATGCTGGCCATACATCAGTACAGCCAGCATAAAATAAGATTCATCTTACGATTTCCCTTGAACTCCCCAGCATTTCCCTGGCAGTCCCGGCCACACGATTGACACACGATGTACATATGATCTCAACACACGATGCAGTCCCGGGATGCCTACTTTGGACCGAAGAGGACCCGAACTTCGAATAGGAGATGGTGAGTATGGTTTTATTTCACAGCTACCAATATGGATACTCTACTGGAGAAGGGGACCAATGCTACATGGATACATAGGTGAGTTGTGTACATGTATGTGTACATGTGTGAGTGCATGTATGTTTAATAAACTTATACTTTGTATGGTGTGTGTGTCCTGTGTTTATTTTAATATTGCTTTTGCAGTGGAACTACAGGTACCAGCGGCCTATAATGCCCCGAATGTTGGTACTTGTGGTTCTTCAAGTACCAGCATGCAGGGGAGGCTTGCTGGGGCCTGTAGTTCCACAGCAAAAGACAAAATTTACAAGTATTTGAAATGCTCTACACTACATAATCAACCCGGCACCCACCACCCAGGGGTGCCGGGGATAGCCCCGGGCTATCAGGCTTAGCCTGGGGTGCCCTGGATGGGGGGACCCCTTTATTGGGGGGGTCCCCAGTTCCCCAGGGATCCCTGGCCTGGGCTGAGTAGCAGTCAGGGTTAATGCTTCAGCTGGGGGGCCCGGTGAAAGAGCTCCCCTGGCTGTGGCATTAGCCCCCCACTAGAAAAAATCTGGTGCTGGTTCTGGATAATACAGGGGGATCCTACACATTTTTTCCCCCTGTATTTCTAGTACAGGGATCGGATCAGAGCCCAGTGCTGGTTGCGCAGAATACAGGGGACCCCTACATCATTTGTCCCCCATATTTTGGCAACCAGGACTGATTCTGACTACCCCATTCTGGTTGTGCTTACATACGGGGACCCCTACATCATTTGTCCCCTGTATGTTGCCCAACCAGCACTGGGTCCCTAAAAGCCTGGGGCTGGTTGCTCTTTTCTTGGGGGGGGTTTAACAACACTTTTTTTTTCACAGATGTACAGATGGTTCTCACAGAACCATCCCTGCATCTGTGTTTATTTCATTAAAGACAGATGCATGCATCACAGATCTCCACGTGCGTGCTTCAGTCCTTTTTAAACAAATGACGGCGGTCGGATGCACGATGCATCATATGCTGAAATACAGGGCATGATCAGCATACAAATACGATGGACCATATGTGCTGCACATCTGATCATACAATATGTTTTAGGAGCTGCAGGAGCACGCATCGGATCGTATCCTACTTAAAAGATACACAATTCATCATACGGAGCGTCGAAAATCGGGCAATCATCCAGAAATCATCCTAGTGTATGGCCAGCATAGGCTTAGGCACCAGGGAGAGAGGGTTAGGATTAGGGAGCAGGGAGAGGGAGGTTAAGTTTAGGCATCGGGGAGGGGGTGATAGGATTAGGGAGGGGACGGTTAGGTTTAGGCACTAGGTGGGTAGGTTAGGGTAGACATCGGGGAGGGAGGGTTAGGGTAGGAAAATACTTACCATTAGTTTCTATGGTTGTCGGGATTCTAGCTGTTGAGATGCCAATGTCGGTATTCTGACCAACAGCCGGGATATCATACCCATTCCGTATTTACCTTACACATTCTAAATATGTCTACAGGTTTATAATAGATAATAACCCAGGTCATTACTTGTAAAAATAAAAGTTGTATTCACTTTGCTTGATGCTTCTGCATTTTAAATACCAAGTGTAAAGGTGCGTATTCACTTTCCGACTAGGATAGACAGTACGATTATGACATTATAATCATACAGTCGTTCCTCTTCCCCTGCAGTGCCAACACTGAACAATATGTCATTCAGTGTAGGCACCCTCTCTCATCCCTGAACATGGTCAAACTGTCATTATCGGCAGTTGGTCGTTTCCGAGAGGGTGCAGAGGGTGCACATAACCGAGCAGGTGAGGACTGGCATTGCCTCTCCCTAGGCAGGTTTCAGTGGTGTGTGTAGAGGGCTCCCTATGCTGGGTGTAGTGGGTTCCCAGCACAGCATGTGCAGTATAGGGCACACTTGCCAACCCTCCCTCATTGTCAGGGAGACTCCCTGAAATAGCAGCAATCTCCCTGTCTCCCAGAAGAGTCTGCCAATCTCTCTGATTTTACCATACCCCCATTGTGAAGCTGTTATATAAAAAAAAACCCAGAGATATATATGTCCCGGGTCCCAGCGGTAACAGTCCTGGCACACCACCCTGCACCATGTCCCATCATCGGCAACTACACAGGCCGGGCAGAGCGAGCGCAATGTAGAGCCGCATGAGAGGCTGTCAGCTGGGCTTCAGTGACCTAAGGTATGTATACAGAGTGGGAGTTTCTGGCCTGATTCATGGTGGCCAGAAGCATGAGGCAACAAACCCCCCGGGCAGCTCACATCACCCAATGCTCAGGGAGACAGAGATTGGGCTAGCAGAAGGAACGTGACAAAGGACATGCAACCCCTCACCTGTCCTTCATGTACAACAGTCCACCCCTAATGTACAGTTATACACCCCACTCCTTACTATATTACAGGACTTTCCCCACTAACATCACCCCACTGTCCCCAACAGCCACCCCCCCTCCCAACTGTGCTACTTGACCTGCTACACTTTCACCCCTTATTTTCCTGTACAGCTATATACAGACCCCCCCATTCTGTCCTAGTATACCCCCACCCCAGCCATGCTACAGGATCTGTCCCTATAACTTCACCTCTGTCCTGTAAATTTATATACCCCCTAACTGGATTATCTGTCAGTCATTGTGGCGCTTTCTGATTATCTGATGGTCACTGCCACTCTCTTTGCATTATCTGGTGGTCACTGCGGCACTCTGCATTATCTGGTGTTCAATATGATTCTTTCTGCATTATCTGGCAGTCACTATGATGCATACTTGCCAACTCTCCCTCATTGTCAGGGAGACTCCCTGAAATAGTAGCAGTCTCCCTGTCTCCCTGAAGAGTCTAGCAATCTCCCTCATTTCATCCTTACCCCTATTATGAAGCTGTTATATTAAAAAACAGAGATAAATACATCCAAATGGGATCATTAGTGTAATTTCCTTGCATTGGTTATTATAAGGCACAATGATCCCTATGAATTTCTGAAAAGTATTAGTGTGTTTTCATCAACAAACAATTCTTACTAACTACTTTTGGGCTGGTTACATTTGGATGTAAGTCAGGTTTAGGACACGCCTCTCAGATTTATCAGTACACGCCCACTGTAACACGCGCTCATAGGTGCTGCCTTCACAATCTCCCTGAAATGCTTTTTCAAAAGTAGGCAAGTATGCTATGATGCAGTATTTGGCGGTCACTGTTATGCTCTATGCATTATCTGGCAGTCACTGTTACTCTCTATGCATTATCTCTCTGTCACTGTAACTCTCTATGCATTATCTGGCGATCACTGGTATGCTCTATGCATTATCTGGCGGTCACTGTTATGCTCTATGCATTATCTGGCGGTCACTGTTATGCTCTATGCATTATCTGGCGGTCACTGTTATGCTCTATGCATCATTTGGTGGTCAATGTTATGCTCTATGCATTTTCTGGCGGTCACTGTTACTCTCTATGCATTATCTGGCGGTCACTTTATGCTCTATGCATCATTTGGTGGTCACTGTTATGCTCTATGCATTATCTGGCGGTCACTGTTATGCTCTATGCATTATCTGGCAGACACTGGTATGCTCTATGCATTATCTGGCGGTCACTGTTATGCTCTATGCATCATTTGGTGGTCACTGAAATGCTCTCTGCATGATTTGGCGGTCACTGGTACACTTTAAGCATTATCTAGCAGTCATTGTAACACTCTATGCATTATTTGGCAGTCAGTGTTACGCTTAATGCATTATCTGGTGGTTACTGTTATGCTCTATGCATTATTATCTGGCGGTCACAGTAACACTCGATGCATAGAGCGTAACAGTGACTGCTACATAATGCACAGAGGGCCTGATTCAGAGCCGCTCGTAAGCGGCCGCTCGTTCGTTCCGAGCGATGTTTGCCCAACTGCGCATGCGTACGGATCATAATACGCATGCGCGAACCAGTCAGTGCGGCCGAAAATCGTTTGTTCGCTAAATAGCGAATGCCTGCTATTTTGAGTGACAGGAGGAGGCGTATGTGGGTGGTAACAGGGGAAGGTGCTTGAAAACGGGGAGTGGAGATCAGAACGCAGGCGTGCTTAAAGGTCAAAACGAGCGTTTAATGGGTGTGCAGCGTCATTGACCACGTCACTGGGTTATTTTATTGTCAGAACTACTCGCATGATTGCGGTAGGAAAAACCAACCACAACAATAGCGAGCAGTTCATACGCTGGTCGATGTACTCGATTAATCTAATAAATAGCGGACATGACGTAGGATACGAGCGGCCAGGGGGCATAGTTTCCCAAAAAACGACCGCTCGTTCAGACATAGAGGCGTGAACAGACCGCAAAGAGCGAACGGTTCATTTGAATAGCCACCCCTTTTTTCAGAACGAACGACCGCAAATAGCGTCCGGCTCTGAATCAGGCCCAGAGTGTACCAGTGACCGCCAGATAATGCATAAAGTGTACCAGTGACCGCCAGATAATGCATAGAGCGTAACAGTGACCGCCAAATAATGCATATTATTACTATTATCCTTAATGCATAGGGCGGATCTCAATCAGTGATCCTATGAGTCACCATCAAGCAACCCCACCCCCAACTCAGTGCTCAGTCTCTCCCAGCAGCAGCTGCTACTGGCCCATGAAGTGAAAGTAAAAGGTAAGTGCAGTACAGTGAGGGGGTGGGGTTATTTTATACTGTGCTGTAGTATTAGGAGGAGGGGAATGGGAGCACAAGGGGGAAGAGGAGCCCTGTGAGAAATGGGGAAACTCTGGAAAGAGGAAGGGGGGCCCTGTGTTAATGAAACTAGGGGAAGGGGGGCCCTGTGTTAATGTAGCTAGGGGAAGGGGGCCCTGTGTTAATGTAACTAGGGGAAGGGGGGCCCTGTGTTAATGTTGCTAGGGGAAGGGGGGCCCTGTGTTAATGTAGCTAGGGGAAGGGGGGCCCTGTGTTAATGTAACTAGGGGAAGGGGGGCCCTGTGTTAATGTAGCTAGGGGAAGGAGAGCCCTGTGTTAATGTAACTAGGGGAAGGGGGGCCCTGTGTTAATGTAACTAGGGGAAGGGGGGCCCTGTGTTAATGTAACTAGGGGAAGGAGGGCCCTGTGCTAATGTAACTAGGGGAAGGGGGGCCTTTGTTAATATAGCTAGGGGAAGGGGGGGCTGTGTTAATGTAGCTAGGGGAAGGGGGGCCCTGTGCTAATGTAACTAGGGGAAGGGGAGCCCTGTGTTAATGTAACTAGGGGAAAGGGAGCCCTGTGTTAATGTAACTAGGGGAAGGGGGGCCCTGTGTTAATATAACTAGGGGAAGGGGAGCCCTGTGTTAATGTAACTAGGGGAAGGGGGGCCCTGTGTTAATGTAACTAGGGGAAGGGGGGGTCTATGTTAATGTAACTAGGGGAAGGGGGGCCCTGTGCTAATATAACTAGGGAAAGGGGATCCCTGTGTTAATGTAACTAGTGGAAGGGGGCCCTGTGTTAATGTAGCTAGGGGAAGGGGGGGCCTGTGTTAATGTAGCTAGGGGAAGGGGGGCCCTGTGCTAATATAACTAGGGGAAGGGGAGCCCTGTGTTAATGTAACTTGGGGAAGGGGGCCCTGTGTCAATGTAGCTAGGGGAAGGGGGGGGGCCTGTGTTAATGTAGCTAGGGGAAGGGGGGGCTGTGTTAATGTAGCTAGGGGAAGGGGGGCCCTGTGCTAATGTAACTAGGGGAAGGGGAGCCCTGTGTTAATGTAACTAGGGGAAGGGGAGCCCTGTGTTAATGTAACTAAGGGAAGGGGGACCTGTGTTAATGTAACTAGGGGAAGGGGGGCCCTGTGTTAATGTAGCTAGGGGAAGGGGGGCCCTGTGTTAATGTAGCTAGGGGAAGGGGAGCCCTGTGTTAATGTAGCTAGGGGAAGGGGGGCCCTGTGTTAATGTAGCTAGGGGAAGGGGGGCCCTGTGCTAATGTAGCTAGGGGAAGGGGGGCCCTGTGCTAATGTAGCTAGGGGAAGGAGGGCCCAGTGTTAATGTAACTAGGGGAAAGGGAGCCCTGTGTTAATGTAACTAGGGGAAGGGGGGCCCTGTGTTAATATAACTAGGGGAAGGGGAGCCCTGTGTTAATGTAACTAGGGGAAGGGGGGCCCTATGTTAATGTAACTAGGGGAAGGGGGGGTCTATGTTAATGTAACTAGGGGAAGGGGGGCCCTGTGCTAATATAACTAGGGAAAGGGGATCCCTGTGTTAATGTAACTAGTGGAAGGGGGCCCTGTGTTAATGTAGCTAGGGGAAGGGGGGGCCTGTGTTAATGTAGCTAGGGGAAGGGGAGCCCTGTGCTAATATAACTAGGGGAAGGGGAGCCCTGTGTTAATGTAACTTGGGGAAGGGGGCCCTGTGTCAATGTAGCTAGGGGAAGGGGGGGGGCCTGTGTTAATGTAGCTAGGGGAAGGGGGGGCTGTGTTAATGTAGCTAGGGGAAGGGGGGCCCTGTGCTAATGTAACTAGGGGAAGGGGAGCCCTGTGTTAATGTAACTAGGGGAAGGGGAGCCCTGTGTTAATGTAACTAAGGGAAGGGGGACCTGTGTTAATGTAGCTAGGGGAAGGGGGGCCCTGTGTTAATGTAGCTAGGGGAAGGGGGGTCCTGTGTTAATGTAGCTAGGGGAAGGGGGGGCTTGTGTTAATGTAGCTAGGGGAAGGGGGGCCCTGTGCTAATGTAACTAGGGAAAGGGGAGCCCTGTGTTAATGTAACTAGGGGAAGGGGGCCCTGTGTTAATGTAGCTAGGGGAAGGGGGGGCACTGTGCTAATGTAACTAGGGGAAGGGGAGCCCTGTATTAATGTAGCTAGGGGAAGGGGGGCCCTGTGTTAATGTAGCTAGGGGAAGGAGGGCCCTGTGTTAATGTAACTAGGGGAAGGGGGGCCCTGTGTTAATGTAACTATGGGAAGGGGAGCCCTGTGTTAATGTAACTAGGGGGCCTGTGTTAATGTAGCTAGGGGAAAGGGGGGGGCATGTGTTAATGTAGCTAGGGGAAGGGGGGCCCTGTGCTAATGTAGCTAGGGGAAGGGAGGCCCTGTGTTAATGTAACTAGGGGAAGGGGGGCCCTGTGTTATTGTAGCTAGGGGAAGGGGGGCCCTGTGCTAATGTAACTAGGGGAAAGGGGAGCCCTGTGTTAATGTAACTAGGGGAAGGGGGGCCCTGTGTTAATGTAACTAGGGGAAGGGGGGCCCTGTGTTATTGTAGCTAGGGGAAGGGGGGCCCTGTGCTAATGTAACTAGGGGAAAGGGGAGCCCTGTGTTAATGTAACTAGGGGAAGGGGGGCCCTGTGTTAATGTAACTAGGGGAAGGGGGGCCCTGTGTTAATGTAGCTAGGGGAAGGGGGGCCCTGTGTTAATGTAGCTAGGGGAAGGGGAGCCCTGTGTTAATGTAGCTAGGGGAAGGGGGGCCCTGTGCTAATGTAGCTAGGGGAAGGGGGGCCCTGTGCTAATGTAGCTAGGGGAAGGAGGGCCCAGTGTTAATGTAGCTAGGGGAAGGAGGGCCCTGTGCTAATGTAGCTAGGGAAAGGAGGGCCCTGTGTTAATGTAGCTAGGGGAAGGGGGGCCCTGTGCTAATGTAACTAGGGGAAGGGGGGCCCTGTGCTAATGTAACTAGGGGACGGGGGGGGCCTGTGTTAATGTAACTAGGGGAAGGGGGGCCCTGTGTTAATGTAACTAGGGGAATGGGGGCCCTGTGTTAATGTAACTAGGGGAAGGGGGGCCCTGTGTTAATGTAACTAGGGGAAGGGGGGGTCTGTGTTAATGTAACTAGGGGAAGGGGGGCCCTGTGCTAATATAACTAGGGAAAGGGGATCCCTGTGTTAATGTAACTAGTGGAAGGGGGCCCTGTGTTAATGTAGCTAGGGGAAGGGGGGGCCTGTGTTAATGTAGCTAGGGGAAGGGGGGCCCTGTGCTAATATAACTAGGGGAAGGGGAGCCCTGTGTTAATGTAACTTGGGGAAGGGGGCCCTGTGTCAATGTAGCTAGGGGAAGGGGGGGGGCCTGTGTTAATGTAGCTAGGGGAAGGGGGGGCTGTGTTAATGTAGCTAGGGGAAGGGGGGCCCTGTGCTAATGTAACTAGGGGAAGGGGAGCCCTGTGTTAATGTAACTAGGGGAAGGGGAGCCCTGTGTTAATGTAACTAAGGGAAGGGGGACCTGTGTTAATGTAACTAGGGGAAGGGGGGCCCTGTGTTAATGTAGCTAGGGGAAGGGGGGCCCTGTGTTAATGTAGCTAGGGGAAGGGGAGCCCTGTGTTAATGTAGCTAGGGGAAGGGGGGCCCTGTGTTAATGTAGCTAGGGGAAGGGGGGCCCTGTGCTAATGTAGCTAGGGGAAGGGGGGCCCTGTGCTAATGTAGCTAGGGGAAGGAGGGCCCAGTGTTAATGTAACTAGGGGAAAGGGAGCCCTGTGTTAATGTAACTAGGGGAAGGGGGGCCCTGTGTTAATATAACTAGGGGAAGGGGAGCCCTGTGTTAATGTAACTAGGGGAAGGGGGGCCCTATGTTAATGTAACTAGGGGAAGGGGGGGTCTATGTTAATGTAACTAGGGGAAGGGGGGCCCTGTGCTAATATAACTAGGGAAAGGGGATCCCTGTGTTAATGTAACTAGTGGAAGGGGGCCCTGTGTTAATGTAGCTAGGGGAAGGGGGGGCCTGTGTTAATGTAGCTAGGGGAAGGGGAGCCCTGTGCTAATATAACTAGGGGAAGGGGAGCCCTGTGTTAATGTAACTTGGGGAAGGGGGCCCTGTGTCAATGTAGCTAGGGGAAGGGGGGGGGCCTGTGTTAATGTAGCTAGGGGAAGGGGGGGCTGTGTTAATGTAGCTAGGGGAAGGGGGGCCCTGTGCTAATGTAACTAGGGGAAGGGGAGCCCTGTGTTAATGTAACTAGGGGAAGGGGAGCCCTGTGTTAATGTAACTAAGGGAAGGGGGACCTGTGTTAATGTAGCTAGGGGAAGGGGGGCCCTGTGTTAATGTAGCTAGGGGAAGGGGGGGTCCTGTGTTAATGTAGCTAGGGGAAGGGGGGGCTTGTGTTAATGTAGCTAGGGGAAGGGGGGCCCTGTGCTAATGTAACTAGGGAAAGGGGAGCCCTGTGTTAATGTAACTAGGGGAAGGGGGCCCTGTGTTAATGTAGCTAGGGGAAGGGGGGCACTGTGCTAATGTAACTAGGGGAAGGGGAGCCCTGTATTAATGTAGCTAGGGGAAGGGGGGCCCTGTGTTAATGTAGCTAGGGGAAGGAGGGCCCTGTGTTAATGTAACTAGGGGAAGGGGGGCCCTGTGTTAATGTAACTATGGGAAGGGGAGCCCTGTGTTAATGTAACTAGGGGGCCTGTGTTAATGTAGCTAGGGGAAAGGGGGGGGCATGTGTTAATGTAGCTAGGGGAAGGGGGGCCCTGTGCTAATGTAGCTAGGGGAAGGGAGGCCCTGTGTTAATGTAACTAGGGGAAGGGGGGCCCTGTGTTATTGTAGCTAGGGGAAGGGGGGCCCTGTGCTAATGTAACTAGGGGAAAGGGGAGCCCTGTGTTAATGTAACTAGGGGAAGGGGGGCCCTGTGTTAATGTAACTAGGGGAAGGGGGGCCCTGTGTTATTGTAGCTAGGGGAAGGGGGGCCCTGTGCTAATGTAACTAGGGGAAAGGGGAGCCCTGTGTTAATGTAACTAGGGGAAGGGGGGCCCTGTGTTAATGTAACTAGGGGAAGGGGGGCCCTGTGTTAATGTAGCTAGGGGAAGGGGGGCCCTGTGTTAATGTAGCTAGGGGAAGGGGAGCCCTGTGTTAATGTAGCTAGGGGAAGGGGGGCCCTGTGCTAATGTAGCTAGGGGAAGGGGGGCCCTGTGCTAATGTAGCTAGGGGAAGGAGGGCCCAGTGTTAATGTAGCTAGGGGAAGGAGGGCCCTGTGCTAATGTAGCTAGGGAAAGGAGGGCCCTGTGTTAATGTAGCTAGGGGAAGGGGGGCCCTGTGCTAATGTAACTAGGGGAAGGGGGGCCCTGTGCTAATGTAACTAGGGGACGGGGGGGGCCTGTGTTAATGTAACTAGGGGAAGGGGGGCCCTGTGTTAATGTAACTAGGGGAATGGGGGCCCTGTGTTAATGTAACTAGGGGAAGGGGGGCCCTGTGTTAATGTAACTAGGGGAAGGGGGGGTCTGTGTTAATGTAACTAGGGGAAGGGGGGCCCTGTGCTAATATAACTAGGGGAAGGGGGGCCTGTGTTAATGTAACTAGGGGAAGGGGAGCCCTGTGTTAATGTAACTAGGGGAAGGCGGGCCCTGTGTTAAAGTAGCTAGGGGAAGGGGAGCCCTGTGCTAATGTAGTTAGGGGAAGGGGGAGCCCTGTGTAGCTGGGGTAGGGGAGCAGTGTCTGGGATGTGGATAGGGGAAGGGGAGCAATGTATAGGTGAAGCATACATGCCTACCCTCCCGGTTTTCGCGGGAGGCTCCCGATTTTTCGGGTAACCCCGCGCACCCCCGGAAGGGTAGGCATTTCTCCCGCATTCTGCCCACTTCCTAGTGAAGTGGGCAGAATGAGGAGAATAACCGCGGCGATCGCGGGTCCCCATGATGGGGGCTGGGCTTAGGTTGTGATTCTGCATGAATCACAGCATTAGGCCCCGCCCCTATGTAAATTTTACCCAATCGCTGCAAGAGGGGGCGGGGCTTGATGACACTAATCGTTAGGCCCCGCCCTCATCGGCCCCTTGTGGTTCTCTTACCCGGGCTTCTCCCGGGAAGAGATTGTTGAAAGTAGGTAACTATGAGGTGAAGGGAAGAGCAGTATAGGATGTGGATAGCGGAGGGGGAGCTCAGTTTGGGATGTAGATTTTTATTAATGTATACATGTGTGTGTGTGTATACACACACACACACACACACACACACACTAGATAGATATAACATATGGATATTAAATAAATGAGCCCCTCAGGAGATAACAGACTGCTGCTGTGCGACAGTCCCTGGGCTGCCTGTTGAACTTCTGTGCCTTGAGCCAGATTCTGCCGCCCGCTGCGACGCCATGGTGAGCAAGGGGATTTGTGGTGGAGGGATTTGTTGTTGTGTGCTGTAAGTGTGTGCGGGAGATAGGTGTGTGAGAGAGTTGTCAATGGGGAGGGAGAGGAGGCTGTGGATGTGTGAAGGAGTGTTATGGCGCATATCCACTACACGATTTGCTCCATGAGCATAGTGTGTCCCCGGCAGTGGTGTGCTCAGTGTCGATAACGACATTGAGCACACACACTGAGCAATATAATTCATGATATCGTTCAGTGCTGCCACCCTCCCTCATCCCCGATGTTGTCAACGACCAGCGGGAGCGCACATCGCTGGTCGTTGACGCCATATCCACTGGACAATATAACGAACAATAACGATATCGTAATAGTTCATTATATCGTCTAGTGGATACACAGCTTAAGATTTGTTAGTATGTGGGTTTTCAGTTAAGGGGGCAGTGTTATTATTAAGTGTTCTAACATGGAGAACAACATTTCCCAGCATATAGAGTGTTATGGGGATGCTGCCATCCACCTGTGTATGCGCCTCCGCCACTGACCGTCTACCGTCCACTGCAATGTATAATAGTAGCGGTGCACTTGGCTTCTCAGCTGGACGCACCTCTGCTAAAATATATTACAGCGGGCAGCGCTGAGGCGTTGTGCGCTCCACCCCCTCCCCGTATCCTGCAGTGTCTCTACCAGGGCATAATGTGTTTAAGGGGCTCTACTGATGCTTACAGTGTATAAACGACTCTACTGCATTGTAACTCATATAAGCGGCTCTACTGTGGTGTAACATGTATAAAAGACTCCCAGTACGGCCTTAACTGTGTAGAGTTTGTATATTCTCCCTGTGCTTGCGTGGGTTTCCTCCGGGTGCTCCGGTTTCCTCCCACACTCCAAAAATATACTGGTAGGTTAATTGGCCCCCAACACAAATTAGCCCTAGTGTGTATGTGTGTGATCATGTGATAGGGAATATAGATTGTAAGCTCCACCGGGGCAGGGACTGATGTGAATGGTAAGATATTCTCTGTAAAAGCGCTGCGGAATATGTGTGTGCTATATAAATAACTGGTAATAATAATAATAATAATAATAATAATAATACTGTGGTGTAACATGTATAAAGGGCTCTACCATGGCATAAGGTGTAAATGGGGCTCTACTGTGATGTACCATATTTAAGGGGCTCTATTGTGGTGTAAAATGTGGAAGGGGCTCTATTGAGG
This sequence comes from Taudactylus pleione, assembly GCA_031769625.1. NCBI lineage: Eukaryota > Metazoa > Chordata > Amphibia > Anura > Myobatrachidae > Taudactylus > Taudactylus pleione. Next base: position 26,254,233 of record JAUIMM010000555.1, read on the forward strand.
TTTAACGTGTGTAAGGAGTACTACTGTGTGCTGTACTGTGAATTACGCACACTACAGTGAGGTGTAATCTGAATAAGCGACACTACTGTGTGGTGTAATCTAAATAAGGGACACTACTGTGTAGTGTAATGGGAATTGGTACTATTCTGTGGCCACGCCCCTTTCCCACAAAGCCACACCCCTATATTTTGCTACTATAGGAGGTGCCAAAGTAAACTTTCGCCCTGAGCTCCAGAAGGTCTAGAACCGGCCCTGGATGAGAGACACCGCCAGCTGTAATTGGTTGGTGAATGCTGTGGGTGGTTATTGGCTGCTGTGTGTGCGCAGCAGCAGGCAGTCACCGCCTGCAGCATCTCCCCAACCAATCACCGGTGATTGGCTGTTCTGCTGTGCGCACACAGCGTGTCCTGGGATTTTTAAACACAGAGTCCCACTTGCTGCTCAATCTGCCAGAGTCTCTGATGCTGCACCATGGCAACCTGTTCGCCTGCACTGTAGATGACAGGCAGCAGCCAGCTGCCCGGCTGAGCCTGTATCTCTGTAAATAAGTGGGCTATTGGGAATCAGGGCTTTGTGTATGGGGGGCGATCACCCTGATCGCCCCCACTGGATCTGCCACTGTGGGGAGGGGGGATAGGTTTAGGCACCACCAGGGGGGGCTAGGGTTATGCACCCCCCTGGGAGGGTTATGTTTAGGGAGTGGGTAGGGGCAGGGCCATTGAGAGCCTGGCCAGGCCTGGGTAATGGAGGGGGCATGGACACGACCCCCTTGAAAAAAAAAAAATAATTGTTAGTTTTTCAGCACCGCGGGGAGGGGGGCACTGTAAGCCCCCCAGCCCGGTGCTAAGCAGGGGGGGCGCGATCAGTGTGCTCCCCCCCACAGCCATAGGAGACTGCTCCGGCCGCTGCTGCAGCAGCCACGAGCAGTCTCATACAGCAGTCCAGCACGAGTTGTGTACTGAGCTGCTGTGGAGTAGGGGGAAGTGACGCCGGGCCCCTCTAGCAAGCCCGGGCCCGGGTAAACTGTACCCGCTCCCCCCCCTCTCGGCGCCCATGGGTAGGGGGGGTTAGGGTTAGGCACCACTGTGGGGAGGTTAGGGTTAGGCACTAGAGGGAGGTTAGGGTTAGGCACCACTAAGGGAGGGTTAGGGCAGACTTGCCTAACCTCCCTATTTGGTCGGGAGCCTCCCGAATATCGGGTGCTGCTCCCGACCCCCCGGAAAGGCAGGCAAGCCTCCCGGCTGCCGCCTGACCCCCCCCAACTACTACAAGAAACCCCCGCTTTGCGCTGAATCACGTCATCGTGGCTCCGCCCCCTGCTTCACGATGCCAATATTTTCGGCATTGTGAAGAGGGGGTGGAGCCACGATGACACAACCGCATTGCTCCGCCTCCAGCCCCACCCCTAAAGCCACGTCATTACCCGGCCATGCCCCCCGCTGTGCACAGACATTCAGCTCCCTCCCGGAAGGAGGGAACTGAATGTCGGCATGTATGGGTTAGGGTTAAGGGGGGAGAGGGGTAGGGATAGCATACTTACCACCCCTGTCGAGATCTTCAGATATATATAAACAGAAAAAACTCAGCACTCACCATTGTTAAATCACTCACAATAATACATAAATAATGGGGTTTTGGTTCATGGATTAATCAATGCATTTAAGCCTGCAGCCCACAACACGGGACCCCATTTCTCTGCAGGTCCTACACAGGGGCACCGAGAGGGGGGGGATGGCTACACTTGACCCGGGCCCGGGCTTCGAGAGGGGCCCGGCAGAGGCCCGGGTCTGGCGCCGCCCTTCCCTCCCTTCCTCCCGCCTCCCCCCTTCACAGCAGCCCAGCAGGTGGGAGATTGCTAGCGGCTGCCTGATGGGGGGAGCTCCGTCGTGCGCATGCGAGAGACCTGGATAGCGATGGGCTCTCCGTCGCTCCGGTTCTCGCAACAAAGGGGGCGTGCTGTCGATGTTGATTGACAGCACGCCCCCTTTGGTGGGCGTGCCGGGGGCGTGGCTGCCAGACGGAGGCGTTCCCATGGGAACGCCTACCGTCTGAAGCCGGCCCCACTGACATCACTAGTTATGTCAGTGGGAGTGATTTTGGCTCTGATAGAGCCAAAATCACTCCAGGGCTTGCGGCAGCGAGACCCTACCGCAGAGTCTCCGTCGCAAGCCCGATGGTCGCGATGGTCTTGACCATCGCGACCATCATCATGGACGCTCGCATAAACTGTGGGTGGTAACCCACAGCTATGCGAGCGTCCAAGAGGCCGCTCCATTTTCATGTAGGAGGACCCTTCCGGCTCTGAATCAGGCCCTCTGTTCTTACGTTATAGTCTGCCTCTTTCTGTGTCAGAATGCCTTATATGTATGCACTTGTATTTTTTGTTGCTAATGTTCTGATTTTATTGGCGGCCACTTTAGGCCTTTTCCACAATTTATTCTTAATGTATACGGTATGTCAGCTCTTTGTACCTTACTCCCACACCTGCTATAATATGTTTTCATATTAGTACATATAGCTGGGAACTGCTGAGAGCGACCCCTCTGGTTTTGGTTCTATACGTGATTTTGTATTACGTATAATACTTTATTACAGGTTGTCTATATTTGATAATTAGATTATCAAATATAGACAACCGCTCTTCTCTTAGAGCGGTGGGCTCTTCCTTGTATCTTTGTTCTGTTTGGTTTTTGGTTTTTATTGTTTTTGTTTTCCCCCTTACCTTTTTTTTCCTTATGTGTCTTGTCCTGTCCCCCTTGACATTGGGTTCTCAATTTATTGTTTATTGCTGGAATATGTTCATATACTGGCTGGACGTGTTTTTCCTTTTTGCTGTGTGGTTTGAGCTGCTATTGCCATATCTAGTTTGATAGTGGGCTCCCTCAATATGGGGTTTTTTAATTTACCTGCGAAAAGGAAAAAGGTGTTAATATATTTCAACAAAAAATGAATATTGATGTTGCCCTGCTTCAGGAAACCGACCTCCTACCTTCTGAGATTCTGAAATTAAACTCGTTACACTGGAAGATCTGGTGTCAGCGCCTTTCACCTCTAAGGCTAGAGGGGTAGTTATTTTAGTGCACAATCGTATTAGTGTGACACTGCATTCTTCTGTGATAGATCCTCAGGGAAGATATGTTATTGCTGATGTTACCCTGGGCTCCTCCAGGTATATATTATGTAACATATATGCCCCTAATTCTTATTCAAAATATTTTTTTCTTTCCCTTATCTCCCATTTACACACGTACGGTGAAGTCCCTATTGTGCTAGGTGGCGACTTTAATATTGTGGCGTTCACTCATATGGATAGATCCTCCCCCTCGCCTTTTGTGGTGCATGTTCCGAAATTGGGCATTAACTATATCACGCAACAGTTACACCTAACGGAGGTTTGGAGAGCATCACACCCTCTAGAACACGATTTTACGTGTTTGTCTGCAGCACATGGGACCCTGGGCCTGATTCAGACCCGGTCGCAAGCGCTGAGCGCTCGCAACCGGGTCGATGGTGGCCCAAAGAGCATGCGCACGATCGAGCCGGCTCCGTCGTGCGCATGCGCGAGACCAGGATAGCGACGGGCAATCCGTTGGTCCGGGTCTCGTACCAAAAGGGGCGTGCTGGCGATGTTGAGTGACAGCACGCCCCCTTTGGTGGGCAGGCCAGGGGGGTGGCTGCCCAGACCCCGCAGACCTGACCTGTTTCTTGTCCCAAGGGGTAGTTCATGATAGCTTCCACTTTGCTCGGTTCTGAGCGCAGAATACCTTCCCCTACACGGTGTCCCAGGTACTGCACTTCACTCATGCCAAGCTGCCATTTTTCTGACTTGATAGTCAGACCTGCCCCAGTGATTTTGCTCAATACACTACCAATGTGTCTTAGGTGTTCCTCCCAGGTCTGGCTAAATACAGCAATGGTATCCAAATATGCCACTGCATGTCCCTCCTGGCCTGCCAGCAGGTCATTGACCAGGCGCTGAAAGGATGCAGGGGCATTTTTTATTCCAAAGGGCATGATGAGGAACTCGAAAAGCCCAAATGGGGTGATAAATGTGGACCTCTAGCGGGCTTCAGGTGACAATGGAATCTGCCAGTACTCAAGGCTGAGATCCATGATAGTGATGTAGCATCCATGGGCCAGCTGATCCAGCAAGTCATCTATCCCAAGCATTGGGAATGGATCAAACACTGTGGCCTCATTCAGCCTCCTGTAATCTACACAGAATTGGGTTCCTCCCACATTTCTTGGGAACCAGTACTACTGGGGCCGCCCAAGAACTGTTGGACCTATGAATCACTCCTAGCTGCAGCATCTCATCAATCTCTTTTTTCATGGATGCTATTACTTCAGGGGAGGTGTGGTAGGCTACCTGTCACAATGGGGATTGGGTGCCAGTGTTTGACATGATGCTTCACTAGGTGTGTCTTGCCAGGCTTCCATGTAATGTGCCTGATACAGGTGGAGTGAGTCAGCTAGCTGACCTAGCTGTACTGCGGACAGCATCTCACCTCGGCGAACATCTGTCAGAGACCCTTCTTCCTGGGCAGCAACTGCCAGGTATAACAAGGGGTCAGATCCTTGTTCATTCTCAAGCAAGCTACACACAACTGAAACACAAGCCTCCCTGTCGTGATACGAATTAAGCATGTTAATGTGGTATATTATCTGTCTTTTCTGGCCTGCCTCCTGCACCACTACATAATTGATGGGCTGTAATATAGTGTAGGGTCCTTGCCAGGCAGTCTGCAACTTGTTCTGCCACAGAGGGTTTAGAACCAGGACCCTCTGCCCTACCTCAAGTATGCGCTCTCTCGCGTGGCAATCATACCACCTCTTTTGTTTTATCTGCGCAGCTTTAAGGTTATCCTGCACCTTCCCCATCAGGGATTGCAGCTTCTCCCTGAACTGTACTACAGAGTGTACCACTGACTGTTCAGGAGTGACCAAATCTCAAGGGCCTCGCACACAGCGCCCATATAGAAGTTCAAAGGGTGAGAATCTGGTTGATTCCTGTAGCACCTCGCGGTATGCAAAGAGGAGGTTTGGCAAGAACCACTCCCAGTCTCTTCCCTGGGTCTCCGCAACATCTATTTCAGGCTAACATTGAGTCTTTCCACATGTCCATTGGTCTGGGGGTGGTATTGGATCGTGATTAGGTGATCCACATGCATCTTTTTACAGAGGCTTTGCATGAGGTTCGACATTAACTGGGTACCTTGGTCTGTTAACATCTCTTTGGGGAACCCCACCCTGAAAAAGATGTCGATAAGAGCATCAGCCACCTTATCTGCCCGGATGGATGACAGAGCCACTGCTTCCGGATACAGCAACCCGTTCAAAAGGTTCTGAGATGACTTGCAAAGGCATTAAGGGGTCCATTTCACATCACCATATTTCCCAACCACCTGGCACACATGGCATGAACGACAGTAGTAAGCTATGTTGGTCATCGTGCCAGGCCAGTAAAAATTGTGTAGTAACCGGGTCTTGATTCTAGATACACCTAAATGTCCTGCCAGGGGAATCTCATGGGAGACCTTCAACAAACCATCCCTGTAAGACTGTGGTACAACCAGTTGCTTCTCAGTAATTACATCTGAACACTCACTGTTGAGGTTTTCCTCCCTGTACAAAAGCCCATTTTCCCAAAATATTCTATTTGGTTCACCTTCTGCACACACCTGATTAGCATGAGCCGTTACAGACTCCAGAGTTGGATCTGTGTTCTGACATGCTTTAAACACACTCTGTTGCTCAGTGGGGGGCAGCAGACTGGGAGGTTGTCCTCCCTCCTCAGATCTCACAGGAGAGAAGGGGAGGGGGAACGCCTTCCAGTTAGCTGTCCTCCACACCTGCAGGGGTTAATACACACTCTTCCAGTGCTGCTGCCTCCACAGGGGGGGTGAAGAAGTTGAGGTACATTCTTTCTTTAGTGCAGCACTACGTGTAGTCACTGCTAAAACCTTGGTTACAAGGTTAGTCGTAACATTTATATTCTGCCGTGAATCAGTTACAGTTGTAAGATCATTGGCTAAATGTACATTACCCTGTTTTATGCTAGAACATACATGATTACACATTTCAGTCTCTGTCCTGTCAAGCTGAAAAGTGTTATTCCCTGATTTAACAACAACATCATCCACAGAAAAATTATTAATATGCAGCTTAATATCAGGGACAACATTTTGGTCAGCAAAATACGTGGCAGACATCCTACCCAGATCTGTACCCAATAAGACAGTGGTGGGCAGGTCCGCGAGTACCCCAACATCACGGATTCCACAACCTGCCCCCAGTCTAAATAAACCCTGGCTAGGGGTACTGCAGAGTGTACTCTGCCCACTCCCTGCACAGACATTGTTCTCCCAGGCAAAATGTTCTTGGGGCGTACTAAATCTGGGTGTATCAATGTCACATCAGCCCCAGAGTCAGGCATGCCAATGGTTACCTTGTGGCAGACTTGTACTTCTTGCATATTGTCCCGTGGTAGCTCCTGAGGTCCCACAGCACACAGGACAGCTGGCACAGACTTCCCTGTTGGGCCTCACACAGGAAGGGATGTTGACTTCTTCTTGGAGGGACAATTGGCACTGATTTGCCCCACCATGTTGCAATTAAAACACCTGCAGGCATCGCCCAAACAAGGTTTACCCGTCTCCCCCCCCAAACAGTGCAGCCAGATCTAGGTTTCATTAAAGGGACTCTCCATCCATGGCCAAATGCCTGGACATCTCAAATGATTTCTTTGCTGTCGGAACCCTGGTCGTGATGTACTTGTCAGGCAGGCTGGCAGTTCTTGAGACGACTTAGGGTTACGGTCCATGACGCATTCTTTCACCTCCATGGGGCACAGTGCGAGGAACTGCTCCTGGAGAATGAGGTCTTTCAGTTTATAAAATCTGTCACTTTCAATCCGACAATCCACTGATGCAACATGGTTGACAATTGCGCTAACAGTCCAGCACAGGCATGTCAATCTCGTGGGCCGCGGGCCGCATGCGGCACAAATAAACATTTTATGCGGCCCAACAGTGTGGGCCCAAATACATATATTATGCGGTCCAGTCACCCCGCTCAGCTTCGATCGCGGCAGAGGTGACTGGGCCACATAATATTTGTGTTTACTCTATTTAAAACTTGAAACGCTGGTGTCTGAAGCGATCAGAGACTAAAGTAACCTCTGATCACTTCAGAGGCCAGCGTTCCCAGTGACGCAGTTCGTGGCTGCGCGGATGACGTCATGATGTCTAGTTAGATCCAGTCAATGTCAGTGTCTACGTGGGAGCCATGGCTATCGGCCAGCATGAAGAGAGGTAAATACTGCATAGAGGAGTTGGGCCTGTTCTATACTGGGAGGAGGCACAGCATAAGGGGCATTCTGGGGGCACTACCAAGGGCATTTCTCTGGGCGCAACATAAGGGGCACTACTAGGGGCATTACTGGGGGCACAGCATAAGTGGCACTACTAGGGGCATAACTGGGGGCACTGCATAAGGGGCTCTAATACAGGGGGCATTGCATAATGGGCACTACTGGGGGCACTAATACATGGGACATTGACTAGGGCACTACTGGGGGCACAGTCTAAGGGGCATTACTGGGGGCACTGCATAATGGACACTGCTGGGGCACTGCGTAAGTGGTTCTAATATATGGGCATTGCATAAGGGGCACTATTGGGGCACTGCAAAATGGGCATTACTGGGGGCACTGCATAAGGGGCACTACTGGGGGCACTGTGTAAGAGGCTCTAATACATGGGACATTGCATAAGGGGATTTTATAAAGAGGGAATTGCATAAGGGGCTTTTCTACAGGGGGCATTGCATAATGGGCACAACTAAGGGGGCACTGCATTGTTTTTTATTAATAATAACCCTTTCAAAATTGCATATAAGACTTTTTTTTTTTCTTGCGGCCCACACACTCTTAGACCTTGAATATTTGGCCCGGTTGGTATTTTGAGTTTGACATGCCTGTCCAGCATATGTGTCAGAGGGACTGCACTTTGAGTTTATGAATTTTTAGACCACAGGAGACAGAAGATGGGGAGCACTCATAGTATGAAGCTACTCCCTTGTAGAGTGAATCCTGTGTAGTGTGAGTTACTGGTTCTTATAGTTCCACGATTCCTCTCTCCCCCAGCAGTCCCCACCCTCTCCAGCTCACAAAGACTGTCCTTTTGTTCTCCACAGATGTGTAGATGTAAACCAGAAACCTACTAGGACTTAAGCATCATATATCTCCATAACTTAAAAGGAGTATTTTTATTGCAGGAACAGCTGATATACCAGGATGATAAAACGACACTCTAGCAGCCTATTTGTCTGTTTGTAGGGCTTGAACAGGGGCCCCCTACAGTGAAAAGCACTTTCCATGAAGTTTTTGTCTTCAAAGGACCACCTGGTTCTCATGGTTCAGTGAGTAGCTGATACAAAGTAGACACAGTTTTGAACTACCAATTCATATCAAACAGACATACCTGAAATATATACATTTAGGGGAATTATAATAACACACATTATGCTCATAGCCAGGTTGTTGCTCATAGTACCGTGAGCACTCTTTACCCAGGGCATGCAGAATGCATCCAGTTATGGCACGTGACTTTGAGGAATCGCCAAAACCCATGGCGATGGTCACAATGGGCTCAACCAATATTAATAAGAACAAGGCCGTCTGGACATTTTGAGAGCTCTGACATGCGGTGGGCCTTGCCAGGCACATTATCCTGGCCACACCTGCTCTGGAAGGAAAACAATCACTCTGAATATTGTGCATGCCCCTGTGAAAAACCAAGGATGGGAGGGGAGTTGCTCTGCCTCAATGGCTAGCTCAAGCCCTCATCTGGTCACCCAGACAAGCCTAGTACTCTCCCTACCCCCAGAAGAACCATTGGCATCCAAAAGGCACAGCAGGTGCCTTCTTACCTTGGCTACCTTGGTGGTTCATACCTTTTTAGTGCAGGGGGGGCTGTCCATGCAGTAGCCTATTCAGCGGACCGGCCGGCTTTGCTCTCCTGGTGTACTAAGCATGCCCAATGCAGGGCCCTGGTAGGGCCCATGACCAGTGCATGTGCAGAAGTACCGGCTTCTAGGAACTACATCGGCTTCAGCCCCTAGAAGCTGGATAGAACTCATAGCAAGGCAGAGCAGTGGCTTCCCATTGGAAGTGCTTCTCTTCTAATCGCGGTCCAGACTGGTAGACCCAGGTATAGAAAACACCTCCTCTGGTACTATACCTGTCTGGCTGTGATTATCAGAAAGCACTTCTAAAAAGAAGCCACTGCCAAGGAACGCTCACTGGGGGTGGCAGACATTACTGGGGAGAGGGGGAGGGTGGGGCTGCAGACTTGCTGCCCCTAAGTAAAATCTGCCATTCTCACTGAGGTATATTTCTTTGGAATATGTAGCCCTATTCTTACTAGTGACTAGTGACATATAAGGTTCCAAGTGAAGTGATTGGTTGAAAATTAATTAATATTGAATACAGTTGCTTTCACTCTGTGATCTGCGTGTTGAGTGTACTTTAAGAGCTTAACGTTTGGAAGTTCTACTGTACAGTGTATTCCCTTTGGGCAAGATATGAACAGAAGATTGCTTTTGTCATTATGTCTCTAGACATTTCCTCTGTGCTGTGGATGTTTATGAAACAGACTGTCTCATTCCTCAGATGTTTATGCTCATTGATGTGACTGGTGGAGTCCTTAGTGTCAACTTGTCCTTGAAGAATGTGTTTTCTCACTGGGTGTAGTGTAGCAGTAGAAACAAATGAGGAAAGGACGAATGTGAAAGTTGGACAATTATAAGATCGGGCTATGCAGAGCCATAGGAAGAAGTGTTGCATGTTCCATACCATGAGGGGCCCAGAGCTAGATTATCAAGCACCATGATTCGGCACAATTTTAAAAAAAATTCTTTTTTTTTTTTTGCAGAAAATTGATAGTCATTTATATACTATACATAGACTGTTGTGTTAGTCCAACCAGGGCTACCAAGAGATCTGTTGGGCATGGGCAAGTGCATGTGGTCATTATGAATACAGGCGATCTGTGCAGAAGCAGTAATGGCTGCACATGCGCAGTACAAACAACTGGTCAGAACCTGCAAGTTCACTCCTTCCCCAGCGCAATAAGCAGCGATGGAATTGTCAAAGGGGCACAGTCATCACCGGGACAACCTCTTATTAGATGCACTGCTCAAGAATGACCATAATGATAAATTGCCCAGTTAATTCAACTGTTATTGCTGTAAATATTGGCTATAATAGATGTTAATTTGCAGGGCAAAAATTAAGCCAATAATAAGTAGTACCCTCTGTCCTTTATTATATAGTCACTAGAGTATCCCGGCAGTAACCACCTTAGTTATGGAGGATATTATGGATATTATTTACTGAGGATGTTATTGAGATAATGAGTCTGTAATTTGCGGGTATTTGTCATAAAGAGTTCTGCTAAATATGGTGGAACAGTCTGAAAAATAGCCATTAATCTCCTCCACCAAGAAGTGTAGGGCACCACAGTTCACTCAATACACGCCCATTGGACCCAAAGAGGAGTATTGTGGCAATTATAGCTTCATAGCTTCCATGTCTTATTACATCCCCTCTCACAGTCCACACATAACCTCACACATTGTCTTTCTTTCACATATTCCTGATATTCGGCCGACATTCCTGTGTGACTGGATCATGCAGCCAACTAAGAAACTCTACATTCTGGCTGGACCAAATTGCAATATATAGCACCTATCCTTGTGTATCAATGCCTATTTCCCTATAGATTGTAAGCTTGTAAGCAGGGCCTCCTTACCTCTATGTCTGTCTGTTATTATCCTGTTTTGTTCTATAAATGTATCCAATTGTAAAGCGCAGCGGAATATGCTGTGCTATATAAGAAACTGCTAATAAATAAATAAATAAAATATGTAATGTCCAATGCAAACAGCATATCAGTTGATCTTGTTATACATTGGTAGTGATGATAATATTCTTGACTGTAAGATATTTGAAGAGCATACCAGTTGATCTTGTTATACATTAAGATCTTTGAACTGCGCGCTCCTGGAGACCTGTAAGGGTTCTACCATGTTGACATCCTTGAGGTTGGTCTCTAGGCATGTTTGGTGTAAACAAAGAGTGGAAAAGTGAATAATGAAATAACAAAGCAGTCAGTGATTGAGGTCCCCGCAAGATGCGCTAATATATGTACCTGCAAATAACTGTCATAGTTTCCAGGTCACCCAGCATGTGCACAGGGAGAGTTTAGTAAATTACACAGTTTCCAGGCCCCCCAGCCGGTCACATGTTCCAGGTCACCTAGCAGGTGCACAGAGAGAGTTTAGTAACTGACACACGGCCTGATTCAGCAAGGATTGCAATTGCAAAGCTGCACGCAATTGATATCCTTGCAATAATACAAATGCAGCAGGAGGTATATGAAACCCCATGCTGCATTTGCGATCCCAGCACTGCATAGGAGGTTGCAGGCTAGGATCACCATTGCAACCATCGGTGGTCGATGGTCGCAACGGTGGACACCGCGGGGCGGTCGGCCAGCCGAGTACGCCTCAGCTTACTCAGGCTGGCCGGCTTACGAGCCCAGCAGACTGTGGCCCTGATTCAGAGCCGCTCGTTAACAGCACTACGCTCGTTGCGTTCCGATGTTGCCTAACCGCGCATGCGTCGGTGTTACACTGCGCATGTGCGTACGGCAGATTGCGAGCTTTTTTTGTCTCGTTCGTCAAATAGCGTACCGGAAGTGACATGTCAAATGTGATTGACAGAACAGGGCATTTTGGGGTTTTGACGGGGGAGGAGATGGAAAAACGCAGGCGTGGCGAGGCGTTTTTTGGGCGTACATACATTACCAAATGCGAACGTCAAATGTGTTCGTACCAACTCATACGTCACTGGATGATCCTCTTTCCCTTCAAAATGCTCGCACAGCTTAGGGTCTGGATAACTCGACCACAGTGGCGATGGCCTTCTCCTCCGTCCCGGCACTCTACGATGTAGCATCGATTAATCACAGCTTGTCAGAAAATCGATTAGTGTTGGATTGAAAACCGGCTTGGTATGTGTTTGGAAAGCAGTTTTTTTGGATAGCACAAAACCGAACGCAGGTGGAAATCATAGCTGCTAATGTCTGGATTACACAATCAATTAGCGTACATTTGTGGGGGTGTATTTTGGCCGCAATGTGTTCTTTTTGGACTATTGTAACAATAATGTCATCATGTTTAGGTTTGGTGCCTCATTTTGTGTTTGCAAGGTGATTTTTCCTCCTTAGGTAATGTTTTCAACGTTCCTTAACGAGCCCTTTTTTTCCAATGTGTAATTTTTTAGGTTGAACGTTGTTGGCTTGTGGGCCCGGATTAAATGTAACCCATTTTTACAATAATGTCAGAATACAAAGTCGCACATTTGTTGAAAATTTATTGGTATCCCACAAAAAATAAATGCACATATTTAACTAAAACATGTTTGCCAGTGTTCATTCCACAATATTTATTAATTGTGCAAACAATAATTTTTGGGTAAACGTAAATGCAAAATTTAAAAACAATTCACAAGAAAGGAGAGGGAAGTTTTGGCCAGAAAGGAATATGAGGCAAGCACAGAAGGAGTGTGGGAAAAGTAGCCAATGGTGTCACCGTTTTTTCGGCCGTTTGGCTGGGGGAGGGAGGGCGCCAGACCGGGTCCGGGATGTCATCGGGCTGGCCTGTCCAGAGGCAGAAGTTGTGGCCTCTGGACTAGGCACAGGGCTAGGCACATTTGGAGGATTGGCTGATGTTGTGCCAGAGGTGGAGGATCCTGATGTTCCGGCAGGAAGGGAGGTCGGCTTCACCATGTGCTGGCGAACGAGCTGCTCCAGGGCAGTGGCGATGCGGATGTTGGCCCTGGTATTTTCCGCAAGGGCCTGACCAATGGTCACATTGGCCGCAGCATTTTGCTCCAGGGCCTCAGCCACCCATACCAGACTGGCGTCCATCCTCTGCAGAATCTCCGTATGGAAATCCGATTTAAAATTGAGTTCTGTGAGGAGGGACACTGCCTGCGAGGGGGATTGCCCTGGACTGGCTTCTGCAGGGTCCTCAGCCGGATGTACTGGTTCCTCCCCTGCAGAGCCAGCAGAAATTCTGCGGCCAAGGCTCCCCTCTGGAGCAGACTCATCCGCCTGTGTCTCTGTTGGAAAAATGAGAAAAGACTCACATTAGAATCTACATATTGGCACAATAACATTTCAGAGTTGGTGACATCACAACATTTACCTGGGACAACATGAGGAGCCGCAAAGTCTGGCATGTCCGTATCCATGTTGGACACGCCAAACACCTCCACAGGCTGCACACACCCCTGTGCCAGCTCTTCTAAATCAGTCAACTCCAATGACACAGGGGTGGGACCCCCACCTGTCCCCCTTGCATGCCTAGCCCTGTCTGCCAGTTTTTGCTTCAGGCGATATTTGAAGTCGGCCCATCTGTGGGATGAAATTGGAACCATTATCCTTTTGTTTAAAATGGGTTTTGGTTTTAGGGGGGGCAAGTGTTTACTTACCGCCGTTTGACATCCCGGGCTAGACGGATATAATCACCCACCCTATTGACATCCACGGCTACCTCTTCCCACATTCTCCACTTCTGGCTTGCACTCATATTCCTGTCTGCCTGTGGCAGGATGTCCACACACTTCTGAATCAAAACCTCCATCTCCTTTCTTGTGAATTGTGGCTGCCTTTTCTTTTTGCCAGCTTTGCCCGGAATACTGGGCCCAGCAGCCTCTTCCATGTCATCCTCCTCACCTATTTGTGTAATTTTGGAGAATTGTCAACTTCACAACTTGCACAATATTATGTTTCTAATTAATCATTGAGTCAAAATGCCTAAAATACTTACCGCCAGACTGTTGTCCATTGTTTCCCTGGTCTGTAGCCATGTCTGAGCTCCAAACAAGAAATACACCAGAATGTTTGTTTTGGCTCGTGACGTATTTATACATGCGACCTTATTTTTCGTCCGCATCATTGATTGTGCGTTCCAATGATCCCTCCTTAATTTGTGCGGGAAACTAAACACTATTTATGGCTTGGTGCGTCTCGAGTCGAGGTGGCGTTTTTTGAATGTTGGAGGTTACGTTGGTTGGAGTTGATTGTTGGCTGGTGTAGGAGTTTTTGGAAGGTTTTTTTTTGGATATCTTCGTTTTTTTTAGTTCCGTTTGCTTTTTTTAGTTTCTCCTTTTTTTGGCGGTTTCCAGTTTGGGTAAGTTTTGGTAAGTAAAACTTTGGTTCAAATTGTGTCTCCTTCTGTTTATGATTTTTCTAAATTTGTTTTGGCGTCATTTCATCAATCTTAAGTTTTATTTTGGCTCTGCCCCAAAGACCTTTTGATCCGGATTCTTATATATTATCTCTTGGTAAGTTCATTTGTTAAATTGTTTTGTAAATGTTCTTGTTTGTCTTTACGCAACTTTGGTTGGCCTTACACATGTAACCTTTGATTTTCAAAATCCGAAGTTTTTTTTTTTGGTTTTAGTTTTTATGTGCGTTTTTCTAACTTGTATTTGCGAACTAATTAGCGCATTTTTACTACTTACTATTGTGACTTGTATTTGCGAACTAATTAGCGCATTTTTACTACTTACTATTGTGACTTGTATTTGCGAACTAATTAGCGCATTTTTACTACTTACTATTGTGACTTGTATTTGCGAACTAATTAGCGCATTTTTACTACTTACTATTGTGACTTGTATTTGCAAACTAATTAGCGCATTTTTACTACTTACTATTGTGACTTGTATTTGCGAACTAATTAGCGCATTTTTACTACTTACTATTGTGACTTGTATTTGCAAACTAATTAGCGCATTTTTACTACTTACTATTGTGACTTGTATTTGCAAACTAATTAGCGCTTTGTGAAATGCTTATTCATCCCTTAAAATTGTTTGTGTTTTCTCGGTAGCATTTGTTGCTTACATTTGGCCTCAATTTGACGTAGTGTGCGCAACGTCGTTTTGCTCTTTACCCAAATGTGTGTGTGTCCCCTTTTATGTTTTGTCTTGCCTAAATTTTTGAAACAGACATGGCCAGCATAAAATGATGTATATTTATGTTGTGATTATTTCCAGTTTCAACATATCATGACAATACCCCGGGATGTAAGCATCAATGGATGGTATCTTCAAGCTAAGTAAAAATGTTTATTTTTGGGTGGGGTAAAAAGCCCGACATTCCAATCTTGCCATTTCAGGTTGATATGGGTCGGATTGTTCTGGCCCTGCTCCCGGAATCCGACCAACCTCAATCTCGTCCCAGGCGTAGGCATCGTAGGCGTGCAAGGCCCCAGATATTTCGAACACGTGTCACCCTTTTTGGAATGCCCGATGATGAGGTTTTAAGACACTACCGTCTTCCTCCCAAAATCATCATAGACACTCTCTCATTAATAGAGAGTGATCTTGAGCGGCAAATTGACAGTCCAACAGCAATACCACCACTTATGCAAATTATGGCGGTGTTACATTTCTGTGCCTCAGGATCGTTTCAAACAACGGTGGGAATAGTGGCGGGCATCTCCCAATCCTCCTTTCCCCGGATCCTGAGGGCAGTGATGGAGGCACTTTTCAAGCACCTCCATCATTTTATTTAAATGCCTTTGGATATGGGTGCCCTTAGTGTGGCCAAGGCCAATTTTTACCAAATAGCTGGCTTCCCACACATCATAGGGGTTGTGGATGGTACTCACATACCACTTCAGCCTCCAGCACGGCTGGAGGCAATATTTAGAAACCGGAAACACTATCACTCCCTCAATGTAATGGTGGTATGTGATGCCTCCCTCCAGATCCTGTCCCTGAATGCAAAATTACCAGGAAGTGCACATGACTCCTTCGTCATCCGGCAATCAGGGATATGGCACAAATTAACCAACCTACAATCTGGTGATGCGTGGCTTCTGGGTAAGTGGAAACCTTTAGTACATAACAATGTTAAGCTTCATACAGAGTGAGCCTGATGTTGACTATTCTTTTTCACAGGAGACAGTGGCTACCCTTGCACGCCCTGGCTGCTCACTCCTTATTTGGCTCCCACACCAGGGCCACAAAGTGAGTATAATTCCGCACTTACAGCCACCAGGCAAATGGTGGAGCGCTGTATCGGCCTTTTAAAAGGCCGATTCAGATGCCTCCACCGCTCTGGTGGCGAGCTCATGTATTTGCCGGATATGGTTTCGAAAATTGTGGTCCTGTGTGGGATATTTCACAACATCGCCATAAGGAGTGGTGTCCCAATGCAGCCAGAGGATGCCTTACCTGAGGATGGCCCCCCCGAGGTTGGTCGGAGGTCAGTATGTGGGGGGCCATACGCGATGATGTGGTGGCCAGATTTTTTAGGTAATTATTGACAAAACAACAGTGTTTATACCTAATGTGGTCAGGTTTGTTTGAGAACATCTAATTATTTATTTTTATTTTCTCCATCTTCTGTTTTTTCACATAATCTTTGGCACTCCAACGATGACTACTTCCTGCTACCCTTACAAAACCTGTATGTGGACATTTTGGGGATATATTCTGGAACCCATATTGCAACGCCATATTTGTGGAATCATGTTGGCATGGTCCTTCGTCAACCAGTTCTTGATTTGTTGTTTTTTTTATTTGGTTTTGTTGGTATGTGTTGTATTTGTGATTATCACTGTGTGTTTTGTTTGCGAGTGACCACTTTGATTTTTCAGTTATGTTGTGAATAAATGTTTTGAGAGTGAAATGTTGTACCTTTTTTGGAAGGTTACAAGCAAGTGTAACCAGGTTCACACACGTTACATTTGACTAAGGGGTAATCCAGTACTGACGCCAGTTGAGCTAAAATGTAATCTGTTTTCAGGGTCCAAACCAACACCCAAAGGAAGCCTGTACAATCATTTGGCTTCGTAAGATTGGCCTAAGCAGCTTGCACACCAACTAGGAACCTGTAAAATGTAGAAATATCTAATTGTGACTACACCAAAAAAGGGAAATGAGATTGTTACTGTTAGGTGTTTCTTGTGGCTGTTTTACATAAAAATACAACACACAATCTTAGTGTAAAAAAATGGAAATCCTTGCAGGAACAGTCTACTTATGTCAGGGTAAACAATCTGTGATTTTGAAAAAACGAATGAGCCAGAACTTTACTTCGAAAATAACACTTTATTTTGATAATGGGCCAAAAAAAAAAAAAACTAATCCCTAAGGAGGACCGACATATGGTCAAGGACCACCAGCACCCCGATTATATTGTGGCGCATCCGGGCCACACAGGCGGATAATTCTGCCCGACGCCTCTGTTCCTCTGTGGGTGAGAAAAGTGTGGGGATTAATACAACAATACTGAGACCACATTAAAAAAACAAGCCAAAACCAAACCCCCCCCCCCCAAAAAAAAAACCATAAATACAGCATTAAAACACATCAAACTAAAATGGTGTAGGCCAAAAATACAAGGCCAATGTACAAATTCCGACAGGTGTGATATGTGTATGTTGAAATCAGCAGTAACAGGTAAAGGCAATCGCCCAAATCCCCAAAAGTGTAGCCAAAATCCCCAAAAAAAGGAACCACACATGATTACATACAAACAGTTTGTGTCGATAAAAAAACGCAAAGAAAAACATACCGGAAGATCCAACGCCAGCTCCGGAAGGCCCTCCATCGTCCTCCTCGGAGGTGCCTCCATTCCCCAAAGATCAGGGCGGGGTAATGACCGACTCCGGGGAGGGGGTAATTCTAAGAGGGGTGGTTGGAGGAGAGGGGGAATTGGGACGGAGGGGAAGGAGGCCCGAAATTTCAGCCTGAGGGTCTAGGAAGGCTGGGGAGGAGTGGGGAATAGGGGAATTACTGTTGTTGGAGTGTTGGCTGGGGGTTGGGGAGAGTGGCCGTGAGCGCCGTCTGGCCGGACGATGACGGCGTAGTCTTCGCTGGGCCCCTAAAAGATGTGAAACAAATTGTGGTTAGTTTCAACACAAATCCATGCAAAAAAAC
Source organism: Taudactylus pleione (assembly GCA_031769625.1). Taxonomy (NCBI): domain Eukaryota; kingdom Metazoa; phylum Chordata; class Amphibia; order Anura; family Myobatrachidae; genus Taudactylus; species Taudactylus pleione. The sequence goes on from JAUIMM010000555.1 coordinate 26,272,261, forward strand.
ATTTTCGAATCCCCCCCCCAAAAAAAGAAACATGCAGATATGAGTACAATGAATAAATATGAAATACAGGGAAAACATGGCCATGCAGATATGAGGACAATCAATAAATATGAAATACAGGGAAAACATGGCCATGCAGATATGAGGACAATGAATAAATATGAAATACAGGGAAAACATGGCCATGCAGATATGAGGACAATGAATAAATAGGAAATACAGGGAAAACATGGCCATGCAGATATGAGGACAATGAATAAATATGAAATACAGGGAAAACATGGCCATGCAGATATGAGGACAATGAATAAATAGGAAATACAGGGAAAACATGGCCATGCAGATATGAGGACAATGAATAAATATGAAATACAGGGAAAACATGGCCATGCAGATATGAGGACAATGAATAAATATGAAATACAGGGAAAACATGGCCATGCAGATATGAGGACAATGAATAAATATGAAATACAGGGAAAACATGGCCATGCAAATATGAGGACAATGAATAAATATGAAATACAGGGAAAACATGGCCATGCAGATATGAGGACAATGAATAAATATGAAATACATGGAAAACATGGCCATGCAGATATGAGGACAATGAATAAATATGAAATACATGGAAAACATGGCCATGCAGATATGAGGACGATGAATAAATATGAAATACATGGAAAACATGCACACGCAGTTAGGGCCACAAAGACAAACATGAAAACCACAATCCATAAAACTTACTTTCTGCGATCTGCATGCGAAAGCATGCCAGCAAGCGGGGCGTCCGCCGTTGCAGGTCCGACCACCTGCGCTCCAGCTGCCCGATCTGGCGGCGTGAGCCGAAGGAGCGCAGGCGGGCCCGTACCTCCGCATATGCGGAACGCTTCTCGCGGTTGGTGATGGGTGGAGGCTGGCTGGTGATCATCACCTCCGTAAGCACCAGCAGCTCGCGCCTGGTGAATGCGGAGGCTCTCATGATGGCAATGGTGTTTTTCTTAAAAATAATTTTTGATAAAGTGCACCAAAATTTTATGATTGGCTAATGTATTTGGGTAATTAACAGGACCAATTCTATTGGTTAGTGTATGAGTCATGTGTTCGACAGGGCCAGAAATCTCTTGAGACTTATGATAGGCTTGATGCAGTAACATGCGTAAGCAAATTTAAATAAAGAAATGAACTCCGGGAAATATGCGGGCTGAAAAACAAATAGAACAATTATTTAATTGAGGCTAACATGTATTTTGACAATTAAAAGCGAATGTTTAAGCTGTACGTATTCTGCGGGTAAACACAAACACGGACATGAATAAAGTTTATTTCATTGTGTTAAAAAAAAACAAAAAAACAAAAACAATTTAGCGAATTGATATATTGATTGGCATGATACGATTGAGGGAGGTAGGCAGAATAAACGAGCAGTTAATCGAAATCTGACAGTCCAACTTCCGGGTAGTACTAGTGCGTGCGTTCCCTTCAAGCCACTTCGGGGATGTACGCTCGCTATTTGGCACGCTCGTTAGCTAGAGGAGGGGTCGCTTGAGTTTGGGGAGGATGTTTGCGTGCGAAAATACGAGCGTGTGCTTGAATTTAAATATTTTTTTACGTACGCCGAACGTACGAACGGTCTCTTGCGTCCGGGTCTGAATGAGGGCCTGTGTACGTCCGCACAGTCCCTGGGCTGGCCACTCCTAGAAAATGGGCGGAAACGCTGTGTTTCCAGGAATGCTGGCCGATCCCAGTCCCGCACCGCCCCTTAAATGCCTCTACCTAACAATCAGGCAGAGGCCTCAAGGGCTTGTGTGTGTCTTATCAGACGCCATTCGGCACACTCGCAGAATGGGTCCTGCGCATGTGCAGATTCCCTATAATCTGGAATCTGCATTCAGCAGTGCACTTGCGTGCACTGCTGAATCAGGCCCACAGTTTCCAGATCACCCAGCAGATCACATGTTCCAGATCACCTAGCAAGTGCACAGAGAGAGTTCACCAGCTGTCACATTTTCCAGAGCACAAAGGTGATGCATTGTAAATGGCAGGCGTACATTTTGCCACATAACTCAGAAACTAAGCAACCAGTTACAGCGCCAATATTTTTTTTTAGAAATCTACATATCAAGACCTTTAATTTTGGTATAGATGTGTCCGCATACATCTTACTTCCTTGCACAATAAACAGACCTTCTAGTTGAGCCATGCCGTGGTGTGACTCGGTAGAACAGAGCGTTTTTTTTTGTGCAACTTTTTACCTTCTTATTCCTATAGCAATGCAAATAGGACATACAAGCAGTTTCTGCTGATTAAAATGATATGCGGCATGCCTCTATTCTGTGTGCAACTGCGGGTGTATCTGCATGCGAAATGCTACATTACAGTGTTACACCAACTGACACTGTATCATAGTATTTCGCATACAGATACACCCGCCGTAGCACACAGAATATAGGCTTGCAGGATATCATTTTAATCAACAAAAGCTGTTTGTGTGTCATATTCGTATCACTTTGGAGATAACACGCATTTGAAATAAAGGTTGCGCTACCGAGTTGCTCAGCACTCACACATTGGGCGGAATTCAATTGATTCCTGCCCCCATCGCGCCCGACGGAGCTATTCAATTCTTGCTCCTGTCGGGCACGATCAGCTGCCAGCGCTACATTTCAGCTCACTGAGCACTGAATTGAATAGCTCCGGGAGCTCCCTCTCGGCGCTATTCAATTCACGTGGAATTGAATTCCTCCCAAAGAGTTCTGCTAAATATGGTGGAACAACCACATTGGGCAACAAAACCTTTCCATTGTGACAGCAGTCTGCAAAATGGACGTTAATCTCCTCTACCAAGAAGTGTAGGGCACCACAGAACACACATTGCACGTCCATAGAACCGAAAGAGTAGTATTGTGGCGAATATGTCATGTCCAATGCAAGAGGCGTATCAGTTGATCTTGTTATACATTGTTTAATATCTTTGAATTGCTCGCTCTGGGTGACCTATAAGTGTTCCACCACATTGATGTCCTCGAGACCGACCTCTAGTCATGTTTGGTGTAAACAAAGTGTGGAAAAGTGAATAATGAAATAACACAGCAGCCGGTGATTGAGGTTCCCACAAGATGTGCTGATATATGTGGCTGAAAATAAATGTCACAGTTTCCAGACTACCCAGTAGTTCACATGTTCCAGGACACCCAGCAGGTGCACAGGGAAAGTTCACCAACTGTCACATTTTCCAGCGCACAAAGGTGATACAGTGTAAATGGCGGACGGACATTTTTGCCACATATCTCTGAAATGAAGCAACCAATTACAATGCCAATATTTATATGCAAATCTACAGACCAAGATCTTTCATTTGGTTTATGATGTGCCCTACTCAGATAACGGCATCATAGAAATATGTCACTCATAAAAGTCATCCTTCTCCTATTAATATATAGATTTATAGTCAGATACACTCAATGTTGTACCTTTTTAACTGATATAGATACCAGAATAAAGGCATCAATTTTTATCACACTCACCAAGCCATGTACAGCACCAAACCACGGGCAGAGGCCAGGTGCGCCCGTGAAGCATGCTAGGTGACACAGCAGCATACAATCGTGACCCTGGTGAATGATGGGGCACAAATAATAGTATACAGGCATGGACTGGACCAACAGGAAGTCGGGGAGATCCCCGATGGGCCTCAGTGATTCAGAGCCACGTCCTCTAGTGCATGAGGTGGGGCCTAGTCCAGGTCACTAGCGTTGTTCATTATAGCAGTCTGCACAGTACAACTGCTTGCTGGGCAGAGGCTGTTGACTGACCCGCCTGGCCTGGCAGGTGAGGGAGGGAATGTTCTGCTCACTGGTTTACTTTGTTGGTCTTCTGAGTCTCGACTGGTGTTAGTGACTGGACCAGCCTCCAATGAGGTATGTTGGTCTCTCCTAGAAACGTCCCCTCCTCTCCATGGGCTCATGCAGTGCTTCCTTTTCCCTGTACAGCTGCCTGCTTTCTGTCACAGTGAGTGTGAGCCTGCAGCATGGGCGTAACTACCACAGGTGCATGGGGAGCAGCTGCTATGGGGTCCAGAGCTGAGGGGAGCCCATCTTCAATGTCAAAGTAAAATTTTTCACCATTGGGTGGTACATAGGGCCCCTTACAAAGTTTTGTTATGGGGGCCTTTAAATACCAAGTTATGCCCCTGTGATCGAATTGCCGGAGTGAAATTTAAAAAAAAACATAGGGTTTTTCCGGCAGCCACAGGGTTTTGATATTCAATTACATGACTGAAAATGGGACGTGGTGATTTAGATCACTGTGTCTTTTTTCTCGCACCTCCAGAGCAAGTCTGATTTTTCCTAAAATCATTCATTTTAGGAAAGGAGCTGGCCGCTGACGCCAACACCAAATCAGCCAGCCCAGGCCAATGCAACGCAGAGCACTTCCACAACACGCACCCCCAGCCAGCAGTATCTCCCCAACCTTGAATGCAGGGTCAGGTCCTCCTCCTCTTGGCACAGCCGCAGGGGTCAGTCTCCTCTGCTCCTACTTCTCCCTTCCAGAATGACCAATGAGGAGCCGGCGTGCTGCGTACGAGATGATGTCATTGCGGCGTGAAGTCACCGCGCCTGGCATCCAGATGTGGAGTGCAAAGTTAACTACCAGTGTCACTCTGGGCTTGTCAGTGAGTTTGTCCAGCGTGGACTCCAGCTCATGGAGTCATCTGTGGTGCGGTGGTGATTGATTGCGGCGTTTGGTGCAGTGTTTGGTGCTGCTCTTTTTGGTGTCACCCCTTGAAGGGTGACACCCGGGTGTGGGCCACACCCCTCTAGTGACGCCACTGCACAGATGGTTTGCTATCACACAGAAGTTTTTCCCATGCACCGCAAAAATGCTTAGGGGCTGATTCAGCATTGCACAGCTGAATGCAGATTCCCGATTATCGGGAATCTGCGAGTGCGCAGGACCCGTTCTGCGTATGTGCTGAACGGGTTCCACGTGATCACAGGCAGAGGCATTTAAGGGGCTGTGCGGGTGCAGGGACGGCCGGCGTTCCCAGAAACGTGAGTGTGTCTGCCACTTTTTCCGGGAGTGGCAAGGCCAGGGGGCTGCGTCTATGGATACAGGACCTCATTCAGAGTCGGTCGAAGCGGCCGCACGGTCGTACAGGAAAAGGGGCTGTATATGCAAATGATTCCCTCGCAAGTTGCGTCCCTAAGTTCGGATCGGTAGCTGGCCGACCAAGGGGAGGAAGCGGCCGGAAGACAAAAAAATACGCCCCCTTCTCGTACGCATTACACGTCATCTCCGGGCATATAAGGATTAATTGAGACCATCGGGAACCATCGGAGCTGGTCGTAGAGCTTAAGGTTGACCATACCCTCTCTTAAGCTCTACGATCATGTCAGTGTAAAAACCTCCCATGTCACATGTGCCATGACGCTACTTTGTTAATTATGTACTCCCATAAACCGTATGCACTCCCATAAAATGCAGTTCGCACAATTAGGCACGCCTGCGTTCGGATCTCCACTCCCCCGTTTTTAAGCACCTTCCCCTGTTACCACTCACAAACGCCTCAATATGTCACTCAAACTACCGACCTGGCTGTGTTCAAGGAGAGAGAAATTTCTGGTCGTAGCGGCTAGTTTGCGCACGCGCATTGCGAACTTTACGCATGCGCAGTATAGCGAACATCGGTGGCGTACGACCGTGCGGCCGCTTCGACCGACTCTGAATGAGGTCCACAGTTTCTTGGCATCACAAGCCGACCAGCCTAGTAGGCTTACTCAGCTGGCCGGTGGCCCAGCACCGTCCACCATTGCGACTACCGATCCCAGCCTGTGACCTCAGTCGCAGTGCTGGGATCACAATGCAGCAGGGGGTGTCACACACCTCCTGCTGCATTTGCATATTAGCAAGGATGGAATTGCAAAGCTGTGTGCATGCAGCTTTGTAATTCTGTCCTAAGCTGAATCACCCCCTAAAGGGGGGGTATCCATCTATCGATATTTGCAGGTGTTTGCACGATAACGACATCGTTATCGTGAAATCGCTTGCAAATTGCGCATGTATCGGGCAGATATAGGTCGGAAATGACCAGCGATGCGTATGCCCGCTGGTCGTGTCTGACATCTATCATCGCCCGAACATGCTGGTCAACCTGACGATCACATCAGGTTCAGCATTTACGGGGATGATGGCTGTCCCTACACTGAACAACTGAACATTCAATGTAGGCACATCACAGACATAGAAACGACAGCACGATTACAATGTCGTAATCGTGCTGTTGTTTCTATGGGGCCTATTCATTAAACCTAAAAATTTGATGGAGATAATTAGGTTTAGAACTACCTACCTAATTATAGGTGGAATTCATCATGCCACCTTTCCATAAGTATCTATTCTGAAAAGCTGTCATTTTTGCGATGACAGCTCTTCAGAAAATAGATACTTTTCCCTGCCTACACTACCTTATCGCATCTGGAAACAGTGCTGCGCATGCGCTGTTACATCTGTAAAACCAGCGCATGCGCAGCACTGCTACAGATGCGGTAAGTTTGTGTACCCCCCCGACCCCCCCACCCCTCCCCCCTCCGCTCACCTCCCCCCCCCGACTTACCTGTCCGCGCAGCAGCCTCCGGCTCCGTCCTGCTGGTCTGTCATGTGGTTTCCCAGCAGACCACATGACAGATTAGAAAAAAATATATATTTTTTTCTTTTTCTAAACTTTCTTGTGCTCTGCTGGGGAGCACACATGTCCGACCAGCCTCCGGAGCCTGAGGTCGGAGCAGAGCGCCGGAGGGACTCGTCAGGGGACCTGCACACGTGGATACAGGTAAGTCGATTCAGCTATTCGCCACCTCACAGTGGCGAATAGTAACTGCATCAAATTCCAAAAATTCATAATTTTCGGAATTTGATGAATACCACAATTTCCACGTCCCCATATTAATGTATGGGGAGTGTGGAAATGAACGCAGGTGAACTTAACAAGGAGATATCTGTGATATCTCCTGTTGATGAATACCAAAATAACGTTATTTAAGTAAAATGTCCTTAAAAACGTTATTTTTGTGTTGATGAATAGGCCCCTATGTCTGTTAATGGATGGGCACCTTTAGTTCAGAAGTAGAGCAACGTGTTAACTTAAAATGTTTCGGTAAATTGAACAAAACACTCATCAAATCTTTCCGTAAGCTAACCGAGGCTTACGGTACAGATTGTATGTCAGGATATGTTGAAAATGCCGGTGGACGGGATCCCGGGCGTCAATATACCGCATAATGCTGACGTTGCTATCCCGAAGACATCAGAATAGTGACGTCCGGCATACCGACCATCGCCATCCTGAACGAAGAGGCTGCGAGTAAATATTAGCTTATCCCAGGGATGGAGGGGTTAGGTTTAGGAGCCTCCCCGGGTGGTTTAGGGTTAGGTACCCCCCCCCTCCGGAAGGGTTAAGGAAGGGGGAGGGGATAGGGTTAGGCACCACTGAGGTTAGGGATAGGTTTAGGGTATGGGAAGGGGGGGTTAGGGTTAGCCACCACTGGGGATAGGATATGGTTAGGCTCCCCCCGGGGAGGTTAGGGTTAGGCACCAACAAGGGAGTGGTAGGGTTAGGGGGGGAGAGGGGGAGGGTTAGGGTACTTCCTGGCACCTGTCGGTATACTTCACCATCGGGATTCCAGCATTGGTTTTTCACCAAGGATCCATCCACCGGCAAATCATACCAAACTTTTGTATGTCATGTGCGCGTGTGTTTGAGTGGCATAAAATATTTAAAGATAGTCGTAAGGATTTCGAAGTTGAAGAACCTTCTCAGAAGGCCTTGCACATCAAAAACAAATGTACATGTGGAAAAATTTTAGAAAAGTGTTCGAATTGACCGTCAACTCAGCAACCGAGTATAGCAGAAATGATAGACATCGAAAACTGTTAGGCAAGTTTTGCATTTAGATTTTAACATGGCAAAAGTTTGTGCTAAGATTGTTCCAAGGCTGCCGAGCAGAAAGAAAATCGAAAGTGAATTTGTACAGACATTTTTTTAGATAAAGTTATTACCTGTGATGAAACATACTGCCTGATTCAGACCCGTTCGTGAGCGCACAGCGCTCGCAAGCGGGTCGATGGTCCCCCACTGTGCATTGGCACGCTGGAGCCGACTCCGGCGTGCGCATGCCTCGAGCCCCAGCGAACGATGGCAGCTCCGTTGCTCCTGGGCTTGCAGCAAAATGTGGCGGCTGTCGATGTTGATCGACAGCTCGCCCCGTTTTGTAGGTGGGTCAGGGGGTGGCTTGCCAAATGAAGGCGTTCCCATTTGGGGGCGGCCCCGCTGATATCACGAGTGATGTCAGTGGTGAGCTTCCGGCTCTATTAGAGGCTTGCGGCAGACGACACCCTACCACAAGGGTCTCGTCGCAAGTCCGATGGTCGTGATGGTTGAGACCATCGTGACCATCACCTGGCCGCTCGCTAAAGCTGTGGGTGGTCACCCACAGCTTAGCGAGCGGCCAGAAGGCCAGCTCAAAAAAAAATGCTGCCCTGATTCAGAGCGAGCGCTCTGAAGAGCGTCTGGCTCTGAATCAAGGCCATAGTTCAGGCATGTCAAACTCAAAATCCCAACCAGGTAAAAAATTCAAGGTCTAAGAGTGTGTGGGCAACAGGAAAATAAAAAGTCTCAACAATATGTTCCAGACCCCATCCCCACATGACATAATGATATAATAATATGCTTCAGACCCCCCTTGTAATAATATGCTCCACAAACACCAGCCCCATTCCCCCAGTAATAATATGCTCCAGCAACCTCCGCCCAATAATATGCTCCAGACTCCCTCCCCGTGAAATTATATATATGCTCCAACCCCCCCATCTCACTTCCCCACACACATGTGCATTGAACAAGACTGTTCCTACCCCTCTGTGTCTCAGCCTCACCATTCCCCAGTTCCTGACTCCCAGCCTCAATATTCCCCAGCCCATCTCTGAGCTTTACCATTCCCCAGATTCCCTAGCCATGTCTTTAGCTCCAACCCCCCCACCCCACCCTCTTTACACTAGTCAGGCAGACAGATTTATTAAAGTATAAATTTACTTACTGACTGTCACACTACTGTGACACAGTCAGAATTGGCGGGACGGCGCTGGCTCCTGTTCTTGGCTTCTGTCTGTGTGTACTGTGCAGGGCTGCAGGCTGCTGCTGTGTGTGCAGGGAAGGCTGCAGACGGGCCGCGGACATGCTAGAGGCAAAACTGTCAATGGTGACTGATGGCACTGCAAAGGCTTATGGGAGGAGCTGCTGCGGGTGGGCATGCGCAATAGCTCCCCCGTCGGCCATTTTTTTTAAACTAGTAACACTGCCCGATCAGAGCTGAGCTCCAATTGTGGCAGCCAGTCTGGCTGAGGAGAACAGCAGGGGTGAATGAAGGGCTCCGGTCTTGGCCACATAATATATGTAATTGTGCCCACACTGTCGGGCAGCATAAAATGTTTATTTGGGCCGCGTGCGTCTCGCGGGCCGCATGTTTAACATGCCTGTTCTAGTAGGATCCTGAAACAAAACACAAGTACATGCACTGGGAAACACCATAATCACCAAGAATATAGAAAGGACGTCAAAGCAAATCCAAACGCAAAGCCATGTTAATTGTTTTCTTTGATATCAAGGGTGTTATTTTGGATGACTGGGTACCAGTGAATCAATATTACTTTGCCAGAAAGGATCATTCAGGACAATGCACCAGCCCACACAGCTCTCTCTATGAAGTAGTGTTTGACTGAAAAACAGAATACCCTCCATACTCGCCAGACCTAGCACCGTCAAATCTGTACTCAAGGGAACCTGTTTTGCATCAGTTACTAAGATAAAGAAGAAAACGACTGAGCTGTTGAGACAGCTGAAGATAATGAGCTATGGCACGGCTTTGAGCAATGGAAAATAAGAATGCAGCAGTGTGTATATTCAGAAGAGGAGTACACAGAAGGGGAACAGAGTTAAAATGTACTTAATATAATTAAACATAAATGATATCATCAGTGTTGTTATTTATTAGCCACACCCAGGGGCAGAATTATGGGAGACAATGGAGGGCTGTAAATATGTACCTGGAGTCTACTGTCACGGCCGTCAAATACATGGCACCTCTTCCTGGTACCTGAGAAGCTACCATAACCATATACTAGTGGAGGGCTCCGTGTCAGACCATCAGATGCCGCTTCCGTCTATCTATAGCTTGCCCCCGCTCATTGATGTCGCTGCTCCTCTGCAGCTTCTCATGCCAGTGTGACCCTGGTGCCTCCCCTCACCCACAACTCCCTGTCCCACTCCTCCCTAGTGGCAGCTCTAGCCGCTGACCTGTGCGTTGGGCCCGAGCATAACCATGGCCGCAGATCTCGGAGGAGCTGGATGTCAATAAGAATACACCAGTTGGAGCTTGCAGGTAAGAGCGTATGGGAGGCGGGAGCCTGGGGCACCAGCGACTGAGTCTGGGGGCAGATCTTTGGTGGAGCAATTTCCCAGCATGTGAAGCAGTCGGCAGTAGACTGGGCAGTTTGTGATTTGTAGTTCCACTACAGTAGCAGTCTTACAGTATCTTGACATACTCAGTCCTCAAAGCCCCCACATCAGGTGTTTTCCCCTCTATCTGGGGTATCAGGAGGGCTCCCCACCCACATCAGATGGCTTTCGCCTCCAAAAGGAGGACTATGAGCCTCATGCTAATTGCACTATACAGGTCACTGTCTTATCTATGACTAACGCATAGCTATATATACCTGAAAAAGTGGGGGGATATGCTGGAAATTTACTTTAGTAAATAGGCCTAATAGAAACAAATTCACATATTCTATGTTGGTGTTTTTGTGCATATGTATGGATTGATAGATAGATAGATAGATAGATAGATAGATAGATAGATTCACCATATTTATTTTCCCCTTTTTTTAGGGGGGGGGGAGGGCACCAAATTATAACTTGCCTCCAGGGTTCTGGGATGAACTTACGCCACTGGCCACACGTCATATATGTATTAAGGATACTGGATTTCAACCTCTATACGCACCTACCTATACCTGCTAAACCCTGCCTATAAACCTCTAAAATTGACGCTATTTGCATACGCAGTCATACAGTAAAATAAAGACTTTAGACCTTGAACATGTGTTCCAAAGCACAAAGTATTATTCAAGTAAAGTACAGTCAGTTACACACTGTGATCTAAGTACTATTTAGCGCAAAGAATTATACAGACCCAAGATACAGTCATACATACGCAAGCGCTCTGAGACCAGATTCCGGCATCAGCAAGAGACCTCCGTCAATCAGCAATCAGCAGAAAAGACTAGAAACCCAGGGTCAGAGCACACATATTTATACCCCCCAGAAATAAGCTGAACAAAAGAGAGGTCTTGTTGCGATTCCATTGGCTCTCCTTCACGATGCATTTGTTACAAGGCACTTAACAGGTTGATTCAAATGGCCACAGTCCAGCCTCCAACAGCTGGTTGCCTTCGTTTTCCCACCTCATGCAAATCTAGACTGTTGGTTTTACAAAGTACATTTTGGTTCCTTATGTCTTTACGGTCCATAAGTTGCGAACGCATGTTCCGATCTTCACACCGATGATACCGGAAAGCTGTGGATAAAGTGCGGATTAGTATAATATCAAACACAGCTTACTTATCACGTATTAAACCTTAGATACCAAAATAGTCTTTATTTCACAGCATTTGTAATAAATGAATAAAACTTGGATCTTTTACTTTATAGCTATGGAACCTTTTGTGTAAGTGTGCATTATGTAAGTATTAGGGATATGGGAAAAGACGCTAGTTAGGTTAATCTGATTTGGGGCAGATGTGCACGCATGCAGCTAATAAACAGCGTTCGCATGCAGGATATTGTGCATTCGCTACTGTGCGTCATGTTAGCAGCGCAACTGTGCGTAATGTGTGGTGTTTATGCATGAGATTCTATTTATGATGGATTTAACATATATATAATATATATACATACACACATATCTCATTCCTTACTAACAGTTTCAAACTGCAATGCAAATGTGTTATGGGCAGTGAGCGTCACTTCTCAAACAAGGTGGAGACCCCCAGCTGTGAAGCTGGGGCGATTCTGTCTGAGAGTGAAACTAAAACCTGTTTAGGATTCAGACAAATTCAATTGTGTAGATCAATGTCTGGGTTATATTTCAATTGCCACAACTATACTTGTCTATATACAGGGATTCCCAATTTGAAAGTAAAACACTCACAGTATTCTGGTGTATTTTCTATTCTATTTACTTTTCTCAGGAGGCTGTTTTTCTAGTTGTTTTGGTATTTCTCTATGCGAGGTGTCCCCAGAATGGGCCTGTCATGGCTTCTAAAAAGATTATCAAAAATATTGCCATCTGTACTTAGCTCGTGAGTTGTAACTTAAAATGGCACTGGTCGCAAAATGGCATCTTGCAGTTTCTTGTTTCTAAAATGGAGTCTAGCTGCCATTCGCAAGATGGCGTTGTGCATGCAAATTTTTACACTGATTCCGTCTCAGCCACTAATCCAGCTTTGACAGTCCACCCTTTGATAGCGAACAACATGCTATCACATCCTGATGTTAAAATTAATTTTAGGCATACATTTATATATTACTTAATGTTATTAGGGGATGGCACAAGGTGGTTCTTAATCCATCAATAATGTGTCTCTAGGAGGGGACATAAAACTACCATTATACGCACACCGCGGACCTTGGGAGAACATGTGAAAGATGTGGGGATGCACCAGTCCTATAAAGGAAGTTTGATGGGGAATTTGGGACTTACATTATTTGAGGTGTTTTTAAAATAACATTTTGATAACAATACATTTCATGCACGTCTAAACATAATACATTATATGATGGTATTCCCAAGTTCAGGGTTGTAATGCAATTCTATATTTACCTCAGTATTCATATTGTCATTACTGACCACGATCATAATTTCGTTCCTTCGTTTTACCTTATTCTTACATTTTCCACACTTCAACACAATAGGAGCACACCGGACACATATGCCAATTACTATGATGATGACCAGTATAAGGATCAGGAAGTTGCCTACGCTTGTGATCATTTCCTGGGCCCATTTCCCTAGGCCTGAGAACCATTTTACAGGGTAAAACCATGACACCCATTCCTCTACCTTTTCCTCTACTTCAGCCACTGAAGCATTATGGTTCTTCCGAAATTCCCATTTCAGCTGCAGAATTTCATCCATCTTTCGATCTATTACCTCTTTGGGATCGCTGGTATCATTGGTGACATAGGTGCAACACTTCACTCCAAATTGGGTGACCAAGGTTACGCAATATCCTCCAGTGACAGCGGTTAAATACTTTAACACTAGTCTGTGTTGCACCAGTTCTTTCTTGTATGCTTGCAATTCCCTACCTGTATACCTGAAAGTGTCATCATACATCACGGTGATATTATCTATCAATTTAGCAAGATCCTGAATATATCTAAAATTTTGTGTACCCCGAGCGATCCTGGTGGGATCCAATGCTACTAAAACTTGAAAGCCAGTTGTCTCACTAATTAACTGAGTGGCTTTATGCACATCACCAGGTATCATATTTCTTTGGTCTCTGTGTTCATACTGTGTGTGAAGATATGATGATGGTGTGTTTTTATGAATACCAAGCATTTCACCATGTGTAAGGGTCATAATTTCTGGAAGCAGTCTTCCCAAATAACATAACAATTACGGTACTAAGATTGGTCAGACACTCCCCTGATTTGGCATAGCACTCCTCCTCCTGACTCCACTCCATCAGCACTGCCATCAGCTCCCATCTCCTCTATCGGTCCTCCATCACAGAAACTGGGTATCCCCAAACAAACCAATATGACAGAAACTCTGGAAGAAGAATACAAAAATGAACACAGCAGAACAATCCCTTGCTGCGACACTGATATACAGTTTTCTTTTAGCTCAGGTTTCTCACTGTCACCTTTTTAATCCTCCCGGCACAAGCACGCGATCGACAGGTCCATGTTATCGGCCTCGTCTCTGCCTTGTATCTCCACCGGTTGGTTAACCTCCCTATAATGAGTGGAATGGACCCACGTATCTTCCCCGGCCACCCTTTGAGGCTGTGGTACTTTGTCGACAACATCAGATACGGACCTTTCCACTGATCAGTCAGGCAACCTGAACATAAGAAATTATTGGATCATAACGGATTCTCCAGGTTTAACATCTTGAGAGGTTGCTTCAGTCATGTTAGTTAATAACATTTTCAATTTCAGTTGTTCTTACTCATCTTCTTGAGACACTGCACAGTAACCTCATTATCATATTTTCACATGAGGCTGCCTGTTAAACAGTATCTCAAAGGGGGACAGGTAGACAGGTGGTCTGGGATGATCTTGATATTAATACCCATCACCTTACACAGGTTATAGAAGACATTACTTTGTAAAATGAGTATCCCTCCTATATTCAATTATTCTAGGGATACTGTATTTGTACACAAATTCCTGCAATTTAAATTCTGTTATCAATATCTACTGCTCTAAATATTGCCTGGGCCCCTGGGTTGGACAGTATTCTGAGTATTTGACCTTAGCCTGGCGTGGCTGCCATTTGTCCTTAGCGTCCTTGTGTCCTGTGTGTGAGAGATAAAGCACAATTGTTTAATATCATTTAAACATGACCTAAATACAACAATAAATCGTCCACATTTTACATTAGAACAGATCCATTGGCAGGTTGAAAAGATTGTAAACAGTCATATAAGGCCTGGGAGAAGATACTGGGATTGTCTATGAACCCATGGGACACTCGTGTCCATGTGTAGTGTACACGTCCCCCTAGGTGGGAAAAGAAAAATACTGACAGTCAGGGTGTTAGGGCACAGGGAAGAAAGCAGAACAGAGATTGAGTATCAGTTACATCAATTACCATTACCAGTTTTTCCCTAGTACTTCCCGTCAACCTGTCTATCTGCAGACCACAAATATGACCCGAATCCTAGCGTTGGCTCCCACTCTCCAATAAAGCATTAACGCCCACAATTGGAGCTGGTTCCTGTTGGACATTTGCTGGTCTCTGTGCATATCCCTTATGGGGATATCCAGGTACTCCCTGGTTTGGGGGTCCTACCCTCTTTGCCGTGGAGCTCTTACTTATGTGTTCTGGCTGGTTGCAATTAAAACACTTTCGTGGGAAGGATTGTTGTGTGGGTTGAGCAGGAGAGAAAGGTGGTGGGTATGGGTAAGGATATTGAGGAAAAGGATATTGTGGGAGATATGGAGCTTGTGGGTAGTAATGGACTTGTGGTTGTGTAGGATAAGTGGAATAAGGCTGTGTTTGCTGTGGTGTAGGATTAGTGAGGGCGTTTAACTGTTCAGGTGTGGGTGCAGGTGTGTCTGCTGGCTGTGATGTTACCGTCATTCCTTCCAGAGCTTGAATACTGACAGCCAATAGTTTCTCACTCTGTGTCTCTCTCTTCTTTGAGATGTTTTTATCATGTTCTATGGTGGATTCTATGAGGGTATCTATTGTGACTCCCCTCCAGCCAGGCTGTGAGGTCTGAACCCGGGTTTTTAGGTTCTCTTTAAGGCCATCCATGAGTATGGTGACAATCATTCCCATGTGGTGAATGCTATCTTAATATCCTCTAACCCAGTGTACTGGGTGATAGCCTGCAGAGCCCGGTCGCAATAATCTTCTGCAGATTCACTCTCCTTTTGCTTTATGGTGAAAATTTTGTTGCACTTAACTACTACTGGAAAATATATACCCAACTGAGTTATAATGCGGGAAATATTACCTTGGTTTACTTGGTCTGTTAAAGGAACGTCACCATCCAATACACAATCCGTGATAAATTTTGTCACGTCGATATTGTGTGGTAGACAGGCCCTTAACACTACTCGCCAATCTTTATTGGTGGGCTCATGAGAACTACCCAAATTTCTCAAAAATCTTTGACATTTGGCTAATTCCTTTTTGGGATCGGGGAAATCATTTATGATGGAATTTAGCTCTGCTCTTGTCCAAGGACAATGCATTACCACATCCCTTGTAGGTACAACTCCATTCACGTCCGCATTCCCATTCGGAATAGTGATTGTCCGAATGGGATGCAGACCGGCCGCAGTGCTACCTTTGACCTTATTACCTGGCTGGGGGTTTAATCTGTTGCTGCAACATATAGTATTAACAACTTCCTCCACGGGCGCAGAGGAGTTTAACACTTCCCGTGCTGTTACAGATGGAGATGGTGGCACCACTTGAGCTTGTCGTGGTGTCGCATCTAACATATGCACAGCATGGGAAACGGCAGACATAACAATAGGCTCATCATCCACATCACAAACATTTTCTTTATGGTTACTTAAGAGAGGGTACAAGTTGCTTGTTACATTTTTATGAGTTTTTTTCATGACTGTATCTGCACCTCCATCCACATAAGGTGGCGGGGGTGCGCGTGAACTACTGGCAATACATTCCGCAATGCTACCTTGCCGCACGTGCGTGCCATTTTGCGGCTCGCACGCATTGCAATCCAGCGCCGCGGGTGTATTTGCTGGCAATGCGCTCGCAACGCTAGTTTGTGTCGCTTGCACATTTTTAAGCCACGCATCCCCTTCATGCTGCCACAATTTTAAACATTCATAATATTTTACTTTTTTTTCTCTCGAGAACGCATCAGACTGATGTGATCCCGGACATTATCCAATACATCTTTATCAAAACTACCAATCCTGGGAAACGGTCTAACACTCTTCATCGTTATTTTAAACCATACGTCACAATACCTTATTGCATAAGTACCGTACTTAGGCCCTCATTCAGAGCTGCTCGTTAGCGGCAGTACGCTCGTTCTGAGCGATGTTTGCACATCTGCGCATGCGTACGGTTTTTAGTACGCATTCGCGAACCAGTCAGTGCGGCCAAAAATCGTTTGTACGCTATATAGCGAGTGCCTGCTATTTTGAGTGACAGAATGAGGCGTATGTGGGTGGTAACAGGGGAAGGTGCTTGAAAATGGGGAGTGGAGATCCGAACGCAGGCGTGCTTAAAGGTCAAAACGGGCGTTTTATGGGTGTGCATAATTAATACAGCAGCGTCATTGACCACGTCACTGGGTTATTTTATAGCCAGAACTGCTCGCAAATTTGTGGTAGCAAACACCAACCACAAGAATAGCGAGCAGTTCATACGCTGGTCGATGTACTCGATTAATCTAATAAATAGCGGACATGACGTATGGTGCGAGCGGCCAGGGGGCGTTTTTAACAGCGAGCATATGTTTTGCTCGCTCGTTCAGACTTAGAGGTGGGAACAGACTGCAATTTGCGAACGGATCATTTGAATAGCCACCCCTTGTTTTTGAACGAACGACCGCAAATAGCGAACGGCTCTGAATCAGGCCCTTAGTATGCATAATACGACGGGCCGATCCAAGAGGCGCTTCCATTAGCAGCACATCATTGTCTAACATTTCTATTGTTTGTGTGGCTCCCATCTTGGGACAACTCCTACATTTTTCAATAAAAATTTAAACTGGTGACAGACAATTAAGATACTTTCACTTACCTGCGGACGCCTTTGAAAAATGGTGTATCCGCAAACCCTATGGAGGACTTCTAGATGCTTCCACTCACCTATGGAAGTAAAGGCGGCTTCCGCTCAGCAATCCCTTTTTGACTACTTTTCAACTGCTAGGGGGCAGCAAAGTACCCTTTGTGTTCCAGTTGATTTCGTCCACCCTCCCTCCAGCTCACAATCACAATTTAACCAAAATTATGCGGTTCAATTATAGTGTTCAAATAAGCCTAACAGATCACACACATTGATTACTGAACACTATAATCACGCTGGGAGCTGAACCCTAACAAAAATAACAACCCATACACCTGCCTTGTGTAAAGTAAACGTTAAGCTGCTACCGAGTCACTAGGCCAACTCCTGCGTCTAGCACTTAAGGGTCCTACGATACCCTTAACATTTAGGTCCCGTGTTACACCCTAAACAAGTACTCACAGCTACACACTTTTTTCCTGCGCAGAAAAATACACGTTAACCCAGTTATTGGCAACAATTGACAATGTGACCTTATGGGCTTTGTTTAAACACGTGACAGCACTACCGGAAATACGTATATGCTATTTGTGTGACTAGTCGCATACACAATAATGCGACTAGTACACAACCGTATGACTTAACGTTAACTGCGTACGCAAAAGTGTGTTGCTATTACGTGCGCAAAAATGCGACTTAGCCGCGTGCGCACTACAGTACCCTTTTTAGTGTAAAATATTATCAACAAAGGAAAACAAACTTTTTCCTTTCTTATCCCTGGATTCTAGTCAGCTTACCTTGACTCACACAATAACGGATAGTGATCTCTCAGCATAGAGTGGTTGCAGGGAAAACTGCATGTGGCCACTATCCACCCTTTGGTGAGATATCGATAACCGTATTTTATCGTGTGAACAGGTAAGTGACCTCACACTATGAGCCCCCATCTAAGGATACTGGATTTCAACCTCTATACGCACCTACCTATACCTTCTAAACCCTGCCTATAAACCTCTAAAATTGACGCTATTTGCGTTCGCAGTCATACAGTAAAATAAAGACTTTAGACCTTGAACATGTGTTCCAAAGCACAAACTATTATTCAAGTAAAGTACAGTCAGTTACACACTGTGATCTAAGTACTATTTAGCGCAAAGAATTATACAGACCCAAGATACAGTCATACATACGCAAGCGCTCTGGGACCAGATTCCGGCATCAGCAAGAGACCTCCGTCAATCAGCAATCAACAGAATACACTAGAAACCCAGGGTCAGAGCACACATATTTATACCCCCCAGAAATTAGCTGAACAAAAGAGAGGTCTTGTTGCGATTCCATTGGCTCTCCTTCACGGTGCGTCCAGCCTCCAACAGCTGGTTGCCTTCGTTTTCCCACCTCATGCAAATCTAGACTGTTGGTTTTACAAAGTACATTTTGGTTCTTTATGTCTTTACGGTCCATAAGTTGCGAACACATGTTCCGATCTTCACACCGATGATACCGGAAAGCTGTGGATAAAGTGTGGATCAGTATAATATCAAACACAGCTTACTTATCACGTATTAAACCTTAGATACCAAAATAGTCTTTATTTCACAGCATTTGTAATAAATGAATAAAACTTAGATCTTTTACTTTATAGCTATGAAACCTTTTGTGTAAGTGTGCATTATGTAAGTATTAGGGATATGGGAAAAGACGCTAGTTAGGTTTATCTGATTTGGGGCAGATGTGCACGCATGCAGCTAATAAACAGCGTTCGCATGCAGGATATTGTGCATTCGCTACTGTGCGTCATGTTAGCAGCACAACTGTGCGTAATGTGCAGTGTTTATGCATGAGATTCTATTTATGATGGATTTAACATATACAGTCAGGTCCATAAATATTGGGACATTGACAGAATTTTCCGATTTTGGCCTCTATTCACCACCACAATGGCTTTGAAATGAAACAAACAAGATGTGATTTAACTGCAGACTTTCAGATTTAATTTGAGGGTAATTACATCCAAATCAGGTGAACAGTGTAGGAATTACAACGGTTTCTATATGTGCCTCCCTCTTTTTAAGGGGTCAAAAGTAATGGGACAAACTAAACAATCCTAATCTAACTTTCACTTTTTAATACTTTGTTGCAAATCTTTTGCAGGCAATTACAGCCTGAAGTCTGGAACGCATAGACATCACCAGACGCTGGGTTTCATCCCTGTGGATGCTCTGCCAGGCCTCTACTGCAATTGTCTACAGTTCCTGCTTGTTCTTGGGGCATTTTCCCTTCAGTTTTGTCTTCATCAAGTGAAATGCATGCTCAATCGGATTCAGGTCAGGGGATTGACTTGGCCATTGCATAACATTCCACTTTTTAGCCTTAAAAAACTCTTTGGTTGCTTTTGCAGTATGCTTCGGGTCATTGTCCATCTGCACTGTTAAGCGCCGTCCAATGAGTTCTGAAGCATTTGACTGAATATGAGCATATAATATTGCCCGAAATTCAGAATTCATTCTGCTGCTTTTGTCAGCACTCACATCATCAATAAATAAAGGGAACCAGTTCCATTGGCAGCCATACATGCCCACGCCATGACACTACCACCACCATGCTTCACTGATGAGGTGGTATGTTTTGGATCATAAGCAGTTCCTTTCCTTCTCTTCTCTTCCCATCACTCTGGTAAAGTTGATCTTTATCTCATCTGTCCATAGGATGTTGTTCCAGAACTGTAATGGCTTTTTTAGATGTTGTTTGGCAAACTCTAATCTGGTCTTCCTGTTTTTGTGGCTCACCAATGGTTTACATCTTGTGGTGAACCCTCTATATTCACTCTTGTGAACTCTTCTCTTCATTGTTGACTTTGACACATATACATCTACCGCCTGGAGAGTGTTCTTGATTTGGCCAACTGTCGTGAAGGGGTTTTTCTTCACCAGAGAAATAATTCTTTTATCATCCACCACAGTTGTTTTCCATGGTCTTCCGGGTCTTTTGGTGTTGCTGAGCTCTCCGATGCGTTCTTTCTTTTTAGGAATGTTCCAAACAGTTGATTTGGCCACACCTAATGTTTTTGCTATCTCTCTGATGGGTTTGTTTTGATTTTTCAGCCTAATGATGGCTTGCTTCACTGATAGTGACAGCTCTTTGGATCTCATATTGAGAGTCAACAGCAACTGATTCCAAATGCAAATGTCACACCTAGAATCAACTCCAGACCTTTTACCTGCTTAATTGATAATGAAATAACGAGGGAATAGCCCACACCTGTCCATGAAATAGCTTTTGAGTTGATAGTCCCATTACTTTTGGCCCCTTAAAAAGTGGGAGGCACATATTGAAACTGTTGTAATTCCTACACCGTTCACACGATTTGAATGTAATTACCCTCAAATTAAATCTGAAAGTCTGCAGTCAAAGCACATCTTGTTTGTTTCATTTCAAAACCATTGTGGTGGTGAATAGAGGCCAAAATATGAAAATTCTGTCAATGTCCCAATATTTATGGACCTGACTGTATATATATCCTAAACAGGTTTTAGTTTCACTCTCAGACAGAATGGCCTTCACAGCTGGGGGTCTCCACCTTGTTTGAGAAGTGAAGCTCACTGCCCATAACACATTTGCATTGCAGTTTGAATGTAAAACACTCACAGTATTCTGGTGTATTTTCTATTCTATTTAATTTTCTCAGGAGGCTGTTTTTCTAGTTGTTTTGGTATTTCTCTATGCAAGGTTGTCCCCAGAATGGGCCTGTCATGGCTTCTAAAAAGATTATCAAAAACATTGCCATCTGTACTTAGCTCGTGAGTTGTAACTTAAAATGGCGCTGGTCGCAAAATGGAGTCTTGCAGATTCTTGTTTCTAAAATGGAGTCTAGCAGCCATTCGCAAGATGGCGTCGCCCATGCTAATTTTTACTCTGATTCCATCTCAACCACTAACCCAGCTTCGACAGTAAGTATGCTATGTATATACACTATATATACATATATGTATGCATACTATGCTATGTATTCTATGTACAGGTATGTATGTATAGTAGGTGTATGTATGAATACTATGTACTGTATATGTATTATATTTAGGTATGTATACTAGGTGTATGTACGCATACTATGAATATGTATTCCATGCATAGGTATGTATAATAATGTGGGATGATTACAACCTTCCAATTGATGGCCACAACTACCCTAGACTGGTCATGACCCTTCAATGGGCCCCAGTCATTGCATCCCCCTGTGGCCCCTTCATGCCCCAGTTCAATACTGCTAGCATTTAATATATTGTCATCAAAGTCTACCTTTTCCATGATGACTTAAAGAAATAGTTGTGTAAAAATACATGAGTAATCACATGTGTGTGTGATCTTAGTGATTAATGGACCTATTTATCAAGAATCACATCCTCAATGCGATCTGGCTGTCATGTCTAAGACTAAGCTGATCATCTTCCCACTCTCTCGCATAACCTCCTTTCCCACAGTTTCATTATATATTGACGGCACAATAATCTCCTCTAACCCCAAGTGCACTGTCTTGGAGTTATCCTTGACCCTCCCTCTCCTTCAAACCACACATTCAGCACCTCTTGTAGTCCTGCCATTTCCATCTCAAAAATATTTCCAGGATCAGACCTTCTCCCGTAATGCAACTAAGACCCCCATCCACTCACAGTTCATACTGTAACCTCCTTATATCTGGCCTTACAGGCTCACACCTCTTTCCACTCCATTCTGTCCTAAATGCTGCTACCTGGCTCATCTTTCACTCCAAACATTCTACATCTGCCTCCCCTCTTCTATAAGCCCTACACTGGCTTCCCCTCCCCTTTAGAACTAAATTCAAGCTTCTCACACTCACTTACATAGCCCTCACCCATTCTTTTCCCAATTACATCTCCGACTTTATCTTACTTCACACTCCTGCCCGCCCTCTTCACTCCACAAATGCTCGCCACCTCTACTGTTAACTGATACTTCCTCTCTCTCCCGCCTCCTGCTTCCTTCCTCTGAAACTCTCTCCCTCTCCCTCTTAGGGTCTCCACCTCTCTACAAAACTGAAAACAGGCTCTCAAAACCCACTTTTCCATCAAAGCCATCTATCTATTCTACTAACTCTCTGTCCCATGCTCATTGTCTACCCCATCTGTGTCACCCTTGTCTGTCTGCCCCTCCCTTTTGAAATGTAAGCTCTCACAAGCAGGGGCCTCTTCACTCATGTGCTTCCCCTTCCCATACTTAAACTACAGTCTACTGCATACTCCCTACAACATGTAGCAGGCGGGAAGCCGACGGATGTAATCCTGACCGCCGGTTTCCCAACTGTCTAATCCCGGCAGGGGTCTAATGACAGGCGTCAAAATCCCGACACCTGTCATTAGACCTACGCCAGGAGCCCGACACCCAGCTTACCGATCAAAGGTAAGCTGGGCGCCGGGCGCGGACAGCTGCAGGGGGGGAGGGTTAGGTTTAGGGTTTGGCTCCCCCCCGAGGAGGCTAGGGTTAGGCTAGGGGAAGGGAGGGTTAGGGTTAGGCACCCCCGGGGGAGTTTAGGGTTAGGCACCCCCACATGTGACTTAGGTTTAGGCTGCAGGGAAGGGGGGGTTAGGTTTAGGCACTTAGAGGGGGGATTAGGGTTAGGCACTTGGGGGGGAGGTTAGGTTTAGGGTTTGGCTCCCCCCCGAGGAGGCTAGGGTTAGGCTAGGGGAAGGGAGGGTTAGGGTTAGGCACCCCCGGGGGAGTTTAGGGTTAGGCACCCCCACATGGGACTTAGGTTTAGGCTGCAGGGAAGGGGGGGTTAGGTTTAGGCACTTAGAGGGGGGATTAGGGTTAGGCACTTGGGGGGGAGGTTAGGCACCCCTAAGGGAGGGTTAGGGTTAAGGGAGGGAAGTAGGTTAGTAAATACTTACCAACGATGATCGGGATTTTCATCCTTGTCGGGATGCCGCTGTTGGAATTTGAACCCGGCGGTAAATCATACTGATTCCCCTACAACAACACCTAACCGCTGATTTCTGCCACCTTGCTGTTTATTTCAGTGTTATGACGGCTGATGCAGCAATGTTTATAAACCATGTACTTGTCCTGCATTGTCTTATACTGCAAGACACTATTTTCTTGTTCTCTTCACTTGTTTATTTGCTTTGTTAGGTGCTGCCAGGGCCGCCATCAGGGGGGGACTGCCGGGAATGGAGTCCCGGGCCCAGCCTCTGGCTGAATGGGAGGGGGCCCGCCTGGCGCCCGCTACTACCACCTAACCTTTGCAGAGCCTGCAGCCTGAACTACCCCCTTGAAGAGAGGAAAGGGGGCCCGGCCGCCGCTGCTGCCACCCCCGACCCGGTCCCCGTTACTAAATGATGGAGCTGGAGGAGACTGGCCGGCCGCTCCTCCACCAGCTTACAGTGCAACAGACTCCAAAACAAGCTTTCAATAAAGCTTGTTTTGGAGTCAGCGCATGTGACGTCATGACGTCACTGCGCGCCACTGAAGGGCGAGGTCGATGTTGGAGGAGCCGCGAATCAAGAGAAGCTGCAGTGGACCATGGAGGAAGTAGCTGGATCCTTCTCATAAATAAGGTAAGTGGCGCACAACAACCGGATGGGACAGGGAGTTAATAAAAAAAGGGATGCAGCGGGGGTGGCTTTTTGGAGTGAGGTGGGTGTTTAAAAAAAAAGGTATGTCACAGACTGCTTTCAGTAACGGGGGGGAAGGAAGGGACACAGACTGCATTCAATGACAGGGGGAGGAGTGAGGTGATTAAAAAAAGGGAGGGCACACAGACTGCATTCAATAAAGGGGGGGTGGGCTGCCTAGTCTATCAGTCCCAGGCCTACAATTTCTGATGGCAGCCCTGGGTGCTGCAGAACTTTTGTGGCTCCATATAAATAAAGGACATTAATAACAATTGCAGGATGTGATAATGCTGCCTGGATGTATTAAACAGTACATTCAGGGAGAGGGGCTCTGAAAGGAGCTCATCCCTGCGATGCGCTCGGAGTGAAGCAAATACATTAGCAGTCTCTTCACTCCTCTTTCTGGACTCCTCTGCATGTGTGGTCTGTAGACCATGCATGTGCGGAGCTCCCAGTAAATGTTGTAGCCCACTTCAGGGGCTGCGGGGGCCAAACTCCGGCAGCTTGGTAAATCTGACAGTTTTGCAACCCCCATAGAAACTTTATATATAAAGTTTCTATGGGGGTTGCGACTGCTGTCAGAAATGGAGGAGCCGCAACTGATATCGGAGATATCTGCTGCAATCCCTCCATAAAACAACTTGGAGATGCTTAATATTTGCGGATATGCTGCAAATAAATACTGATAAATAGGCACCCCATAAGTCATTTCTCACATGTACAGTAACTATGGGTCCAGCTCATGTAATTCCATGACATCATGCACCAATTCTGTGCCATCATTTATAGAAGAAGAGCTGGTTCTGTGGGTCAAGATTGTGGCATTTTAAGGGGATACAACTGTGCGGTTCCTAGCTAAATGCAGGCAGGCTGCAATCATGTGGCATAACTATAAATCTTGCTCCTCCCTGCCAAAAAAGTTTGAGACACCCCCTCCCCCCCCCAAAAAAAAAAACACCCAAAGACAACATTTAAGGTGTGTGGTTTCATGATACAGTAATGTTCCTTACACATTATGCCACACAATAATGCCATGTATAACACATAATGGCACACAGTAATGTCCTCATAATAAATTATACCTCAGCATAATGCCCTTATGAAAAATTATGCCACACAGTAATGCCCCTTACACATTATGCCACACCGTAATGCCCCTTACAACACATTATGCCACACAGTAATGCCCCTTACACATTATGCCACACAATAATGCCACGTATAAAACATAATGACACACAGTAATGCCCTTATAACAAATTATGCCATTCCGTAATGCCCCTATAACACATTATGCCACACAGTAATGCCCTTTATAACACATTATGCCACACTAATTAATACCCCTAATAGCTCATTGTGCCACACAGTAAAGCCCCTTACACATTATGCCACACAGTAATGCCCATTACATCCCATCCTGAAAGATCTACTTCACCAACCCTCCTCTCCTACCAGTCTGCCACCTCAACTCAAGACAGGTTGCACAGTTTCTATGTCCATGTAGAACCAGATTATTTGGAACATAGTTTATAACCTGTAAACTGTGTGTATCAAGTTAGTGCCTCTAATACAGTGCCCCCTGTATTAGTGCCCCTTATGCAATGCCCCCTGTAGTAGTGCCCATTATTCAGTGCCACCTGTAGCAGTGCCCCTTATGCAATGCCCCCTATAGCAGTGCCCCTTATGCAATGTCCCCTGTAGCAGTGCCCCTAATACAATGCCCCCTGTAGCAGTGCCCCTTATGCAGGGCCCCTTGTAGCAGTGCCCCTTATGCAGGGCCCCCTGTAGCAATGTCCCTTATGCAATGCCCCCTGTAGCAGTGCCCCTTATGCAATACCCCTGTAGCAGTGCCCCTTATGCAATACCCCCTGTAGTAGTTCCCATTATGCAGGGCCCCATGTAGCAGTGCCCTTATGCAATGCCCCCAGTAGCAGTGCCCCTTATGCAAGGCCCCCTGTAGCAGTGCCCCGTTCGCAATGCCCTGTAGTAGTGCCCCTTATGCAAGACCCCCTTTCAGTGCCGTATCAGGACAGCAGTACATCCTGTGCTGCACTGCCGCCCCTCTCGCTCCCCCCACCCTCCTCCTCCCCCTGAGCACATACCTTTTCCTCTAGGGGGTGGGTGGAGGGTGGGGATCTTCATCAGTGTTGCTGGTGCACCACGCAGCACTGCAGGAGGTCTCTTCCTGCAGACTTCCGGAGCCAGGCAGTTCGTGTCCGGTGACGCTGGAGGATTCTGCCCTGTGCAGAGGCACCGGGAGCATCACCCTCCCTACGGCCCTGCCCCCTGTAGTAGTGCCCATTATGCATGGCCACCTGTAGCAATGCCCCTTATGCAATACCCCCTGTAGCAGTGCCCCTTATGCAATGTCCCCTGTAGCAGTGCCCTTTATTCAATGCCCCCTGTAGCAGTGCCTCTTATGCAGTGCCCCCTGTAGCAGTGCCCCTTATGCAATGCCCCCTGTAGCAGTGCCCTTATGCAGGGCACTCTGTAGCTGTGCCCATATGCAGTGCCCCTGTAGTTGTGCCCAAATGCAGTGCCCCCTGTAATTGTGTCCATATGCAGTGCCCCTGTAGATGTGCCCATATGCAGTGCCCACTGTAGTTGTGCCCATATGCAGTGCCCTGTAGTTGAGCCCATATGCAGTGCCCCCTGTAGTTGCACCCATATGCCATGCCCACTGTAGTTGTGCCTCTTAAAGAAGTACCCCTGTAGTTGTGCCCCACCCCCAGTACTTACCTGATCCCAGTACTTACCAGGCTCCTCACATCGTGGGTGACGTCATGACGTCACCTGCGCACTACATCACTGGGAACGCTGGCCTCTAAAGCGATTGGAGGCTTCCTTTGTTCACAGTTGCAGTGGCGATGCAATGGCCCCGGCGCCCCCAAGCCAACACGGGGGCTGCGGGGGCCGTAGTTATGCCACTGTACGTGGCTTGTATTGTGCCCATTACAAGAAAAATGTGAAGCTGGATAAGATATATCAATGAAATTCAATAAGTGGTGCAAGCACAGTTACTAGAGCACTTAATGACAGCACTTAGTTTATAAAGTCCACCTTGTAAATAAATTAAGTTCCTTAGAGACCTCCCTTAATGTTGTGCCCGTATATTCAAATATAGCTTACTGATGCGCTCCTTCTATGGCAGGTGTTAATTAAATAGAAATGTATGTAATTAAATACTCATCCTTTGGTCTGAATAACAGGCAAAGCACCAGGAAGCTATATAGCTATCTATCATTGCATTCTTTGTATATAGCTTCTCACTTACACCATGTATCTGAGCAGGGGCATATCAGTAGTAATGGAAGTACAAGCAGCTGCTATAGTGCCCAGAGGTAAAGGGGCCCAGTGAGATTCAGGCTAAGGTCATATGGACACTTTACACGCACATGGATACACTCCGTCCATTTGGGAGATGTGTTGGATGATGTATCACTCTATGGTATCTCCATCTGGTCTTTCTGAAGTGATTTAGAGGTCTATTCATTATCACTTAATTTCTACAAAAGTAGGGATGTGCGCCGGACCATTTTTGCCGGATTTGGATTTGGATTTGGTTCTAATTCGTCGTCCGGCTTTGGATTTGGATTTGGATTTGCCAAACTGCGGTGACTGGCTTTGGATTTGGATTTGGATTTGGATTTGGATTTTTTTACAAAAATTGACAAAAAAAGCTAAAATCACATAAATTGGTCTTTTTTTTCTTCCTAGAGTATTATTAACCTCAATAACATTAATTTCCAGTCAATTTAGACCATATCACAGCTTATAATATTGTTTTCAACATTATTGGCCAAAGGTTGCAGTGAGCTGACTGGTTACTAAGCGACAAAGCAGCGGCACAACGACACAGACACCACAGTATAAAGCACATCTATGACACATTGCCACACAGCAGTGGCAGAAATGAAAAGTAGTGCACCCACCCAGTGGGGTACGTCCAGCAGAGTCACAGTACTTGTTTACAAAGTGGGCTACGGCCCTAGGAGTCACAGTGCACAATCTTATTAGCATTACACCGCACATAGGGCCTGATTCACATTACACCATAAAGTAGTGTCTCTTATTTATGTTACGACACACAGTAGTGCCCCTTTTACACAATGCCCACAGTAGTGACCCTTTTACACAGTGCCCACAGTAGCGGTGTCCCTTACACATTGTCCCCCAGCAGTGGTGCCCCCTATGCAGTCCCCTTAGTAGTACGGTCCACTATGCAGTGCCCCCAGTTGAATGCTCCCCAGTAGTATGCCCCCCATTAGCAGGCCCCCCCAGTAGTATGTCCCCCATTAGCAGGCCCCCCCAGTAGTATGCCCCCCATTAGCATGCCACCCAGTAGTATGCCCCCCCAGTAGTATGGCTCCCCCAGTAGTAGGCTGCCCCAGTAGCAGGCCCCCCCAGTAGTAGGCTGCTCCAGTAGTAGCCCCCCCTGTAGTATGGGCCCCCCCTGTAGTATGGCCCCCCCTGTAGTAGGCCCCCCCAGTAGTATGGCCCCCCCAGTAGCAGACCCCCCCCCAGTAGTATAGCCCCCCCCAGTAGCAGGCCCCTCTGTAGTATGGCCCCCCCAGTAGTATTGCCTCCCCCAGTAGCAGACCCCCCCCCAGTAGTGCAGACCCCCCCCCCAGTAGTATAGCCCCCCCAGTAGCAGGCCCCTCTGTAGTATGGCCCCCCCAGTAGTATAGCCCCCCCCAGTAGCAGACCCCCCCAGTAGTGCAGACCCCCCCCCCCAGTAGCGCCCCCGGACCTTTGACAAGTAAAAAAATAAAAAAAATAAAACTTACCTGTATCCCCGCTCCCGCGCCGTCCGCTCTGTCACACGCTGAGGAGGGAGCCGGAAGACGGAGCTCATGTGTGAGCTCCAGCCGGCTCCCTCCGTGCAGCAGCCAATGAGAGTCTGTGTGACTCTCATTGGCTGCTGTAACAAACACACAGCTGCCGCTGGCGGCTGTGTGTCTGTGTCTGTGTAGGGCAGAGCGCTATCACTGCGCTCTGCCCTACACGCGAGGAGACCTGATGTCGGATTCTCTAGTGAGAATCCGACATCAGGCGGCCGCCGTTCGGCCCCGAACGGGGATCCGAGTCAGGCGGTGAACACCCGAACAGGGTTCGGGTGGACTCGGATCCCCAATGTTCGGAGCGGTTCGGATTCCACAGAATCCGAACCGCTCATCTCTATACAAAAGCAAGTGAAAATTAACATTTTCACTTGCTTTTGTAAAAAATAAGTTTTCGGGCCATTCATCAAAAAGGTAAAGCAGGAGAAATCACAGATATGTCCTGCTCACCTTTCTCTCACGATGTGGCCGACTGTCCCCATACACTAGTATGGAGACCTAAATTCATCAAGCTCCGAAAATATAATATTTTTGGAGCTTGACTGCGGAAGTATTCGCCATCTTCAGATGGGATACTATTTGTGATTTTTTGCATAGAGCCGATACATTGATCTGAGAAGAATTTACCTCTGATTATAACCATATGGGGCCAAATGTAATAGGTTGTGATTTTAATTTTTTTGTGAGTTTGACATTAAATTCGCAGTTTTTTGGAACTCCCAGATGTAATAGAGTGTGAGAACAGGCATTTTCACATATTTCTCATCTTTTTCTAAATCGCTAATTTTAAACCCGCATCCAGATGTTTTCCAATGTTAAAGTAAAGGTACAACTCTCCAAATGTAATAGAGTGAGAGATATAAATTCAACAACCCAAACTTTACTAAAATTCGTAAAAGCTTTAGACCAGGTTGAGATAAGCGAGTTTAATGACACTTTCATAAAGTTAAAAAAATCTAAGGCTAATTTACCCTGCTTGTGGCTTGCTTTCTATGGAGGAGCTGCGCAGGAGGAGGGCGCAGGAGCATCACCGGATCCAGGTCCCAATTCTGGATCGACTAAGGATGGACCAGGACTCCCTCTCAGATCATGAGGTGGTTCAGTTATTTAGACGCAACAAACCTCATGACCCTATATGAGCAGGTGAGAGATGATTTGGAGCCTTTGGCTGGTAGCAACTATACAGTGCCTAGGCTGCATAAATTCATGTGTTCACTGCATTTTTTTTGCCACTGGCTCATTTCAGTCAGAGGGGCAGATATATGAAGCTCTGGAAAGTGATAAAGTGCAGAGTGAAAAACTACCAGCCACTCAGCTCCTAACTATAATGTTGCAGGCTGTGTTTGAAAAATGACAGTTGGGAGCGGATTGGTTGATAGTTTATCACTCTCCACTTTATCACTTCACAGAGCTTCATACATCTGCCCCTCTGCTGGGGATTACACAAGCCACTTTCTCAAGTCATTTATCTCAAGTGTTATGTGCCCTGAAGAAGTTGTGGTGAACATATATCTCATTCCCTCGTTGTGAGTCCGAGTGGCAGGTCCTTAAGGTAGCTTCCTATTGGCTCTCAGCATTGCCTAATGTGCTGGGAGCCATAGACTGCACCCACATTGGGATCAGGGGTATGTCTATTTAAATAGACATGGCTAACACTCCCTCAATGTGCAGGTGGTCTGTGATGCTAACCTCAAGACTCTTAGGGGCCTATTCATGATGTTATTTATCGGGGTCCGAACGGACCCCAATAATTAACTTTCTAATTTGCATGGACACTGGAGCAATACAGCATTGCTCCGGTGTGGTGGCAGCTGATGTGAAATCAGCCGCCCCCGCGAGCGGCTTCACTGCTCCTTTTCGGAGCAGTGAATCTTTTCACTCCTCCTGTCGGAGCATTTAAGTTGGAATAGGTGTGTGTTTTTCTCTCTTGCTGTACTGATGGTATTTGACGTTTTTAGCATGATTTTTGCAATCCCAAAATGCCAGTATTGCAATTAGTACTGAGATTATCTTTACATTTAATAAATGTGTTTACATTTGAAAAATGCTATTTGAGTTTGTTTAATTTAAGCATTTAAATACCCGCTTTCATCATTTAGGTGATGGGTGGATATGGGTGTCAGACTTGGCTCATGACACCTCTGTTGTGATCACGAGGCCCTTCACAGCACAAGTACAACAATGCACACATTGCTACAAGGTCAGTAATAGAGCGTACCTTTGGGGTTATGAAAAGCAGGTTTCGTTGCTTGGACCGGTCGGCTGGCATCCTCCTTTATGATGTGCGTAAAGTGTGTGACATCATCCAGTCGTGCTGCATGCTACATAACATGGCCCTTAGGCAAGGCCATGATGACCTTGGGGACTTTGCAGCAGTTGTGGAGGAGCCTGACCCTTTACCATCAGAGGGCTTTATCAACACAGAGGGCGGGAATGAGGTTTGTCAGAGGACCATATAGCAGTATTTTTCACGTAAGTATTTTTGACAAAATGTTAGAGAATGTGTATGTCTATTTGTGTTCAAGTTGTATGCCTGCAAACAGATTACTTAAAACGTCTGTACATTACACAGGGGACTGAGCTGTAACCGTGGAATATGCTGCATGCTCTATATATATATATATGTATATATATATATATATATATATATATATATATATATATATATATAATATATCCATACTTGCAGACTTTCTGGCTGCTCCTTCCAGGAGGGAGCAGCCAGATCGGCAGGACAGGGGGGGTGGGGGAGTGGCCGGGCGGATGACAGCACTTATGGGTGTAGCGGGGGCGAGGTCACGCAATTGCGTCAGTTTGGCCCCACCCCATCTACACAATGCCGATAAAATAGGCATTGTGAAGCAAGGGGTGGGGACAAAATGACGCGAACATCATCACCGGCCCCCCTGCTGCAGGGGTTCCAGGGGTAATTGTGGGGGGGATAGGAGGGGTGGGCGGCAGCCAGGAGAGTTGCCTGCCTTCCCGGGAGGTCGGGAGCGGCACACGATTTTTGGGAGGCTCCCGACCAAATCGGGAGGGTAGGCCATATATATTGGCTCATGAGTGTCTGGTAAGTTTTTTCAGTTCTAAATTACAAACACGCTTGCTTAAATTAACTATTGTATAAAGATGCTTAGGAATAAAATGTTAGAAAAACACACATTTATTCTTTGTCACAGTTACTGCAGTGTAACATATTTTTATTTCCAAAGTAAACAATACTCCAGCATTGGAATAATATGAAAGAACAGTGTAAGATCTGTCAGTATAAAAGACAAAAAAACAGACATATATATATGCTGCATTCAAATTTGCATAGCAATACAAAAGTGCAATAATTACAATTTAAACATAGTGTAACTCTCTGTGAAGGTTAATAAGTGCCTCAGTCTGTGACCGAATATCCTGAGGTCACACAGCCACTCTGTTAGCACTAGATATTTTTTTTTAACAGATGATTTATGGAATCCATTTGTTGTGTTGTCTCTCCATAAAGAAGACCTGCAGACTCAGCATCCTCCACCTCCTTCTCTTTATCCTCCCCCTCATCTTCATTTTCCTCCTCCACCTGTGTGTCTTCCTCCTCCTGCGTTTCCTGGTCAAACCTTCCTCCTCCTGATGACTCTGCCTGACAATCACCTCCTGATCCTCCTCCTGCTCCAGCCTCTGCTGAGCTCCCCCAGCTCTCCTGCTTGCCATGCTGTATCACTGTCTCTGCAGACCAGACCTCTCCTCTCATTGAATCAGCTCCTCACTCCCTATCAAAGCACAAAATGGTGGCTCAGGGGTTTAAATGGTGTGTGTGTGTGATGCCTAAGTCATGGGACTCGCTGAGTTTAAAAGATGTTTTGGAGGCATTCATCATGCCTCCCTAACAAAAGTACCACTTCCGAAAAGCTGCTCTTTTTTGCAGAGTCAGCTTTTGGAAGTTATACTTTTCCCCATGCAGCTGAGGTATCCACAAGGATTTCATCACTGCTGCATAGCTCTCCCCCCCCTCTATTCCCCCGCTGTCTCACCTCCTCCCCCCAAGGCGCCTCCGGTGTCCAATTCGCCCCCCCCACAGGTGTCCAATGTCCCCCCAGTGGGTGTCTATTGCCCCCCATGGGTGTCTAGTGCCCCCCCTGTGGGTGTCCAATGCACCCCCACAGGTGTCTGATGTTCCCCGCGGGTGTCCATGTCCGTGTTATAATTAGGAATAAATATCATGATGTACCTCATTTTTAGAATATTAAATAGTTGAACTGAAGTCTATTTATGTTATGAGTATTGTTATTGTTATTCTTTATTTATATGGCACCACAAGGATTCCACAGCGCCTTACAAAGTACATGAATAATTGAGCAAACAAGAAAACAGTGACTTACAGTACAAAACAATGCAGGACAAGGTCATGATTTATAAACATTGAAGCGTTAGCAATCATAACACACAAGCAGCAGGGTGTAAGCAACCAAGTGTTAGGTGCCCTTGAGGGGAGTTAGGAATAGATTATAGTATGAGTAAGGAAAGGAGAAGCACATGAGGGAAGAGGGTCCTGCTTATGAGGGTTTACAATCTAAAAGGAAGGGACAGACAGGGGTGACACAGATGGGGTAGATGGTGAGGAAGGAGCAAGGAGCAGCAGGTTAGGATGAGAACTGGAAGGCAATGATAAAGTAGTGGGTCTTGAAAGCCCGTTTGAAGATTTGTAGAGAGGTGGAGAGTCTGATAGGGAGAGGGAGAGAGTTCCAGAGGTAGAGAGCAGCACAGGTAAAATCTTTGAGGAGGGAGTGGGAGGAAGTAATCAGATGGCAGGAGAGGTGGCGAGCATTTGTTGAGCGAAGTGTGTGGACAGGAGTGTGAAGGGAGATGAGGTGTGAGATGTAAAGAAGATTCGGTGAGGGCTTTGTAAGTAAGTGTAAGAACCTTGAATTGGGTCCAGAAGGGGAAGGGGAACCAGTGTAGGACTTGTAGTAAAGGGGAGGCAGATGTAGAATGTTTGGAATATAAAACGAGGGTCTGATCCTGGAAATATTTTTTAAGATGGAAATGGCAAGACTGAGAAAGGTACTGAATGTGTGGTTTGAAGGAGAGGGTGGAGTCAAGGATAACTCCAAGACAGCGCAGTTGGGGGCTAGAGGAGATAGTTGTGCCTTCAATAGATAATTAAATTGTGGGAAGTGAGGTTATGCAGGAAGGTGGAAAGATGATCAGCTCAGACTTAGACATGTTAAGTTTAAGAAAACACTAGGACATCCAGTAAAAGATAGCAGAGAGACAGTTGGAAATATGATTGAGGAGAGAGGAGGAGAGGTCAGGGTAGAATTGAGTATCATCAGCATAGAGATGTTATTGGAGGTCAAAAGAGCTGAGTTCACCTATAGAAGATGTATAGATGGAGAATAGGAGAGGTACAAGAACAGAACCTTGGGGAACACCTACCTTCAGTGGAAGTACGAGGGAAGAGGAGTCATGAGCGGAGACAGAGATGGAATGATCAGAGAGGTAGGACAGCCAGAAGAGGACAGTATCATGTAAACCAAGGGAGTGAAGGATGTGCAGCAGGAGAGAGTGGTTCATAGTGTCAAAAGCAGTAGAGAGGTCAAGGAGAATGAGCAGAGATTAGTGGCCCTTGGATTTGGCAGCAAGGAAGTCATTGCTGACTTTTGTGAGGGCAGTTTCAGTGGAGTGGAGGGAACGGAAGCCAGACTGAAATGGATCAAGCAAGGAGCGGGAGGAAAGAAAGGCGGTTACAAACAATACGCTCAAGGAGTTTGTAGGTAAAAGGTAGGAGAGAGATGGGCCGGTAGTTAGAGAGAGTGTTAAGGTGCCTACACTTTTGGCGATGTGCTAACGATCCAACATTGTGTACGATTTTCCCTGAACTCTCCCCAGGAGCTCCCCGGCAGTCGTGGACACGATTTGGTCAAAAAAGCTGCTAATTTGATTCACGATCTCACGATCTATCATGCAACATGTCAGAAGTCCACATTGTGAGATTGTGAGTTTACCAAACAACACACGAGGATCTGCACAATTGATGGGAAATTTAAATAATGGGCGGGGCAAGCTAGGGGGTATAAAAAGCAGACACCATTTTAAGCCTGTGCAGATTTTGCTCTGCTACTAGTGAGGCTAGGTGTATACCTGCTGAACCCTGTACATTACTACTGTGCTTTGCTTTGTATTTGGCTTGCCTTTTACAAAGTGTGTTCTACCTGCAATTGTGTGCTACCTACCTGCATTCTATCCTGTTCCTGAATTATGTGCTGATGTATCCCTATCAGTATAAAGTGTTGGTTGTCCAAGCTGGGGTCAAGGTGATCCAGGAAAGGGCCCAGGCGAAGGAGGAGAAGAGCATGCTGGACCAAGGAGTGGCTGCTGCAAAGGGATAATCGCTCTCACATGTCCCTGCTGCTGGAGATCAAGGAGAACAACCCGGATGACTACCGCAACTACCTGCGCATGAATGACAACACATCCGGAGGCAGGACACAAGGCTGCGGAGGGCAATCCCTGCTGAAGAGAGGCTGGTGGCTACCCTGCAGTACCTGGCTACAGGAAGGTCACTGGAAGACCTGAAGTTTGGGACCCTCATCTCCACTCAGCCCTTGGGCGTCATCATCCCAGATACCTGCAAGGCTATCGTTCA
Organism: Taudactylus pleione; assembly: GCA_031769625.1. Lineage (NCBI taxonomy): Eukaryota > Metazoa > Chordata > Amphibia > Anura > Myobatrachidae > Taudactylus > Taudactylus pleione. The sequence continues at coordinate 26,307,935 of JAUIMM010000555.1, forward strand.
AGTGCTGCACTACCAGTATTGCAAGGTAAGAAAAAAAAACACACTACACATTTTTTTCTTGTGAAAGAAAAAAAGTTTTTTTTGTTTTTTTTTAAGTATTTATATAACTGTGTTGTCAGCCAATAAGGCTGCATTAACAACACTGCCAACAACACTGCACAGAAGTAAATAACTGTTTTTTTGTGTTTTTTTTAATATATAAATTTTAAATAATGCATATAAAATGTAGAAAACAGCATTATCACCAAATTTTATCAACCCCAATAGGTGCTGCTGTATGCTATACGGTGGGTTAGACGCCAGATTGAACAGGCCAATACACGCATGGCACAAGTACACATTGTGGCCCCGGCTTCCATCAATCTGTACTTGTACCATGTGTGTAGTGACCTTGTCCAATCAGCATCATCACCACCGTATAGCATACAGTACCTATTGGGAGTGCTAAAATTTGGTGATAGGTATTTTTTTGTATTATTGTTGCCTTTACTAACATTTTCTAATAATAGGGCAAATCAGCCTCTGCCTCCAGCAGAGCAGTATAAATAGCCTGGCTTGAGGGTGGGGTACTGGGTGGGGGAGTAACCTCCAACTGGGCTAGGGGGGCCTCACAGAGGCGGTTGGGGCAGGTGAGTACAGAAGTGGGTCTGTTATGTATGTTGACCCATGCAAATTTGAATTTAGTGACCTTATTAAGAGCTCATATACCAGCCTCTGGAAATTCTTCTTTGTTGGGTCATCCATTTTACGCATTGTGCTATTGATATGAACTGTGAAATCATCAATGTAGTTTGGCTGTTTTTGTAGGATGCGTTCCGCTTGTTGCAGGAATATGTCTTCCTGCTCTATGTAGTGCTGCTGCTTTTTCCCCTGCCTTTTCTTTTTCCTTTTCCTTTGGGGAGGTGTAGAACATGATAGGGGGGTTGAATGGTCGTTGGCAATGGGAATGAAGTATCCACCTCGCTGTCCCCGATCACACTGATGTCCGGCGTTGAGGACATATCAGACTCTTGGGCGAGAGTCTATATAGGAAAAAATGGAGAAAAATATATGTCATGTTTTAACCCATTTTTTACTATTTTTACAGGGGTATTCAATATGGGTGCGATAACATCGTTTTTGCGTTAATATCGGAGCTATGACGTCATTATCGCAGGTTTTAGTTTTACACCGTATTCAATATCAAAGACTTATCGCAGTTTTGAAAAGTCTTTGATAAAAAATGGGGATAACTTTTCACCATTGAATAGGTGTCGAAAAAAAGTGCAGAATTGGGGTTTAGGGGTGCAGGGTTAAAAAAAATAGCCTGCACCCCTGGGACTGACATTTAAAAAAGAACTGTGTCAAAAAAAGTTTTTTTAAAAAATAGGGACACCCCAAAAAATGAATTTAAAAATTGGGGTGAAAAAAAAATGGGAAAAAATTGTTTAACAATAGGGAAATAGGTTCAGGGCTATTCTGCAAGCATGCAGCAGATGTTTTGAAGAATAGAATTATAGCGGCAGGTGCACAAATGCAGAATTTTTAAAAACTTACTTTAGGGACATCAAAATATGCTAGTACCCATTTTCATGTACCCCAAATTTGATGGGACCACTTAGAAAAACGAAAAAAATAACCTAAGTGCTCTTTTGCAACACTTCTTCAATGTTGGGAAAAAAACACCTGCTGCAGCTATTTAAATCCCCAACTTTCAATTAAAGGCTAAAACGGGGGTACCCATGGTGTTCCCCCATGTTTTTACAACTTTAGGGGGGTCTTACAATTATTTTAAGGAAAAATTAGTAACTTTACGCAAATCCAACTTCGGAGTTTCCCGTTTCGATAATTTTATATTGAATACGGGGATAAGCGGGAGCGCGCACCATACTTTAACGCAGGTAAAAACTCCGATATGAAACGTTAACTTCGACAGTGAAGTTAACGTTTCATATTGAATACCCCTCTTAGAGTTTCCAACCACCGTGGATGAGTGGAAGAGCATCGCTGAATAGTTTGAACAACGTTGGAATTCCCCTAACTGCGGAGGAGCCATCGATGTGAATCATATTCGCATCAACCCACCTGCCAACACCGGATCATATTACTACAACTATAAAGGCTTCTTCAGCATCGTTCTCATGGCAGTGGTGATTGCCAACTACGCATTTTTGTTTGTGGATTTAGGCAAGAATTGCCATGCTTCGGATGTTGGGTTCTTCAAACAGACGGCATTCTACCAGAGACTCACCAACAAAACCCTCAACTTGCCGTTACTGGACGAGAGAAAGCACGGCCTAAATTACATTTTTGTCGCAGACGAGGCTTTTGCTTTATATGAACATGTGATGAAGCCATTTGCACAGAGGGGTCTGACCTGAGAGAAAAGGATCTACAACTATCTCTATCCCGGGCACGGCGCATTGTGGAAAATGCATTTGGAATACTGAGCAACCGGTTCCGCATAAACCTACGTGTGGACAAGATAGACTGGGTCATGATGGCGTGCTGTGTGCTACATAACTTTATGTGAAGAAAAACTAGACAACGAGGACCAGTCACAGCTAGACCAGAAGATGAAGGACATCCGGAGGAGATTGCCCAGTTTACATCAGTGTCTGCACCTCCAATTCAAACAACATTAACAGCACATGCCAAAGAAGTGAGGGAGGAGTATATGGCCTATTTCAACGGACCAGGTGTGGTGCCATTATTTAAAAAAAGAAAAGGTTTTGGTTTATGAACTGTCTCTACTTACCAAAACGTCCTCAGATGGTCCACTCACTTCTGGCGCCTTTTCTCCCTCTCGCTCGGCCATCAGGACAACAGACTGGCGTTGTGGCTCCTGATCGCTGATGAAGCTTATCAAGTTATAGTACCACACCATTGGATGATACACGTCGTCGGTGCCCGCTCCGGACATTTTGGAATCATCCACTTTTTTCTTCCCCTTGATGTAGACCGTACACAAGTCTTGGATTTTCAGGCGGACTGTTTTCAGGGTAGCATCCGCAATAAACATTTTGGTGTACTCCAACAACACCTCCAAAGCTGCCAATTTTTTAGAGTTATTATGGTGTTGTCTACAGCTTTTCCGCCATAGACATTCTTTGGACTGTAGGATCTCCAGGAATCCAGTCACAAACTCTCACTCGCTATCCATAGACATTCCTAGGAAGAAGAAAACTATGGACATAGACATTTTTAGCTATAATTGTAAATTGTTTTGTGATTTTATTATGTTGTTAATGTTAAATGTTTTAATGTTTTTGTTTTTTTACAGGATTTTAATATGTTTATAATGGTATTTTAATGTTTTTTTTTACAGGTTTTTAATATATTTGTTTATGCTGTTGAAATGTTTGTTTGTGTTGTTTTTGCGATATATTTGTTTATGTTGTTATATTGCAACATCATGGACAGATATAATATATTTGTTTATGTTGCCGCAATATACCTGTCCATGATGTTGTAATATAACACCATAAACAAATATATCGCAACAACACAAACAAACATATTTCAACAGCATAAACAAATACATTTCAACAACATAAACAAATATAATATATTTGTTTATGTTTCCGCAATATATTTGTTTATGTTGTTGTAATGTATTTGTTTATGCTGTTGAAATATGTTTGTTTGTGTTGTTGTGATATGTTTGCTTATAGTGTTATATTACAACATCATGGACAGATATACTGGTAGGTTAATTGGCTCCCAACACAAATTAACCCTAGTGCGTATGTGTGTGCGCATGTGATAGGGAATATAGATTGTAAGCTCCACTGGGGCAGGGACTGATGTGAATGGCCAAATATTCTCTGTAAAGCGCTGCGGAATAAGTGTGCGCTATATAAATAACTGGTAATAAATAAATAAAATACATGTCTCAGTGTACCTGTCTGTGTATACATGGCTCAGTGTCCTGTCTGTGTATACATGGCTCAGTGTCCTGTCTGTGTATACATGGCTCAGTGTCCTGTCTGTGCATACTATTCATCGCTCAGTGTGTTGTCTGTGAGTCCCAATCTGTATCCATGCTCAGTGTCTGAGTCCATTTACATTGGCCCAGTGTCCCTGCAGTGGCGGAACTCCCGGAGACAATGGAGTCAGTTGCTGCCGGGCTTCACTCAGTTCTAATTAGTAGTAGAGGAGCGGAGTCGCTGAGCACCGATCAGCATCAGCGGCGCTCCTCCTCTGGCTCCATCACATCTGCACTCTCTGTGGTCTCTCTGGTCGCGGACGTCATGTATCATGTGACTGCCCGCGACCCTGTGCCTGCCCCTTCTGAAGAGCTGAGACTGCTGCAACGACTTACTTGGCACCGGCGGCTGGCTGCGGGGAGAGAGAGTGGCCGGGACCCGGGAGAGAGGCTCTGTGGGCTGGCTGTGGCACTGCAGACAGGCAGTATAAAACATTACAGTAAGTTTGTGTCTGTCTCAGTGCCTGTCAGTCAAGTGCAAGCCAGGCAAGCCCTATGAGGGTGGGGTCGTCACTGGACGTAGGACTCGGGGGTTGGGGGAGATTATATATTTAAAAAGCACATATTTTATCAGTCATGTTAGGGGGAGGGTATATTTAAAGATCAAGTATTTTATCACTCTGCCAGTGCCATGTCAAATTATTTAACATGACAGAATGATAAAACATATGCTCTTTAAATACATCAACCCCCCTAACATTACAGTGATAAAACATATGCTCTTTAAATATATCACCCTCCCCACTTACATGACAGAGTGATAATATATATATATACTATTCAAATATATCACCCCCCCCAGCACCTACCCCACTCCCATAGCCCCCCACCAAATTCATGTGCTGAGGGGGGGGGGGATTATATATTTAAAAAGCACATTTTATCACTCAGTCATGTTAGGGGGGAATATTTAAGTATCATATGTTTTATCTCTCTGCCATGTTAAATTATTTAACATGACCGAATGATATTAACATATGCTCTTTAAATACATCATCCCCCTAACATTACAGAGTGCCCAGGGCAAAACTATGGGAGACAATCGAGGCGCTTGCCGCCAGGCACCTGCATTGAAGGGGCATCACCTCCATTGCCCACAATATATTCACCCCACTTAAGCATACTTGCCTACTTTTGAAAACTAGTTTCAGGGAGATTGCAGGTGGTAGCATAATGTGCCGCGCGGAGCGCGCACGCCGCTGAGGGGGCGTGTCATGTCCCGCCCCAGGGGGCGTGTCTAGCTTCACCTATGGGTGTGTCTAGTCATTTAGGGACGTGTTCTGCAGTGGCATTTGAAAACTTTAGTACTAACAGCAGCATTTTAGCAGGAGGCTCCTGAAAGTACAGCTGCCTGTTCAAAAAAATATATAAATCAAATATTAACTTAACCATTAAATGTCCTTAGACAATAGTTGCCAATGATTAGGGGCAGCTGTATTAGTCAGAGCTCTGTTATATATCTAGTGACCAGACACAGGCATTAACTGCACTCTGAAAGGGCACTCACTGACAGCTATCCATTTATTGGCTGTCAGTGAGTGCCCTTTCAAAGTGCAGTTAATATTGCCTGTGACACTCAGCCCCCACACTCATCACCCAGCCCCCATCAGGGTATTCATATAGCGCAGATGACAGAGGTCTCATTGGCCCCTTATAATTAGATTGGAGGCCACACACCTGTCTGTGCACACACAGTGCAGCGCTGCTGATCAGTGAGTGCAGCGCTGCCGGCTCCGCTCCGCTCTGCTCTGCCTCTGCCCGCCGCCGCCGCACCTCCCAGCCACAAGCACACTTCGTGCACAGCTTCCTGATGGCCCTTAAGTATCATGGCGTCACGGGTCGTGACGTCATGACGTCCCCTCTGTAAACTCCGCCCCCCGGCAGTCCAGTTTGCGCATGCGCAGTAAAGGAGGGTTCTGCGCATGCGCAGTAAAGGAGGGCGCAGTAAAGATTCGGTAATGTTTGTGGGGGAGCGGGAGGGTTAATTAAAAAATGGGAGACTCCCGCTAAAATCGGGAGGGTAGGCAACACTGCACTTAAGGCTATTTCATATAAGTGTTTTTGTGCATATGTGATAGATAGATAGATACATGATAGATAGATAGATAGATAGATAGATAGATAGATACATGATAGATAGATAGATAGATAGATAGATAGATAGATAGATAGATAGATAGATATGCACCATATATATTTTCCCTTTTTTTTTTAGGGGGGGGGGCCACCAAATTATAACTTGCCTCCGGGCGTCTGGGATGAATTTACGCCACTGGTCCCTGTCTGTGTATACATGGCCTAGTGCTTAGTCCATGTACACATGGCTCAGTATCCCCTTCTGTAGGTTATAGCATCCCAGCGCACAGAATGCCAGTGCTCAGAATCCCGGAACCGGAATCCTGACAGGAGTCAGAATCCCGGCGGCTGCAATCCCGATGGTACGGTAAGTATTAGAGTCAGGGTAGGGATTAGGGTTAGGCACTAGGGGGAGGGTAAGGGTTAGGCTTCTGGAGGGGAGATTCTTACCGCCAGCTGTGTATAAGTGACTCTGTGTCTCTGTCTGTGTATACGTAGCTCAGTGTCCCTGTCTGTGTATACGTCGCTCAGTGTCCTTGTCTGTGTATACATGACTTAGTGTCTGTGTATACCTGGCTAGGAGTCCCTCTCTGTGTATATGTGGCTCGGTGTCCCTGTGTGTGTATACATATCTCAGTGTCACTGCCTGTGTATACCTGGCTCAGTGCCCCTTTCTATGTATATGTGTCTCAGTGTTTCTGTGTGTATTTACGTGTCTCTGTGTCCCTGCCTGTGCATACGTGGCTCAGTGTCCCTGCCTGTGCATACGTGTCTCAGTGTCCCTGTCTGTGCTTACGTGGCTCAGTGTCCCTCTCTGTGTATACATGGCTCAGTGTTCCTGACTGTGTATACGTGGCTCAGTGTCCCTCTCTGTGTATATGTGGCTCAGTGTCCCTGTTAGTGTATATGTGGCTCAGTGTCACTGTCTGTGTATACGTGGCTCAGTATCCCTGTGTGTATACATGTCTTAGCGTCCCTGTCTGTGTATACATGACTCCATGTGCGCACGCAGGGGGGTTTCCAAGTACTCAGAAACCCCCCTGACGGACTAAATTTGTTTTATAGTGACGGAGACAGCCTTGTCCCTGTCTCTGAATGCTGCCATGCATTGGCCGCGGGTCACCCGCGGCGCCGGGTGCGACGGAGCTATCGCTCCTCAGATAGAGAGCTCTGATTGGCAGAGCTCTCTGCAGAGGATTTGGCCGAGGCGGGAGCAGCTACGCTTGCTGAGTAGCAGCTGCAGCTCTGCTGGATCACGGCAGCGACCCTCCTCCTCCCTCCTCAGCCCTCGGTTTTGTAAGTATGCTTGCTTTTGTGTGTGTGTGTCTGTATATATGCTGTGTGTAATCATGTTTGTGTTTATTTGTGTATGTATGTATCCTGTACGTAAGCAAGTAAGTGTGCTCGTGTGTGTATGTGTGCTGTGGGTAAATATGCTCACATGTGTATGTGTGCATGCTTGTGTGTATGTATATATATATATATATATATATAAGCATTGATCCACGGCACTCACCATTCCTAGATTTGGGGTGCAACATGGTGTGTGACCACATTGTTTAAATAGAAATCACAGGGGGCTCTGCACTCACCATAGTAACAACAACAATAATAATAATAATAATAATAAACAGTGGGGTTTTGGTTCATTAATTGATCAATGCATTTAAGCTTATAGCCCCCGTGGGCTGCTGGAATGGTGAGTGCCGTGGATTAGTGCTTTTTGTTTATTTGATTAATTTTTTTGAATTCATCATTTTGTGATCACATTTTCTCATGCACCCCTTTTAACCTGTTTAATCTAGCTTGTGTCAGCTGTTCTCCTAGGCGCTTTGCAACAGGTGTGCTTGGTGACTGTGGGCTCTATTTATCAACATAATTTTTACTAAAATAATGTGAAAAAGGGTGTTTTGCACACCCTTTTCACATTATTTTAGTATCACCTATAGTTATTACAGGGCAATTGGAGTAGAATTCGTAAAATTCTACTCCAAGCCCTAAGTATCACTTATTTTTAGTAAAGCAGATCGCATTTCCTATAACTCTAATGGGAAATGTGATCTGACCATAGTTACTAAAAATAAATGTGAAAAAAATATCGGGGAAAGCCCTGTGATAATAACGCCACCTGGAGGTGGCGTTATCCAGGGTCTCCCCCGGTTACTGGACTCCTGGCCTGCACTAACGGGGAGAGCAGAGCCGGGAGTCGGTCCCTGTAATCAGCTGTGTGGTCTAAACAGACCGCAAGCTGATTACTGTAAAAAAAAGAAGAAAAAAAATAGTAAAAAAAACCAATTACTTACCTGACTCCAGGGACCGGTGATCAGGCCTCCGGTGATGACTCCCCTCCGGTCAGCTGGTCTCCCATAGTGCACTGCTGCCCGGTCATGGGAGATCACCTGACCGGAGGAATAGAGAACATCACCGGAGGCCTGGAGCATGCAGGTAAGTGTAATTAAGAGAGAGGGGGGTCGCAGGGGGTCCGCGATCATGGGGGTGGGGCTTAGTGCCGGGGGCGGGGCTTAGCGCCGGAGGGGGGTTAGCAGCGACGACCGGTCGGCGCATGCGCGGGCACTTAATCACGGTATTTTTTGTGAAAATACCGTGATAAGGCTCCGATGGGGATTAGCAGGGACAGAGCTTTATCGCAAGCTCTGTCCCTGTATGGGATTTGTAGTAAATCCCTGTGATATTGCCTGAATTCGCAATGCGAATTCACTCGGTAATATCACACTACAATCTGCATTACCAATGCGGATTGTAGTAAATAGAGCCCTGTGTCACGTTTAAAAGCAAAGTTGCTGTGAGCTTTAAACCTCGATAGCATACCCTGAGTTTAACACTAATGTGATGGCTATGTCCATGTTATAATTCTGAGCAATAGTGTAGGGACTTGCAGCAAAGTGGGGTCCCGTGACGGGGGCTGCAAGCTTAAATGCATTGATCAATTCATGAACCAAAACCCCACTGTTTATTATGTTTATTATTATTATTATTGTTGTTATTATGGTGAGTGCAGAGCCCCCTGTGATTTATATATATATATATATATATATATATATTATCTATCTATCAAGCACAAATGATCCGGCACTCACTGTACGAAAATCCTCTGGTGCCCTCCTTAAGGGAAACAGCGTCCCCAAAACATACATCACACAGAGGCGGCACTCAGAGAACTTTGATGCAAAAAGGTGGCGAAGATTTAATGCAGAAGCATCAACATTTCGGGACTACACGTCCCTTCCTCAGGATGCACGATACATTATTCTCATTCTGTATTGTGCATCCTGAGGAAGGGACGTGTAGTCTCTGAGTGCCGCCTCTGTGTAATGTGTGTGTTTGTGTGTATGTATGTATATGTGTATATATATATATATATATATATATATACAGATACAGTATATATATGTGTATGGAAATCCCCCCTTAAAAATCCTGCGTTTGCCCCTGGACTCAATGGGCCTCATTCAGAGGCAGTCGGAGGATGCAAGCGGTCGCTCAGAAACTGGGCGGCCACTTGCATCCTGACCGCCCGCCTCTGTTGCGGTCGTTAGGCTGTGGGTTAATACCCACAGCTCTAACGACCGCTAGGGTGATGGTCGCGATGGTCAGAGACTAGGGTAGGGTCTCCCTTGTCGTAAGCCCCGGAGAGCTTCTGGCTCTGTCTGAGCCGGAAGCTCTCCACTGACATCACTAGTGGAGTCAGTGGGGCCGCCCCCAAACGGTAGGCGTTCCCATGGGAACGCCTCCATTTGGGCTGCCACCCCCCCGGCCCACCTTCCAAGCGGGGCGAGCTGTCAATCAACATCGACAGCTCGCCCCCTTTGTATCGAGACCCGCTACGACCGGCGCCATCGTGCGCATGCTCTGTGGGGGGCCATCGACCCGGTCCGAGCGCATCGGCACTAACGACCGGGTCTGAATGACCCCCAATGTCCCTGTCTGTGTATACATGACTCAGTGTCTGTGTATATGTGGCTCAGAGTCCCTCTTTGTGTATATGTGGCTTGGTGTCCCTGTGTGTGTATACATGTCTTAGTGTCCCTGTCTGTGGATACATGACTCAATGTCCTTATCTGTGTATACATGACTGTGTCCCTGTCTGTGTATACATGATTCAATGTCTGTGTTTACGTGGTTCAGAGTCCCTCTCTGTGTATATGTGGCTCGGTGTCCCTGTGTGTGTATACATATCTCAGTGTCACTGCCTGCGTATACCTGGCTCAGTGCCACTTTCTATGTATATGTGTTTCTGTGTGTATTTACGTGTCTCAGTGTCCCTGCCTGTGCATATGAGGCTCAGTGTCCCTGTCTGTGTATACACGGCTCAGTGTTCCTGACTGTATATACACATGTCTCAGTGTCGATGTCTGTGTATATGCGGCTCAGTGTCCCTGTGTGTATACATGACTCAGTGTCCCTGTCTTTGCATACATTACTCAGTGTCCCTGTCACTGTATACATGGCTTAGTGTTCCTGACTGTGTATACATGGCTCAGTGTCCCTCTCTGTGTATATGTGGCTCAGTGTCCCTGTCTGTATATACATGGCTCAGTGTCCCTGTCTGTGTATACATGGCTCAGTGTTCCTATCTGTGTATACATAGCTCAGTGTCCCTCTCTGTGTATATGTGGCCTAGTGTCCCTGTCTATATATACATGGCTCAGTGTTCCTGTCTGTGTATACATTACTCAATGTTCCTATCTGTGTATACATGGCTCAGTGTCCCTCTCTGTGTATATATGGCTTAGTGTCCCTGTCTGTATATACATGGCTCAGTGTTCCTGTCTGTGTATACATGGCTCAGTGTCCCTCTCTTTGTACTGTATATGTGGCTTAGTGTCCCTGTCTGTGTATACATGGCACAGTGGACCTCGTTCAGACCCGGTCGCAAGCGCTGCGCACTTGCAACCGGGTTGATGTTTTGGTCCTGCGCACGCGCAGCGGCCGCACTGCATGTGCGCAAGCCCCGGAGCGGGAGAGAAACTCTCTCGCTCTGGAGCTCTCTACAAAAGGGCCGGCTGTCGATGTTGATCGACAGCTCGGCCCGTTTTGTAGGCGGGGCGGGGGGGTGACTATACAAAAGGAGGCGTTCCTGATGGAACGCTTGCCATTTTGTGGGCGGCCGCACTGACATCCGCAGTGATGTCAGTGGGGAGCTTCATGCTCGATCAGAGCAGGAAGCTCCCTGGGGCTAGCGGTTGCCGAGACCCAACCTTAGGGTCTCGTCGCAAGCCCCGATGGTCACGATGGTCTTGACCATCACGACCATCACCCTGGTTGGTCGCTAAGCTGTGGTGGTAACCCTTCTTAGCTAGCGACCAGGAGGCCGCACTAAAAAAAAGAAGAATCCGCCCTCATTCAGAGAGAGCAATTGCTTCTTGCGACCGCCTCTGAATGAGGGCCTGTGTCCCTATGTGTATACATGTCTGAGTGTCCCTGTCTGTGTATTCATGGTTCAGTTGCCGTGTGTATGTATACATGCCTCAGCGTCCCTGAATGTATATACATGGCTTAGGTGTATATGCACTAAGCCTTGGAGAGAGCTAAAGTGGATGGAGATAAAGTGCCAATCAATCAGCTCCTAACTCGCTTTACAGGCTGTGGAGGAAATGTATCCCCCAGCGATATGGGGTTTAGTGGTGCGCTGATACTACTTCTCCTCCATGTATTAATGTGGGATTGAGTGGTAAATGACAGGGGCACTATGCACCCCTGTAATTATCAGTGCTGCTATCTGCAAAATAGTGACCATTCCGACAGCTGCTGCTATCGATTTCGACAGCTGCAGCTGTCGTTGCCCTATCACCTCAGCAGGGACAGCAGTCCCTGGCTGTGGCGGCTGCTGGCTCTGGGCTGCACATGACATCTCGTGATGCTTGCGGGACATCACACATGCCCAGTGGAGCAGGCCGGGAGGTGAGACACAGCGCATCAGCACTAGGCTGATGAGCTGTGGGCTCTGGCAGGGAACGCCGGAGGGGGTAATTTTCACTCCCCCACTACCGCAAACGAGATATTCTTACATCTCATCGGTACTGCTTCCCAGAGCCGGATTTAGACCTCATGGGGCCCTATGCAGGATACCAGTTTGGGGCCCCACTCTCTCAAACTACCCTCATCACAGCCCCTCATATCCTCTCCATCACAGCCCCTCTCAATCCCCCTCATTACATTCACCTCCATCACAGCTCCTCATATCCCCTCATATCCCGTCTTTACAGCTGACCTTCATCCTAGCTCACTCATTCCTTTGCCCCCCATGGAGCCCCTCACAGCCCAGCACCCCTCATCACAGCCCCCCTCACCACAGCCCAGTCATCACAGCCCCCCTCACTCCCCTTATCACAGCCACCATATCCCTATCCCCCTCATCACAGCCCCTCCATCACATCTCAGTTCCCCCCATCACAGCCCTTCCTCATAGCCCCCTCCATCACAGGCCCCTCCATCACAGCTCCTCTCATCCCCTCTATCACGGCCCTCCATCACAGCCCCTCCTCATATCCCCTCTATAATAGCCCCTCCTCATATCCACTCTATCACAGCCCCTCCTCATAGCCCCCTCCATCACAGTCCCTCCTCATAGCCCCCTCCTCATAGTCCCCTCCATCACAGTCCCTCCTCATAGCCCCCTCCTCATAGCCCCCTCCATCACAGCCTCTCCTCATAGCCCCCTCCATCACAGCCCCTCCTCATAGTCCCCTCCATCACAGCCTCTCCTCATGGCCCCCTCCATCACAGGCCCCTCCATCACAGCTCCTCTCATCCCCTCTATCACGGCCCTCCATCACAGCCCCTCCTCATATCCCCTCTATCATAGCCCCTCCTCATAGCCCCCTCCATCACAGCCCCTCCTCATAGCCCCCTCCATCACAGTCCCTCCTCATAGCCCCCTCCATCACAGTCCCTCCTCATAGCCCCCTCCTCATAGCCCCCTCCATCACAGCCTCTCCTCATAGCCCCCTCCATCACAGCCCCTCCTCATAGTCCCCTCCATCACAGCCTCTCCTCATGGCCCCTTCCATCACAACCCCCCACTTAGACTTACCTGGTCCTGGTGGCTCCAACAGCAGCAGCAGAAGACTGGCGGCGGGGCACAGGTCTCGCAGCGACGTTGGCGGGAACCCTCCTGAGCGCTGTGGTGTGCCTGTGCAGGCAGCTGTATCACAGTGATACAGTCTGCCCGGAGGCTCTCTGGGAGTGGAGGCGGGACCGCGTGATGTCATGACGTCACGCGGTACTCGCGCAGTGCTCCTCTGGGAGCGCTGTGATCATGTAAATTCTTCGGGCAAAGGGGCTCGTCCACGGGCCCCTTGGGGCCCGCCGGGCGTCTAGGATGCCTAGCGGGAAATCCAGGCCCTGCTGCTTCCTGCTTCGCCTCGGTAAAGAGGCGAAACAGGAAGCGTTATAGCAGCATGATCCAGGCCACTACAATACATCTTCCCTGTGTTTGTAATATGACAGTAGATGATTTGGGCAGCACCGATGGTGTAATGGTTAGCATTACTGCCTCACAGCACTGAGTTTGTGGGTTCACTTCCCATAATGGCCCAAACTGTGTGGAGTTTGTATATTCTTGCTGTGCTTGCGTGGGTTTGCTCCGGTTTCCTCCCAGACTCCAAAAATATATTGGTACTGTAGGTTAATTGTCTCCTGACAAAAATTAACCCTAGTGTGTATGTGTGTGAGCAGGTAATAGGGAATCTAGATTGTAAGCTCTGCTGGGGGCAGGACTGATGTGAATGGCCAAATATTCTCTGTAAAGTGCTGCGGAATGTGTGTGCGGTATAAATAAATAACTGGTAATAATAATGATTGGTTGGTACTTTATCTCTCTCCAAGGCTTAGTACATAGAGCCCATAGACCTTAGAGGGGTATTTATCAAAGCTAGGAGAAAGATTAAATTGTGAGATAAAGTACTAACCAATCAGCTTCCAATTTACATTTTGCATGCTGTGTTTAAAATTGATAGTAGCTGATTGGTTGGTAATTTATTTTATACAATTTTATCTCTCTCCCAGCTTTGATAAATATTCCCCTTTAGTGTTCCAGTATATATAGCTCAGTGTCCTATCTGTATAAATACATTGCTTAGTGTCCTGTCTGTATATATGCATGGCTTAGTGTGTTTTTCTGTGTATATATACATGGCTGTATATACAGTATACAATGGTTCAGTACTCCTGTATATACGTGGCTCACTGTTTCTGTATACATGACTCAGTGTCCTGTCTGAATATATACATGGCTCAGTGTCCCCTGTCCTCTCTGGGTACCAGTAATGATTGTAGCGATGATGGGGAGGTGATGACGCCCCCTGGCCGCCTCTCACCCAGTAGCGGATAGTGGGGCTTTCTCTTCCCATCTGCCATCCTATAGGCTGGCTGTCTGTCACTCAGGTGGTTTCCCGATTTGATTGCTCACAGACTGTGGAGGCGGGCTGAGTCTGCAGCACTGCCCGGCGGGCGCACGGTGACCCGGAGCGGGTGTGTGCCCGTGGTGTGCCCGGTATCGGGATGATGCTAAGTCGTTTGATGAGCGGGAGCAGCCGCAGCCTGGAGCTCCCGTGTGTGTGCACTGTCCGGCTGCTGGACGACTCGGAGTATACGTGCAATGTGCAGGTGACAGCAGGGACCGGGGGGAGAGGGGGGACACGAAGGACAGCCAGGGCACGGGTGGGCCTGTGTGTGACCACCCTGTGCTGTAGCCAAGTGTCTGACACAGACACAGCCACCTGGCGTGTAACTAATTGCCGGGCACACAATGCACTTGCACATTCTTGCTGTCACCTTGTGTGCTGTAGCAAGGTGCATGACACAGAACATACATTGTGCTATAACCAGTGCCTGACACTTAGTGCACATTTATGCCTGTATGTATGTTGCACTCACACAATGTATTCTGTAATCAAATGACTCACACAACAGTTATGTATATATATCCTTGTGCCGTTCCACTCATGCAGGCTGCTTGTGTGATTTAACCATGTATGTGCTTGACATTGACATACAATTTCCATTTATTCTTGTTTGTGACTCATACTTGTGCATGTAAGAGCCAGACATGCAATACACCTGTGTTCTATAACTGACATGCTTATCACATAATGCACTTATATTCTTTTGTACCTACTCCTTGTGCATTGTAAGCAAGTGTTGACGCACGATGCACTTCTATTCCTCTGTGTACAGCCAACTTGTCTGCTACAACAACGTACCCAACACATAATGCATGTACCGTTGGGTGTTATAGTCAAGGTCTGCTTACAGTATATGTTATAAGAATCAAGTTCCTGATACACAGTGGTGTTACAAGACCCAAGTGGTATTACTATGTCTAAAAACCTTGAACAATTAATTGTTACAATTTGTATTATTTGGCAGGTAGTGATATCACTCCTGTAAAATTTATTTTTATAGTACACAGTAGAATTACAACCCCTAATACCCCTTTTACACCAGAACAAAAACTCGGGTTATTGCCGGGTAGACCAGGGTCACGGCTAAGCGCAAACAGGTCCCCGAAAAATAACCTAGATCCAGGACATGGGTTATGGGGCAGTGTAAATGGGTGACAGAAGGCATCCAAGGGAATCGGTATGAAATACTGCCGTCCGGTTCGATTCCCGGCAGCGCCTGGCCGACTACAGCAGAGTTCCCGGCAGCGGAAGCCCGACAGCGCTGGAAATCCCGATCGTGGATAGGTAAGTACTATCTAACCTAACCCCCTAACCCTCCTTCGGGGTGCCTAACCCTAACCCCCCCTTCCCCGCTGCCTAAACCTAAGTCCCCTGGGGGAGTGCCTAACCCTAAGTCCCCCCCGGGTGTGCCTAACCCTAACCCTCCCCCTAGCCTAACCCTCCCGTGGGGGTGCCTAACCCTAATTCCCCCCGGGTGCCCTAAACCTAACCCTCCCCCCCCCCCCACCCGGTGGCTGTCCGCTCGCGGCGCCCGGCATCGGGAAGCCGATTGTATACCCATCCAAGCCGGGTCCCGTTTACAGCATAGTAACAGCCGGCTCACCAGTGCTTGGAGATAATGTCATCTCCAAACGCCGGCAGAAAAGTTAACACTTGTGTGCAGTGTAAATGAGCCGAACCGGGAATAACCCGGGTTGGAACTGTAATGTGAACAGGGTCTGTCCCGGGTTGGAACCGTGTTCCAGATTTTGTTGTAAAAGGGGTATTATATGTGGCACATGATACTTTTGGAAAGAGATCATTGCTCAGGCTATCTAGCTGACCGCAAGCAAACAGATTTGGTTGCCTTTGCACAATGTGTCCCCCCATTCATGTCAGATCAAATCCCGGCTTAGATAGATTGGATTGGATCAGAATCACATTGATAACTTTCATCTTTTTTTTATGTGTAGACATCAGGCAGGAAACCCAGAAATGTAGATGAAAACAGAGAAGCCACATGTTTGGTTAGCCTAGCTCCTAAATGGTCAGATATATGTAAATTAGCCTTCACATTTAAATTGTATATCTAACCAGATGTTAATGAACATACCGAATAGTTGGATCATAAGTGCAGATATTTTAACTGGACCTATTAGTCTTTACTGCTGTAAAAACAAGTAAAAGGCAGGATTTCAGTCTAACCCGCAAGAATAGGCTATACAAGTGCAGAAAATGACAATCTCTGTATTAAATTAATATACTTTCGCTGACTGCTGTATATTAGTTTGATCTAATAATTGATTTATTTGTTTAAGCTACTTTGTTACATAATACACTTCTATTATTATTTCAGACTGAGCACAATTTTCCTGCAAGTTAACTACTATCACTTTGTCTGCTGCACAGATCACTCTTATCCTTGTGGCTTACATAGAGACTAAGGGACTCTTTGTCACTGGTGAATGCTATGAATTCTAGTCATGCATTATAACAGTGACAATAACCACTATCTGAGTTTTCATTGCACAATGTGTCTCTTTTCCTTTGCATTCTACAATAATTACTGAATCCTGAGAAACGTCCCTGTGAATCTGTTAGATATTAGATGAGTTATATGAGTATACACTATACAGTACCTTTGTGCATCTTAAACTATTAATGCAAGCTCTGTCTCTGTGTGTGTTCATACAGTGTAAAATATTTTACTATGGAATGAGAGTGCTATTTTTCTCATTAGGAAAAAAAAAAAACCCAAATATCCCCCCCCCCTCCCCAACCTGCAACTCAGGCCTCCCAACATGCCCTTCAGACCTCCCCACATGCCCCTCAATCCTCCTCACATGCCCATCAGACTTCTCCATATGCTCATCAGTCCTAACCACATATCCTCCCAGACATTATTACATGCTCATCAGACCTCTTCCACATACCAGAGTATCTTGCAGCCAACTTCATAATGCACAATTGTGGGCTCTTTAATTTTGGCTTTTGGAAAAACTACAAAACTCCCCCAATGCCTCTCAGGCCTCCTCACATGCCTTTAAACCTCCCCCCAGACATCACCACATTCTCCTCATACCTCCCCACATGTCCCCCACATGTCAATCAGACTTTCCAAAAGAGATACATGTTACTGTAAAATAACACCTCTCAACTTTTAAATAAAAACGTGTCCAAATCAGAATTGCCCAGAGTGCACCCAAACTATGCCCCATTTGAAGCAACCATTATATTAAAAATATTTTTCATGGACACTCTGCCGCTGAGAGAGCGTGCAGATTACAAGCTGTACTGCTTTGGCAGGAATTGGATTACTACAATTGCCATTGTGTCGTATTGGCTGAATTCCTTAATAGTGTAATTTTCACATTTTAAATACAACATATTAATAAAAGCTTCTGCAGGTAACATAGCAAGAACAGAGGTAGATACCTCAGGAATTTTTAATGTGCATTTGGACATTTCCAAATACAAATCTTTAAAACCTGGAACTGACCTTTGGAACTGGGCAGTATATAACCATTCCCATTTTATCACAACTATGCCCCAAATCCACTAAGGCAGTGGTTCCAAAACCTTTTGAATCACGGCGCCCTAGAGTATCAGTGTTTTCACAGCACCCCTAAGTTTAAGTTTGTTATTGACAAATTCAGAAAAAAATGAAGTAAAGTAGTAAAGTGAAGTAAATTGTGCTTATCGGTCATCCTTAGGCTCAGTTATGTGGTAGTGGACAGGTTTGTGCTTTTATTTGCCCTCATATTTACATTACATTGACCATAAATAATTTTATTTGGTGCTGAACCACCAACCTAAAGGCACCCCTGCAAGTATCCCGAAGCACCCCAGGGTGCCACGGCGTATAGTTTGGGATCCACTGCACTAAGCCAAGCCCCATTCAGTAAAGGGGACTGTCATATGAAAAACAGGACTGTTTAGGTTAAGACATTGGGGAAGATGTAAGAAGCACAGTAACAACTGAACACACTGTTGGGGGAAAAATAGCTAACAATGCACTTTTGTAGCTCTTTATTTGCTGTCCCGTGTATAGATTCCAGCTGTAAAACAGGGTGGCGATTATGTGAGCAAACTATAGTGAGCTAATTTTGAAAATAATGTACTGTGTGATTACAATAGGCACCGCTAGTAAAACAAAAGCTGCGCGTCCAGAGACTTTTGAGGCAGCAGCTGAAGAACCACAAGTTACCTGAGCTAGTTATAAACCATTATTTATTCATCAACATTTATTTATATAGCACCAGCATACTCCACGCATCTTTACAATAAAACATCACTAAACAGACAAAGGGGGAGATTGATGGCCCTGGGGTGCTGTTCTGTAACAGCACATTGCAGCAAGCAACATGACTAGTTTTTCCTCCAGCTGGGTACACGCCGAGTGGTGTGTACACAGCCGATATGTCGGCCCAACGGACTGACATATCGGATCCTTGGTACACATCAGAACAAGGTAATGAATGATGGAACGATACAATGGGGCCGCTTGCTATATCATCCGGGTGGACGTGAGGCACGGCCAACCGGACGATGTCATAAGCGGCCGCAGGAGCGCACATATTGGCCATACACACTGAGCGATGCGGCCGATATTTCGTTCCAATTCGGCAGGAAACGACATATCATGCCAACATCGCTCCAGTGTATGGCGGATATGTGTGCAGCTGAACATTGTGGCAATGTCCCACTGCACATCCTGCTGATTTGAATCACCATTAAAGAGGTAAGAGGTCCCTGTTTGCAAGTTTACAATCTGTTGGAAATATTAGTTTGATTCATTATTCAGCCAGATTGCAATGGGATAAAGCGCTTAGTGGAGCTTAGTGATCTATATGACACTGAAGGCTATTGGATGCCTAAGCAGCATACAAATTCTCCTTGTTTTGTTTGTGTGTGTATGTATATATGTATATATTTCACAACAGTAATCCCATTGTAATATAAATCACTGTGGCAGGCTATATGAGGCAGCTTTTTTTCTTTGGTTTGTTTCCTCAGGCTGCTATTATTGATTGTTGATTCACATGATGTAGTGAGCATAGAGGTTTTGGAATGCCCCTCTGTGCTATGTTTGCTACCCCTGCCATCTTATGTGTCTTGCCACCATAATTGGTTTTCCTCCAGAGAGATTTTGAAAAGGGGATAGTGATTTGCAGAAGGATAGTTAAACAGGTACCTATGTGGTTTGCTGCCCTAATTATGGCAAAAATACCATTGTGGAAACAGTAGCCTCCCTTGTGTCACCTGTCATCTTGGAGTTTCTCTGTAGAATATGTTGGATATTATCCAACATATTTCCATTAATGCCTCCTGTTCCTAATTGCTGAAGTTTTAACAATTTGTCATTCATAAACCAAATAGATACACTTATATTCATAGGAAAAAGCAAATGCTTCAGCGTATCTCCACTGTGATATACTTAATACTATCCTATGTTACCAACTAATTAGATAATGTATTTTTAGATGGTTAGACTCTGTGTAGTTGGCAATAATTGTGTTCCTTTAGTATGTGAGTGGACATCACAAGGCTGAATAATAGTATAATCGAATTTAGAAAAGTCCAGAGACAAGAAATATTACACACCTTCTGCTTTCCCTTGTCTAAAATTGAACAAGGGATGAGAGGGAAGTGAATAATATCTCCAGAGAAACAACAGACAAAGGTCCTGATTTATGAGCGCTCGCTCTGAATCAGGGCGGATTTTTGTAATAAAAAAATCCACCTCCAGGCCGCTCGCATAGCTGTGGGTGGCCACCCACAGCTTGTGCGGGCGGCCTGGCGATGGTCGCGATAATTGTGGTAGGGTCTCGTCCACCGCAAGCCCCAGTGAACTTCCTGCTCTAATAGAGTAGGAAGTTCACTACTGACATCACATGTGATGTCAGTAGGGCCACCCACAAGCTGCAGGCATTTCCGTTTGCGCAGCCACCCCCCCAACCTGCCTACAAAACGGGGTGAGCTGTCGATCAACATTGACAGCCACCCCGTTTTGCTGCGAGCCCCGAGTGAGTGAAGTTTTTACTCGCTCCAGGGCTCGCACACGCGCAGTGCGCATGCGCACTGCCTGACCATCGACCCACTTGAGAGCGCTATGCGCTCGCGAGCGGGTCTGAATCAGGCCCAAAGTGCTTCTACTGTCCCCTCTCCTGACAGTGTCTCCCCTCTGTTGCTATTAAAGCATTGCAGAGGGGGAGTATCAGTCCGGCTTGGATGAGAGAGCGCTGGAGTAATAGAAAGGAAAGATACCTCGTGTGTGAATTAAAGCAGGAGTGCAGCTGCCGCTGGTGTATCAGCTGGGCTGTTTGGAACAAACAGACCCGTCGAATAGGACGCGCGTTTCGCCTCAACAGGCACCGAGGATTGTGCCGTTTAAGACCATGATGTTGGTTTAGATTATTATTCCTATTACTATTTCTGTTTACTTTATATAAATGACTATGAATGACTAGTATGGACTCTAGAAAAAAACTTTGCTTTACAATATGGTTAAATTATATAGTTAGCGATCTAACCACCAAACGATGCAAGATACTTTGTTTGGCCGTTTGTTAGATTGCACAGTGTATATGCACTAGATCGTTTGATCGGGAGTTCAAGGGAAATCTTTGACGACATTGCATCGTTTGCATGTCGTCTAGTGTATACCTAGCTTATGGGGGAGAGTTATCAAACCTTCTAAGTAGGTGGCAACTATGTATTTCTTACAAGGCTTCCTATAGTGCAATTCCCATTTAGAACACTGGATTTCACTAAACAGAAGGCTGCATCTAAAGCATATTTGCCTACTCACCTGGGTTGTCAGTGAGTTGTCCGGCAGCCCAGAATCAGTAGAACGCTATCCGGCACTTCAGGGTTAGTAGAACGTTGTCCGGAACCCAAGGGTCAGTAGACCATCCTCCCAGATCCACTGGGGAAGTGGGCAGTTTTATGGCCTGAAACTTCCACTCACACTGAATCCTATCATTATGGCTCCTCCCTACCCCCTTGTTCTACATTTTGAGTAATTGCACAGCAGGGGTGCATGGTGGTGATGCTAACTTCCCCTTTTTATTTAAAAAGTAGGCGAGTATGGTCTAATGATGGCCATACACTAATACGACCAGCATAAGATAAGATTCATCTTACGATTTCCCTTGAACTCCCCGGCAGCTCCCTGGCAGTCCCGGCCGCACGATTAACACAATGTACATACGATCTCACGATACAATCTATCTGCAGCTTAGGAGGGAAGGCCATTGCAAGAACACACTTTTCTTCAAAGTGTAACTCAAATGACGCCGGTCGGACGAACGCTGCATCGCATGGACAAATACACGGCACGATCTGCATACGATTACGATAGATAATGTGGGCTGCACATCTGATCATACGATACTTTTTAAGAGCGGCGGGAGCGCAAATCGGATGGTATCCTACCTAAATACTACACGATTTCGACACAATTCATCGTACGACACGTCTAAAATCGGGCAATCGGCCTGAAATCGTGCTAGTGTATGGCCAGCATAAGGCCCTCTTGCTACATTATTATTTATTAAATCTTAAATCTGACTCGGTAGCTATATATCTATTCACTTATTTCCCCATTTTACTTCCACACAGAAAAGGTGACGGTTGTTTTATTTAGTGATTTTAAAAGCCGGAGTAGATTAATGAATTGATCTGTGTGATACCTGGTGGCAAAAGATGAAGGGCAGCTCTCATGTTTTTGTTTTGAGTCAGTGTAGGGACTGGCTAGTAGGGGAGACTTTGACGTAGTTTCCCGGCTAAGCAATTCATTGCAATACGTTGCAACAAACATTCCCTGAATTGAATTGAATTGACAGTTTGGCGTGTAATTAGGTAAGTGCACAGAATGTATGATTTTTTAAAATTTAAATGGTGTGGTCACGTACCTCAGGCACTGCGTAACTATAGAGGGTGCAAGGGGTGCGCTTGCTGTGGGGCCTGGCGGCTTAGGGGGCCCACCGGACCAGCAAGCAGTAACCCCCTGCACCCTGCCAAGTACATTGCCAATTTCATTTTTAATCAGGCTCCGGTCGCAAGCCAATAGGAACTCACGGACCAGCGGCGGCTGCTGGTCCGCAAGTTCTGATTGGCTCGTGACCGGCACCTGATTAAAAATGACATTGGCTCTCCTCTGATACGTGTAAGAGAAGCTGGGAGGACACGTGGCTATGATGACATCCCCGGAACATGGGCACGCCTCCTGCCAGCTTCAGTGAGGAGAGATGGAGCAGTAAGTAGTGCGGGGCTGTAGGGTGGTGGTGGGGGGGCTACAAGGAGCTTAGGAAGACCTATGGGAGCCCCATAGCAACATTTCTTCGGGGCCCCCATATATCTGGTTATGCCCCTGTGTGTGTGTGTATATATATATATATATATATATATATATATATATATAAAATGTGTGTGTGTGTGTCATTTATTTTTATTTTTTTTACCTCCATCCAGAAAAGGTGACAACAAGTCACAGTTTTAAAATTTTGTCATTTCAAAAGCTGGAGTGGACAAAAAAATGATACCTGTCAAATACATATAGTGGAAGCAGCCATTGTGAGCAGAGGGCCTGATTCAGAGCCGGACACTCTTTAAGAGCGCTCGCTCTGAATCAGGGTGTTTTTTTTGTTGTTGTTGCGGACTCTTGGCCGCTCGCTAAGCAGTAACCCACCATCGATCCGCTTGCGAGTGCTATGCGCTCGCGAGCGGGTCTGAATCAGGCCCAGAGTACATATTCATGGTAGTGCAGCCTGTCAAATCAATAGGACGCTAAGGTACATGGGAACAGTGATATTATTGTTCCTCGGTGATATCACTCACTATTTCTTAGTTAGCTGATAGTCTGCATTCTCATAATAATTAATGAATCGAGTTACAACATGGCTCTCTCCTCAATGTGTAGGCAACATATACAATTTAAGTGTAATAAAACAACTATAGCTGTGAGTATCACTCCATATAATAGCCGTACCTCCCTCATAAAATCTCTGATGTTTCCCTTCTGAGATGGGATCATGGAGGGAGGAGGTACAGGTTTGGTGATAATAAGGAGAGTGGCGCAGGGATGTGTTTCTTCGTTATCACAGGAATTAGTCAGGGTGAATTCTATTAACAGCAGCATGAGGTGAATCTGTAGCTGGAGCAGGCTTCACAGGCAGAGAGAGACTCAAATAAACCAGAGCTGAGGGAATAAAGAAATTAAATGACTTGATGAGAAATCTGTGTTCTTTCATCAGACACTTTCTTTCTGTGCAACGTCTCTGGGGATATGTGCTAAAGTAAATGCTATTTTATAGGGTAAATATGCTCCTGAAATGAAGATAAAACAGGCATATCGTTGAAGAAGCTCAGAAAAGCCTTGGCCACTATCATATGTAAGACTCTAATTACTGGCATTAGCAAACATCATATTAGACATAATATGGCAGCTTGTTCTATTACAGGACATTAAATACGGGTGGAAATTATCAATTATTTGCCGTTACATTGTTATTTAATATGCTATGGATTCATACTATATCAAACGTGAGCAACCTGTGCTGGACTGCCTAATGTGGAGCCCCGATTTACAGCCACCTCTGCTTGGCAGTGCCTACTGGGACTTGTAGTACAGCTATCAATTGATTACCTCTTATACTCAGCTTTTGTCTGAGATAAATCATAGTTGTAGATGATGACTTGTGGCTTATTGAGGGAGCTGATATGGTATGTCAGTACATAGCAGGAAGTTATTGTAATGCCACATACAGTCTTATGGCTCATGCCATGCCGCTGTTTCCTTGCTATGAGATTATATAGCCCATTCAAGCACACAACAAAATCAGACCCGCTCAATTTAACCCAGAGCCTGCAGGTCCTTTGTTTAGAATTGATAGGGAGAATGAGGCAGGATCGAGGCAGAAAGGTTTTTAACCCTGTAATCACCAGACCTCTAAGAGCATGTCTGGTAAACATTTACTATTAATAGTATCAATTGTTTATTACGTTGTGTTTGGTTTGATTCATACTAATAGTCATTTTAACTGGGACTTTTACTTATTTATTAGCTGAGCGCCTCATAATTTCAGAGAACCACCTCAGCAGATTTCTGGAAATGCCTTTCACCGACCGTTCCCCTTTTGACATGGGCTTGGCTACAGGCCCTATATATAGTTCCACCCTTGATACCAGCAATAGCCACCAGAGCCTTATAAAACATGACATGCTTTAGCAGAGATGGAATTAACATTTAGCATTAGACAGAATACTGTAGCTCTGTGCCTAGGGGAGGAAGAGGCATAATTTTCCCTGCTCTGTGCATAAGTAAAAAATGTTTTCACTTTCTTTCATCTGCACAGACAAATGAACTGACAGTATGAGAAAAATCAACCCATGAGTATTAATCTGAGGAGATGCTAGTGATACTCCGTGATAGAGCGCTCAGTGTAAAGAGGTGTTCTTAGTAGATAATGTGGTGCTTAGGAAGGGTTGTATGCCCACAGGCTCCAATTATTCCATTTGCTCTGTGTTTTAGTAGGCCTGAGACAAGCTCGGAACAGGATAATGCAATGGAGTTTTCATTTCACATTAAATAAAATCCATGTCTTCTTCTTTGAAACATTGATATTTAATATAGACCACTACTGGCCTTTTGAAAAGGATAGCATTATAAAGAAAAGGCATATGATGTAATTATTATACTTAAAAATGTACATTTCTTGAGTTAAAACACTTAGAAAAACATGCAAAGGGACAGTGTTCTCGGCCCAAATGTAGTCATAAGAATACAGAATAACTACAGTATTTATAACCTGATGAGGTACATGTAGTGCAACTACAGCAGAAATGCTCAATACAGAGAGTTGTCTTAAATAAATTATAAAATGTATTCCTTATATTAAAACATCAAATATAAAATGCAACAATATAAAATATATGATAAAAAATAAATTAAATAGAAATCCCCACACTGTATTTGTATACATAAGTAGTAAAGCCACAGTAAAATTGCATGGATAAGTTTAAGCCTCAGGACAGTAATGTAATGTATTATTCTCTGTAATAAGGAACTCTTGTTGAATGTTTGTCCACTGTAAAATCAGTGTTCTAGAGCCAGTCCCACAGTAATGTATATACTGACAGTATTAAGAAGTGCAGTGCTGAAATTTCCTCCTGTAAATCGCTTGGTGTGAAAAGAGATAGTAATGTGTTACCGTATATACTCGAGTATAAGTCGACCCGAATATAAGCCGAGGTACCTAATTTTACCACAAAAAACTGGGAAAACTTATTGACTCGAGTATAAGCCTAGGGTGGGAAATGCAGCAGCTACTGGTAGTAATCCCCCCTCTGGTACTGCCCCCAGTAGTAATCCCCCCCTGGTAGTGCCCCCAGTAGTAATCCCCCCCTGGTAGTGCCCCCAGTAGTAATATCCCCCCCTGGTAGTGCCCCCAGTAGTAATATCGACCCCTGGTAGTGCCCCCAGTAGTAATACCCCCCTGGAAGTGCCCCCAGTAGCAATATCCCCCCCTGGTAGTGCCCCCAGTATTAATCCCCCCCCTGGTAGTGCCCCCAGTAGCAACATCCCCCCTGGTAGTGCCCCCAATATTAATCCCCCCCGGTAGTGCCCCCAGTAGCAATATCCCCCCCTGGTAGTGCCCCCAGTATTAACCCCCCCTGGTAGTGCCCCCAGTAGCAACATCTTCCCTTGTAGTGCCCCCAGTATTCCCCCCCTCCCTGGTAGTGCCCCCAGTAGCAACATCCCCCCCCTGGTAGTTCCCCCATTATTAATCCCCCCCCTCTGGTAGTTCCCCCATTATTAATCCCCCCCTCTGGTAGTGCCCCCAGTAGCGATATCCCCCCCTGGTAGTACCCCCCGGTAGTAGCCCCCCCAGTAGAAAGAAATGTAAAAAAAAAACACTTACCTGTAACCCCGCTCCTGGTCCCGACGCTGCTACAGGCTCCTCCGCCGCTTTGCATAATGGGAGAGACGTCGTCATGACGACGTCTCTCCCATTACCCACTGCGGGAGCCGGAAGATGGCTCCCGCAGTGGGAGCAGCAGTAGCCGCTGAGAGTCTGACAGACTCTCAGCGGCTGCTGATTACACCAAACACATAGCTGCCGGCTCCGGCGGCTGTGTGTTTAGCAGTGTGTAGTGCTGACCGAACTCCGTCCGGTCAGCGCTACACACGCGGTGCAGGCTGTGTCACAGTGACACAGTCTGCACCGCGGCCCGCATGGTACGCTACTCAGCAGCGTACCATGCGGGCATGACTCGAGTATAAGCCGAGGGGGTGCTTTTTCAGCACAAAAAATGTGCTGAAAAACTCGGCTTATACTCGAGTATATACGGTAGTTACCATAGAGTGGACACCAAAAGCATTGATCTTCCCATTTGATTGTAAAATAACTTCACCCAGGTCTTGTAGTGATTTCATCTTTAGACACAGTTCAAACCCACTTTCTAGCAGGCGTTCGCACGCAGGCAGCTGATGTTTGCATTCTGCACATGCGTACGCATCACAATACGCATGCGCGAACCAGTGTGAGCGATCGGGATGCTTTCGCTCGCTTCGCATAGACAGCCCGGCTGAATGAGTGACAGGACAAACCGTTTGTGGGTGGTAACAGGGGCAGGCCACTGGAAATGGGGGAGTGGAGGTGCGAACGCAGGCATGCCTGAGCGCCTTAACGCCGTTTCAGAGGCGTGCATAATTAACAGGGAGCATCATAGTACACGTCGCCTAGTTGTATTTCACTATGAAGTGCTCGTAGTGCTTGCGGTAGGGTATAGTCAACCACAGGCGCTGCGTTCACTTCCGATGGTCCTCGATGTAACGATGGTTACATATACTTCCTGGAGATGATGTGCCTAAGTGGGCATGTTAGGACAGGCTGGAGGGCGTCTGCATACACAGGGTGATCGTACGCCAAGACATAGTGGGCGTGTTGATGCCTTGCCGTGCGATCACCTACCTTGCCGTCACTTAGCTGAATTTGCATATGCATCGAGCGAGTGTACGCATCTTGCGAACGGGTCTGAATCAAGCCCAATGTTTCCAAATCATTGATTATTAGAAGAAGTTGTAAGTTAGCAATCTTGGCAATCTTGACCAGAGCTGGATTAAGGTTTTAGAAGGTCTGGGGCACTTAGGACTGAGGGGCACATGGATTGGGTCCTTGTGTTAGGCATGTACATGAAAAGGGACATGGTCACACATCACGCTGATGTACAAATCTTCCCTAGCTGCTGGGCTGTCCCGAGCCTCCTGTGCACAGCTGGTAAGAGTCTTCCCTCCCTACCCTTCCTCCATTTGAGACAGTGCAGCCCACGGGTGGGAAAGTACTGGAAAACCAGGACTGTCCTGCCAAAAACGGGATGGTTGGGGGGTATGCCTACATACATAGTCACACACATATACATACATACAGACACACACATACATAGTCACACATAAATACAGTCACACACCTATATACATACATACATACATATACAGTTACACACATGCACATATATATAACACACCAAACATACATTTATACAGGCAAACATGTGTACACATACATAGTCACACACATATATACAGTCACATACATACATGCATAGTCACACACTTAAACACATACATACATACTGTACACAGATACAGACAGTGCCCCCTCCTTGAGTCTTTCCTGTCTTAAAGGCTGGCCACTGGATAGTCCTCATCACTATGGGTCTGCAGCAGCTCATCCCCTCCTCTCTACCATGCTGCTGCCACTGACTGTACAGTGGCCCTGATTCAGAGCCGGACGCTCTGACAGAGCGGTTGCTCTGAATCAGGGCCGTCCCTCCTACCTTTTGGAGCGGCCTCCTGGCCGCTCGCATAGCTGTAGGTGACCTTGCGGTAGGGTCTCGCCGCCGCAAGCCCTGGAGTGCTTTTGGCTCTATCAGAGCCAAAAGCACTCTCACTGACATCACTAGTGATGTCAGTGGGGCCGGCCCCAGACGGTAGGCATTCCCATGGGAACGCCTCTGTTTGGGCAGCCACGCCCCTGGCACGCCCACCAAAGGGGGCGTGCTGTCAATCACCATCAACAGCACGCCCCCTTTGGTGCGAGACCCATAACGACGGCCTGGCCGTCGTTATTCGGGTTTCACGCATGTGCACGACGGAGCCGCCTCCGTCGTGCGCATGCGCACTTGGGCAACATCGACCCGCTTGCGAGCACTCAGCACTCGCGAGTGTGTCTGAATTAGGCCCAGTGCTCCCTGCTTGAACTCCATCTCCCTCTTCTCTTCTCCAGCTTGCAGTGCAGTCCTGTTCTGCACTGTAGCTGTAATTAAAGAATGGGGAGCCCCCAGAGAGTGCCCTATACGTCAAGGGAGAAAGTTTGCTAAGTATTGCCGGCCATAGCTTCCACCTCCCTATTTAGAAAAGATTGCAGGTTGGAGTAACAGAAAAAAAATCAATGAAACAAGCTTTGTTCCTTTATTACTTTTTATTTACTTTTCATATTTATCTGTATTTTAAAAAAAATTATAATTTTAGTAGTTGTGTATGGTCCCTAAAGCTGTCTACCATATCGCTCCACGCCAATATCACTGAGGCAGCTGAGTTCCGCGCATCTACCTTAGTAAAATTGTATTCTTAAATTGTTATGATAAAAATCGTGGTTATTGCCACTGCTTAGTAAATAGACCCTTTTTCTGCTTGCTAATGTGTTTCAATAACTTTAATTGTCTAAAAAAAAAATGTGCAGCCATACACTGCAACACTCCCAAGTTTCCTGATTGCGACTGCTGATAAAAAACCCAGAACAGAAGTATACATGGTTGGAGAATTGTATACAAGATTACTAATCTTTCTGTTACCATACATCCCAGTAACACTTTGCAGTCCTGTTACATTTCCCTGAGCTGCTATAGAAACACAGAACTTTATTTACAGCAATGTTTTAATTAGCTGGAAATAACATCTCCCAAAGCTCCATACTTCCATTTTCCACACACTCATCCTGATCAATTGCTCTCAGGAACAATCATAAGTCTTTCCTGCTCCCATTCACTACAGACTAATGGTTGTAGCTTCTCACAGATCTCAGTCAGTGCTTTGTTTTTCAAAAAAGTCTTTTTTTTTGTCTCCTTAAGTCAGATAATGGGGCTAATTGTTGGCTCCAACCTATTTAATTAAGTCCTGCATCCTGCACTTTAAGCCCTTAAAGGGTGCACTGTCCCTCACACCTTCAGGAGCTGCAGGAGACCCATAGATTCCAGCATTTTACATGGAATCTATGGTTTACTTTGCGTTGCCCGAGGGTTTACCACGCAGGGAAATGCAGAACAATTTAATAGCTTCGGGTGTTAAACCCACAGCTTTTCCCCGAACGGTAAACCCCGCACCTAATTGGATATGCCCCAATATCTTTGTAATTTTAAGTACAGATACATTTCTGATATTATGTAATTGCGTATATGTGTTTTATATATATATATATATATATATATATACAGTCAGGTGCATAAATATTGGGACATTGACAGAATTTTCATATTTTGGCCTCTATTCACCACCACAATGGCTTTGAAATGAAACAAACAAGATGTGCTTTAACTGCAGACTTTCATATTTAATTTGAGGGTAATTACATCCAAATCAGGTGAACGGTGTAGGAATTACAATGGTTTCTATATGTGCCTCACACTTTTTAAGAAGACAAAAGTAATGGGACTATCAGCTCAAAAGCTATTTCATGGACAGGTGTGGGCTATTCCCTCGTTATTTCATTATCAAATAAGCAG
The DNA here is from genome assembly GCA_031769625.1 of Taudactylus pleione. Classification (NCBI taxonomy): domain Eukaryota; kingdom Metazoa; phylum Chordata; class Amphibia; order Anura; family Myobatrachidae; genus Taudactylus; species Taudactylus pleione. The sequence continues at coordinate 26,338,169 of JAUIMM010000555.1, forward strand.
GTAAAAGGTCTGGAGTTGATTCTAGGTGTGACATTTGTATTTGGAATCAGTTGCTGTCGACTCTCAATATGAGATCCAAAGAGCTGTCACTATCAGTGAAGCAAGCCATCATTAGGCTGAAAAATCAAAACAAACCCATCAGAGAGATAGCAAAAACAATAGGTGTGGCCAAATCAACTGTTTGGAACATTCTTAAAAAGAAAGAACGCATCGGAGAGCTAGCAACACCAAAAGACCCGGAACACCACGGAAAACAACTGTGGAGGATGACAGAAGAATTATTTCCCTGGTGAAGAAAAACCCCTTCACGACAGTTGGCCAAATCAAGAACACTCTCCAGGAGGTAGGTGTATATGTGTCAAAGTCAACAATCAAGAGAAGACTTCACAAGAGTGAATATAGAGGATTCACCACAAGATGTAAACCATTGGTGAGCCTCAAAAACAGGAAGACCAAATTAGAGTTTGCCAAACAACATCTAAAAAAGCCATTACAGTTCTGGAACAACATCCTATGGACAGATGAGACAAAGATCAACTTGTACCAGAGTGATGGGAAGAGAAAAATATGGAGAAGGAAAGGAACTGCTCATAATCCAAAACATACCACCTCATCAGTAAAGCATGGTGGTGGTAGTGTCATGGCGTGGGCATGTATGGCTGCCAATGGAACTGGTTCCCTTGTATTTATTGATGATGTGACTGCTGACAAAAGCAGCAGAATGAATTCTGAAGTGTTTCGGGCAATATTATATGCTCATATTCAGTCAAATGCTTCAGAACTCATTGGACGGCGCTTCACAGTGCAGATGGACAATGACCCGAAGCATACTGCAAAAGCAACCAAAGAGTTTTTTAAGGCTAAAAAGTGGAATATTATGTAATGGCCAAGTCAATCCCCTGACCTGCATCCAATTGAGCATGCATTTCACTTGATGAAGACAAAACTGAAGGGAAAATGCCCCAAGAACAAGCAGGAACTGAAGACATTTGCAGTAGAGGCCTGGCAGAGCATCACCAGGGATGAAACCCAGCGTCTGGTGAAGTCTCTGCCTTCCAGGCTTCAGGCTGTAATTGCCTGCAAAGGATTTGCAACAAAGTATTAAAAAGTTAAAGTTAGATTTAGGATTGTTTAGTTTGTCCCATTACTTTTTGCCCCTTAAAAAGTGGGAGGCACATATAGAAACCGTTGTAATTCCTACACCGTTCACCTGATTTGGATGTAATTACCCTCAAATTAAATCTGATAGTCTGCAGTTAAAGCACATCTTGTTTGTTTCATTTCAAAGCCATATTTTGTTATGTATGCAGTATGTTTACACCAAAACGTCAAAGAAAGCCTATTACCACTTTGATAAAGAAGGCTTATAATATGTACTTAGACTGTGCTTTTGGTGACCAGGATAAAATCTGGGCACCCCATATGTTTTGCATTATCTGCGCAACAAATCTTACAGAATGGTTGTAAGGAAATAGCCGTATGATGGCAATCGCTGTCCCAATGGTATGACGTGAGCCTAAGGACCACTGTGCTGACTGTTATTTTTGTCTAACTAGTATTGCTGGGCATTCCAGTAGAACTAAACACACTATCAAATATCCCGACGTGTCTTCAGCACTAAAATCTGTGCCTCATGGAGAAGGGCTGCCTGTTCCATGTGTGTACCAGTAAATCAGGGACATCAGAGGAAAGCGAGTTAGAAGATACAGAAATTACAGCAGAGTATCACTCCAAAACTTAATACAGATCACTTAAATGATTTTGTTTGAGACTTAAAACTGTCAAAACAACAAGCCGAACTTTTGGGTTTTAGGTTGCAACAGCAGAACCTTCTGGCTCAAGGTATGACATTTTCAAGTTTTAGAACAAGAAACTTTTCATTGGTCACATTTTTTGAAAAGAAAAATTCAATGTGTGTGTGTACTGATGATAATGGTTTAATGATTGAGTTTGGTGTTCAGCACAATGCTACTGAGTGGCGACTGTTTATTGATTCCTCATAGAGTAGTCTGAAAGCAGTGTCATTCCATAATGGGAGCAAACTCCCTTCAGTGCCTCTGGCCTATGCAGTGGACATAAAAGAAATGTATGAAATTATGGCTGTGTTATTGGAGAGAATCAAGTATAAGGATCATGGATGGAATCTTGTTGTGACCAGCGGCGGCTCCTTACCTGTCTGGTCGGGGGGTCTGCACGTCATAGGCTGCAGTTTGTGCAACCCTCTCCTCCCTGCCATCCTGTGATTGACAGCTAATGTCACTATGAGACATGGCTTAAGTCCGGTGACAGCAAGGGTAGGGGCCTAAATAAGGGGGCATGGCTTAAGTCCGGTGCTGCTAGCAAGCAGGCTGGCTTCTAGGGACTGCATCAGCTGCAGACCCTAGAAGCCAGATAGGGCTGCCGTTATGGCAGGGAAGTAGCTTCCCATAGGAAGCACTCTCTCTGCTATGGCAGTCCCAGGGGGAGAAAACACCTCTCCCTGGGACTGCCTGTCTGGCTGTGATTAGCAGGGAGTGCTTCCAATAAGAAGTCACTGCCACTGCTGGGCAGTCCCTGCGGGTGGCAGAGTTTGCTGGGGGGACTGCAGTCCTGCAGCGCCTGGGTAAAATCCGCCACTGGTTGTGACTTAAAGGTAGTTGCACTGCTGGTAGGTTTGCAAGGTGGATTCACAAAGTACTGCTGTTTTCTGTGTTTATGGGAAAGCAGAGACACTAAAAATCACCTATATTGAGAAACCTATATTGCTGGAGAGAAACGTCAAGTACACTCCATTGGTTGAGCCGCATAAAATCATTTTACCTCCGCTTCACATTAAGTTGGGTATAAGAAAGAAATTTTGTAAAAGCTCTAGATAAAGAAGGCCAGGCTTTCCGCTTTCTACATGAAAAGTTTCCGAAGTTAAGAGAAGCAAATCTAAAAGAAGGCATATTTGCTAGCATATTTAATGCTAAATTGACGGAAACTGAGGGTCTCATTCAGACCCGCTCGCAAGCGCTGAGCACTCGCAAGCGGGTCGATGTTGAGGCTCTGCGCATGCGCAGCGGGCATACTGCGCGTGCGCAAGCCCCGGAGCGAGAGAAAAATTCTCTCGCTCCGGGGCTCACTACAAAAGGGGCGGCTGTCGATGGTGATCGACAGCTCACCCCGTTTTGTAGGTGGGGTGGATGGCCAAACGGAGGCGTTCCCGAAGGAACCCCTGCCGTTTGGGGGCTGCCCCACTGGCATCACTCGTGATGTCAGTGGTGAGCTTCTGGCTCTATTAGAGCCGAAAGCTCACTGGGGCTTGCGGCAGACAAGACCCTACCACAAGTGTTTCGTCGCAAGCCCCGATGGTCGCGATGGTCTTGACCATCGCGACCATCAACCTGGCCGCTCGCTAAAGCTGTGGGTGGTCACCCACAGCTTAGTGAATGGCCCGGAGGCCGGCTCTTTATAGAGAAGCGGCCACTCTCATTCAGAGCTAGCGCTCGCGTTTTGCGAGTGGCTCTGAATGAGGTCCTGTGTCTGCTGCTTGGTCCTCCTTCAAGGCTGCTGTGTCCATCATGAATGAACTATTGGAAAACTACAAGTATATGGGTTGTAGAATGTCACTTTTTGCATTCCCATCTAGACTTTATCCCTGACAACCTGGGTAGTGTAAGTGATGAACAGGTGGAACGTTTTCACCAAGACTTTCTGACAATGGAGCACCGCTACCAAGGACCAGGGGTGTATCTACCCATTGGCCAGGATGGCACTCGCCAGGGGCGCCGGCCAAGGGGGGGGCGCCATCCGGGGTGCCTCCCGTGGCCAGGGGTAGAATCAAGACAGGGCCGCTAGGACTGCAGTCCCGGCTACGCCCCTGGGACAGCAGCGATGAGGCGCACATGACTTCATGCGAGCCTTGTTAAAAATAAAAAAAAGCTTTATTTATTCTATGTACCAGGCAGCCACCGGCAAGCGATGGCGGCTGCCCGGACCTTGACATCTAGGAACTTCCTAGATGTCAAGGTCTGGGCAGCCGCTGTCGCATACCGGCGGCTGTCTGGTAGGTACATAGAATAAATAAAGGCTCGCGTGATGTCATGTCGTCATGTGCGCCTCATCGCTGCTGCTGCTGCACTGAGGAGCCACTGAGTCACATGCTGAAGTTTGTAAGTATTTGTGGGCTTTGGGGGGCCGGTGGCTGGATGGTGGGGGCCAGGGACTGGAGCCGGGGGCTGGATGCGTGGGGCCAGGGACTGGAGCAGGGGGGACAGGGACTGGAGCCCCACATTACAGGCAGGCTAATGGCTGGGGAGAGAAGGGGGGGTCGACTGGGGAGACAGGAGGGTGATGACTGGGGAGACAGGAGAGTGATGGCTGGGGAGACAGGAGGGGGGTGACTGGGGAGACAGAAGTAGGATGGTGGGGCTGGGGAGACAGGAGAGTGATGGCTGGGGAGACAGGAGAGTGATGGCTGGGGAGACAGGAGGGGGATGACTGGGGAGATAGAAGTGGGATGGTGGGGCTGGGGAGACAGAAAGGGATGGCTGGGGAGACAGGAGGGGGATGTTGGGGCTGGGGAGACAGGATGGGGATGCTGGGAGACAAAAAGGGGGCTGCCTGAAGAAACAGGCCCTGATTCAGAGCCGGACGCTCTGACCAGAGCACTCGCTCTGAATCAGGGCCCTCCTCCATTAAAATGGAGCGTTCTCCTGGACGCTCATATAGCTGTGGGTCACCACCCACAGCATATACGAGCGTCCAACAAGATGGTCGCGATGGTCTTGACCATCGTGGCCATCGGACTTGCGAGTGAAACCCTGTGGTCGGGTTTCTCAACCACAAGTCCTGGAGTGATTTTGGCTCTATCAGAGCCAAAATCACTCCCACTGACATCACTAGTGATGTCAGTGGGGCCGGCTTCAGACGGTAGGAACGCCTCCGTCTGGCAGGCACGCCCCGGCACGCCCACCAAAGGGGGCGTGCTGTCAATCAACATCGACAGCACGCCCCCTTTGGTGCGAGACCCGGAGCGATGGAAAGTCCTTCGCTCACCGGGTCTCGTGCATGCGCACGACGGAGCTCCCTCCATCGTGCGCATGCGCAGTGGGGACCATCGACCCACTTGCGAGCGTACTGCCACTCGCGAGTGGGTCTGAATGACCCCCAGAATGGGGTGCTGGCTGATAAAACATGGGGGTTGGTTGGGGATACAGAAGGAGGATTGGCTGTAGAGACGTTATAAGTACAGAGTAATTATTCAGAAAATATGGGGGGAGGGGGCGCCAGTCCATTACTTTGCCAGGGGCGCTCGGACCCCTAGATACACCCCTGCCAAGGACGCTGGGACCCTACAATGATGGGGGGGGGTGCTGGGATCCTACAATGATGGGGGGCTATTGCTAGTTCCTTTTTAGAGAGACCAAAGAGACACTGTACAAACGGAAAGCGCCAACATCCTATTTCCCTAAGCCAAACTGACTTTACATTTTATCTTTTATTAACAATTACACTACAGCTAATTTGGATTGTTAAGAGTTCTGAAATGTAGTGTCTGCAGTTTTTAAGTGTTTCTGTAGTTTTATTAGTATTTTATATATGAATATGATGAGAATATTTCAGTTCTATAGAGATTAATTGAAATTTTCACTTCTGTGGGTGACAACATGAGAGTGGTCAGAGGAGGATTGCCAGACAGAAAGGTTGCAACAGTGGTATCCAGAATAGGGTGTGGTATACAAGTTTGATGTTCATAATTTCCGAATGTCGACATGGTCTGAATGTTGATGGGGTCTCCATGTCTACATTTGAAATGCTGAATGTCGACACTGACATAATGTCAGTAAGTCAACAGTACTATTCCCTAACCATAACTATAATATAGACATGCATAATGTCAACTTTTTTTTGTCAATATTGACATGTTGTTTGTCGACATGTTGACATTCTGAATGAAGATGTCGACTTACTTAATATCGACAATGTGACTGCATACCCCAGTAGCAACTTTTTTTAGTGTTGTCGAGATTCGGGATGCTACATGGCCCGAAGAGGATGTGACAATATTGCACTGCCAATTTGCAAAGCACTGGGAACTTCCTTAAATACCCTGGGCTAGCCAGGGATTGGATAGTGGAGTCAGGTGACAGCAGATTGGGATTCCATTGGCTGTGAGTTAGTCAGGACGCTGTCAGTGGGAGAGCGATGAGCAGCGCTCAGACTTACTGCTGCTCTGGCTGGCAACCACCAGTGAGTCGGAATAGTGGGACCCGGTGTGGCTGCGGATAATGAATGGGGACAAGGGTTGTGACACTAAGAATGGGAGTCACAAGATTCAAACACAAATTGATAGTCATGAGCTCATCACCTTTAAAATAAAATAAAACTTAACAGTCAATAACGACTACAAGAACCATTCAGCATAGAGGTGGCTCATTGGAGATACTCTCACTAGTCATACACGCAGAACCCCTAGGTTCCCTAGAAATAGATCACCACAAGTAATTGATTTTTCTTCTACTCAATCATCATCAGAAGGTTATTTCATTGACCCCCGCCCATCCAGTGGTGCTTTTTTAGATCATGTCTCAAGATCTTAGGCCCTGATTCAGAGCCGTTCGTTAACAGCAGTACGCTCGTTGCGTTCCGATGTTGAGTAACCGCGCATGCGTCGGTGTTACACTGCGCATGTGCGTACGGCAGATTGCAAGTTTTTTTTATCTCGTTCGGCAAATAGCATACAGGAAGTGACATGTCAAATGTGATTGACAGAACAGGCCGTTTTTGGGCGTTGACGGGGGTGGAGATGGAAAAACGCAGGCGTGGCGAGGCGTTTTTGGGGCGTACATACATTAACAAATGCGAACGTCAAATGTGTTCGTACCAACTCATACGTCACTGGATGATCCTCTTTCCCTTCAAAATGCTCGCACAGCTTAGGGGCTGGATAACTCGACCACAGTGGCGATGGCCTTCTCCTTCGTCCCGGCACTCCACGATGTAGCATCGATTAATCACGGCTTGTCAGAAACTCAATTAGTGTTGGATTGAAAAACGGCTTGGTATGTGTTTGGAAAGCAGTTTTTTTGGATAGCACAAAACCGAACGCAGGTGGAAATCATAGCTGCTAATGTCTGGATTGCACAATCAATTAGCGTACATTTGTGGGGTGTATTTTGGCCGCAATGTGTTCGTTTTTGGACTATTGTAACAATAATGTCATCATGTTTAGGTTTGGTCCCTCATTTTGTGTTTGCAAGGTGATTTTTCCTCCTTAGGTAATGTTTTAAACGTTCCTTAACGAGCCCTTTTTTTTCAATGTGTAATTTTTTAGTTTGAACGTTGTTGGCTTGTGTGCCCGGATTAAATGTAACCCATTTTTACAATAATGTCAGAATACAAAGTCGTACATTTGTGGTAAATTTATTGGTATCCCCCCCCAAAAAAATACACATATTTAACTCAAACATTTTTGGCAGTATTCATTCCACAATATTTATTAATTGTGCAAACAATAATTTTTGGGTAAACGAAAATTCAAAAATTAAAAACAATTCACAAGAAAGGAGAGGGAAGTTTTGGCCAGAAAGGAATATGAGGCAAGCACAGAAGGAGTGTGGGAAAAGTAGCCAATGGTGTCACCGTTTTTTCGCCCGTTTGGCTGGGGGAGGGAGGGTGCCAGACCGGGTCCGGGATGTCATCGGGCTGGCCTGTCTAGAGGCAGATGTTGTGGCCTCTGGACTAGGCACAGGGCTAGGCACATTTGGAGGATTGGCTGATGTTGTGCCAGAGGTAGAGGATCCTGATGTTCCGGCAGGAAGGGAGGTCGGCTCCACCATGTGCTGGCGAACGAGCTGCTCCAGGGCAGTGGCGATGCAGATGTTGGCCCTGGTATTTTCCGCCAGGGCCTGACCAATGGTCACGTTGGCCGCAGCATTTTGCTCCAGGGCCTCAGCCACCTGTACCAGACTGGCGTCCATCCTCTGCAGAATCTCCGTATGGAAATCCGATTTAAAATTGAGTTCTGTGAGGAGGGACACTGCCTGCGAGGGGGATTGCCCTGGACTGGCTTCTGCAGGGTCCTCAGCCGGATGTACTGGTTCCTCCCCTGCAGAGCCAGCAGAAATTCTGCGGCCAAGGCTCCCCTCTGGAGCAGACTCATCCGCCTGTGTCTCTGTTGGAAAAATGAGAAAAGACTCACATTAGAATCTACATATTGGCACAATAACATTTCAGAGTTGGTGACATCACAACATTTACCTGGGACAACATGAGGAGCCGCAAAGTCTGGCATGTCCGTATCCATGTTGGATACGCCAAACACCTCCACAGGCTGCACACACCCCTGTGCCAGCTCTTCTAAATCAGTCAACTCCAATGACACAGGGGTGGGACCACCACCTGTCCCCCTTGCATGCCTAGCCCTGTCCGCCAGTTTTTGCTTCAGGCGATATTTGAAGTCGGCCCATCTGTGGGATGAAATTGGAACCATTACTTTTTTTTTAATTTGGTTTTAGGGTGGTCAAGTGTTTACTTACCGCCGTTTGACATCCCGGGCTAGACGGACATAATCACCCACCCTATTGACATCCACGGCTACCTCTTCCCACATTCTCCACTTCTGGCTAGCACTCATATTCCTGTCTTCCTGTGGCAGGATGTCCACACATTTCTGAATCAAAACCTCCATCTCCTTTCTTGTGAATTGTGGCTCCCTTTTCTTTTTGGCAGCTTTGCCCGGAATACTGGGCCCAGCAGCCTCTTCCATGTCATCCTCCTCACCTATGTGTGTAATTTTGGAGAATTGTCAACTTCACAACTTGCACAATATTATGTTTCAAATTAATCATTGAGTCAAAATGCATGAAATACTTACTTCCATTGTTTCCCTGGTCTGTAGCCATGTGTGAGCCTCAAACTAGAAATACACCAGAATTGTGTTTTTGTCTCGTGACGTATTTATACATGCGTCCTTATTTTGCGGCCGCATCATTGATTGTGCGTTCCTATGATCCTTCCTTAATTTGTGCGGGAAACGAAACACTATTTATGGCTTGGGGCGTCTCGAATCGAGGTGGCGTTTATTGAATGTTGGAGGTTACGTTGGTTGGAGTTGATTGTTGGCTGGTGTAGGAGATTGCGTTTTTTGAAGTTTTTTTTTTGGATTTATTCTTTTTTTGATTTCCGTTCGTTTTTTTTCCCTTTTAATTTTTTTGGTCGTTTCCAGTTTTGGTAAGTTTGGGGAAGTCTAACTTTGGGTCAATTTGTCTCTCATTCTGGTGTCGATTTTTCTAATAAGTTTTTCCCGTCATTTCATCTCTCTTAGGTTTTATTTTGGCTCTGCCCCAAAGACATTTTGTTCCGGATTC